>CM067210.1:17740398-18340398 GCA_034190965.1 Prunus campanulata
AGGCAAGTCCAAACAGGCGCATCACTTGACCACTTCCATTCACATCCACAATCTCGACACATGGTAGACCGTGCTGGCATGCCCGCGCACAACCGCACCGCACCCAAAAGCAGGAAGCCGCGTGTCAACGCATATCCCCTCGGCCCGGAACTCCAGGTCGTGAGATTTGCGCGGCAGACACAAAGTTGACAAGAGAAGGTGGAGGGAAGAAAGTCGATGCAACTCAGTTCAAACAATTGGTTGGTAGCCTCGTGTACTTGACGGCTACCAAACCTGATTTGATGTACAGTGTATGTCTCATTAGCAGATATATGGCAGATCCAACGGAGGAGCATTTGCTTGCTGCAAAGAGGGTGCTTCGATATCTAAAGGGAACTCTGGAGCTTGGCGTGTTCTATGCAAGAGAAGGTGCAATAGAGATGTTCGCATATACGGATAGAGATCCCGACCGTGTGTTCGGTCTCGGTGATAGTGATTGGTCGGGTGGACTCAGGAGACTCAGAAGTCATTTCGACTGCTTTGTTTTTGAGCTTTGCCTGTGCCCTAGTTTCCACCATAAGTTTTTGACAAGAGTCCCACTGGGCGTGCCAAAAGTGTCTACCGTGCAAATCTCACAGCCTGGAGTTCCGAGCCGAGGGGATATGCGTTGACACGCGGCTTCCTACTTTTGCCCGCACGGTCTACCATGCGTCGAGAGGTTGATGTGGATGGAAATGGTTAAGTGGTGCGCCTGTTTGAACTCGTCTTCTAATCAAACGTTTGTAGCCGAGAGAGGAACAAATCTCGGCTGTCAGGTTCACGGCCTGAGCTACAAGGCCATTTAGTGGTCGTGTTGGTGGTGGGTTTCGGCCGGTGCTCCTGCGCGCTGCTCAGTGAGCGACGGTCGTATGATATATGGGGTGAATGAGCGAATAACAAAGATGGTGCTCCGGCACCTCGAAAATCAAGGGTCGTATGATATATTGATGAATGAATTTTTCTTACAAACTAACGCTACTCCTAGGAAAGCAAGTAAAATATTGAAAAGTGCATTACAGGAAAATATAAGTTGTTCCGTGGGAGGCTTTGGTTTGGTGTTTGAACCCTTTGAAAGTAGTCTTGAGCCTTGTATTTATAGAAAGAGTTCCTGGAGGAGTAATCGAGGCTGAAATCCTGCATAGTGGAGTCTGATTAGAGCAAGTGGGTAGTCCAATCGACATTTGGGATCGTGAAGTATGGTGGTGTGACCCCATAAATCCTGGTGAATCTCGGCCACAGCCCTGATCGTGGGTTCTGCGCCTCTGGCCGTGGGGATGCATTTATTGCTCTGATAGTTAGTCACCCAATCTCTCAAGCTGTAAGAATTCTTGTGAGAATGTCTGCGTCTAATCACTCTGTATACTGTCGCCACAACCTGACTTCAGTCACTTCCCACCTTCCCTCGTGCATTAAATGCTTATTTGTGGCCAGTGGATTTGCTGCAATAAACAGAGGCATTACTTCATTAAATGAAGCATGGGACCCTGCTATCACGTGATGATTTGACTTTTAATACCATTGGCCGTGATTTTGTTCGGCCTCGGCCTTGGCCTATTATCTAGGCCGAGATGATCGTGCCTTAGCAATTTTTCTTTTGTCTTCAGGAGGGCCAAATATCTTGGCGAAACGCTGCGTTTTAGTCCTTCGAGCGAGTGCCAGGGCCGAGGAAAAGGGGCTCCTTCGGTCAGTTCATGGCCGTGATTTATTAGGCACAGGTCATTAAATGCGCAGGTCAGTCGGCGCATTTAATGCTTCAGGCACGTCGCATAGGCCATCATTACCCAGGGCTTACGCGAGGCGTTGCTCTGCCTCGTCGAATGAAACGACGGTCTGGGATAAATATTTCTTGATGTCGTCGAGGGCCGCTTGATGCTCTGCTCCCCACACGAACCATTCCGTGTCTTTTAGCTTGAGCAGAGGAGTCAACGGCCGGATTTTTCCTGCCAAATTGGATATGAACCGCCTCAAAAAGTTGACCTTGCAGAGGACGGACTGAAGCTCCTTCTTGGTCTTTGGTGGAGGGGCCGCCATAACGGCCGTAGCTTTGTTTTTATCCACCTCGATTCCTCGTTGGTGAACCAAGAAACCGAGGAAATTCCCGGCGGTGACGCCGAAAGCACATTTCTTTGGGTTCATTTTTAAACCGTAGGCCCACATTTGGTCGAAAGCCTGCCTGAGGTGGCCTACATGGTCAGTTTTGGATGGGGATTTGACGACCACGTCGTTGATGTAAACTTCGATGGTTCGGCCAATAAGGTCATGAAAAATAAGGTTCATAGCTCGCTGGTATGTCGCGCCGGCATTCTTTAGGCCGAACGGCATAACCACCCATTCATAAGTTCCAATTGCGCCTGGGCATCTGAACGCTGTCTTGTGGACATCCTCCTCGGCTATGAAAATTTGGTTGTAACAAGCATGGCCGTCCATGAAAGATAGGAGTTCATGCTTTGCGGCTCCGTCTACCAAGAGGTCTGACATAGGCATGGGGTATTCGTCCTTGGGGGTTGTGAGATTCAGATTCCTGTAATCAGTACAAACCCTCAAAGCCCCAGTCCTCTTTAAAACTGGTACGATGTTGGCCAACCACTCAACGTACCGGGCCGTCCGGATGAAGCCGGCTTTAAGGAGCCATTCAATTTCTTCCTTGACTTTAAGTTGTACCTCGGTCGAGAATCGCCTCGGCGACTGTTGGAAAGGTTTAAACCCCTCTTTGATTTTTAGTTCGTGCTCAACCAAACTTCTTGGCAATCTGAGCATCTCGTGGTAATCCCAAGCAAAACAATCTCAGGGTTTAGAAGTTGGCTTACAAAAAGAGGTCGTGGTTCGGCCTCCAACCCTACATTTATTTCTAATAAAGGGTCCTGGACCTCGGGGTAGTCATCCTTCATCTCAGCGGGTGCCGTTTCTAGATCCTCAATGGTCAAAGCGCCTGCCTCGTCTGTTTCGTGGAGGAACTCGATCAGGTTGATCGGCGAGTTTGGCCGTAGGGATTCGCCTGCCCAATGTTCCAGCAGCCTTTCTAGCAAGTCGGTCACGGCTGCTGCTCCCTCCTCTCCAGTGGCTTTGTCCGTCATCTAAAGGCTGGTAAGGTCGATCAATACCTCACGCGCCGAATCCTGTCGAACATTCTCGGCGCCTAACTCCAGCACTTTCTGGGCCGTTGTCCTGGTTGGTCGGCCGCTTGCATCGTGACCGGTGAGGACAACCCACCCAATGTCATTGTCGTAAATCCGAGCTTGTACGGCGTTGGCTTCGAAAGGTTTCTCGTCAGCCGGGTGTATAGACACCTTTTGGCCGTCCCAAAAGAATAATAGCTGGAAGAGGGAGGACGGTATGCACCCGGATTGGTGGATCCAGTCACGGCCGAGCAAAATATTGTAGTCGACGCTGGACTCGACCACGTAGAAAGCTACGACTCTTGTCTGGTCAGCCACGGTAATCTTTAATGGCAACACGCCGATGGTTTTAGATTTATCACCAACGAAGCTGCTCATGACCACGTCGCTGGGGATGAGGTCCTCTTTTGACTTGTCCAGCTTCCTCATTAGGGAATAAGGAAGGATGTTGACCGTCGCCCCATAGTCGACGAAAACCTTGGACACAGGCACTCCCTCTACATGAGCCGAGATGTATAACGGCTTGAGGTGTCGATATTTGTTCGGCTCATCTCTAGGTATTACCTCGTTAAACGCCACGGCCAACAATTCTTCCTTCGTCTTTGGCCTCTGACCAAGCTGCTCCTCAACTATGTCATCATCTAAGCCGTTGGTCTGCCCGCCTGGGGCTGAAAACTCAGATGGTAGCACCAAGACCATATTCATGCCGACCTCCTCTGGCTCCTGCGGGTTTCCCCTACCAGTTTCTTCTTCGGCCACGCAGCCGTCTTTGGTGAGGACCTTTTCCTCGACCATCCCGAGGATCCCCTCATATTCTTCATCGGAGATTCCTAAAGTAGGGTCGTCTTCGGCCTCATGCCCAAAGAAAGGATCATCGAAGCCCTCGATCATAGGCCTTCCGGCCCCCGGGATATCGCCTGTGGATGCCTTGATCTCAGGGGGGTCCGAGGCTTCGACCTCCTCCTCGAGAGCCCATCTGGCTTTAGCCAACGTGTCCCTGGCCGTTAAGTAATCATCCAAACGGCTTACCCTGGCCCTTTCCTCGGCCGTCAGACCAAAGATAGTGTCCACCGGAGTCACGGTAAAATATTGACGGAGATATTCCAAATCGCCCGTGCTGAAAGGGACTTTAGCCTCCGATCCTCCGAGGTCGAGCTGGTAACCTGGCATGCCCCTTGCTCTGGCTTCCCTGTTCGCCTGGTATACAGCCTTAATGGCCGAGTCGGATCCGCTAGTGATGAGGAGCCCTTCCGCCTTTGTGTTCCTGAGGGCCAACTCTACGATTTCGCGGTTCTCAGGGGTCATGCCGTATAGGTCTATGGCCGAGTGGTCTTTATGGAATTCCATGAGAAAGGACAGATCGTTTGCCGAAAAAGGCGGGTCCATTTCGCGGTAGATGTCGATGATATCCTCGTCTGTTTTCTCCAGGACCGCGGCCTTCGGCTGAATCGAAATGGCCGTTGTTCCAAGGGGACTCTCGTCCTTCCTAAGGTGCCACGTCCTTGGCGGCTTGGTGCTAGCCGCTTTTACCGCCGAGGGGACAATTGGAGTGGATGGTGGCCCGTTTACAGCTGCCATTCTCTTTTGGCACTTGGAACCTTCGGCCTCGGTTGTCTATATTCTAGCCTGCTGAACTTGTCTCTGCATTCTCCTCAGCTGGGTTTTTGTCAGTGGTTCGGCCCTACCCCCAGGCCGTGCATGGTACCAGCGGTCGTCCTGTATGACCGGTGGTTTGAAAGTTTTGACTGGCCTAGGGGCGGCCTCGTCCTTGTGGCCTATCGCGGTATAGGGGGTCTGTGCCCCCAGCCGGTCAAAAATAGCTCTGCTGGCCGGCCGACGGTCGTAGTGACCGCCGAATTTCTTTACGATTGGTTGGGATGACTCGGCGGCCTTCCTCTTGTTCTCCTGCGGCCTGGTCTGACCAATCTCATACTTGCATCGCTCGCAAAGCAACGGTTCCAATTCGGCCAAGGGCTCCTTTCCTTTCGCCGTCTGACGAGCTCCCCTATACCCGGCCGGGAGTTGGGCTTCGACCATGTTGACGACAGGTGGAGGGAATGGCTTATAGTCAACCTGCATGGCCGCCTTCTCCGAAAACTGGAGCTTCTTTTCGTCTATCAACTTCTGGATGACGTCTCGCAAGACAACGCAGTTGTTAGTGTTGTGAGACCAAGAACTGTGGTATTTGCAAAATGTCTTCCCTTTGAACTGTGGTATTGACCTTTTTCTCGGCCAATAGCAGGTCGAAGATAGCCTCTGCCCTTGTTAAGTCAAAAGTATAAGCCTTTGTTTCCCTCGTCGCGAACTTGGCGTTGGGAATTTTGGTATGGCTATTGTCTGTTTTAACAAGTCCCTTGCAGACGAAGGGCTTGTCTATGCTAACTTCGGCCGAACTCATCTCCACTTCGTCGCCCTCAGCCACCGCGGGGCCGTCTGCTTCGGCGTAGCTGACAATGGGATTTCTGTAGTAAGTCCCTTTTGAAGCCGTCTTCTTCTGCATCTCTTCCTTTAACAAGGATGCATATCTGTCCACCTTGTTGGTCAAGTCATGCATGTCCCGGAATTCGAGTCCGTGGAATTTCTTCCGGTACTTGAATTCAAGCCCTTCTTCGGCCATCTTGATAAATTCCCTCTCTGGCAGGTTTGTCCGGCACCAGTTCCTGCATGTTTTGAACCACTGCAGGTAATCCCGAGGTGATTTGTCTGACGCCTGGCTCATTCTAGCTAGCTCTGCGACTGTTATCTCTTGGTTGGTTTGATAGAAATTTTCATGGAATATTCTTTCCATGTCAGGCCAATCCCTCACCGAATTCGCTGGAAGGTTTATGAACCATGAGAAAGCCGCGCTGGTCAAGGAGTGAACAAACAAACGGAGCTTTTGGGCGTCCGAATCGGCCTCTCCACATTAGGCCGTGAAACGGCCTATGTGTTCGATGGAGGAGGTCTGCCGGTCCCCGGAGAACAGCATGAATTCTGGCAACCGATAGTTCTGGGGAAGAGGGATTCGGTCGATTTCTGGCGGGTACAGCCTTGTATATTGTGGCGCGTCTGGCCGCCTCTGGGCTAGGTCGTCCTCGATCATTCGCCGGACATCTTCAAGTCGGAGCCCTTGAGGTGGCGCCTCTTGCTGGGCCGCACACGGCCGTGGGACCTGTTGCACGTCATTCTGCGGCCTTATTTATTGGGCCACTGGGACAGCGGACTCGGCCGGTATGACTGAGCTGGTTGATGCCAGATGAACGCCATGGGTTTGGCCAAGGTGCGCGTGCGTCGCCGCCGGAATGGCCGAACCGTAGTGAATGTGAGAGCCCAGCGGAAACAACGACGCCTGCAATGGTGGTGAGGCGGTCGGATTGCTCTGACCGTACTGTTGCGATGAAACAGCGGTCGCGTTGCTTGGGCCAGGATGAGTCTGGACGGCCACAGTATGAACTGAGCCGAGTGGATGGATCATGGGATGCGCGAGGCTGCTGTGCCCTAGTGATACGGCCAAAGCATGGAGTGGTCCGCGCGCTGTCTCTGCCGAGTATGTTGGTCCGGGATTCACCCATGTGGGCTGGGATTGCCCCTAGCTGTTCGTCGGTGGCAAAGAATGCTGGCCGTAACCTGATGCTTAGGTGTGGGCAGAGACGCCGAGGCTACTGCTTTCGCTGTAAGGCTCTATTCTCTCGCGCTCTTGACTCCTCTGTCCGGCTCTAGGAGGTGTCGCGGGCGAAGCTGCCGGCATCCTCTCTAGGAGAATCTGTCCAACGCTGCCATGAAGGATGTTTCTATTCTGTAGGCCTGCTTGGACATCAGCTCCTCCGCCACTGCCTGTTCTTGTATGGACTCGGCCGTGCGATCCATTGTTACTGGAACGCTGGCCGAGATCCCAACCGTGTGTTCGGTCTCGGTGATAGTGATTGGTGGGGTGGACTCAGGAGACTCAGAAGTCATTTCGACTGCTTTGTTTTTGAGCTTTGCCTGTCCCCTAGTTTCCACCATAAGTTTTTGATAAGAGTCCCACTGGGCGTGCCAAAAGTGTCTACCGCGCAAATCTCACGGCCTTGAGTTCCGGGCCGAGGGGATATGCGTTGACACGCGGCTTCCTACTTTTAGATGCGGTGCGGTTGTGCGCGAGCGTGCCAGCACAGTCTATTATGCGTCGAGAGGTTGATGTGGATGGAAATGGTTAAGTGTAGACCCGGCAATATCGGACACGACCCGTTAACACGACACGAATTCGCACGAAAATAACAGTATTTGGGTTGAGCTTAATGGGTCGGCTTGATAACGGGTGGACCCGTTAGTCACCCGTTAAGCTAACGGGTTGGGTCAGTATTATTCGCGAATCACCCGTTAACCCGTTAAGAGTAATGGCATTTTTGTAATTTTAATTCTAAAATTAACCTACCTTGAATTGAAGCCCTCCTGTCTGAGTCCTCACGCCGCCACTTATTGCTAGCTCAACACACAACTATATTTTGAGGGGGATACATAGGAAACCTATAGATATCATAGAAGAAATAACAACTAGTATGATTCCATATTTTGGCTTTATCATATTCATCTGATGTGTCTTGTGCATCTTTTTAGTGTTCTTTTGATGAGATTATACTACTATTTCTCACTGTTTAAAATAAAAAAGAATAAAAGTATGGCTGCAGGAATGGCCGATAAGATCCTTGTTAACAGCAAATTCCCAACATCCATGTTTGCAAAGACATTCAAGCATCTTAATGCGCGACAAATTCAGCCAGCTTTACTTGACAGAGCTGTTAATGTGAATCAGTTTGATGAACCTGCCAATTCGTATGAGTAACGAACATGTTTGTATATGGTTTACAGTTTCTTTGATGATTTTGTATATTTTATTCATATTGTATCCCTCCATAATTTTATTTTATTTTCTCATTTGTCTGTTGTATTTTTTTTCCCTCGCAGAGATTGCATAATTGGTGAAAATTGCAATTTTGAGATTATGTTCATGGAGGATAGGTTTTTTGAGATTAGGTTCATGGAGGAGGCTCTAGACTTATTTCTTTTCTCCTTAACATTTTGTTTAAAACTTGTTTCAATTGAGATTAATTTGAAACTCATATTGTTTCAATTAAGTAGACAGAAACTGTTCAAGCTTTGTGAATTCTTTGTAAGTTTTGTTTTTTTTATGCTTAGCAATAGATGAAGGAAGTACAGAAGTGGAAAGCCTTACTGAAGATATCTTCAATCTTACTTGTGAAGAGACTATATCAGGACAATGTTCCAATAGTATTTCCCTTGATGATTGATGAAAGGTAGCTAGAAATAATTGATATTTTATTCATATTGTATCCCTCCATAATTTTATGTTATTTTCTCATTTTTGTTTGTTATGTTTTTTTTCCTCACAGAGATTGCATAATTGTTGAAAATTGCAATTTTGAGATTATGTTCAAGGAGGATTGAAGTTTTGAGATTAGGTTCATGGAGGAGGCTCTAGACTTATTCCTTTTTCCCTTGACATTTTGTTTAAAACTTGTTTCAATTGAGATTAATTTGAAACTCATATTGTCTAAGAGTTTTTGTGTTTGCCAATGTGTAATGTGTAAGACTTATTTAAGGATTTCAGCTTTATTTGTATTATATCTCTAGTTTGAGGTGTTTTCATTTAATAATTCCTGCAAAAATATTGTTTATTTTTTAAATGGGTGAAACTGGTTAAGCGGGTGAAGCGGGTGAAACGGGTGAAAAATGACCCATTAGCCATAACGGGTCATGTCGTGTTATTCGCGAATTCGTGCGGGTCGTGTTTGGGTCTAGTATTTCTGACCCGTTAGCTTAACGGGTCGTGTTCGTGTCAACCCGTTAAGAAAACGGGTTGACCTGTTAACGACCCGAAACCTGCTAAAACGACCCGTTTGCCAGCTCTAGTTAAGTGGTGCGCTTGTTTGAACTCGTCTTCTAATCAAACGATTGTAGCCGAGAGAGGAACAAATCTCGGCTGTCAGGTTCACGGCCTGAGCTACAAGGCCATTTAGTGGTCGTGTTGGTGGTGGGTTTCGGGCGGTGCTCCGGCGCACTGCTCAGTGAGTGACGGTCGTATGATATATGGGATGAATGAGCGAATAACAAAGATGGTGCTCCGGCACCTCGAAAATCAAGGGTCGTATGATATATTGATGAATGGATTTTCCTTACAAACTAACGCTACTCCTAGGAAAGCAAGTAAAATATTGAAAAGTGCATTACAGGAAAATATAAGTTGCTCCGTGGGAGGCTTTGGTTTGGTGTTTGAACCCTTTGAAAGTAGTCTTGAGCCTTGTATTTATAGGAAGAGTTCCTGGAGGAGTAATCGAGGCTAAAATCCTGCATAGTGGAGTCTGATTAGAGCAAATGGGTAGTCCAATCGACATTTGGGATCGTGAAGTATGGTGGTGTGACCCCATAAATCCTGGTGAATCTCGGCCACGATCCTGATGATCGTGCCTTAGCAATTTTTCTTTTGTCTTCAGGAGGGCCAAATATCTTGGCGAAACGCTACGTTTTAGTCCTTCGAGCGAGTGCCAGGGCCGAGGAAAAGGGGCTCCTTCGGTCAGTTCATGGCCGTGATTTATTATGCACAAACAACTTTGCCTTATTAGATTGGTGGGTAAATAACCCATGTGTTAAAAATGACTAAAATACCCCTGCCATGTCAGCAAAATCATGGTTAATAGGGGTGAAGTGGGCCATTTTAACTTTCGGGAGGCAAAGTGAGATTTAAAAAAAATTTCATGATGTACTACAATAAATAAGCCAAAAAAAAATTTAAGAATCATGTAAATGATCTATTTCTTTAATAAAAAAGAATTTTGAATTCAATCAAAATTTTATTGGATAATTATCATAGATTAAGACATATATTTTAATTTGTCCAACGGTTTGAAAAAAATCTGGTAACCCACTAATTATTATTATTGTAAAAGAGATTGAGGGAGGGGAGTTTACACAAATATTCATTGGGTGCCTGGGGGTTTCGAACCTCTACTCACATGGGTGGAGGTGAAAAAGCTCAACCAACTGATCTATACCTCACTGGCACCCACTAATTAATTTATATTGATGAATTCATATTTATCCGACGACAATTATTCAAACAATATTCATGACTATTTTTTGCTATGTTCTTTAGATTCACCCATCTCACACAAAAGTTTCAATTTACTATACTTATATTCAACTATTTTGATAACGTTTTGGCAACATCTACACTTTCTATCATTTCTTTGATTTACTCTCATAATTTCTGGTTGGAATTTGAATTTTTTTAGGTTGACATGTTAATTAAGAAAAATTGAGATAATATAAAATTAAATTAACTTTAAAAAAAGTTAACAAAAAAGAGAAATTGCAAATACTCAAATTAGTACATTAAAAAATTTGAGTGCCCTGAATTTAGCAATCCTAGTGTAGAGAGCTCCCCATTGGATTTTTAAAAAAATAGCCTCCAAAAATTCCCGTCTCTAAATGGCGCCAATCGAGAAAAACATAAAAGAAGCCAAATCTTGATTTGAGTGACATTTGGGTTTGGGATTTGGCTCTCCTTCCTCTCCCCGCCTTTCTACTTTCACAAATGACCCGGGAAGGAATTCATAAACTTTTTTCAACGCTTTCTCACATTCTGGCATTTACCAGTTGCCACGTCAAAATTTCGAACTCTCCTGATTGCAACATGACCGCAATCACAAAAATTTCAACCTTCGAAAACAAAATCCAAACACCCAACATGAAATTTTGAGCTGAAGAAAACAAGAAAGATTCAAACATCCCTCCAAAATCGCCATCCCACAAACATTACAAATAGCAGCTCACTCCCTCCCTGCTCTGATGCCCAAGTCCATCTCCAACTGAACAGCCATCCATTCAAAAAGTTTGTGTCCTGCAAGAGGTTTGTAGCTCAAGTGATTGAGGGTATTTACACTTGCACCCGAGTTACTAGGTTCAATTCCTCCCCTCCTCCAATATCGCTTGTATTTGTACCAAAAGAAGGAAAAAAGCGTCTCGGACTCTCAAAGTTATCATAAATGGATGCCGTTGCTTGCCCTGACCACAACAACAAAGAGAACACGATCCCTCCATTCTTCCCAATGGCAAAGCTGACCGACCCGGTTCGTGAAAACGGGTCATCTTCCAAGAAATGTAGTAGCATAGGGTTAAGGAGGAAGCCTCTTGCTGATATAACCAACCTCTTGGTGGCTCCTCTACCAACTGCAACTCTGTCGTTCTCTTCCACTGCCTCTGCATCAAATTCTCGGAAAAGTAAAGCAATTCGGAAGCTTAATACCATTCAAGTCACCAGCAACAACTCCAAGTTTCTAAGGATGGATTTCAGATAATTTTGCCTATTTGTGAAATTTTTTTCTTATTCTTCGATTGTTATGTTTTGGGTTTGGGATTGCTTCCTCACCAATCTCCTCATGATACTTAATTTTTAATGTCATAATCTAATTACGCTTAAGCCCCTGCCCAAACTATTAGGTATGAAGTTACGTATGATGTTCACATTAATATGGCGACTGTTTGCAGTTTTTCTTGAACATCTTTGAAGGCATAAAAAATAATATTAAAAAATATTTTAAAAAAAGTTGAATAGTAGAAGAAATAGCACACAATGAACACAATAAAGTGGTAAGTCCCATTTTTCTCAATTTAAGATACTAATAATACTTTCACACCAATTAGGGATGAAATCCGAATGCAATTTGTGATACTAATAGACGGAAATACCCTTAATACTACCTGTAAAACACAAGTTTACCACTGTCTGAAAAGGAATGTACAGAAATACCCTTTCCCTTTTACGAAATTCACACTCATTAACTAACCAAACTCCCGCCACGACAACGCAAAGGACTGAAAATTGCTTGGGTGCTGCGAAAAAGAAATTAAAATATAAAAAAGACAAAAAACAAAAAACAAAATTCACAAACAAAACGTGACGATTCGTTACCTATGACGTCAGCACGATCCGTACGAAACAGAATCCAAACCAGCATGAGCGCCGCCACCAGCGCCTCTCGGCGACGTCTTCCTCTTCCTCTTCGGCGCCAATTTCTTCGCTGGATGACGAGCGGTCTCAGAAGCTCTAGAGGGCAACGAAGCGCCGTCAGGAGCAGAAACGGCGCCGTAGGGTGTCGATTCCAGGGCCAAGAGCGCCGATGGTTGATACTTGCTGTAGCGGACGACGTCGTGCTGAGGGCTCGTCAGAGGAAGGAAAGAGTGGGCGTTTTGCCATGAGCTCAGAGTTTCGATGGAGGTGATGCAGCACTCTTTCCAGTTGAGGTGGTCGAGGTCGGCGACCACGTCCTCGAGCGTAGTGATGACTAAGGGAGAGATGTACTTTCTGAGCGTAGAGCGGCTCGGCTCGACCAGGGTCAGTGTGCTCACGGCGTCGTTCAGAAGTTTCTAGAGAGCAGAAAAATTGGGGAAAAACAGAGGGAAATGTGATTGGTTAGGATTCGTTTGGTTTCCGAGAAAGTGTGAGAATATCGGTGAAGATCTCAACTCAAGCAAATTTCAACTAAAAAAAACAAAGAATTAAACGAGAAAGGAAATTACAGGTACTAATTCATAAATTTTTCTCAGGAACCAAACAGATGCTAAGAAGGAATGAAATTTTACCTTGGGAACTTTGTGGAGTTTCTTGTAACCGTGCATGCTGATGATCTGAAAAACCAAAATTCGGAAAAGAAAATGAAATTAGTTCAGTAATAAAAAGGAAAATGCAACTAAATTAGATGAAGAAGACGAAGAAGAAGAAGAACCTGATTGAGATGAAGTTTGGTGAGATAGAGGTGGGAGTGAGATTGAATGAGGAAAAGGTAATCTTCGAGAGACAGCTTGTCGTTGAGGCCTTTCGTCTTCGCTTTGCTCGCTCTCACGGTCTCCATCTTCGCTAGCTCTGCTTTTTTTTTTTTTTTTTTGGTTGAGTTTTCTGAGCTTTTTTATTACCTACTACTACTGTTCTGTTAATATATGCATCCAATTTTGCATTTCCGGCCTAATTATCGATTTGTATCTTCCTTTTCTTTTCTTTTGTTCTTTTATTATAAAGGTGTCCAAACCATGCACAAGAGAAATATTTGTTGCGTTGCCAAAATAAAAAGTAGGGCTGGAATTTTAAATCGAGAAATCGCGGTCAATTAGGTTGAGTCATGAGTATGCAAAAGGGATCCTTTTAATAATAATAAAAAGCATTTTTATCACGAATGGTCTTTGAACTTTTCAAAAATCCTCATTTGATTCCTAAAACTTTCAAATCAATCACTCTAATCCTTAAACTTTTGGTTCACACATCATTTTAGTCTCCATCGTTGCATTGCGTCAAAATATTCGTTAAAATTGGTCACGTGACTAACTTTAAATGTGAGTTTTTGTCAAAACATAACCTATCCACCCTTAAAACAAAGTAAAGCTTACGTCTTTTGCTCAACAATGCTATTGACTCTCCTTGATGGAACCTAAATGTGTAATCCTAATAAGTGGAGAGGAGATGACCTTGTTGAGCAAAAGTATGAGTTTCATGATTAAAATGAGCTATTTTTTTATTATGAAAAAACCATTTTCAAGTTGATCACGTCATGACACATGACCAATTTTAATGCGAGACCATTAGGGGCGACTCCTCAAGAAGTGACGGAAGAAACACTATCGTCCTTCCTGAATCGTCCATGCAATGTTGCGATGACTTTAAGAAAAAACTTGGAAAACAATGTTTGATCGTTTTCTGAAAATAGCCCTATTTTTGGGCTGCTAAACACCCTTTTTTTTAATACTAAATTGGATTTCGGGTTTCCAAAAACCAAAAATGATTTTCCGATTACAAAATACTTTGTATTCGTAGACCTTACTTAAATCAAAGAGATGAAACACAATGTAGTACAATAATGTGATTTCCTTAGCATTACTCTTTCTTATTCGATAACACACCCAACCCAAATTACTACAACCACAGCAATACATAAGACTTCTTTAACTTTTATGTAAAATTAAAATTTTAAACTGAAAGATTTATACATTTATCAGGATACAATACACGTTAACTGGATTTTTTTATGGGACAGAAGAATCCAGTCTTAAGCTAAGCCCTTAATACGGAGCTGAAAACTCATAAATTTTTAAAATTTTGCAAATAGCTCTTCCATCAATAATAACAAAAGCAATAATGTCCCACAACAAAACTTGGAACACCAGAAGTTATGGATTAGTTTCAATTGTAGTAATGTTGGTGTAATGCATTTCTCTTTTTTCATTATAGCTTAAGTTCACATCATCTTCACCAAGTTTGTTTTCGGGAACAACAGAATATCATCCATCACCAATATAGGTACCATAATAACAGTTGAAAGGTCTCAGAGGATCAAAAGACCAAAAGCACTCTCATTCATTGGCAGCTGAATCCTCAGAAGGAGCACTTCCTCCATCTACATAAATTAGAACAAAAAGGTAAATGGCTTTTCTATTCTTTCTTTTTTTACTTTTCTTCTGGTTGGGAAAAACAATATGGAAAGACTAAGTAACTAGCCGAAACAGATTTACAGAGTTCTAATGTATACCTTCACCATCTGACGGAGCACAAGGAGACTTTCTGTATCGTGTTTGCTGCTGTGTGGGCTGAAGCATGAAAAAGAGCATTAAAGATGCCCTAAAATAACTAAAGCAAACAATGCAATGTGTAAATTATCTCGTTTCTTCCGTAAAACTGGTAACACATAAGAATGGGAGGGGAAGGGGATATCAGTTTGACATCAATTGAAATAATCATGTATTGAAAAAAAGAAAGAAGGATTCTTTTGCAGAGTTTATCTACTTGATTTTTTTTTTCTTTCTGCATACAGGAAGTGTTCCAACTCTAGCAACTTCTTTTTTTTTTTTTGGTCTAAACCATGAGGTGGTCCTGGATGGGCCCCAACTATGGGTGGCACCTTTAAGCCTTAACCACAACCCAGACTAATCCCCACTCACACCGGGTCGGCCCGTAAGGGGTAAAGTGTTAGCCAAAGTGGTGACTCCATACGAGAGCAAGGATCGAACCCCTAACCTCTCTTAAGGAATGAGAGTGCCGAACCACTCACACCAGCCACCTTGGTTACTCTAGCAACTTCTTTCAGTGTGCATAAAATGCCACTATTTGGCATGTGTTATAATATGTGCAATAATTCTGAAAGAGAATAGCATCATCTGTTGCATTAAACTTAAACCAATATACTTTGGTGGACATTAGTAGAATATTTTAAGGAAAACATTATAAAATGTCATCAGGCCCAATAAAAGTTTGCCATCTCATCCGAAAGCCTGATCTAATCTACATTGCCCCTAGTTATGGCCTAATGAAAACATTGGAACAACACTTATATTCAACCAAACCACCAATAATATAGTCAAGTAATTTCATCTACTTTTTAGCACAGGTAATCAGTTCTTAGCAGTCAACTAGTTGACACAACAGAATGTATATTTTTAAATACGGAGTTCCCAACATGCCACAAAACTTGGTTCAAGAAGCCCGCAAACTATCATCTAAGACAAAGTAAAAAGTATTGAAAATGTGTAGAGGGCAGCCAAATCAGAAAGTTAAAGTGGAGACTACCTCAATTGAAAATGGGGATGATACCTGTAATTTTGGCCGAAGTGCTTCAAGTGGTCCTTTTGGCTTGTCAACACCTTGCTGTTATCATCCAAAAAGAATCAAATGATATGAAGTAATTCACATAGTAGAGATTTCCCACTGTTGTAATTAAAAAGTTCATCTACAATGTGTTGAAACAAAAAAATTCGGCCAAATAAATATTATTATTTATCTCAAATAAAAGTTTGATGATAAAGTCAAACCAACATGGGTTCCCAAAATTTTTGGGATATCTATTATGGTAAAGCTAAAAGCTGATCAGTTGAAATTCAAAAGGTGTTGTGTTTTCAAAGGAGTCTTATCTAGTTGGCCTATAAAAAGGCTACAACAGAAAGAGAAAAGAAAAGAAAAGGAGGAGAAAGCCGACAGATCAAAAAAAAGACTGGAGGAGAATTTAGAGGAGTGCAAAGAAGAGAAAAAAATTTCTACAGGTATTCTGTCATCTTTATTTTTCCTTTCTATGTTGGGCACGGCATGCCACAAATCCATGGGTGAGAAACCCTAAAAGTATTTGGATGAAAAGTACCTTTCCAAGAGCCCAATCAGCGGAATCGAAGTAAGCACGTTCATGGTCCTGAGATCAAATTCAAAGTCTCAGATAAAATCTAGTACAAACTTCAAAACTGGAACCACAGACATAAAATGAGAGCAATATCCAATTCAAAAATCACCTTGGAAATTAGTGGTGGTTTTTTGGGAATAATGCCACCATATTTTTTCTTTATAGCTTCCTCCTAAGAAAAGAATAAACTTGGGTCAAACCTCTATATCAATACAACGATTTCTGTACAAATAATTTTCAATACGAATTTCCCCAGCAGTAAATAAGCTTTCTACACACACACACACACACACACACACACAAAACAAGCATTATGCATCTTGCATAACCAGAGTTTGAACACAACCTCCTGTGGCGATTTTTCAGACTCATCCACTCGTTGCTCTTTGGCATCCTCCATTCCCAGAATAAAGTCCTCACCCCACCCTAGCAAATACCAGCTGCAACACCATACTAGTTATTTATAAGTTAGCAAATACCAGCTGCAACACCATACTAGTTATTTATAAGTTGTCAACAAGTACCCCGTGAAGTTAATTCACAATGCATCAAATATAAACCCCCATTTTGCAAGCACATTAAAATAAGAGAAAATATACTCAATGAATTAGAGACATATAATTTCAGAAGAAAAACAATTCAATTCTAACATTAGTACTCTCATAAGTATATTGGCAATTTAGTCATTAAAAAAGGGACACAGTCAACCAGAAAGATTTTAGACAATCTCCTTGGCATGAAACCTGCATAGTCTAACCCCCCAAACTTATTCCAGGCAATGCTCTAAGAATTTACATGTGACCGATCTAATTCATTCTATTTCTCAAGTAGGTCCAAAGTTCCTTCAAAGACAGTTCAATCAGCTAAAACTAGCAAGTGCAAACTAAAATCATGTGTATAGATCTCAATTAACTTAACATTCACCTCAATTTCCTTGAAAATTATAGAAAAATAATGACAATAACAATTACCTTTTATTGTCTACTAAGAAAAATAAAACCCAAAAATTAATATTCTGAACAAATTTAATCCATGTTGATAAAACATTGAACAATATTAAAACGACAAATTTGGTGAAAATTCAACAACAACAAAAAATGAATATTAAAAGTGAGCTAATGATTATATTCAATTACACATTTACTTTTTGATTAAAAAAAAAATTACACATTTATTTCAATATCTAGATCTGATCGAGCTGTGGTTTGATACAAATCCATCATCAAATTTTGGAGAATGAGAAGCAAAAGAAATCTTTAGAAATGCAATTTAAATTTACAAAATTAAAAATAGGGCCTCAAGGATTCGTACCTGAAAACGATCTAGATCAAAATCTAGAGAGAGAAAGCGAATCTTAGCTCGAGAGAGACGGAGAGAGAGAGAGAAAGAGAGAGATAGGAGGAATAGGGTTTAAAATGGTGTGGGGTTGGGGAAGAAGGAGGAGATCTCGTCACGTGGTGCGAGGACTGTTTCCACAATTGGTGGTAGTGCTGAACTTGATTATCCTTGGATCAATTATTTTAGACTGTCATTTTCTGGTAACTGACTTAACGCGTTTTCTTTGGTTAAATCATGGACTAACAAAAACGACAAACAGTTTATTAACAAGGGTTTTAATCAGGGGTGAGCGTGGTCCGATTTGGTCAGGTTTTTATCTTAAATTGGAATCGGTACTATTCAATCGGTGAGGTTTAATCCAGTTTTTCGATTTAATAGTTTTTGGTGCGGCTTTCGGTTTTTCTGTTTTTTCACTAAATTTTTTAAATTATTATATTTTTCAAATTCCAACTTTTTTTTTTCTTTAAATTCACTAATGACCCAATTTCATGCAAAGAGAGAAAATTGGGCTTAGAAAAGAGAACTGATTTGAAGTTGGGGTTAGGGAAATATTAATCATGGGATTAGAAATTTAGCATTGTACTTAAATAATTTTTAAAAGGATTTTTTTTAAAAAAACACACAGTCAATTCAGTCTCCAGTTTTGTAAGATGTGAAATTGCCATCGAACGATTTGACCCAGTTCGATCAATTCGATGCTGGTTTGTTGACATTTTAGTCAACATGATTTTTTCATTCCGATGCAGCTTAGTGTTCCAGTTTTTCGGTCTCGATGTCCACCCCTAGTTTGATGATCATTTTGGTACTCAACATTGCAAATTAATCAATATACTCATCGCCAACAAGGTTTTTATTTATTTATTATTTATAGAAATTTTGGGATTACATTTGTTTATACCAAAATGAACAGCCAATAAGAACAAAACACGTGGGCCAAATCTAGCCTGGTCAAAGTTGCCTTCGGCACCCAGCCTACCAATCCGTCCATTAGGGCAACGCCCTCTCCTAGGACACGTGGCATGCTCAGAATCGACGTCCACAGTCCCACATCGAAATTCTAAACAAAGTGCACACCTCCGAAGGCTTATAAAGGAGGCCAACTATCCCAAAGTAGAGGTAATTAGAACTAACGGCATACAAGCCTATTGATCTGTCAGTTTAATTTACTAAATCCGAACTTACTTAAGCATTGGAGAGCCTTCGGCCGGTACCACATCGATGCCCTAGGTCTTATCGAGCGTTTTCTCCTATTGTAAATCACACTCCCTATCGAGGCTATAAGTATACCGAAGGCCCAAAATCACTAAGTTGAGCTTAAGAGTGCCGAACCACTTTTTCGCATCAATAGTTTGGCACCGTCTATGGGAAACGAAAAACAATTGACCCTTTATCCCTAGAAAATGGGGACCACTTCAAAAACTACGTTCTTACCACAAGAGGGATTGCCGTTCAGCAGGCCGGGCGGAGCTAGCCCAGCACCGCCCCCGTACACGCCAGCGAGCAACTCCCCTGTAATCCAAACCACCGCCGAAGCTGAGCTTCTGGCTCAAATCACATCCCTTCGGCAAGACATGGCTAAGTTACAGGAACACAACAATCTCCTCTCGTCCAAAGTAGACGAAACACAACAGTTGCTTAATCACCAGCAAACACAAAATATTCACACTAATCGATCGTCTTAGAGTCTGCAGACTCCCCATCGCCAGAAGAAGGGCAAAAAGGTGGCAAAGGCAGCACCAGCACCCACCAAACGGCTGGTGGTCTCGGCCCCTAAAGACAAACCCCACGTGCTGAAGAATGTGTATTCCGATTGTCACCATAGACTGTTAGATCGGGAGGTCGAGCGGCAAAGATCACCGATCAGGATTAATGCATGCCTGAACGATTCCCGGTTGAGGATTCTGGGGAATAAGTCTCCCTTACGAAGGGTAGAAGGCGTGGAGTCAACAGCCGAATCCGACCACGAGTACACCCCATCTACAAAACCAGTCATCAACTTATCGTTCGGCAAAGCCAACAAGGCACTCTGAGGTCAATCCGATCAGGTCCCCTCAACGTTCGGAGCATCACACAATGGAAGAAATCCCAAGCTGAGACTCGGTCATTCGCCTCCTCCTTTAGAGGATGCAGAAAATGGAGGATGACAGGACTCGTTCGCAGGAACCTGATTGGGGAAAGCTTTTGCCAAGACCATTCACCGAACGTATAAGACGCTCACAGCAGGACAGGGACGTGCAGCCCCTACGTATATCGTTTTATACAGGTGTAGAGGACCCATTGACACACCTTTACTCTTTCCAGTTTTCCGTGGGATGCAAGGGGCTCAACGACGAAGGGCAGTGCCTGCTGTTCCCATCTTCGCTCACGGAGGCTGCCTTGAACTGGTTCTATCGTCTGGAACCAGGGATGGTCGATTCCTTCAATGAGCTGAAGCAGATCTTCCTGAACCATTTCATGATTCAAACGGACAGATTGTACTCTGCCGATGATCTATACATCATCCGGCAGAGAGACGACGAGCCTTTGCGTGAATACGTCGCGCTGTTCAGCCATGAATACTCGAGATGCCCAAATATCGATGATAAGGCAGCCTTCGGTGCCTTTAAGAGTGGCCTTCGGTCTTCACACTTTCGGTACTTGGTACAAAGTAGCAATTGGCGCACATACGATGAGCTAATGAAACAGACAACAATCCACGCCAAAGCTGAGTACTTCAACTCGAAGACCGAGCCAACGGCTCAGCAGAATGAACCCCTGCAGTGGTCCGCAACGGCACAGGGATCGCCGTTCGCACCAACGGAAAGGCCTACCGGATACCCCAAGAGTCGCAAATGAAAGGACACCGTAGGTTCTCTGAAAGAGAATTCTAAGAAGAATAAAGGTAGATACAGCAGGGACAGCAATCGAGCCCCACTGCCGGCCCATAACCAAGGGACAGAGGTCTTCACCCTGCTTAACACCTCTTATGAAGTGGTGCTGATGAACGAGAACGAAATCATCCCAAAACCTGAGGACTGCATAAGCCTGTGAAAAATAGTTAAGCGACTGATTCGGGAAGGAAAGTTGGATCAATACATTGCCAGGCCGCTACAGGCACCCATGTCAAACGCGAACCGATAGATAAATATGATCAGCACGATCAGTGGAGGCCCAACCCTCGCAGGAACGTCGAACAGCTCAAGAAAGTAGTACGTCAGGGCGGCACAGTACCCTCAGGTGCTCGGCATCGAGAACAGCCGGCACACAAAGATACCGAAGGTCCAGTGGGAGCCCATCACTTTATGTGAAGAAGAAGAGGAAGGAGTTCTCTACCCGCATAATGATCCTATGATTATCCTGGCCGAGATTGCCGAATTCGACGTTGGGCGAGTCTTGATCGACACCGGCAGCTCGGTAAACGTCATCTTCACCGAAGCGTTTGGAGAACTAGGAATAGATGAAAGCCAAGTCAACCGGCAGCTATCACCCCTCCTCAGTTTTTCAAGAAACCTGGTCCAGCCGATCGGTAGCGTCAGCTTGACAATCGCCTTCAGCGTGGCACCACGGAGAACTATGGTGTACGATCAGTTCCTTGTGGTGGACTGTCCAACGGCTTACAATGTCATAGTCGGCCGAACGGCACTCACAGCGATAAAGGCCCACCTATCTCCTCACATGTTGCTCATGAAGTTCCCTACCTGCTAAGGCACGGGAGCAATTCGGGGCGACCCGTTAAGCGCTCGGAACTGTTACGCCACGGCGTTAAAAACTGTCCTCGGAAACAAAAAGAGGCCTTCACAGTCGAGGGGATGCCGAACGCCAGCGACCCTGTGGATGATCCCAGAGAAGAAACACCAACCTCTGTAGCACAGCCTACTGAGGACCTAGAAACCGTAGCACTGGATGAAAGCCAACCGGACCGATGCATGAAGATCGGTACCATGCTAAACGCCACCCTCCGGTCTGAGTTCATCCATTTCTTTCGACAACACTCGGAGGTTTTTGCCTGGTCCTACAATGACATGCCGGGCATATCCCCTGATGTCATCAGCCACAAGCTGAGCATTTCTGCCGCCTTTAAACCTATCAGGAAAAAGCGTCAATCCTATGATGCTGAACGGTACGAAGCCATGAAGAACGAAGTAGACAAGTTGATGACCATAGGCTTCATCCGGGAGGCCACGTACCCAGTCTGGCTGGCCAACTCTGTAATGATTCGGAAGGCAAAGGGCGGGTGGCGAATGTGCCAAGACTACACTGATCTGAACAAAGCTTGCCCAAGGGACAGCTTCCCGTTACCCCACATTGATCAGTTAGTGGACGCCACTGCCGATCACGAACTGCTCAGCTTCATGGACGTATACTCTAAATATAATCAGATCTTCATGCATCCTGCCGACAGCGAGCACACAACGTTCATAACAGATAAAGGCCTATACTGCTACAACGTCATGCCGTTTGGCCTGAAGAATGCAGGCACGACCCACCAGAGACTGGTCAACCGAATCTTCGCCAAGCAGATCGGCAGCACGATGGAGGTTTATGTGGATGACATGCCAGTAAAGGTACCGAACGGAACCCCACTAGCACAAAAGTTCAGTCTAGTTCATGTCAAGGGAAGACGCATACAGCAAACAAAGTATAGGGTGCCGAACGGTACCTTTTCTCGATCTATAGACGGAGGGGAGTCGACTTGACTACCGAATGATCTTGCCGGAAATCGCCTTAGTTGCCGATTGATCACGTCATAAATCACCTTGATTGCCGTTAGCTCATGCCGGAAATCGCCTGGAAAAAGCTCTCGCTTCACCCACAAACTCTAAGTGAACTTCTCATTCGAAGTCACTCCTATTTATAGGGTGAAGGATTGGAACGGTACACCTCGGGAAACCAAATGGGGCATTAATGGCGCCGCTCTGCATGAGTAAACACGCCACGTGTCGCACGATGAGTGGAGGTTCTGACAGCACGCGGGGCACAGAGGAGAAGCGTCATTCTGTCCCATCATTTCTCCTCCCTACCGCACGTGCCTTAAACCAAAGGTCCAACCTATCCAATTCAACAACCAATCAGAAAGGCCTGACGGTACCCGTTCCATATGGCCTCTGCTACCGAACGGCAACCTTCGAAGTGGCCTCTGCTATCGAAATTCTAAACAAAGTGCACACTTCCCAAGGCCTATAAAGGAGGACAACTATCCCAAAGTAGAGGTAATCAGAACTAATGGCATACAAGCCTATTGATCTGTCAGTTTAATTTACTAAATCCGAACCTACTTAAGCATCAAAGAGCCTTAGGCCGGTACCACACCGGTACCCTAGGTCTTAACGAGCGTTTTCTCATATTGCAGATCACACTCCCTACCGAGGCCATAAGTATACCGAAGGCCCAAAATCACTAAGTTGAGCTTAAGAGTGCCGAACCACTTTTTCGCGTCAACAACATTCATAATTCAACCAAAAAGAGCGTTGATTTTTTTTTTTAATCAAATAGAAACTTCATTAAATAAACTTCAACAGTACAATCAAAGATATCAACAAGACATCTAAAATATCAATTCCAAGAGGGCAACAAACTAACATACTAAAAGCAAAACTAATGGGAACAAAAGCTGCACTAAAACTACTAGCCCACATCACCACAATTAGCCATATGCCCAAACAAAGCCCACAAACCCAACATAACCAAAACCCTAAAACAACCCATGAGCCTAAACGAACCCTACCACCACCACTTGAAGAAGAGCCGTCGCGGCCACACCCACCATCACATCCGTAACAGATTTGGGGAAAATATAATTTCCAGCGATCTACCTGCGCATAAGAGCGAACAAATAAACGAAAACAACAACTTTGCCAAAGAACAATTGGGTGATTTGCAGCAACCTCCGTCAAAGACGATCTAGAATCAAATTTAGAGAACATGAGCGGCGTTAGGGAGCAGGTTTTGGGAGTAGGATTTGATTGAAAACATAGACTAAAATGGGTGATGGGGAACTTCATTCTAACCATGGCTTAGAAGAAACCACCACAGGGGGTTTTTTATTCAAAACGCCCCAGTAGACTTATGCACTAACCTAAGAAGAAAATACTAGAAGAGAGGAGGGGGAGGAGGGGCAGTGATGCTTCTTCCTCCTCCCCCCTCTATGGAATTTTCCCTTAGGACTCATAGAGGGAGAGAGCGGCTAGGGTTTAGGTCTCTTGGTCCGCATTATTTTTTTAACATCATATCAAAAAAAGAACCTTGACTTAAAGTGTGTGTTCATCCCCTTATAGTTTAAATTATCGCTTATATTTAAGAAAGAAATAAAAAATCAATGTAATCATCAATTTTCATTCTGCACGTCAATGTTGTCTTAGGGCTGGGCATTTCCAACCCAAATTAATAAACTCAATTAATCGAATTAGTATATCTGGTTTGATGCGGGTTTTAAAAAAAAAAAATTGTGTTGAACGTGCTTTGATTTACAATATAAAATTTTAAATTCTTCGGTGAAACTGAACCAAATCGGTTTGGATTTTTTCAAACTTACATTTTTCACCCGTCTCTATCGTATTGGTTGTGCTTAAACATGTGTACAATATACGCCTCCCCACAATAATTTGTCAACTATATACAAGGAATTTTGTCAATTTGGAGAAAACAATAAAATAATGTTATGTATTTTAAAAAGTAGTAAAGCACCAAGCTCTGTGTAACTAGTTGTATGGGCTCAGCATAGTGGGTAGAGTGCGAGAAACACTTGCATGAAACGGGAATATAATTGTTTTGCTATCCTCAACCTATATATATATATATATATATATATATATATATATATATATATATATATATATATATATTTATGTATAAATTAAAAAATAAAAGAGAGAAGCCAAACCGCCTAGAAGGAGCCAAATCAATCACTTTTATATTGTCAAGAAACTTATTGAGGAAGTAAAGTCAATTATTAATTATATAATATAATATTAAAACAAAATAAACAAAACATGGGGAAATCAACAAACCTTCTTAGCCCAAGAAAAAGAGAAAAAAACCCTTGATAACGTATGAAACCTTCTTAGAAGGTCATAAGGCCACCTCCAACCCAAATAGGGCTAAACCCAAATTTCTCCCCTTAGAAATACAACTATTCATGTATTGCCCGGACTCAAATTGTTTTTTCCTCCAACCATGCATACTCATAATTTGAGTCCGCAACTTTATTAAATTGTTTAAAAATGATTAACCTCTTTTTTTCTTTTTCTTTTTGTTAATTTTTCTTCACATTATTTTTATTTCAACATTTGTGATTTAATTTTTTGAACATTTTAACCTAAAAAAATCCAAAATCCAAAACATAATATAATTTCACTTAAAAATCAAAACATATTAAGATAAACCATAATTACAATTAAGATAAATGATAATCACAAAATTATTTTGGGTTGAATTTGATTTAGAGTAGTTATAAAAATTAATTTTGCTATTGGATTTAAATTTCAGCCATTGGATGTGAATTTTTCCCATTGAGATTGCTTAAAAATATGCTGGCCATTGATTATATGTAGAATAAATATTTTGTTAAACAAACCAATGTTGGTTTTTGTTTGTGAATGCAATGTTTACAATGCGGAGTACTCTTTTTCCTTCATTTGGGGTTTTGTCCCGTTGGGTTTTCCCCAAACTAGGTTTTAATGAAGCCCCAAAATGTTCTTCTTTATCTTTTGTAAATTCTTATAATTTTAATAAAATTAATTAGTTGATAATTTTTATTTTTAATTTTAGTATTTAATTTGTATAAAAGCACACACTTGAAAAAATTTGCCATAGGCCTTAGAAAATCCAGGACCGGCTTTGGTCGCAAGCCATTACAACTATTATGTAGGTAATGGGAAAATATCACATGCATTAAACCCCTTAATTATGCACACAATGTTTGTATTGTTTCCGGAAGAAATGAAGCAAAAGATACAATAGAGCTGGGTAGTTATATTATTAGGTTTACCCAATACTAGATTAATATTTAATGCACACAAATTACAATGCATGCTTTCAAAATTACGACGTGCTTGTGAAATAAGTGGTGAACTGGGCCTGAGGCTTAAACGCTCCGAAGAGCTTGTGTCTAAAACCCAACCAAATCCCACACAGACTGTTGGTTTCTCCACTAACTTCCATCATTCCGAATTCAAGTTTCAACTTGGTCTCAAGTTTCTCAATAGCATTTTTGCTTTCACTTTCTGATTTCCAATCAAAATCTTCTTACCTCCCACAAGCATATATATATATATAAATCTTGAAATTTTGAGGGCCAGGCTCAACCCATATTTATAAGAAGCCCAAGAACATATACACTTCTAAGAAGCCCAAGAAATTTTCAGTTGAACACAAGATGTAGAATACAAATGGTGATTGATCTATTAAAAATAATAATAATAATTAAAAATAAAATAAAAGAATGGTGTGCAAATACATAGATGCCTGAGGCGCCAGCTGATGCAAACACATCAGATTCTATCTAATTGCCAACTAGTCATTATATGAATGTCTTTGTTCGCTCCAAAGTTTCATTCACATTTTATCCATTTTTAAAAATCCAAAATGGGCAGTCTTTCTGGGCCCCAAAACATTACCAAAAACCTAATCCATAGAGAATCTTACCTTCTTTGGGATAAGGTTAGAAGCTTTCCTAATTATCAATTTAACAAAAATAATACTTTCTTTTTGTGTCTTTTTTTTTAAAAAAAAAAAATTAAAAATATCTCAAATCTATAAAAGTATGTAAGAGATGTATATATGTCTGGTTTGACTGTATCTCCTTTCTTTCATGCTTTAAGGTCCCGTTTGGTTCATGGAAAAGGAAGTGTGGGATGAGAAATCAATTGATATCTCTTGGTTACTTTCCAAGCATTACTAAACATGGGAAATGAATCTTCATTTCTCCCCTCAAATCTGTTCCAATCTGAATAATTCTTGCATTAACGAACAATATTTTTTTTCCAATCTGAATACTTCTTGCATAATTCACTCTAGAAATATAATAAGAGCTTCTAATTATTGAACTCTATCGTTTTCTTAAAATAAGAACATCTTTAACATTAAAAAAAAAACTCAAATAAAGAAAATATATAACTATGAGAATTCAATGCGTGCTTAATTTAATAGCATTTCCTTTCCTCTGATGCCACTCACCAACTATTTATATATTGATGCCAGATGTGTGGTGAGAAAGCTGTGTTTCTAGCAGCCTCTGAGGACCCATACATTCATTGTATTTGTGCCTGTAGCCATCTGCCACGCCTCTCTATCTTTTTCCATGGATGTAGATTTTTCTTCTAAGTACATGATACACGTCATACCACTGCCGTCCATTACATAGATTGCCTTCTTTCTTCTTTCCTTTTTTTATTGAGCAAATCTATTGACTTGTATTAAGCTCAGCTTTTGTTGTTGAGTGTGCTTTCAATCTTCACACTTACAATTGCTATCATTGCAGATCTCTAGTGGTCTAATGGATTTTCTAATTTGGGTTTGTTCCAGTTTGATATTGCTGTGCTATGAAAATAATCGTTGTCAAATTTGTTGTGAGAGAAAGTTATTTGGCATTTGGTAAACTTTTTGTTAAAAATGTTGTTGGTACTGATTCCCGCATAATCAGAAAATAATTACCACACAATCATTAAACCCAGCGCCTCTTCAAAACTGATTCCTGTATAATCAGAAAATTGAAGCACCTCATTAGCGGCTTTCCCCTATAGCTTTCTCTCACATTAATTTTTAACAATAAGTGATTTTCTCATAGTTTATCAAACCGGCTGGGTTTCCCAAAATTTGAAAAAAATTCACTTATCACCCCAAACAAGCCCTGCCAAACATGCACTAAATAGAAGATTCTTTTTATTTCAAACAGAAAGCACGCGTGACTCGTGAGCCTCTTCGCCTTGCGAAGAATTTTGTATATTTGTTTGAATTATCTGGTACCTTATTTTTGGAATTTAGCTCGTAAGTCAAAATGAGTGATGCAAATTGATTTCAACTTCAAAACGTACAAAGAAGTAGATAACATGCCTCCCAACCCATGCCATATCCTTGAATTTCAATACCTTTAGAAAAGACAACCACTTTTCCTAAATGTGAAATTTAATTACCTTTAGATCTGGCGTTTTATGTGTTGTACCAAAAGCCTAAGAATCCAAGGATCTCTTCCTTGAGATTAAATAAGTTTAATTTTGTTAAGCGATGTGACTTAAGAGTTTGGATTGAAAAGAAGTTTAGACAATTTCTCTTAGTTTTACGATTTTTAATTATTTTTCTTGTTAGTATGACCGATCTATCTAAATATATAAGGGCAGATGCAAAAAATTTTGAAACATTTAAAATACCGCAAAATGTCCTTAGTTAATAAAAATATTAACAAATGAAACTGTTCATTAAATAAGGATAATAGATTAAATAAAAATAAAATAAAAATGAAAAATGAAAAATATGTTCTATTTTTATGAAACACAACTAGACTTATTTTCGTATTCTTAATTCTAAAATTATAAATAAATAAATAAACCAATAAACTAATTGAGCCAAGGGCTATAATGGCCAAAAGCCATAACAACTTTATTTTGCTGTGTAGCCCAAATGTTCACATGTATAATTCATGAGATAAACTTTTTGAAAAATAAATTTTAATAAATATTATTATTTACCCAAATGTTTTTTTTTTTTATATTTTGCTGTGTAGCCCAAATGTTCTCTTTTGTTTTTGGCCATTAGGGAAAATCTATGCACAACTACAAAAGGCCGCATAAACACAAAAGACCAAAAGGAGTAAAAGACATGCGACGACTTGAGTAACGTCACGTCTCTCGTCTAAACCAAAATTAGAAAAGCAAAAAAAGTGACGCCCCCAATTTCAAATAATTAAGAGCCATGACACTGTCCAAGTCCTTTCATCAAGCTTTTTTGTCAAGCTCTTTTTATGGAGACTTGGGGACTCATGGTTCCGATACGAGACTTACCAAAAAAAATTTATTTTATAATTTAATATTGCCAAATTGGCTAAACTATTGAAAATGCAACAAAACTCTCTTGTTTGGGGACATGAGCAGGGTCATTCCTGAGATTTTGAGGACCTTGTGCTAAACTTAAATTAGGGTCTCACATAATCTAATATAAAAATTCTTATAACTAAAAGTCATCATCAATAAACATGTAATGACAACAACATACTTACTATCCAAAAATCATTCACATTGTATTTGTTATGTTTATTTGAAGAATTAAAACTATTACCAGTGACGCCCCCAATTTCAAATAATCAAGGGCCCTGTGCAGTGTCGCCACTTGCACTACCCTAGGGCTGCCCCTGGACGTGAGGAACTTTTGTTTGTGAGGTAAAATACCTCTAGGGCAAGTAGGGCCAAGGCCCAGATGCCTGAGCTGAGCTCGGATCCTGGTGGTTGGGTTGAGCTGATCGCCATATATTTTTTCACCTTGACTCTAGTGGGGTTGTAAGCACATTGGTCCATGAGCTTGGGTCATGTGGGTGAGGCTGATATTAGCCTAATTTACGTGGTGTTCACCAAGAGGACTTATAATCCTAGAGAAACTAGGACGCTTCAAGTTGTGGGTGAGGTTGACATCAGCCTAATTTATGTTGTGTTCACCAAGAGGACTTATAATCCTAGAGAAACTAGGACACTTCAAGTTCACCAAGACGCCTATCTAAATGGAGTCCTAGTTCAATGAGGACTAGGTTGTTTTGGAGTCCTAGTTCCAGGAGGACTAAGTTATTCTGGAGTTCTACTATGAGAAGGACTAGGTCGTCTAAGATGATATAAAAAGCTGAAGAGACCCTTCTTCAAAGGTATGCAATTCTAAGCACCAAAATATATTGTGCACTTTGCTCTCAAACACTCGATTGACTTAAGCATCAGAGGGTCCTTAGTCGGCATCACATTGGTGTCACCCATCATTAGGTCTTCTATTTTGTAGGTTCTGTAGGACGACTTGGTTGGTCACATTGACCTGCTCTGGACGAATTGCTCGACCTCAATCTTGAAGAGGTCGTCTTGCTGTTGAACCAAATTTAGGGATCAACAAACATTATAATTTTATGTCAATGCCCAAAAGTGTTGGTCTCCGTTAATGGTTTGAGAAATCATATTAGAGTATGTGGGACTTTGCGTCTATGTCTCATTGAAATTTTGTCGCTCCAATGAATTGAGAAAAATTTACCTATCGTATGGTTAGTTATGTGATAAGAGAGATACAAAGAGAGACGTGTGTGCAACATGAAGAATAAAATTACTATTAGTGCAATAATTGTGCATTTGGTTTAGGGTTTAGAAATGTACTATTACAAGAAAAAGGAAAGAGAAAAAAAAAGAAGTTAAGAAATTATTTTCTGTTTTTAGTAATGCCAAGAGCATCAACTAATATATCAACTTATTGATACCAACTGATGAAATGCTATTACGCTAAAGTGTCTTCTTTTTTCGGTTTTTTTTGTTGTTGAAGATTTAAAGGTGTGAATATGTCCTTATCCAAACTTAATGCTACGTGAGAGCTTAATGAAGGCTCAAACTCAAGATCAAAAGTAAGTGAAGATTTTTGTAATGTATAAAGATACATAGATGTTCCCTATCCATCCATGCATCTATCCATCCACCCATATCCAAAACATCCAAAATGGCCCACGGGGCACGGAAGTCACTCTTCCTCCCACGCGCTCCCCACAGCTCCTAGTCTACTCGCCTCATACCCATAAACATACATCGTATTCACGTGGGTCTCCCCCACTAAACGACGACGCTTCCCCTCACCAGCAGCCATTAACTCCTCCTCTCCCCCCCATCTTCCATCCACAGTTCCAAAAATCTCACTCCTCCATCTCTCTCTCTCTCTCTCTCTCTCTAAACACACAGAGCAACACTAAACAATCAAACGACTTGTCATAACCCGCCATGACCACCGCCACCACAATCAACGACTTGCCGGACGCCATACTCTCGACCATAATCGGGTTGGTATCCGACACCCGAACCCGGAACTCGCTCTCCCTCGTGTGCCGCAAATTCCGGAACACGGAGAGGGCCACGCGCACCTCCCTCGCACTCCGGGGAAACGCGCGCGACCTCCCCGACCTCCCGCTCTGCTTCGCCGCCGTCACCCACCTCGACCTCTCCCTCCTCTCTCCGTGGGGCCACTCTCTGCTCTCCCCTTCCCTCGCCGCTAACGACACCGACCCCCTCCTCCTGGCCCAACGCCTACGTGCCGCCTTCCCATTCGTCGACTCCCTCATCGTCTACTCCCGATCTCCCTCCACCGTCCAGATCGTCTCCCATCTGTGGCCCGGATTGCGCCACGTCAAGCTTGTCCGATGGCATCAACGGCCACAATCGCCCCTCGGCGCTGACTTCGATCCTCTCTTCGACCAATGCCACTCGCTCTCCGAGCTCGACCTGTCGGAATTCTACTACTGGACGGAGGACCTCCCGCCGGTCCTCGAGGCCCACCCGAACGTGGCCCGATCTCTCACCAAGCTGGATCTCCTGACGACGTCGTTTACCGAGGGGTTCAGAGCGAACGAGATTAAATCCATCGTCACCGCCTGCCCGAAGCTCCAGCATCTCCTCATCGCGTGTATGTTCGATCCCCGATACATAGGCTTCGTCGGCGAGGAGGCTCTGCTGTCGATCTCCGCTAACTGCCCGGAGCTCAAAGTCGTCCATTTGATCGATACGTCATCGTTGGCCAACGCCCGCGGCGATCCAAACGACGACGGGTTTACGTCGGAGGACGCGCGGATTGGGCGTGCGGCTTTGGTGGATTTCTTCTCGGGGCTTCCGCTGTTGGAGGAGCTGGCGTTGGATGTGTGCAAGAACGTGAGAGACAGTGGGTTGGCGTTGGAAGTGCTTGGGTCTAAGTGTCCCAGGCTGAGGGCGCTCAAGCTCGGGCAGTTTCATGGGATTTGCACTGCGATTGGGTCCGAGCTAGACGGCATTGCGCTGTGTTCAGGGCTGGAGTCTTTGTCGATCAAGAACTCGGCTGATTTGACGGATATGGGGTTGATTGAGATCGCTAGAGGGTGCTGCAAATTGGCCAAGTTTGAGGTTCAGGGATGTAAGAGAATCACAGTGAAGGGGCTGAGGACGATGGCTTGCTTGTTAAGGAAGACTCTGGTTGATGTTGGGATCTCTTGCTGCAAGAACTTGGATGCTGCTGCTTCTTTGCGGGCTTTGGAGCCGATTCGTGATCGGATTCAAAGGCTCCACATTGATTGCGTTTGGGAGCAGGAGGATGAGCATGCCCGCAATTTTGATATCAATCAAGTGAATGATGATGAGGATGAGGATATTAATAGTGAAGCCAGTGTGTTGAATCGGAATGGGGAGGATGGTGATTACATGGACTTGAATTGGGCGGCTGAGTATGAGCACAGAAGCAGCAAGAAATGCAAGTTGGGGTTGGATGGGGACTGTTCCTATATGCCACCAAGCAATGGATATGGCTATGGCAATGGAAATGGGTTTTGGGGTGGTGAGAGCTGGGAGAGGCTGCATTATCTTTCGCTTTGGATTGGGGTTGGTGAGCTGCTGACTCCGTTGCCAACGGCTGGTCTCGATGATTGTCCCAATCTGGAGGAGATTCGGATCCGGGTAGAAGGGGATTGCAGGGGAAGGCACAGACCCACACAGCGAGATTTTGGGTTGAGCTGCCTCGCCGGCTATCCTCTGCTGTCCAAGATGAAGTTGGATTGTGGTGATACAGTTGGCTATGCACTTACTGCACCCCCCGGGCAGATGGACCTGAGTCTTTGGGAGAGGTTCTTCCTGAGTGGGATTGAAAGCTTGAGCCTCAGTGAACTCGATTACTGGCCCCCGCAGGACCGGGACGTAAACCAGAGGAGTCTTTGGCTTCCGGCTGCCGGTTTGCTGGCAGAATGCCTGACATTGCGGAAGCTTTTCATCCATGGCACGGCACATGAGCATTTCATGATGTTCCTTGTGAGAATTCCAAACTTGAACCGCAACTTGAGGGATGTGCAGCTGAGGGAGGATTACTATCCGGCACCGGAAAACGAAATGAGTACAGAGATGAGGGTGGATTCGTGCCGTCGCTTTGAAGAAGCACTCAACAGGCGGCCTATCCTTGACTGAAGATGAAACTAATGTGATAAAAAAGAAACAGTTGTAAGAGGAATGTAAGAGTTCTGAACATCTTGTTCATGCCTGTTTATCATTTTGAATTTTCCATCAAATAATACTTTACTTTCTCGTCGTTTTTCCTGCTGTTTATGGTTGCAGATAACAGAAGTAACAAGAATAAAAGCCAAAATCCAAGCTTGTCAACAAACTAATTTGTTTTTTGATTGCATAAAAAAGCTGAGTCGCAGCAACATTGGAGGAAGATGCAAAACGGAGGACATAAAAAGGAAAAAAAAAACCACATTTATGATTTTACAATGATTGAGAAATTGACAGCAGAATACAACCTTAAGCCGAGAATACAATGTAACACCTCTACCATGTTTTCTATACACAAGAAACAAAGATTGTATCAGCAAAGTGAGTATTCGCAGTCTAACAAGCGGGAGAGTATCTCCTCACAGGTTGGCCGATCATCCGGTTCTGTCCAACAATCTGTAATAAAACCCAAAACAAAGGCAAACATGTCAGCTTGGGAAGCCTGATAATGCATGAAAAATCATGAAAAAATTTATCAACTTCTTCACATTTTCATTAAGCTTAAGCAACTGCTCACCCGAAATAAGCCTGCCCAGTGGACCGTCTGGAATTTCCAATCGGGAACCCTCATTGGCAACAGCATAAACTACCTGCATAAAAGAAAAGCTAAGAATTCAGTTATAGCCATCTTAAAATGCTAGATGGTTGGATTCTACAAGGTACATATTCAGAACAAGAATGAAACGTTCCATATAAAATAAAAACAAATGATGAATACCCTCTCCGGTGGAACACCTTCCCACGGTCTATTTAGAGTGCAGAGCTCCCACATTATCACCCCAAGGCTGAAAATATCACATTTTTCGGTGAAGGGTTCATTTCGAATAAGTTCAGGTGCCATCCATTCCGGAGTCCCGGCAGACGAGGAGTCCTTCATGTTTGTCTCGTTCATTATTCTTGAGAGCCCAAAATCACAGATCTTGACAGTCCAATGCTTATTCACGAGACAGTTTGCACTTTTTAAATCGCGGTGAACTATCTTCATCCGGTGCATGCACATCAACCCCCTTTAGTTGCAAACAAAAGATTCCAGTCACTACTTATCTATACCACTCATAAAATAAAAATATAATAATAAATTGGGCAAATTTATCAAATGCTTTCACTTGAAAGTACAAGAGCCATGTGCATAATTATAATGATCATATATACAGATGCATGTTTAAATTATATGGAAATCTCACGAAATGCCAAATTCTCTTAGCAAATATTACAGTCATGCTTTGAAATATGCCACTGGAGTTCATCCTATGGCAGTATCTTATACAGAATCTTCTATTTTTGTCAAATTCTAAGAAGTTTCATGCAAATAGAGATGATAAAAGATCAAATTGTTTTGTGCCGCTTTGTTAAACGTTTGGAGAAAAAAATTCCAGACCCCCAAAAGAGAAGTAAAGAAACATTTCAAGCATTATCCAATGCAACATCTGATACCTTAATCAGACTAATAACATGTTAGATAATGCCTAAGAAACTGTCAATTAGGTGCCTTAGAAAGATATAGAGCTAACGTTGTTCATCTTTTAGCAGCTAGTACGTCTGAATTTAGGTATTGAAAGCCAAAGATAAGTCAGTTTGTTTTTCAAGATTCAGATAATTTTGTTATTATTATGTTTTAACGATTTCAAGATTCAGATAATAATAATGGTGTTTTTCCTCTTTCCAGAATAAACACAGATATTAGATCTACAAACAGTCACCTCTAAAAAAAGTGAATGTTGAAAAGATATTCAATTCACAGCAGTCAAGAACAAATAACAGGCAGGCCTGAGAGTGACTATAGATAGATCCACCTATAAGAAATGACAAAGGTAGCACTAAATCAACCTGAACCCTTGAGCTTCCCATTTAGGTTAGGTACATAAATCTTATTTCTAATCTCTTCTAACCATTTACTTAAAGCTCTTACATTTTCCCCTAACCAACCAGTAATCATCATGATCCCTCTTTCAAACAGACACTGCACCATGTTAGACCCCCATCATGCATTAACAGCTGGGTTTCACGGCACATGACCATAGAACAGATGGAAACTCATGTTGTCTTGCCACCTGTTTTACTACCAACAAGTCCTAAAAATGCATTCAGCCATAATTGACTCTCCTATTCAACTGCTCATCTACGTCATTGTCTCATTTTCAATTTCAGTACATTTGGTACTACTAACTTCCAAGCATGCATTTCACATAACCAGCACTTTGAATGTAGCATGGATGGTGTCATAGTAGTTATATGGAATTTATTGCAATATGACTGGTACATGTTGATCACAATACGTTGAAAGCTTCGTGCTATTGCAATCTTAAAAGATCCATAATAAATTCTTCCATGCAGCCAAAAATAACTCAGATAAATTTATGCCCTATAAAGGTGTGAAATTAACTGGATTTTAGGAGTATTCTTGGAACAGAATGCATATTAGTAGAAGCCAAATGGTTTGCATAAATATCCACAGGCATAGTGAACAGACCTGCATATGTCACGCAACATTTTTAGTCTCCTTCGCCAGCTAAGCTTCTTCTTCTGGCCACTTAAATGAATCAAATAATACAAGGATCCCATCTCCATGTATTCTGTAACCATTGATAAGTGTGGAGGCTTTGTACATGCACCTAGAAATAAAATAACTGCAGACAACGGCAATTTTGTATCAGTGTGGATCTAATATCTACTATATGACCATCTTATACAACAATCATAGATAAATGAAAATGGAACGCATAAATAACTAGAACAGAAAGTACCATTTGGATGCCGAAGACGGCTGGAAACCCACATACAAAAGAAAATGAAAAAAAAAAAGCACATTAGAAAATTATATCATCAATCAAGTTAAAAAAAAACTTGCAGCAAAGTGCCGTAAACACAATACAAAAACCAAGGTATCTTTGAGAAATTACCTAAGAATGGATATCTCATTGCAGAAGTCTTCCATGTTTTCAGTAGTTAGATCTTGCTCTAAGAAAACCTTTATTGCAACATCTGTTCCATTCCAAACACCTCGAAAGACTTCTCCAAAGAACCCTAAATATGGAATGAACAACCAAAATTAGCACAATAAGTTAAAACTGTTCTGTAAAAAAAAAAAAAAAAAATTATAACTGAAAAATTACTCTTTTCCTAAAAAAGTTGAGCTTCTTTGTATATTCAATTTTTTTTTTTCTAGTGGGACTTTTGATCACAAAATCTTACACATCTCAAGGATAAAATGGACATGTGGCATGTAAAAAACCACCCTGAAGTTTCAGAGGCGTTCTCAGGCAATTACCATTGGTCTAAATGGGCATACAAAACTCTAGAAGAGGACCAGAACTATTACTTTTTGTCAGACCTATCTTGTATTCTCCTAACTTATTCTCCTAATTGTCCACATTAGGAATAAATACTTATATCTCTTTACTAACCTGGTCCACACTTCTCAAGCCAACAATATAGTGATAGTGAAGTATTCTATGTACGATACAGAAGTGATTCTTACCAATTCCAACACGAGTTCCAACAGTCAATTCTGAGAAATCAATATTCCATTCCTGATAAGGCAATAGAGGTTTATTACCACACGTGGCGGACTCAAGAATTCTGTTCCATGTTAAGACCAATTCATCATTTCTCGTGAATTCAGATGGTCCAATTCTCTCAGACGTTTGACTCCTATATTGATGTGGTGATGAAGGTAACGATATTGCTTTTTGAGTACTGATTTGGTCCTGGGGAAACAAACATAAAGCAGTCTTCAATCATAAGCTGACATTGTAAGCTTCATAATAAATTTCTTAAATAAAAACTAACAATGTTCTAATGACTCTTCCTAAATCTCTTAAAGAGTACGAGGACAATTGAAAAAGAAAAAAGAAAAAAAATAAAATAAGCACAAAATTGTTAATATCTGATGAGCGAAAATCATCTATCCAACCTGCAAAGTGGAATTTAATGAAACAAGATCAATGAAAATGGCAATTTTAGAATGAAAATTAGAATGATCTTGTAACAGTGGAATTTAATTAACTTTTGTTGCCTATCGTATGTAATTCTCGCATTCACCTAGGGTTGGGAGGGTAGTCAACCAAAGTTGTTAGTCAGATATTTCTTATTTTCAGTAACAGTCCATTTCATATTTTCTCTGGTTTATATTCATTATCAATTTTTTTTCTTATCTCATCACCAAGTTTACATTGAATTAATGTTACACCTGTTATAAATTGCAAGCACGTTTCCCTGTAAGGTTGATCAGGCATGTATTAATTTTGTTCCCTTTAGGCTTTAAGCTATATTCATTAGTTTAATAACCAACAGTAGACAGGGAAACGAGACTAGAACACTAATCACAAAAGGGGTTATTATATACATTAATGAGATAAACATCCAGGAGTACCTGTGCACTGGATGTGGAGGTAATGTAAAAGTTCACAAGTAGGTTACGTATGAGTAGAAGGGATCACAATGCAAGACACTGCAACTGAATTTGTTGGATGCAAGATCAAACTCAGTCAGAAATGCCAAGCATCTAATGACTGAGAAACAAGCGGTCATTCTAGTATGCATATATCCTTCTCCTATGCAGACGCCATTGTAAACAAGGAGGAAAGCAGGGAGTAGTAGAAAATACATGGCGTCCGCACGGTAATAACGTCCGGACATCTGCATTGAAATTCAATGATCTAAACTGTCTATTTTATAGGTATTCCTACTACTCCTTGCTTTCCTCCTTGTTTACAATGGCGTCCGCACGGTAATAACGTTCGGACATCTGCATTGAAAATGATTTGAATGGTCCATTTTATAGGTATTCCTTCAAAGATCATCTTTGAAAAAAATCACTTGAGTTCAAAATCATTTGACCACTCAATTAATGGTTGCTATTTTAGTGCTTTCTTGAAGCACTGTGTCTGTCTATTTTGTTGGTCAAACTAAATGTCTTCATTGTTTTCGATTTGGCTAATTTTTTGCAAGGATGATCTATGAATGAGGACTTGAAAAATATACATGTGTGTGCGTGTGCGTGTGTGAGAATAAAATTCCAAAATTACAGGGTTTCATAATGACTATGTATATACAGAATTTTAAGCTACCTAAAAGCATAGTAAAGATGCTACAGAAACAAAACTAACAAACAAATGAACAAAAATTTATTTCATGCAGACGTGGTTCCACTACTGCAATAAAAACACGTACGTTTTTCTGAAGACCAGAAGTAATGTTTCTGTCATCATCACCCTGCTCTCTCAAAAGACGATTTTGCTTCAATGTTTCATTCATCGCCCGTACAGCCCTAATATAGTTCAATAGATCTCCAGTTACTGATTATAGAAACACATCCAAAGATCTGATAAAATAAAACTTAAAAAGAATCAAGAAAACATAAGCCTTAAGAAAGAAAAAAGATTAGCACATCATATACCAAGTGTACAGAAACCTCAACAGTCCCAGCCAACTGAAGTAGTCAACTCACCATTCAGACAATATTCTTTTTAGTTCAACAATTAACCCAAGTGAAAAACTGAAAACACAAACAAGTGCAAACTAGCCTAACTAATATGGTCCAAGGGTTGTACTGGTTTGAAAATATCCATCGGATTCTGGCATTATTCTCTATCCAGAGCTTATGAATGTCTCCATGTGAACACATACATTAGAGGCCAAATTGGCTAGATATCAGGTTTACAAGGAACTTGGCTTAAGAATGAAATTTGGCCACTGACTAGTCCATATTGGTTAAGCAGCACATAAGTGTACTAGTTCTGGAATTGTATCACTTCAAGGTTTTGTAAATAACCTTCATGATTAAAAAAAACTCTTTTGATAGGAAATGAGAATTTTGTAGAAAGAGAAAAATAATGTATAAATGGGAACGGAAGTTCAAACTACAAGCAAAGTCATACTAAACCTAACTATGATTTCAACCAAAAAAAAAAACCTAACTAACCAGAGAAAAACAAGCACCACTTAGTATAAAATACCAGACCAGCGAAGATGGATCAACCTAAAGAGTACATATAAAACAAGCTAACTAAATTTCACTATAAAATAGGTAAAGAAAAAGTAGGCATGCTTGCTGTGGCACTGCAATTGATTTGCTACCATTTAGCTCTAGGTACTCTAAATTTTGCATCATTATCCCAAAATTTCTTTTAGTTAATCCATGTTAGATAATTGTCAATCCCTCTTACTCACCATATTCAATCCATTTCTGTCAAGAGTACTACAGACACCCCCTCCCCCCGCCCCAGTCTGTCTTTATATCGCAGGACAAGATATAATTTGATACCACTCAGAAAACTTAAAACCATCCTCACCACAAAGGTCAAAAGCCCTTAAGCCTATTAAGGCTCTGTGACACAATTTTTTGTATTAGAAAACTATATATTCTTGACAGATTGATTCCCACGGCTGCACATGCTCCTAGAGATGAATCCACTAATACTAAGTGATATAATATACTAGATGAGGAAGCATGAACTATAAAATGAGATATTTTTTTTCAGGGAATAAAAATGAACCACATCATTTGCCTCATGGCAATTTCCCATGTGATGTAGGACACGGGTGAATTGTAGATTTAGGTAGTTTAGCGGAAGCAAAAACAATGGAAAACAGAATATAGAAGGAACAAGGATAGGTCTGGAATCACTCCAGGGTTTTGGCTTCGCCCCAAGGGGTTTGGCTTCACACCAAAGAAGTCTCCAATCTCTGGAAAATAAACTTTTCTTTATATCTCAACAACTCCACTCTAAAGAACTACATGGAGGGTAGGGTATTTATAGCAAACTAAAACCTAGAGACAAAAGGTTAAAAATCCCTTACTAAAACAGAAATCCTAATCCACCAAGGAACTAATTCAAATAAACTAGGAAACTTAAATCAAATCCTACTAGAATCTGGAAACGAAAATCCTTGTGAAATCTGGAAAACTAGAGAATCTAGGAAACTAACTAATGATGTCTGTATCACAATGGCTCCTCACATGAGCAAACTATGATAGCAAAGCACTTCAGAGTGTCAGAGATCAATGCCCATTTTACTGGTCAATTAATGAAGCTGAGATTATTTTTTATTTCCAGCTCTGAGAACACTCTCATTGGCTTTTGTCCTCCTATTACAATTTCATTGAATCCTGGGACCTCTTTCTGATTTATACTTTCAACAAATACTTACCTCTAATATAAGAACATGCACTGTAAAGACATTGATCCAAACAATCAAAATCAAATGGAAGGTGCAAAGCACAAAAAATTCAAAGAGAAAAAGTTTATTAACCACAATTTTTTTTTAAAAGTAACCAATAAGAACGAATGAATGCAAAAGTACATGGAGGAAAACATCAGTTTAACCACAATGGAGTAATGCTGTGAAATTAACAATTCATAATGAAGCAAACATTTCTCTTGAAAATAATGAAATAAACATCAACCTTACGATATCATCACCAATCTCTGGAGTAATACTAATGCTTCTTCTTCTTAATCTACGAGCTTCTGATGTTGATGTACCATCTGACCTGTAGCTACAATAAAGAATTGAAGACAAGTAGTTTCAGACCACAGAGATATAAGCTAAAACATCACATACAAGCTAAAACAAAATTAATAACACACAAAAGTACACAAATACAAAATTTCATCAGACAATAACATCAAACCTCTTAGGAATGAAACTAGCTCAGCACATTATACTTCTACATCAATTAGTTATCTCCAAATGATCTAAGTACGGTTGGTGAAGATTAAAGTTTGATGGTATTGAGTAGAAGAGACAATGAGTGGAATATAATAACATTTTAACAAGATAACACAGAAAATATAGCTAATTCATGTTGATAGAATGAAGTCCATTCCAATGTTTTTCACTTTTCATCTGCATAGAACTGAAACCCTCAAGTCACGGAGGGATCAATTTTGCATTCTCCTGGTCTTTCTCTGGCTAACTGAATGAACAAGGGATAGTTTTTGGGCACCAAGCTTGGTTTGATTTAGTGATTATGTCATGTCAATTAAGCGAACATGGTAAAAAACCACATAAAATTGCCCTGGGCATTGTCATTCCCAGGATACAACTCCATTCCCAATCTTGTAAACATGAAAATATTGAGGTCCTCAATACTGTTCATTGGTTAAGGAATAAGACCTGAATTAATATCCATTGCCTCAGTACACAAGAAAATTGTGGATAATTCACTAAAGCATTCATCAAAGATTCAGTTTTCATATAGTGGGGTACAATAGGATCAATAGATATAAAACCTTGAGGTAGGCATGTCATCAGCATAATCTCTAAAAGATTTCCTATCACCACTGAGCATGGACCGCCCACGTGCTCGAAATGAAGGATGCTCTGGACTGAAAAACCAAAAGAGATAAAAAGAAATAACTACAATGACACGACTTAAAGAGTAAAAAGCGATTCTGGACCAACTTTAGACATCCTACCCAGCAAATTAAACAAAAAATCATGGCAAATCATGGGGACCAGCTAAATGAAAAAAAAAAAAAAAAACATCTGAGCAGAAAATTGAAGTTTGAGGAAAAAGTGCAAGCATTTCTATAAGTGAGCATGTTATTTATATGGCAAAAGAAAAAGAAGCTAAATCTTTTTTCACAAGAATAGCATCAATATACCTGGAAAAATGCAAACTGTCACCATTGATATAGACCATGTACTTCACCAAGACTCAGTATCTTATTGGCATTATTGGGAGATTAAGAGAAAATATGGCACCATATATACGTGTGTTGATTGAATCTTAAATTTATAGTCACAAAATTTTACTTTTACAGCCTCGATAATCTAGGTCACTAATAAATTTGGACACATCGTGTGACCACCAACAAAACTTACTTTTATACTGGACTAACTTTCTCATCCCATGCTTTAAGACAGTGGATTATTGTGAAAAAAGAAAAAGGATAATCATACAGATAACCGTTCAAGAAACCCTAGTAAGGAACTGACCTGAAGCAACCACAAAAGTTACTGAATCTGTCATATTTTAGGGTCATTGCAGCATTTATAACCATAACAAGATACTGAATCTGCATTTACCCACATGTCCACTAACTAATAGTGTTGAACAATGAATGATTAAAAAAAATACAAACAGGTTGAGAATACAATTCAGCAACCATACCCAAGAAAAACTAAATTATCAAAGTTATTCAGATGTTAGGGCATATCAGGGTCAAATTTTGCCTATCCTTTTCCTCTAAACATATCATGGTTTGGATCAAAATATAGTGGTTGTTAGTATTATTGTCATCTATCCAGAGGAACAAGCCCGGAAGCATGCTGCACATACACACACACAAACACTCCATTTGGCATAAGTAATTTGAAAAATCAATATCTAGCTCCAGGTCAAATTACCTTGAACATTTTTACAAATTTAATACCATTAAGAAGCAATTTACGAACATTATTCCACGTTCTTACAATAAGCCATCTGTAAAGACCAGACCAGACCAAAAAAGTCCTGAAATACTCTTGAGAGGTGCAGACCATATAATTTCTGCTAACGACAGGACAGATTTTTGAGAGGGAGAGATAGATAGATAGATAGAGAGGTTAAACCTGCAAAACTTTGTTATCTTCATAAAAAGAAAACCAAGCAGCCGGACCAAAAGTTTATCACTGCACTTTACTTAATACATACAGAAACTCTACATCAGAATTCCTGGAGAACCAGGTTGAGCTTATTGTCAAACTAGCTTGTATAATTTCAATTTTTTCCCATCCCTCCCACTAGACACTTCTTTAGTAGTATCATTTTCAAATGAAATTAAAACTGTAAAACAAACTTAACCTATTATCCAACCCAAACTGAAGTATGTAAGAAAGCCATCTCTCCCTCGGGATTGAAAAGCAATCAGGATATAAACAGAGGCACAAAATTTGGTCTCCATAGCCACCATAGAGAGATGTAGAAACATAAGCTATTGAAAAAGGAAGAAAAATTAAAAGAAAGAGGAACTGATCCTTTAACACCACATACAATGTAAACTAAGGATAGGTTAGTATAACAAGCAACCACTCAATTCACCATCAATAGATAAACCCATATAGTCTTAAAACTTAGTCATACACATTCAAGCAATTAAATAGAAGTTAGAACTACATTTTGAACAAAGCTCCTCCGATATCAAGCTCTCAAAAAATTAGATGTGCGCACAAAAACAACTCAGTAGAATCAATTTCCTACTAGACCAACTGTCACCAAACCGTGCAGGAAAAAAAAATCAAAGTCTATTCAAAAGTAAAACTGGAGGTACTATGTTTCTAGACGCACACCAAAACATAATCTATAATCATGAACAATAGGGAGTTCTGAATCTTCAAAACAAACAAAACTGAATCTGAAAGACATTATTACAAAACACATTGGGATTAAGAAGAACCTTGAACTAGCAGTCCGCTGTTCAGCAATGGCCTTTCTTCGACTACGGCGCCAAAATGAAGTTGCAATGTTGGGTTCACTATGTGATAAACTGACGGATTCAAAAAGTCATTCAATAACAAATAACTTACAGTCTCCCGAACTTTCAAAAAATCCAGAAAATGCCCAATAATAGGATGAAGTTAATGAGAAGAATAATTGAAATAATAAAAAAAGCGTACAGAATGGGAAGGTCATAACAAGTCATTCAAGAATTACAGTTGAACTTGTCAAGACAGGAAATATAAATTACCTCAGTTTTCTTTCAATGGAAGTGATAGGTCGCAACATCATATTTCGCAATGAAGGACCTTGTACATTCGAGGGCACATCAAATCTCCCTCGGAACTGAAGGCTCTCATCTCTTTCAGCACTGCAACAGAAGAAATTTAAAATAACTCAGTTTTCTTTGTAATGCATGCTTGCAACAAGAATATGAAGCATCACAGGTTCCAAATTTCCAAGTTCAATAAACATGTAGGATTTACAAACCCCATCAGCTAACCTGTCAGGATCCATTCTCTCTGAAAATCCATATAGGGGACTGTTTGGTTCTAGTGGTGAATCACAGGAATCATTTTCTGCAGAATCACTCTCCCCTGCTGCAGAAATATGGGTCATAAAGATTGCCTTGGTTGATCGGGGTAACAGCTTGCCGGGGATCCGCATTAGGTCGACCAATAGTTCAACAGAGTTCAACACAACTATCACAGACATATGCTTATATGAATCTACACACTCAACAGCCCCATCAATGGAAAGACCCTGATAGAAAAGAAAAAAAGGAGGAAAAGAGACAGCCTTTCAAATTTCAGTGCTACATGTGATTAAGGAGTAATAACTTATAACATGTCTTTGACAATTTCCTTATTCTTTTGTTGGAAATCGTACAATGTCCATGGAAACGAAAAGCTTACCACCACTACCCTACTTTCAAGTCCTACAGTATCTGCTAGAACTTTGAATAGGATTGCTCTAGGACGGCATGAACCATGCTTTATTTGCCCCAAAAGTTGGACTCCTCGATTATCAAACATGTGGGAGGTTTCTTCTAGTGCAGCTTTTGCTGGACTTTCCACAGGTGGCCGCTTATAAAAATCTGAAACCTGTATAGGCATTGCAGACGAAGTTAAATCATCTCTTAATATTAATAATTTAAACATGTATTAAAGCATCCGACCAGAATCAGGTAACAGATCTACATGGCATCATGCTCATGACTCATCTTGGTTATGATCACAGAAACATGAATAGTACAACATTGTAAGTGGCAGTCTTTGACAGTTGAAAACATTGGACGAAAGGCATCAAAGAAGCAAACAGAAAAAATAAGTGCACCCAAGGTAACTTCAAAGTACATCTAGAAAAACAAGTAAATTTCTTACCAGTCCAGCAATCTTTTTTATCATTGCAGCTGGATTTGAGTTCAATCCTTTCACTAGTGCCACAATCAGTTGCTTCAGCATGGACAACTTTTTGTCTTTTGAAGTATCTACAAGAATGACATCAGCTTTCACACCCTCTGCCTCAATTGCATGAAGTTCATCAAGAGTAGGAATATCATCAAAGATCTCCTTGAGCCTTTTATCCTGTATATTGTCAGATTTAATCAATTGACACAATGAAGCATCACTCATAGACAGGTAAAAAAGAAAAAATTATAAGCAAACACAATAATAATTTAACTACGCCATCCCAAAAACAACACCTAGTCAGTGATACATTGACAATGCTTCACTTATCTGCATTGGTACATCTATTCTTTGAACAAGCAAGTGATCCACGTTAGGTGTTTATTGTTTTTAGGATAGTGAAAAAAAGAAACAATCAGACTGTTTTCTCAAAATTGTTTAAAGGCAAGAAAAACAAGGGTGCACCATTTTCTTTACAGTGACATTCATCTCTTAGACACACAGGTTCCAACCATAATCAGGCAAGATGTGACAGTAAGCAACAGTAACAACAGTTATTAATTATCAACACTAAGAAAATAACAACTAAGTACCACAAACAATTAATTCTCACCGGAATGACAGAATAGAAACCATTGGGAATCGGTTCTAAAAGCATTCCAGTTTGCCATAGAACTTGTGATGCTGTCTGAGATGACAACACATCTTGGTACGGACTTTTAGGTGATTCAGTATTACTCAAGGTTTCTTCATGGGAACCCAAAGAAACAGATCCAAATTTGTCCACGAAATCTGAAGGCCACCATGAAGCATTTGGAGGCCCTTGCTCTGCTGGCCCTGCATCATCTCGTGTCTCCTCCATGTATTTAAATATCTGAAATTCAAAACCATTTCTCCCCCACTTCTTACCCCATAAAAGATGTCTTCAACCTAACAGCATTCCTTACAAAACACAATTCCACAGATTTCTTCAGGCTGGAGGCCATAAGACCTGAAAAATAGACAAAAGGTCAAAATTTGACATCAAAGAAAAGACAATTTAGAAGGGGAATATCATTGACAACTATAGAAAGGCAGGACAGTCTTCTGAAAATAACACCAAATTAGAGCAGAATAACCAAGAAAAAGAAAACAGTAATCCCGTTGAAGTAAGAGTTTGTCAAAAGTATGTAAAAGTGCAAAACCTTAAAAGGAAAAATATATTGCCCCGAATATGGTATGGTAAAAGTAAAGGGGAACAACACATAACAGCTAAAACAAAGGATAAGTAATCTTCAAACCCATTGTTCAGTCTTGCCCTCCTTATAAATATAGTTGGTGAATCAACAAAGATATTAGACATCTCTTTGAAATTAAACTGCTTGATATCACTTTTTAAAAGAAAAATGCGAAACAAAACAACTAGACAGCTTTCTCTAAATTATGTCTCGTGATATTTGTATTGCTCCATCAATCACCAAAGACATAATGGCTTTTTTTCTGAATTAATGATGATACATTTGTTAATTAAAACAACAAATAAAGGAAAAGTGTAATGTATTTGAGGAGAAAAGGACCTTTGTGTCAAGCATAAGACTTTACATATGCCCTTAACCTTAGTTCTAATGTTAATACGTAACACATTCTTCTTACAATATTATCTGTTTTGCATTCTTGTTTTCTTTTTTTGAGCTTCATATCCTGTCTTTCATTGGAACTAGATAAGGAAATGTGTAATGTACTTTATTTCAAACAAGTTCAAAGGATATGTAATTTACCTTCCTATAGATGGTTATAGTACAATTTAAATGATACATGGCTGTTAGAATGACATTGTTCTGTCCTCTATATGTACTCTTATTTATATGCCCTTGCTGCTCACACACCTCGAAAACATCAGAGATTAAAAAATTTGGAAAACTTGTTTACATGAGAGAAGTGTTGACAGTTGGGGGAGCTAATGGAATGAGATAACATGGGAAGATAGTAGAAAGCTGATAAGCTATAATGGTTACTTTAAATTGGCAAATTTGCCTTAAATAGGCGGTGTATCATGGGGTTTTCATTTTATTTTTAAGTTTCCATACTTCTTTACACTATTATGGACATCCAATATGACAACCAGCCATACGGGAAAGTCCAGTTTTATAATTTCCTATTCAACTAACTATTCTATCACCTAATATTTTAGCAAATATGGGAAGTACCAAAGTGACCCCGACTCTTGAGGAATACACGAGTGAAAATAACCAACCAATAGCACATTCCAAACATACCTTCTAGGGTTTTTATTTTCTTTAACTGAAAGCATGCATCACTAAACACTTTAATAAGTCACACCCACTCGAAAGTAATACACTAGAGTGCAATTGAAACCTCAATCATGTATCAATAGCAAAAGATAATCCCCTCAGTTTTAGACATTCATAGCATAACGATGCTTTTTTCCTTTTTCTATACCTCATGTCCTGCCTATTGCCACCAAACAAGTGCATACTGAGAGACAAAAATATCACGAGAAACCCATGTCATGCTCGCAAAGCCAACCTTATAACTGCCTCCTCAAAAACAGTTTTCTTCTTACATCCCAACCCACAAAACCTCAGCACACAAACACTCAGATTGTTTTTGTCAGCACCACTCTCTACTAAGTAAAGACCTTTCTGATCACCACCATATCCACAAACTTCAACCGACATCCCTCCCCAAAAAGAAAAGATAAAGAACCTACAATCTCAAGCTTAGTCTACCACCTGCTCCAAATTCATATCACATGAAGAGGTAAGTTTGCGCATTGGACTAGTTCAGAAATAGCTAATTACACAATGCTCCTCCTTAGTCACTTCAAATCGCCAATACAGTTACACTTGAGCCCCACATTTCTATGCAAATCTAAATCAAGCTCCCACTAATCCATGAAAACTCAATTCCACATCGCACAAACACTTAAATTAACCATTTACATAAAACCAATGCAGGATCAATAAAAACAAGAAAAATTACAACAAAATTAAAAACAAAGCAAAAATTTACCACCAGCAGATCCAAGCATTTGAATTCCAATCCCCTTTTTGTTGCAGTAACATTTGAATCTCAATTCTTCCTCATCTAAAGCCTCATCCCCTACGTCAAACCCTCGCAGATTCCAGAGAGAAACAACCAAATTTGTGTCTATATAGACGTATACAAATACGTATACATAGAGAGAGGACGACAGAGAGTGATGTGAGAGAGATGAAATATGGTAGAGAAACCTCTCCGCGCTATATATATAGAGAGAGAGAGAGAGAGAGAGAGAGAGAGAGAGAGAGAGTATGAGTGCGTGATGCAAACGAGGAAGAAATGAACGAGAGCGAGCGAGAGAGGCAGAGAGGGAGAGAGAGAAGAAAGCGATGGGGTTTTAGAGAGAGAGAGAGAGAGAGAGAGTGTGTGTGTGTGAGGTGGTAAGTCACGTGCAGAGCGAGGGGGGATCTGGGGACCTCTCCCCGACAGCCAGCTGGCAGAGAGGGTCGCTCACCAACATCCACACACCTTCATCCGCGTGAAACACCCTTTTCTCGTTTAAATCTCTAATCTTTCACAAATTAATATTTAAAAATAAGAATTCAAACCAATTAATTATTTAATTAATGCAGAGAAAGAAATAATAATAATAATAATAATAAAAGTAAGTGTGAAAGTAGTACAAGATGTAAATGGACAAACAACAACCACAACCAAACACCACCACCTGTCTTTTAGTACCAAGAGTACACCTTTGGTGGACCAAATCAGTCAATACTTAATAGCCCTATGGGGCTTTTAGCCTATGCTTGCTTAGCCTAACTTCAAACTTCAAACTTCAAACTTCCAAACTTCAAACTTTAATCTTCTAGGTCTTTTCCCACGTGCCTTTTTTTGATTAGGTCAAGTTGGTGATGATATTCAACTATCTTAGTCTGTTGCTAGTCTTGCAAATTTGTACCCTCTCCACTTTGATATTTATTCTCCTACCACAAGTGACAAAGCTAGCTCTAAGTTCACCCATCATTGTCCAAATCTTTTTACCGACTATATTTTATATGTTAATCAATACATATATCAAGAGTTTTACCTCTCATCACCGTTAGTGTATAGATGCAATGTTCAGATCGCGGCAACGTGGGTGGTTCACTGCCTGCGACGTTAAGAGAAGTCCACTGAACTTTAGCATTTAGAGGAAGGAGAATCATAATAAGATAAACTTGCGGTCAAAATCTGTCTAGTAAAATGACCCGAACCATTTCAGCGTAAGCAACTATCAATTGTTGATACGTTGTGCAGGAGTAAATGTTACACATAGCATTCATGCATGTGGTACGTAGATAAATTTCGCCCGTAGTATTGTTCTTGAGCGAATATCAAATGTTTATATATATAATGAGAATCTATATTGTGGAGTTCATGAACATTAATAACTATTAGTTCACAATTGTTTGCATGTTTATTAGCTTTCACCTATATGTAAATTTTCGTATTAGTTAATTTTGTATTAATTGTGGTGTGAATGTGTGACAATTTTGGTATTAATGAATTGTTTCTTATTAAAAGTCTTCTTGTCATTTTAAATGAGGTTTAACAATTGACTTGGCAACAGATGAACATTCCTACTCTGAAGATCTTTCTTCTGAAATTTCTTCAGGCTAAAGGGCCAATCTTGGTCTCTCTTGCTTGTCAGTTGGGGTTCTAGATCAAGAAACTAGGAGATGGCTTTTGGGGTTTCACGATCGCTCTTATTTACTTTGTGTTGCTCATGTGGTTTGCTCGTTTTGGTGTTTCATTGGTTAGACCCATTTCATGCTAAACAATTTTCGTGTTGTACAAAGAACTATGTTTACATAGGAGGCCTTCTTTGATAGAACCTGAGAGGCGTTGGTGTGCTCGTTTGATGGGCTTGTCTTAGCTTCAATTTGTTATTTGTATTTTGTTCATGTGGTTTGTTCGTTTGGTGCTCCATTGGTTCTGACCCATTGCATGCTGGACAAATCTCACAATGTACAAAGGACTATGTTTACATAGGAGGCCTTCTTTGACAGAGCATGGGAGGCGTTGGTGTGCTCTTTCGATGGGTTTCTCTTAGTTTATGTGTGTTGGTATAGAGTTGTTTTAGAGGTGACTGTTCTGTGTTTGTGCTTTTGTCTGAACTCTTTTGTTAGTCTAGTGCATGTGTACTCTTTTCTCGCTCAGGGTTTTCCCATGTGGTTTTCCTTAGAAGGTTTAATGAGGGCACTGTTAACATGCCAGTTCCTTTGTATTAATTGTTCTTGGGATATTAATGGAATTTATCTTCCTTTCCAAAAAAAAAAAAAACCAATTGACTTATTCTTTACTGTGAGACAATTCAATTTTGATAGTTTGAGCTATTAATAATGAGATAAAAATAAATGATGTGGCAAAAGATATACACTGCCATGTCATGTGGCACATTAATTAGTATATCAAAATGTTGGTGAACTTGTTGGTATTTGCATCATTACTGATTGGTTTATTATTTATTATGAGATAACTCAAATTTGACAAATTGGGTTATTGATAATGAAATATGCCAAATGAAGATTAGATTTGACATGTGAATGGATGAATATGTTACACATGGAGAAGATTTGGCTTGAGTAAATGTCAATTGATAGCCTCAGCCCAACTTCAAACTTTCAAGGCAATTCCCCTTGAGCTTTCAGGTTAACCTATCTAAAGTTTAATAAATAGCTTCAATCCAAATTTCAAGTGGTATGTAATTCAATTATTTTATCTTCTTTTACTTCTCCTTTCACCTTAAAAAACACACATTGTGACAATGAGTACTCTAGAGAAAACTAATCTATAATGTCTTGGAGGAGGTATTATGCAAACCTTGAAACTTTAATAGTGGTATGGATGCGACTCTTATAACAAGCTTTTGAGTGTCTTCATTAATTTTCCATGTAAGAACACTTCATTTACTTAGAAATCTAACATTATTTGGGCAATTGTGACAAATCCATATTCAATGGTGGAGTTATAAATTTTCATAGGACTGGCTATATTTTCTTTCATTATGTATAACTTGTATAACGAGTTGTTCGGTTGCAGTGGACCAATTTTCGCAAGGGTGGCGTAGGCTAATTTTCGCTTGGTAAGATGAATTTCCTAAAATTACCACCAAATTGTTATATTTCCAAAAACTTAGTCTAAGAGTGAATACGTCCTTGCCCATATTGAATGTACTTATTGTAAGCACTTTTCATTGAATACCCAAGTTCATAAATAGTTCAAATTGTTTGATTTCTATAATAATCCAAGAAAACTATTTAATTTTGTTTTAAAGAAAAATTCGATAAATTGTGTGTTGTATGTTTGTTTGAGAGGAAGAGAGAAAGAGGGAAGAGGTGGCTTGAGTGAAATTGAAAAGATTGGTTATCCGGTTATTTTTTAATTATAGTTTAGCAAATGGGAAAGTTTACTTTAAAATGGCTATTGGTTTCATGCTTAAAAAAATATTTTCCTGATATACTTAAATACGATAAAAGTGATTTTAATTGAAAATGAAAACATATAAGGTTTTTTACTACTTTGAAAATAAATACGATGTAAACCTTTTTTTTTTTTTTTTTTTGTCAACTTCATACTCGAAGTTTGGTTTTTCTATAAATTTCATGCATTCATTTTTCTACAAATTTCATGCACAGCCATCGTCATCGTCGCACAATTGATTGATGTTCGAGAGCCCGAAGAAGTGTATGTTCTAATATTTTACTTCTGCTTGTCTACAAATTTTTCTTTTGATGGATATTCTGATTTCAAATTCTTGAATGAACTTTTAGTAGTGGGTTTATCTATATATATGATCATATTTAATTTTTCTGCTTTCTGTCGTACTCAACTTAGGGTTTTGATCCATACCTAGTGTTTGTGCAAATAATCTTACGGGAGAATATTCGCTTCTAGATCCTTCACCCTTTGATCTTCCTTCTCTCTCTTCCTCGATTCCTGTAAAAAAGATTAGAGTAAATAGACCACACCCGGGGGGTGTTGACCAAAGGCCCTCCGATGCCTAAGTTAGTTCAATTGAATCTAGGTGAAACAATAGCTAAAAGGGGTACGGAGATTTCTCTACGGTGAGGACCGGGTTGCCGGAGCCGTGTGGAGAAAATATGGAGAGTAGAGAGTGGAGAGGGAGAGAGCTTCAGGTATTTTTCTCGGGTTTTGGAGCTAGGTTTTGAAGTAGGTTTTTTGAAGTACCTTGAATGATGAATGAAGTCATCTATTTATTGGAGCCTCAGGGCTAGGGTTTCGTAGAGAATAAACTCTTATTAGGAGGAGTTTATTCTTTACCCAAATTTGTAGAGATGGAGTCGGACTTGATTATATCTCTTTATTAGGATAATATCTAAATTAATGATATTATCTCATTAATTATAAGATAACATCCTATAATTAAGATATTACCCCTATTAATTAATTGGCCAAATTAATTGGTTCAATTGATTAATTTAAGGGATAATCTTCTTTTCCACATGGCGTGTTGTGATTGGAGATGAAAATATTTGCTCCCACACTTGGGATTAGTACGTCTTTACCATTTGGTTTAACAAGTGATGTGTTGTTAAACTAGGAGCTCTGGTTGCCCAAGTAAGGACTTGGTTTTGACAGCCAAAGTAATCGATGGATTTGATACAACAAAGATTGACATTTCAACACAAAGTCTAATCCTTTGATATTTATAAAATAATAAAATAAAATTGTGTAATCCTAATAAATCAGGAAATTTTGGTATATGATGTGTTGTATCATAAAAGAGCTTCGAACTGGAGGGATATTGGGAATACTTAAAAGAAATCAAGAATGAAATAAGTTATAACATTCGTTTTTCTCTTGACCGGATAGGGTTGTGGTCCAGTCTGTGTGTAATGTTCTTTATTGTTGGAATCATCGTTTTAGAAGACATTCTTACAGTGATGTTTGGAATCTGACCCTTTTGTGTGCTATGTTGTGTTTATGGTGGGAGAATGGGAGATAAATGGTAGGACTTTTTACGATGTTGAAGCTTCACCTTCTAAACTCAGTTTCTTTTCTATTTGTTGTCTATATGAGTTGTGGGTGTCTTAATTCTTTTTATATCCTATGTTGATAATTTATTAGGTCAAGTTATATTTAGATTACAACTCTTTCTTTTTTGCCAGATATCATATTTCTCTTTGCTTGCCAAATATCTGATTCTCAAACTTCAACCTCCATTGATTCAAACATGCTCCTCTCAGTGCCAACGATGGATGAAGTTAACTCAGTACCAACAATGGATGAAGCTAACTCAGTGCCAACGATGGTGAGTTCTTCTAATTTATTTAATGTTCATGATGAGGTGCAATTTGTCTGATTAAGGTGCAATTTATTTAATGTGCAATTTGTCTGATTATATAGATGGAGGTAAACCAGGGGGTGGAAGAAGGTTTTGCTTCTAGTCAGCCGTCACCTATGATTGAATCTGCACCAGCAGTTATGACCTCTAAAGCTCAGACTGGTGCATTTAATCAACTTCCACCGTTACCTTCCCAAAAAAAGAGAAAACCAAGTGAGGTATGGAATCACTTTGAACAATATCAAACTGGTAATCCTTCTGAACCTATTAGGGTTATATACAAGTATTGCAAAACTGCTGACTATAAATATGATCCAACAACTTTGTTGGACATCAAGTTTGAGAACTCATATTACCAATTTATGCAAAAAAATACCCATATAAGGTGCTTGGTTCAAACTAAAAGGTCCTAACTTTTGTCAAGGACCAATCTGGAAGTATTACCGCTCTTGGGGCAACGGGATTTAATAAGGAAAAATCTAGGAAAGCATGTCTTAGGATGGTTATTATTGATGAGTTGCCATTTAGTTTCGTAGATGGAGAAGGGTTTCGTCACTTTTGCAGTGTTGCATGCCCTAGGTTTATACCGCCATCTCGTAGAACACTTGCTAGAGATTTGCTTGCACTTTACTATGATGAAAAGCAACTTTTGAAAGCAAAGTTAGCTGCATATAGAGTCTGCCTTACTACTGACACATGGACTTCTGTCCAAAATATAAACTATATGGTTCTCACTGCACATTTCCTATATGGTGATTGGATGTTGCATAAGCGTGTGTTGAATTTCTGTGTAGTTCAAAATCACAAGGGTAGGACAATTGGCAGACTTATTGAGAAGTGTTTGATTGATTGGGGTATAGAGAGGGTACTTACAATTACCCTAAATAATGCATCTGCAAATGATAAAGTTGTATCTTATTTGCAAAGCAAGATGAAGGATTGCCGAATGGAGGTTTGTTGTAGATGGTGTCCACTTACATATAAGATGTTGTGCTCATATTGTAAATCTCATTGTAACCGATGGTTTGAAAGAGTTACATAATTCTGTTAAGAGTATTCGTGATGCTGTCATGTATGTAAGATCTTCCCCCCAAAGATTAGAAACATTTAAATCTTGCGTTGAAAAAGATAAGACTGATTATAAAGGCTTGGTTGTCTTGGATGTGCCAACTAGGTGGAATTCCACCTACATGATGCTAGAAGCTGCTTTGAAATTTAAAAAGGTTTTTTTCTAGGTTGGAAGATGAGGATGGACATTTTAAAAGCTACTCTGGTAGAGGGAATATGTCACCAGTTGAGGAGGATTGGGCAAATGTTGTCTTTGTCAAGTTTTTAAAAAGTTTTTATGACTTCACTTTGAGGTGTAGTGCCACTTTTCATGCCACAATCTATACTACTTTTCATGAATTATTTGCAATTGATTGTGAATTAGCATAATTGAGTGTAGTAGACAATCCTCTTCTATCTAACATGGCTTAGAATATGAAATTGAAATATGACAAGTATTGGGGATCACTTGATAGTGTGAACCAATTCTTGTTGATATCTATTGTTCTTGATCCTAGGTATAAATTGGATGATTTATCAATGCATATTGCTTATTTGTATGTGCAAAATGATGCTTATGTTGCCGAGAAGACAGCTGGTCTGAGAGATCTTTTGTTTAAACTTTATGGGTTGTACGAGGCAGGTTTCGTTAGTAATCCAACTCAAAGTTTTAGTAGTTCTACTACATCCTCAAGTATTGGCAGCAGCATAGTGACTGATAGTTCTAACTCCTCAAGCTTTGGAGGTGATAGGAAAAAGGCTGTGAAGGAAAAGTGGAAAAAGAGACAAGAAGATAAAGGGGCAGTGGTTTTATCTCATAAGATAGATAGGTATTTGTCGGATGCTGCAGAACAAGATATTGAACAATTTGATATTTTAAATTGGTGGAGGGTGAATGCTTCTAAATATCCAATTTTAGCAGCCATTGCAAGAGATGTGCTTGCAATTCCAATCTCTACAGTTGCCTCAGAATCTACTTTTAGCATGGGAGGGAGAACAATTAACTCATTTCATAGTTCCTTGAGTCCTGCTATGGTTGAGGCTTTAATTTGTACACAAAATTGGTTGAAGTCCACTTCAATATCTTTAAAAGTTGAGCCCACCATTGAGGAGATGGAGTTTTATGAAACCATTGAGTCACGTATATCTATTTTTCTCGATTAATTGCTTATAACATGTGAGTTTTATTGTGTTGAAGCTAAATATATGATTATGTATATTTCTTATATAGAAATGCAGAGATCAAATGCTAATGCGCCTATGCACATTTTCACTAATTGATTCTCTATTGATGTACAACCTTGCAGTTATGGTAATTTTCTTATTCATTTCTTATTTTGATCATCTTGTATCCTAAAATTTGTGTTGATTGAAACTATTTTTATGTGCAGTATAGGGACATGCTGGAAACTAGGTAGCCTTTAATTAAATGGAAATTATGAACTTGTATTTTGGGCAGCCTTTCATTTCTTAGTTTTATCATCTTGTATTCATTTCTTATGAACTTTAGACTGTTTGTTTTGATGGAAATTGTGAACTTAGATGCATGCTGGAAACTGGACAGCTTTTGATTAAATGGAAATTATGAACTTTTATTTTGGGCAACCTTTCATTTCTTAGTTTTATCATCTTGTATTTATTTCTTATGAACTTTAGAATGTTTGTTTTGATGGAAATTGTGTACTTAGATGCATGCTGGAAATTGGATAGCTTTTGATTAAATGGAATGTTGTTGTGTTACCCTTTGATGGAATGGAATGATAAAATGGCAAAATGTTAGCATTATAATGTAAGAGCATGTTGAAAAATGCATGGTTTTGTGTTAGGCACAAACCGGCTGAACCAATCCGAACCAAACCGATTATAAGTGGTTTGAATTGGTTCAGTTTTCATTATGGTTTTAGGCTAATCCGAACCAAACCGGACTGTTATTTTCTTATTGGTTCAGTTGTGGTTTGAGAGTAAAACTGAACCAATCCAGACCGTGCCCACCCCTAATTGTGGTCACCCATCTAGCAAAGAAAATATATATATATATTATTTTCCTATTAAAAAAATAAAGAATAATGCAGTAAAAAAATATAGTCATAAGTTGATTAAAAGAAGAAAATTAGACTGAAATCATATCCTAGTATTCAATCAATATATACACGAACAACTAAACTCATTGAAAATGGGATAAAAATGAATGGAACTCATAACCTACTATTTAATTTTATCAAGTATAAAATTAAAAGATCATACAAGTGAATTAATCCACTACCTATAAATCTAACATAGAAAATCAACAATTGAATAGATAAAAGAAGAATATGTGGCTGCACATACAACCGCTGTACAACAGCCATGGTACTTTAATGTACTAATCTAACTTAACTTAATATTATTTTAGGGTAAATTTCACTTTACTACCCGTAAGTTTTCCGAAATTCTGTCTTTAGTACATAAAGTTTTTTTCATATCAACTTTGTACCTAGAGTTTGACTTGTCCACAATTTTCACACTTTCGTCAGTCATTCCGTCAAATGCTCTGTTAAATGATGACGTGGCAGGATTTTATGCCACATGATGTGGCAATTTTTTTTCTTTCTCAAACGATGATGTGGTTTAATGATTCGTCTATATTTTGCCACATAGAACAAAAGATTAAATAAATAATTTTTTAAAAGGAAAAAGAACATATAACAAAAACAAAGTACCTCTCTCTCATCTTCTCTGTTCGACAACTACTAACCCCACCTACCCCATCCCTCCCTTCTCTTCGACATCCACTAACCCAACGACATCAATTAACCAATCTTTAGCCAGGCACATTTTCTTCATCTTTAATTAATCAAACCCACAAAAAAGTTCTTGTGTTTCTTTCACTCATCAAACTTAGTTTCTCCTTTTCAATTAATGAAACCTAGTCAAACAAAAAGTGATTAAACTAAACAAACCCAGCAGACAACCTCCACATGATTCTCTCCTCCGAGCAACACAGAGAGCTCACGGCAGCCAAAAAAACCCTAGACTCTGACCTCAACATGGCCTTCAATTCAAGCTCCAAATGCAAGAAGCCATAACTGCCTCTCTTCCTCTCAAACCCACGTCATCGGTTTCCACCACTCTCATGCTCTTCCTCGAGAACGTCTAGCGATTGGCGCAACAAAGCGAGATGAAAACCCAGGAAGATCTCAGCTGTCGGATTCACGATCAAAAGTTTGCAGCCCATCGTCCCCACTATACAGATGGATTGTCTTCATCATCGCTGTCAAAAGCTGCTACTTAGTAAAATAAGCCGACCCACCTCCTCTTTCTAAGGATCTCAAAAGTTTGTTGAAAACCCAGATCTGGGTTTGTTTTATATGGAGTTGAAACTCTAATTCATGGCCAACTTACGTTGAGATCTGGTGCAGAGGGTAGGTGGGGTGGGGCTGTTGGAGGGAGAGTTTTTATTTTTATTTTTATTTTTTTACTTGTTTTTCCAGTTTTAATAGTTTTTTTTTTCAGTCCACCTCACACAATATATATGAGTTCATGTGGGACATTGATTACCACATCATCATTTAACGGACTATTTGATGGAATAACTGACGGAAGTATAAAAATGGTAGAAAAGTCGAACTTTCGGTACGAAGTTGATGCGAAAAAAAAGTTTATGTACTAAAGTCATAATTTCGGGAAACTTGAGGGTAGTAAAGTGAAATTTACCATGTTATTTAATTAGTTATTTATACAATTGTCTAAGAATTATGGGAAAAAGTTTATCACTTTGTTTGCTCATCACCAGAAAAAATATGGTTCCTTAAACAAACTAAACCAAATTTAAGAACTGACTACATGTGATAATTCTTCAAATATCGCCTTCTCCAAATATCAAATTGTTTCAACTTCTGCAGTTCAAATCATGGGCACTACAAGGAAAAATGGGATTAGCGACGAATTAATGAGCGACCAAATATTTTTTGGTCTCTGATGATGTCAATGGCGACCAAAAGTTCTTATTTGGTCATCCAAAATTTGGTCGGATTTTTGCACTTGAGGAACTTTGTGGAATATGTTTAGTGATGAGAAGGGGCACAACGTGCGACCAACGTTTTAGCCCCTAAAGTGGATTTGGGAGACCAAATGTCAGATTGGTCGCTAATACTTTAGGATTGGACGGCGGGAAACCTAAAATTGCTAAGCGACCAAAGTTTTGGTAGCTGTATTAGTTCATTTTCGTCGCCATTTTTGGACTCTCGCCAAACATTTGCAATAAATGGGCAATCAAATTGGTACACTACCACAAATGAGTAAAGGCATCACCACCGATGCTTGACAGTACTTGGTGATGCCATATATATATCTGTCAAATGATGCCATATATTTTTTTTTTGAAAGAGTGGGAATCACCAAGTGGGAATTGATACCTTTCACACTTCCCTCAAAATTTTCATTTTCCCTAAAAAAAAAATCACTCTCCCTCGTGCCTCTGCCTCTTTCTTCTCTTTTGGCAAAAAATACAAAAAATAAAAAACAATCTCTATCAACCATCGCTCGTATATGTTCATTTTCTCTCCTTCATATGTTCTCTTAGTCGCTCATCTCCTCCCTCTCGTCTCTCTCGTCTCTCTCTCTCTCTCTCTCTCTCTCTCTCTCTCTCTCTCTCTCTCTCTCTCTCATATTTGTGCTGATTCCCTAAAACCCAGAGTCAAGCTCAAATCCAGACTTGGTGATTCCCTAGAATCCACAGTCAAGCTTGCGTCGATGGATTTGTGCTGATTCCCTAAAATACGTCTTGATGATTTCCTCAAATCCGATTCTCAATGTAAGCTGTAAGCTCTCACCCACACATGATTTCATCATTTGTTAAAAACCCCCAATTTGGGTAAGTTACTTTAACTTATAAATTTTTAGTTTAGGGTTTTGGTATTAATGCTTATCTAGGGTTTGTGATAATGTTTTGTTATGTGTTTTTAGAAGGAAAGATTAGTGTGGGAGCCAAACACAATAAGGACTTATAGAACAATCATATTGTGATAGTACTAGGTATGTTTTATAAGCTGAATAACAAATTGCTACAATATAAAAGTAAATATGAAATTGCTTAAGTTTGTAGGAACTCCCATTAAAGAAATCTGTCAAAACCTTTCTTGAGCGCATTCTTATGTTTCCAGGTAATGCACTCTTTATCACATTGAATAGGATATCCTTATGTTTATTCCACAACATGTGTATCACTTGAACAACATGACTGACATCCTTTGTTTTACAGATATATAAATATATATGTTATCTTAGTGCTTATTAAATGAGTGAATGACTGCACATGGTTTGTCAATATTTTGTACAGCTTTACATGTCTCTCTCTTTTGTAGGTTGAAGCGCTCGTTTATGTTTACATGTCTCTCTTTTGTAGTTTTTTGGGGCTTGTTTTGATCTTGGTTTTTTTTTTTTTTGGAATTTTATTTTCCATGGCTTTCTTGGTTCCTTTTTCACAGCTATATTTTTTTTGTTCTTAGAGATCCTTGTTTGTTTTAGTATCTATGAGCTGGCCCTTTGAAGCAAATTTGATCTCTATGTTTTGTTTTCCTTTTTTTAAACATCAAGTTGGTTTTTGGCAAAACTCATTTGTGATCTTAGAGTAAAAGAAGTCTTATGATTAATGTTATATGCTTGAACTCTTAATAATTTTACACCCTTTCTTTTTTATTATTGATTAGTATTTAATCGTGGAATATTCTCTGAATATCTCTAATTCTTTGTTTTTGGTCTATGCTTTATTGGATATTTTTTTGTTTTGTTCAAGTTTTGTTTTTTTTGCAACTAATGATTGTATACCAATCTAAAATTAACTACTAAACATTAAGTGTGATTGTTTTACTTCACAGGTTTTCAATAGGTGATTTGAGCCTCTGCATACTCACCCAATAAATAGAGTTTTAGTGTGTATTCTTCTGTATTGGTTTGGATGTTTATTGATTTGTGTTTTTGGAATTTGACTTATTGTTTTTGGTTCTTCTTTTTCAAGTTTTACTGCAGGTTCTTGGATGATTACAGATGAGTATACTAATTCTCACATGCGATCTTAATAATGTAGTTATAGTTGTTGGTTTATTCACAATGAAGTATACTCATTCTCTACTCTTTTTTTGTTGTTTTTGCTTGCTTTATGTTTTTATCAATAAGCACAAATATAAGAATGGCCTTAATTGAAAGTTTGGAAGCATTGAATCCTTAGTTTCATAATTGCATAACACTTTAATTATATATTATATAATGCATTGGTTTGCATATATTGTCCTAGGGAAGAGCTGTTTGTAGAAGGCTGCCTATCATGCTCAACATATTCTGGCTCGGCTACTTCTTTTCCCTTCGGCAAGTTTTCAAGTGTTATGGTAAACTCCCTTCCCTCTTAATAATTTTTTCATTAACTTCACTTTGATATAGATATGATATTTATAAACTAAAGAATTTTGCACAAGAGGTTTTGTTCTAGTTGTAGGTTGTGAATTTGACTTGGCGGTATGCTTGGTTTCATTTCAAAATATTGGCTTTCTTTTGGTTGTTTTGGCTTGAGCAACTGCAAGAGTAAAAGGGATGATGTTTCATGTTAATTCAACAAGTAGATAGGAGTTTATTGTTTTCAAGTTGTTAATCCGCTTGGTATGTATGGATGCATATGTTCCTCTTGCTTGTGAGGCAATGTTGCTGGTCTCTTGAAATGAGTATGAGGTAGGTTTGTGTGTTTTTGGAAGAAAAGGGAGGTTAATTATGGTAAATGACTATGGTAATTATCATGGCAAATGACTATGGTAATTTGTTAATTATGGTATGTTACTATTTTGCCAAGAAGCCCTTTTCCTTTTCAAAAGAAAATTCTGTGTAGTATGGTATGTTTTTATGGTGAATGTATGTTGTGTACTTGTAGAATTTTTAGTTGGTTAAGTCTTATGCTATTTTTATTTGGGAGATTTTAATTTTTTTTAAATTAAAACTATATTGATTTAATTATAGCAAAAGAAAAAAAAAACATTCTCCGCAATGAAATAACTCGATGTTGGCAACCAACTAATTCAACATTTTACCCTAAACCCTAGACAAAAACTTGGAACTAGACAATCTTCGACGACCAAATTTTGATTTTGTCCAGGTCTACTCATAACTTCAACAACCAAAGTAGAGACCAAAACTCTAGGACACCAAAGGTTAACTGCTACCAAATTGTTTATTTGGTTGCTTATCCCTTATAATTTCGCGCCAATAAGTCAAGGGCTCAGTAACGAAAATGAGAGAAATCTACGACGAGATTTATTGGTCGCTTATGAATATGAAGGACCAAAGTTGTTTTTGGTCGCTGTTTCGAGTATCAATGACAAGCCTTGATTGATAACTGGATTACGACCAAAATGTGGTCGCCCTTCTTAATGAGTGACCAAAAATGTACAATAGGCGACAAAATCGTTTTGGTGGCCAAAAGGGTTTTTCTTTGGAGTGGGGGTTTATGTGAAAATACAAGATTGAAAAAGATGTGAAGGACTTGATTCTGACAGAGATTAAGGAAGATATGTGAAGGTTGGACTTGATTTTGACAGATATCGAAAAAGAGATTAGAACTTTGTTTCAAACTTTAGTCGCTCAGAGTCAGTGAGAGAGAGAAGAATTAGGAAGCGAGAAGGCGAATGGTTGTGTTTGAGTTGGAATAAAGGTAACTTCTTAATTATTGTATTATACATATATTTATTAATTAAAATAAAAAAAACACTTATTGGGCCAGGTTCGGGAATAGGAATAACAATACCATCGCCGGCCCATATCCTATGGGGTATTTTTAATAATGGGGATCATTGCCAACCTTCTAAGGCATATTTCTAGAGAATTTAGGATTGAGTACAAGTTATTCTGAATTCAAATTGACCATCTTTCTTATGGAGGATCTTTTCTAATTTATGAACATGTTGGAGCAAGGAATTTTCACATCTCCCTTGATTTGGGATGTGTTGCATTGCTTATAGATCAACTGCATGCAACTTATAGGCTTAATTATCCTAATTTATATTGAAAGTTTCAAGGAAACTCCTTCATTTTCTAGGTTGAGTGACAAAAAAACAATGGTTGTTTTTTGAGATCTCTTAATGTATTAAGGAAGTTGTCACATCTTTAATACTTCCTCAAGAGAGATAAACACTAGGAGTGACATCCAAATTCAATTTTTATTTAACAATTATCAAGGCAATGCTTGACTTATCAATCCAAATTCAACTTCAAAATAACCCAAGGTATCATCACAAGTGTCACATGCACTTGCTTATTAAAGAAACAAAGAGCAAGACCCCTAAACATTCCAGAAAAAGTCAACAAACATAAGAAATACACTAGCCACGCTACTAAATCACTTGATTATGATTTGGAACTCTCGAATCTGAGTAGAAATTTGCTGGAGATATTTTATCAGTGGCATCCCCTTTTCGTCCTCCTGGTGAAATCCTTTTACCTCGATGCCAATGATGGTATCCATCAAACATGTTGGTTTCACTTGGGGTGGATTCCACTCAAATCTATTGTTTTGATCCACATCATGTACATAAACCTACCAATCCAATAAATTACAGAAAAAATAAATAAAGATTTAGAATATGTTGCGCTCTTTTGTACAAAGAAAGTTTTAAAAAAATTGACATACTCACCATTTCCAAACAGAGCGTCTCCAAACTAGGAAAGAACCTAAGTATGGCAAAAGATTCCAACCATGACTATTTCCAATTAACATATTCAAGTTGGTCAAATGATGGAACTCATGGAATGTCTGCCTATAGAATCTCCAAACTTCCGCTTCATCCCAAATTAGCACACCATAACCATAATCATGTAGATAATTCAAGTGCACTACATATCCTAGTGCTTTCGCCAAGAAGAAAGAAAAGAAAAAGGAAGTAATTCAAAACACCTCTTAAAAACCAAAAAGTTTACTAAAACAAAATCAGTGCACCAACGCCCACTAAAACATTTAATTAAAAGGTAATGTCTCACCCAAACTGTGCATTCGCCCAGGGTCAGACACCTATCATGAGTCAAACCAACCATTATAGTAAAGGCTCTAGCAAGAAATTCTCTATTATTGGGGTAATTTGGATCTTACCACCCAACTTGATTTATTGCTTCAACATAGGAAAAACATTTCTTCCATTTCATAAGTCCCCAAGATGTCTTCATCGATGACAAGGCTCTCCAAATTCAATGCATTAATTACAAAACTATATGTATCTAGGTTGTCATTGCCATCCTCGAAATTAAACGATGACTGCACCTTAATGCATAAAGCCTTCAGATTTTCTGAACTAATATCAAATTTCCGTTTTCATCAGGATATTCGTTTAGATGTCCCTCCAATGTTAGGCCCTCAAGCACATGACAATTTATGTAGAAATCTTGTAAGGATTCTTTGCAATAATATGAGATGTCCACATGCACAACCTTGAAATATGGGCGGGAATCTAGTGGCACAACGACTTTCACTTTGCTCAATTTCAGAACCTTGAGATGCTGATGTGTAAATACTTCCACGGGCAGCTAGAAGTTACCTTGATCATCGTCTTCGTTGTTATCTGGACATATAGAAAGGTCCAATTCCTTGACCATGCGGTTTAGAGAAACACATACCATAATGGTGATGGCGGTGCGCCTGGTGTGATAATCAAATTCAATTTTGACCTTGTTGAGAGCAAATGATCAAGGAATTGGGAGGCTGAGAAGTAATCAGAGGACATGATTTTTTTGTAAGCCTTGCCTTTTGATCAATCTTTCCAGAGTTCTAGAACTCGCCTTTGAGGTGAACAAAAGGTTTCAATTAATTCGAACCAGAGATACGTTCATTTTTGAAAGAAAAGTTCCCAAAGTTGATGCCTTGTGAGAGGTATTACTGCTCTTAACCTTGGATCTGACTGAAAATTCTTTATCCTTAAGTTTCTTCTACATAGGAGGAAATAAGGTCCTCTCCTAAGTAGAAGAAACTTAAGGATACAAAAGTTTTTGGCTATGTCAACAAAGAGAAAAAAGAAGTGGTTGTAAGGCTTCATGAATTAGAAGTGAGGGAGGCCCTCCCCTTTTCCTTAAAACTAGAAAAAGATGGTTTGCGAGCCAATTTTGAGGAATCAATGATTCTAGAGGAAAGGTTCTTGAGGTTAAGGGTCAAGGTTGAGTGGGCAAAGAAAGGAGATAGCAACACCAGTTTCTTTCATAAAAAAATGCAAATGGAGACGAAAGCAGAACCTCATTGACAAATTAGAGTTGGAGGAGGGAGGCTTTGTCAACAATAACAAAGCAATTGAACAAGAACTGTCAAGATTTTACAAGAACCTTTATACAACCAACATGGAGTGAAATTGTGTGGCTTGACCACTCAATAGCCTAGAGGGGCTGAATAGGCTTTTATCAGTTTTAGGTTCAATTTTAATATTACCAAGTTGAAATTAATCCAATGAAATTTAGTTCCAAATCAATAAAATAACCAAGCAAGAAAAATAAAATACACATCGTATTTTAACATGGAAAAACCCCAAGACGGGATTAAAAAATCACGGGCATTGTTCCAACATAAACCAATCCACTAAGACAAAAAGCAGTACAAAAGAGACTAATTGACTCAAACACTTATCTCTCAGCCGCAACCAACCCACGTTATGAGTTGATTCCACGTGATCCATCTTGATAGGGCTACGAACCTCCACGATCATCGATCACCACCAAGGCAAGAACTCTCCAATGAAAAGAATGATATGATATGGGTGCTAGGTTGATTAGATTCACAAGGAACCCCAAATTGGATATCCCTATCGTCAATTTAGCATAAAAATAATTAAATGTTGGCCAAACATTCAAAGCATTAAGCATAGTAATAGATACTCAACATGGAAAAATACTCGAAATTAACATTCATTAAAGTAATTGAGTATTCATGGCTAGGCTACATCATAGCCCTCGCAAAAAGGAATTAGTTCATGACAACTTTAATAAAAACCATGATAAACAATGTCATAGGAAAGAAAAAACCAATTGAAGATTTGATCTTTGCACAACAACCACTCTAGCAACAAGTCGTCTTCTTTGTCTCTCTGAAACTCTCTCTCGTGCCTTTTGGTTTGTGGTCTCTGAAAAATAAAAATAATCGAACCCCTAGCCTTGGGTTAAGGCTTAGTATTTATAGGTAATAAGTAGTGGAATAATAGGAAAGCCCAAAAAGAAAAATTCAAACTGAGGAGGGAAATAAAAGTAGCTGGTGGCAGAGAAAGAAAGGAGTATTTGGCTTTTGGAGAGAACAAACCCAATTAGAAAAGGAGAACAGAACTAGACACTTGTGGAGGTAATCTTCTCCAACTCAAAGGAGGAAACACAACTTTGGAGAAAAATTGGTCACACCAGTTCTTGCATTTTATTTGGACATTGTTGTCCAATCAGGAGATCCCCTTTCAATGTCCCAAAGGCTCCTTGCTCAGGAAAAGAAAATGGAAGATGAGCTTGCTGATGGGTCCCCCACTGTGGTGCCATGGCAATGCAGTGAATCTGAGGGTTGTTAAGAGGGCTTATCTTGACTTTGTTTCCCATGTGCTCTCTGTTCAGTCACTTCAACCTGCTATTCTCTTTTGCATTATATTGCTTTTCAACAATCACTAAAACTCCAATTTGCATATTAGAACTGGATCTTGATTCCAATTACAAAGGTGCGTTATTAATGAATTTCTTCAATTGGGCTTTCAATTGGTTCTCTTTGTGTTGCACTAAATAGAAAAATACTTGCCTCAACTCTCAGCCAATCCAATGCAGCCCACTGCTCAACCAAAATTACCAGCTACAAATGACTTATTGAAGGTAAACCTCTCTGACTCTATCTTTCTGGTGCTGGTCATTGAGACTAGTTGTGGTTATAATTTGACACTTGCACAGATGCACTTCAGGTGTTTGATAAAATGACAGAGTGAGTTGCTAAGATTTTGTTGAGTTGATAATTCTATCCACTTCGGTCTTTAAGCTTCCAAAATTATAGTTTTAGCTCCAAAGCCTTGCTAGGAACGAATGCCTACAAAATCTTCACTAAACACATTAAACTAACCAATTTCACATGAAAACAATGCAAATAAAGATAGATTATATATGCAAAATATTAATCTATCAGAAACATATATTTGATTGTTTCCAAAGAAAGAAAATTCGGAAAAGATTGGGGATTATGTGCCTAATAGCCTAATAACCAGCTTGTACAAGACAATGGGAAGACTCTGGGTTGAAGACTAAAGAAAGTAATTAGAGGCACCATTTCTCAATCTCAAGGAGCTTTTGTGACACGAAGACAGATTCAAGATACAGTTCTTGTGGCCAATAAGATAGTTGAAGAAACAAGAGTGAAGAAAGAGGAAGGGTTAGTGTTTAAAATTGACTTCGACAAAACATATGATCACATCAAATGGGACTTTCTAGTTCATATGTTGGAAAAGAAAGGTTTTGGGGTTAAATGGAGGTAGTAGATCATGGGTTGTTTAAAGTCAACCAACTTCTTAATCTTAATAAATGGACGACCAAGATGTAAAGTTAGAGCATCACGAAGAGTTCAACAAGGCGATATCCACTCTCTCCTTTTTTGTTCAATATCAAAGTGGACACTCTTAGCATACTTCTGGAGAGGGACAAGGATGTTCGGCTTATTGAAGGGTTTTATGTTAGTAATGAAAGAGTGGAGGTGTCACACTTACAATTTGCAAACGACACCATTTTCTTTTTATCTGACAACGAAATTGGGTGGGACAACTTGTTATCGGTGATGGATTGCTTTTGTGTTTTATCATGTCTCAAACTAAAGAAGAGCAAATGTTCTTTGATGGACATCAACATGGAGGAAGATAAGTTAGCACAACTCGCTAATTCATGGGGATGCAGAATCGTCTCATAGCTATCCTAATATTTGCGCCTTCCTTTAGGAAGAAATCAAAGGTGATGGGATCGGGGTCCGGACATAGGTCACCAACAACCACCCTTAATAGACCTTATGGACCCTCTTACCCATCCACACCACAGCCCGCTCAATAAGCCCTATGCATATATGTGGCTTGGGCCCACTTAAGCTTGTCGGGTGGTTTGGCACTAAAGGGAGTCGCTTGGCATGGCATGTTATTGCGTGTTTATGCTTGGGATGTGTTATATCGTAGTGGATTAGGGTTGCGTTAGATAATGCTTGACCAAGTAGTGGGTTAGGTGAGCTCGACCATGTGACATTGTTAAACTTTACAAGTTTGCATGTGACATTGGTAAACCCGTTTCATGACCTCCCTACATGCCAAATTATAGTCTCGCTTGGCATGACGCGAATATCAAAGCTTGTTTAGGCACTTCGTAGCCGTATTTGATGGGCCTTCGCGTCCCTTATATAGCATGATAATGAATTGGGCCTAAAAATATGCACGGACCTTCGTTGAGATTTTTTGGGCCTCAACACATACATATTCTTCATATTCAATGGCGGAGCCACAGTGGGGTCAGTGAGGACGCATAACCTCTTGAAAGCCATGAAAATAGGCTTAAAGGTCCCTTGGAACTACACACCAGGTGCTTGACGGAGTGGCTGAAAGAAAAGGTGTTGTGCTATGCTACTCACAACTGTATTTTAAATTTTTTTTAAAAAAAACCTGGGCAAAATGACAACGTTTTGGCACAGGGAAATTTTGTTTTGGCCAGGTTTGAAATTTAAAAAATAAATAAAAAGAACCCAGCATGTAATATCCCGATCTAAAATAATTAATAATTAAAAATAATACTGAGAAATTACATTTTTACCCTTAAGGGTAAGGGTAAATTGGTCACTTTTAATTTGGAAAGGATTTTGGGGAATTGAGTTACGCCATTGAGTAGAGCTCGCTCTCATGAGTTCGTAGACATGTAGTTGGCCCAAATCGGAGTTTTAATGAAGAAGTTGTGGGAAGTATAGTGGCACAACCATAAATTTGTTGAAGTTGGGTTTTAAAAATCTAGTTTTCCCTCTCTTCCTCATGCACTCTCTCTCTCCCTCCCGACTTTCTCTCTCCTCTCTCCTCTCTCTCTCTCCAATGCGACATCGCCGCTTTCGACGGCGATTCCAACGCCGTCCGACCACCAAATTCAATGTCACGACTTGGAAAACACTCCTTTCCACCTCCTCTACACGATCTACTGATTTTCCTGACCTGATTTCGAGCCGTGAAGCGACAGGAACAAAGGGAAAATTCAAGGTTTTTCGATTCGCCCTTTCCGATGATTCCGGCAATGAAATCCGACGAGTGAGGTATGCTTCTTCATTCATTTTTCATGTTCTAGTTGTTTTGATAGTTGTTTTACTTATGTTTAAACTTACTTTTCGTCCACTCACATCTTATATGGTTTTGCGCCCCCCAGGCCGTGACTTGAAGAGACTTACAATCAAGACCAGAATATCATTCTCCGCACGACCGTTGCCACCGTAGGATTTTCATTTCGTGACTTTTCTTATGTTTTCGGCTTGTAAACTAACTAAATTCGTAGTATGCTTTGAATACGCCCATGTAGGGTTGGTTTTGTGGCTAGAGGCCATTTGTAAATTGTGTGTGCTGTTGTTGAGAAATTTATCTGTGTTTTTACTACAGGTGTAAATTTTGGAATTGTTTGTTTTACAGGGGAGACTCTTTCGGTAGAGTTCTTGACCCTTTTATGTTTCTAAAGCGGGGTAAAAAGGGGTTATTTAGTAAATGGGCACGACATCCTATGGGTGTCGGAAGGGTAGCATGATTTGGCACGGATTCCAAGGGGAATTCGGGTAAGGTCTTGTCAATTTGGTATCAGAGCATTAGGTTCTTTTTCCTTCAGACCAAACACTTTTGTGCATTCTGAGAACTGATGATTTCCTGTTTACTTTCTATTAGATCATGCTTCCTATACGTGGGAGACCGTGGACCCGCCCTCAAAGGGACAGTGATCTACATCCACCACTGCCTCCACCTCCTCCTGAGGGTGTGGGGTGAGGTTGATCTAAATCTACAGCAAGTGCTGGAGCAGTTCATACGTACTGTGGCGACTGCTCTACAAGGGAGACAGCCTAATGAAACTCTAGACATCAAGAGAGCTAAGGATTTAGGATCTCATGAGAGTTTTCGAAGTTATGAGGTGTCCAATGGAAGATCGGGTTCGTTTTTCCACTTTTCTCTTGAAGGGGAATGCTTTTTGTTGGTGGGAATCAGTTTGGAGGAGCTATGCCAATCCTAGTACTATCCCTTGGGAGGATTTTCAAAGTACATTTTATGGGCAGTTTCGTCCTCGCTCCTACCGTGATGCCAAGCGAGCTAAGTTCTTAAGATTGAGATAGGAGACTATGTCAGTATTGGAGTATGAACACAAGTTTAATGAATTGTCCAGATTGTTCCTAATAAAGAAGAGATATGTAAGAGGTTTGAAGAAAATATGCATCTAATGATTAGGAAATGAGCTTTAGCCACAACCTATACAACAAAAACATTCTAAATGGCGGATTCATTTTGTTTATACTAGTTGAGCTAAACCTTTTCATTTTAAACCAAGTATTTTAGCCTAGTCTTTTTGAACACAAATAGGAAAAGGAAAAAGTGAATAGATCATTACCATTGATGACATTTTCTTGATTTCTCAAGAATGAACACATTTGTTGGAAAGGCCTTTTGTTTCTCTTGATTTTGACTCCTTCATCTTAAGGCTCCAAGATTGGAGTCCTCTACCTCACCACACCAAATGCTCCTAGAGATGAAGAGAAGACAATCAAGAAGTATGGATGCTAGTCTACTGCTTGATTGGACCAATTTTTGGTTTATAGAAGATGAGATACAAAGATGATCACTCATCAACCAAAGTAGGAAAACCAAAAACCCTAGCTAGGTTTTCTCCAACACTTAGCTTATATAGGACAACACAAAAAGGCAAAGGGAGAGCTCCCTCTTAGTTGCCGAATTTTTGGGTGGGTATTGGGGCTCCATTTGGTCCATGGGTCATGTCATCTTATACCACTTATCCCTTGGGCTCAATAGCCTTTTGGGCAATTTTTTCCCTTTCCTTTTAAATCATATTTTAAAACCCAATCCAATATTTCTATATGTCAATATTAATTTCACAATTAATCTTTTAATTATAATTTAACTATTAAATTATAATTATAGTCTTACTTAATTGACCTAGTAGAACTATTTGACTTTGGTGAATTGCCTCTGGTCAACATGTTGACTTTCATCGTTGACTTTGACATTTGATTATCAACTATTGACTTGTGTCTCCTTATTTCATTTCTCCTCATTTGTACCTCTAATCACATTCTTTGGATGTGTAGATCCGTGGGTTCCCTTTAGCAAGGTAGTAGGTTGACTCAACTCCTCAGAGATGATATACGAATTAAATTTCACAATTTAATTCTTCCTATTAACAAAGGTTAATTGAAACCTTTTAGGACATCTACAAACCATGGTTGTCACTTAGCAACAAGTCACAATTATCCGAGCTAAATGAGACGTTGTGAAAGAACCTATTCAAATTGGAATGACTGTGCAATTAAATCCTTCTCTTATGTCTATAGTCCTTATTCACATTATTAGATCATGGAATCTGATTGTCAATATCCTAATGTGAATCATTTCTTTTATATGATTATCCTGGTAAGATTTGAAGACTTTTTCTTTCAAGTCTTATCCACTACTCTACGTAGAGATTTGACCAATCATATCGTAGAGCATTCTCTCTCATTTATTGAGAGTAGAGATTCTTTATTGTACATTCATTTGCTTCCATGACTCTATTGAGAATCCTGATGAGCACCTTTAAGCCATACCTAATTCAGCATGATCATATAAGGCCCTCAAAGATTAACAATATAGCTACAAAACATATATGATGCCTTAGGTCTAAGGATTAGTTTGCACCATTGCAATTTATGAGTTCCAGCTTGATGTGTGAGTAAAGACTTTCATGTTATAACTCATGTGTTGGATCGTGTTCAGTGTACTTGTTCTTCTACAAGCACCTACACACATATCCATGTGTCTCCACACTTAATGACTTGAGACCTTGCCATTCCCTATATATAGAGACGATATTGTGCGTACTGGTCTTTGCGGAATATTAACGCCCAATCAATATTCCTATGACCAGGAACATATTCAGGACTTAGGGATGATGAGAAGTCTCCATGTATGCAATCTCATTACATGGCTCTCATATCCACTTGTGTATTCCTTGAATGATGAGAAGTCTCCATGTATGGATCAACTTCAGCTACAGGGTCTTCTTCCAGCAGCGGAGTTCAGTCTACTTTCAGAGGTAAGGATGGTATACGTGATCAGTGCATATTTATATATCATTTTGTACCCTTCTAACTTATGATTTGATTATGTTTTTGAGTTAAACTTGTGCTTTTAATAAATTTTGTGTTTGTTTTAGTGTAATAAGCTTGAGACTCATTAAATGCATTTTGGAGACAAGTTAGCTCAAAACGGTGTCTGCAGATCAGTCAACTTCACGAATTGGACTGTACTTGCTCAGGATGAACCAGATTCTGAGCCCTATATCATTGGAAAGATGCAGAAGTCTAGTTTCTGGAGAATTTTACGATTCATGATTCCTAGTCTCCTAGAGGAAGTTATGCAAGTTTTGGCAGCTTAAGGTCAAATTCGGCAGCATCTGCGTTACTGGGCCAAAAATGACATTTGAAGGTCTTTCCGATTTGTTCTTAAGTTGGGCTGCATATTCTGGGAAAGATAATTCAAAGGGTTTGAAGATCCAGATTTTTCCAGATTTTGTAGGAGGGAAGATCAAGTCCAAAACAAGCCCACAAGCTGATTGCAATGCATTGTCAATTCCAGTCTATTTTCAGCAGTCAAATTGCAAGGCCCAAAACGTACATTTGTACTGCTCAGATGGGAATACATTCTTCATAAAAGTTGTTCCAATGGGTGTCTATTATGACATATCCAAATTTGAGCCCCATTGGATACATATTGAAACCACAGGCCTTCCTACACCAAGCCTGGTTCAGAAGAATCGTTTTTTCCAGCAAAGGTGAAGAAAACCCACATGGGTTGACAGAAAAAGGCAGCCACAATTGAACACCTTTGAAATCCCATGTGAAGAAAGCTTGAGGTGCAGCAAAATAAGTATGGGATGGAATTGATTCCAATCACACTAACATAGACAAGATGATGTGGGAGTTATGGATTGTATTAAAAAAAGAATGGTGGTGTTGGATTTCATCATGATGTTCCTTCCTCTTAGCCCTATAAATAGAGAAGTTTTCAAGCTTCATAAAACACCCCAAGGGGGGAGCTCTCAAACACTTCTCTAGAGCTCCCTTCCCTTCTCTCCCTCAAATTCTCTTAGTTTCCTTTCAAGTTGTCAATTGTTGTAACAAAATGATTTTACTAAATTTTCCTTCAAGTTTTCAAGTTCTACTTTAATTTTATTTGTAATGTACATTCTTTCTTAAGTATTCAAGTTTAATTAGTTTCCAAGTTTCAATTATGGTTTTTGTTCTTATTCATTATGCTTATAAGTTAATATGCTAGTTTGAATGATTGATCACCATTTAGGCTTGCATGTTAGCTATCTTGGTTTGAATTAAGAGTAGACACCATGCTTTAATTCGAATTGAACTATGAATAGGAAGAGTATGTATGGACATTCGACAACAGAGATTAGATACATGCTTGGTTGTTTAAATTGTTCTTCTATGCTTAATGGGTTCCTAATGCTTAATTTTAGGTTAGACAACAAATGATCAAATTAAGGAATTAGGAACACAAGGTTAGGACCAAACACCATGGCTTAATTATACTTTAGCTAGAATCAATCCGTTAATCTAATTGAACTTGGGAACTTATTTGCTTGAGTTATTTCTTTTTTTTCTTGTTTATTTATTTTCTTTTTCATTTCTGTTTTGTGTAGGGGAAATGAATTGGATCATTCAATCACCAATCCTCGTGGGATTGACCTCGCACTTACATATGCTATACTACCGAACGGCTCGTGCACTTGCGAGTATCACAAGTTGAGGATGCAGCTGAATCCATTTTGGTGCAGCTGAATCGACGCAACAATGCGCCAGAGAGGTCAAGCAAGGTGTCCGATGACTCAGGCTTGTGTGTTTTCCATGACCTAGCATGAGGCATAGGCCACACCTGATGTTATCATTGGTATGTTACTTGTCTTTCGATACCTTGCACACGTTTTAATAGATCTCGTGGACACACACTCATTTATTGCAAATAATTTTTTCCCTTATGCAAGTGTCAGACCCACACCAATAGACGGAGAATTTAGCATTGCTTTACCTACCGGGGATGTTCTTTTAGCTTATAGGGTGTTTAGAGGTAGATTTGTTCAAGTGGGTGATGTGGTGTTGGAAGCTGACTTAATTCCTTTGGAGATTGTTGATCTCGACGTCATTCTGGGTATGGATTGATTGGAAAAACATCATGCTTCTGTTGATTGTTTCCGAAATGAGGTTACACTTCGAAGCCCAGGGCAGCCATAAGTAACTTTCTGTAGAGAGCGTAAAGTTCTCCCATCTTGTTTGATTTCAGCCTTAACTGCTAGACGATTACTCAAGAAGGGATGTGCAGGATATCTTGCCCATGTAATTGATACTCGGGACATTATCATGGATTTGAAGGATATTCTTGTTATGCAGGAGTTTCCAGATGTATTTCCTGATGATCTTCCTGGATTACCTCCTTATAGGAAGATCGAGTTTATTATTGAACTTGTTCCTGGCACCAATCCTATCTTTCAAGCTCCTTATAGAATGGCACCAGCTGAGTTGAAGGAGTTGAAAACTCAATTGCAAGAATTGGTGGATCGTGGATTTATCCGACCTATTGTTTCAACTTGGGGAGCACCTGTGTTGTTTGTGAAGAAAAAGGATGGTACAATGAGATTGTGTATTGATTACAGGTAGCTCAACAAGGTGACCGTGCATAACCAATACCCTTTCCCCGTATAGATGATTTGTTCGACCAGTTAAAGGGTGCCAAGTTCTTTTCCAAGATTGATTTGAGATCAGGGTATCATTAGTTATGGGTTAGAGAAGAAGATTTTCCCAAGACGGCATTTAGGACCCGTTATGGACATTATGAGCTCTTGGTGATGCCATTCGAATTGACTAATGCCCCAGTAGTGTTTATGGATCTCATGAACAGAGTGTTCTGACCTTACTTGAATCGCTTTTGATTGTGTTTATAGACGACATCTTGGTGTACTCACGAAGTTTGGAGGCCCATAAGAAACATTTGAGGATTGTGCCAAAGACTTTGAGAAGAAATCAGTTGTATGCAAAGTTCAGTAAATGTTAATTCTGGTTGGATAGAGTGGACTTCCTCGGACATGTGATTTTAGCTGATGGAATTTATGTAGATCCAAGGAAAGTAGAAGCTGTGGCAAATCGGAAACAACCTACCAATGTGACTGAAGTTAGAAGTTTCCTTGGGCTGGCAAGCTATTATCGTCATTTTGTAGAGGGATTCTCTACTATTGATGCACCCCTTACCTGGTTAACGAGGAAAGGAGTTAAGTTTGTGTGGACTGAGGAATGTGAGCAAAGCTTTTAGGAGATCAAAAGACCGTTGACTACTACACTTGTCTTAGCTCTTCCAGATGACAAGGGAAACTTTGTGATCTATAGTGATGCGTCATTACAAGGCTTAAGGTGTGTATTGATGCAACATGATCAGGTGATTGCCTATGCCTTTAGGCAACTTAAGAAGCATGAGCAGAACTATCCGACCCATGACTTGGAACTTGCGACAGTTGTGTTTGCCCTTAAAATTTGGCGACACTACCCGTATGGGGAGACTTGTCGAATATTCACTGATCACAAAAGCCTTAAGTACTTTTTCACCCAGAAAGAATTGAATATGAGACAAAGGCGTTGGCTAGAGTTAATCAAGGATTATGATATTACCATTGAGTATCACCTGGGGCGAGCTAATGTTGTGGTGAATGCTCTTAGTAGGAAGTCTACAAGAAGCCTATTTCACCTGCGAATGGAGTACCTTCCACTATTAGTGGAGATAAGGAAAGATATGGTTGAGTTGGAAATGGATCCACAATGAGGATTATTTTCCAGTTTCCATGTGAGGCCTATACTAGTTGAGCGAGTGATTGCGAGTCAATTAGAGGATCTTATCTTGTGCGCGATAAGGTTAAAAGTGGAGAATGACACTCAGACTGACTATGTAGTGAGGAAAGATGGAGCTTTGGTAGCGAGGGCTCGTCTTTGTGTGCTAATGTCTGCCGGGCAAATCTCACGGCCTGGAGTTCCGGGCCGAGGGGATAAGCATGGACACGCGGCTTCCTGCTTTTGGATGCGGTACGTTTGTGCGCTGGCGTGCCAGCATGGTCTACCGTGCGTCGAGTTGTGGTTTGGATGGATGTGGTAAAATGATGCGCCTGTTCGGACTTGACTTCTTAATCAAACGATTGTGGCCGAGAGAGGAACTAATCTCGGCCGGCAGGTTTACGGCCTGAGCTACAAGGCCGTTGAGTGGTGGTGTTGGTGGGTTTTAGGGCGGTGCTCCGGCGCGCTGCTCAATGAGCGGCGGTCGTATGATATATGGGGTGAATGAGTGAATAACAGAGGTGGTGCTCCGGCGCCTTGAAAACCAAGGGTCGTATGATATATTGATGAACGGATTTTCCTTACAAACTAACACTACTCCTAGGAAAACAAGTAAAGATATTGAAAGTGCATTACAGGAAAATATTAGTTGCTCCGTGGGAGGCTTTTGTTTGGTGTTTGAACCTTTTGAAAGTGGTCCTGAGTCTTGTATTTATAGGAAGGGTTCCTGGAGGGGTAATCGAGGCTGAAAATCTGCACGGTGGAGCCTGATTAGCGCAAGTGGGTAGTCAAATCGACATTTGGGATCGTGAAGTATGGTGGTGTGACCCCATGAATCCCGGTGAATCTCGGCCGCCGCCCTGATCGTGGGTTCTGCGCTTCTGGCCGTGGAGATGCATTTATTGCTCTGGTGGCTGGTCACCTAATCTCTCAAGCTGCAAAGAGCTTTGTGAGAATGTTAGCGTCTAATCACTCTGATCCCTGTCACCAAACCTGTCTGTCGTGCAAATCTCACGGCCTGGAGTTCCGGGCCGAGGGGATATGTGTTAACACGCGGTTTCCTGCTTTTGGACGGGGTGCGTTTGTGCGCGGGCGTGCCAGCACAGTCTACCGTGCGTCGAGGTGTTTGAAGTGGGTGAAAGTGTTTAGATGGTGCGCCTGTCTGAACTCGTCTTCTAATCAAACGATTGTAGCCGAGAGAGGAACTAGTCTTGGCTGTAAGGTTCACGGCCTGAACTACAAGGCCGTTGAGTGGTGGTGTTTGGTGGGTTTTAGGGCGGTGCTCCGGCGTGCTACTCAATGAGCGGCGGTCGTATGATATATGGGGTGAGTGAGCGAATAACAGAGGTGGTGCTCCGGCGCCTTGAAAATCAAGGGTCGTATGATATATTGATGAATGGATTTTCCTTACAAACTAACACTACTCCTAGAAAAGCAAGTAAAGATATTGAAAGTGCATTACAGGAAAATATAAGTTGTTCCGTGAGAGGCTTTTGTTTGGTGTTTGAACCCTTTGAAAGTGGTCTTGAGTCTTGTATTTATAGGCAGAGTTCCTGGAGGGCTAATCGAGGCTGAAAATCTGCATGGTGGAGTGGGTAGTCAAATCGACATTTGGGATCATGAAGTATGGTGGTGTGACCCTATGAATCCCTTTGAATCTCGGCCGCCGCCCTGATCGTGGGTTCTGCGCTTCTGGCCGTGGAGACGCATTTATTGCTCTGGTGGCTGGTCACCTAATCTCTCAAGCTGCAAAGAGCTTTGTGAGAATGTTGGCGTCTAATCACTCTGATTCCTGTCACCAAAACCCTGACTCCAATCACTTCCCACCTTCCCTCGTGCATTAAATGCTTATTTTTGGCCAGTGGGTTTACTGCAACAAACAGAGGCCTTGCTTCATTAAATGGAGCGTGGGACCCTGCTGTCACGTGATGATCTGACTTTAATGCCTTTGGCGGTGACTTTGCTCTATCTCGGCCTCGGCCTTTAATCGAGGCCGAGATGATCGTGCCTTAGCAATTTTTCTCTTGTTTCTCTGGAAGGCCAAGCACCCTGACAAAACGCTGCGTTTCAGTTTTGAGGCCGAGAAGAGGGGTTCCCTCGGCCAATTCATGGCCATAGTTTATCAGGCACAAACATTGCCCCCACATCCCTGGATTCTTCGGCCTCGGCGTGAGTAGGGGCCGAATGGATTCCAAGGGATGGACCCTTAGCCTTTCGAAGTGACTGACAACTGGGGCATTAAATGCGCAAGTCAATCGGCGCATTTAATGCCTCAAGCACGTCGTGCAGGTCATTATTGCCCAGGGTGTCGCTTCGTTTTGTCAGAGGAAACGACGGCCTCTGGGCTTTCTACACGTCATCGTGCTTGTTGAGTGTGCTGACAAGACGTTACGTCTCTCTCGAGAGACATATCCTTTCGTTTCGAATTCTAGCTCCAATATAAAAACCCAAACCCTCTTGCTTTCTCCTTACGCTTTCAGATTTCTCAGACGCCCAATCTCCATCAAAAACTCCTCACTCCAAGCCTTCAAACTTACCAGAAAACCTTGTCTAAAAAATCACGATTCTCTCCCATTCCTGAGTTTTCTGGTCTTTCAAAAACTTGCAAACCTTCACCTCTTTCTGGATTTTCGTTCAGCGCTCTTCACGTCCCTTGCCTTTTCCGCCTCTCACCCCTAAACACTCACCTTAAACCTATTCTGATGGCCTCCAGTACCTCCAACTCTATCGAAGTCCGGTCTCAAGCCTTTCAGACTGAGTTCGCAGCCATTTGCCGAGACATCTAGGGCTCGGTCCTTCCGAACATACTTACGCCCTGGGCCGATGATGATGGTGTCCCTACCGATACCTGTGTCCTCGGCCCCCCCATTGAGGGCGGAATGCCAGAGAGGCTCGTGGCCCTCCTGAAGAACGACCTAATAGACCAATCGGCCTTCGACGGGGGGGATTTCCAAGATTGGAACGTTATCAGGCTGCAACAACAATGGCCCACCGTGACTCCTGATTGGGAGAAATGGCTGCCGAGGATGGAGCACTTCTTCGGCCAACAGTGGAAGGATCAAGGCATCTATCACTTGATCAAACTGTTTGAGCAGTCGCTCTTGGCCGCGGCCTTGTGCTTTTGGTCTTCGGCCACCAATACCATGAACTTCCGGTTCGGCATGATGACGCCGACCGTGCTAGACATGGCCGCCCTGTTCGGCCTTTCTCCTCTCGGCGTGGAAGTAAACGCCGCCCTTGTTGCTCCCGAGGCGGAAGGGAGCTTTAAAACCATGTGGCCGACTCTCACGAGAGTCAGCGGGAACAAGGCGAAGAACATGCTCAACTACTCCAGTTTCTACAGCAACTTCGGCGTGGAGGACAGCACGAAGACGACGCCATCGCCCCTCCCGGCGAAGTTGAGCATGCCGCATTTCTGCTGTACTGGCTGTGCAAGTTCGACTTCTGCACTCAGGCGAACAAGGTCACCGTGGAGTTTGCTCATGTGGCCGATTATCTTGCACAGGGTGGCAGGCTAGCGCTCGGCCCCTACCTTCTCGGCCAACTTTACCGCACGCTTCATGACATCGTCACTGATGGAATGAAGCCGAAGCACGGCGGTCCGCTGTGGGCTTTCCAGTTTTGGCTGCAGGCCTACTTCCCCGAGCTGAGGGCGACGGCCAATATCAGCGACGCTGAGCCGCTGGCCAATGCATTTGCCCGCGCCTCTAAGAAGCACAACACCTCAGCCTTCTGTTATAAATTCTTTTATAGCTTGGTCGAGAGAACTGGTACGCAATTCCGAGTCTGCCTAGCTCGGCCGTTCCCACTATTCCTGACGCACGACCTCTCCGTCGTCCCTGATGTTGAGACCGAGAATGATCTGAAGGAGATCTGGGGCTCCTTCCTGGTTTCACGCGACCTTCACTGCGGCATGTCCAAGGCCAGGGCCGAGGTTTACCTGCCAAACTTCGTCGCGCGACAGTTTGGTCTGATCCAGACGGCCCCACTTCCTCCTCTATCAACCAACCGACTCTTGTCCTGGAGGGCCGATGTCTCTCAACAGCACGGCGTGGCTAACATCACCTTCCAACTTCAACAGGGGATGACCTTCCTAAATCTGACGCCCTGGAGGCGCCGCAATGCGTAAGACGAGGATGGGAGGGTCTGGTACGAGGAGTGCATCTCGGCCAGATTTATCCGACCAGTTGAGGAGGCCGCGAGGGCTGCCCTGAAGAATGCAGATTGGGACCCCCTTACCCCCAAGGGTACCAAAATAAAGAACGTATCAGCCGGGCCCCCTCGACCAAGTACCCCGGCCGTGGCCGTTCCTAAGGTAGCAGCCCCTTCTTCGGCCGAAGCCATGTCCGCAGCTTCACCGGCGGCCCCAGCCTCGACCGCGGCCCCAGCTCCCAGGGCGACGCCTGTGGTAGGGGTGCGAAAAACACTGGCGCACAGGACCGTGGCGTCCTCTCAGCCGGCTCGCCCAACTGCTGCCCCTGGTAAGTCCTGCTCAATTAATTTTTCTATCTTTATTCTTTGGCGGCTTCTCAAAGCTACTTGGTCCATGGTTACCTCATTTCTCTCTTCTCCTTTGCATATACAGCCCAGAGTCGTAAGAGGGGCCGAGAAGCACCAAGTACCGAGGCCGCAACAGTTGAGGCCGCGCCGGCCAAAGTCGCCGTGGTAGAGATGGCGACGGTGGAGCGACCGAGGAAGAGGACCCTCTTCACCTCCTCGGAGGGTGGAAGTGAGGAGGAAACCCCTCCTGTAATCGTGAGGGAAGCCCCCCCCCCCCCCCCCCCCCCGTGGCCGTAAGTGTCTCTCCTTGGTCTCCTCTTTCCTTTCTCTATTTTTGACGTCACCCCTTCCCCTTTTTGTGTACTATGACAACCTGGTTGTTTTTCAGGACGTGGTAACAATCGAGGAGGAAGCTGCGGCCGAAGTGCCACACATAGAGGAAACGGCAGCCACCGAGATGGTGGTTGAAGAGGAAGCCACGGCCGAGACGGTGATTGAAGAGGCGGCCGCTGATGAGGTGGTGGCAGAGGAGATCATCGAGGAGACCGTTGATGAGGGCGCCGAGGAGGCTATCGAGGAGGCCACCGAGGAAGTGCCCGAAGAGACTGCCGAGGAAGCCCCCGAAGTGGCTGCCGAGGAGGCCACCGAAGAGATTGCCGAGGAGGCCACAGTAGACGTGCCTGCTGAACCGTCGCAATCCGCTCCTCGTCGCCCAAGTGGCATTTCCTTTCGCTTGGTAAGAATTCGCTCTTCTACACTTTAGCTTTGTTCTTGTTTGTGCCTGATAAACTACGGCCACGAATTAGCCGAGGGAACCCCTCTTCTCGGCCTCAAAACTGAAACGCAGCGTTTTGTCAGGGTGCTTGGCCTTCCAGAGAAACAAGAGAAAAATTTGCTAAGGCACAATCATCCCGACCTCGATTAAAGGCCGAGGCCGAGATAGAGCAGGGTCACCGTCAAAGGCATTAAAGTCAGACCACCACGTGATGGCAGGGTCCCATGCTTCATTTAATGAAGTAGTACCTGATTGCATGCAGCAAACCCACTGGCCAAGAATAAGCATTCAATGCATGAGGAAATGTGGGAAGTGATTGGAGTCAGGGTTTGGTGACTGAAATCAGAATGATTAGACGCCACATTCTCACAAAGCTCTTTGCAGCTTGAGAGATTAGGTGACCAGCCACCAGAGCAATAAATGCGTCTCCACAGCCAGAAGCACAGAACCCAGAATCAGGCCGGCGGCCGAGATTCACCGGGATTCATGGGGTCACACCACCTTACTTCACGATCCCAAATGTCGATTTGACTACCCACTTGCGCTAATCAGGTTCCACCATGCAGATTTTCAGCCTCAATTACCCCTCCAGGAACTCTGCCTATAAATACAAGCCTCAGGACCACTTTCAAAAGGTTCAAACACCAAACAAAAGCCTCCCACAGAGCGACTTATATTTTCCTGTAATGCACTTTCAATATCTTTACTTGCTTTCCTAGGAGTAGTGTTAGTCTGTAAGGAAAATCCATTCATCAATATATCACACGACCCTTGATTTTCAAGGTGCCGGAGCACCACCTTTGTTATTCGCTCACTCACCCCATATATCATACGACCGCCGCTCATTGAGTAGTGCGTCGGAGCACCGCCCGAAAACCCACCAAACACCACCACTCAACGGCCTTGTAGTTCAGGCCGTGAACCTTACAGCCGAGACTAGTTCCTCTCTCGGCTACAATCGTTTGATTAGAGGACGAGTTCAGACAGGCGCACCATCTAAACACTTTCGCCCACCTCAAACACCTCGACGCACGGTAGACCGTGCTGGCACGCCCGCGCATAAACGCACCACGTCCAAAAGCAAGAAACAGCGTGTCCTCGCATATCCCCTCGGCCCGGAACTCCAGGCCGTGAGATTTACGCGGCAGACACTTTTGGCACGCCCGGTGGGACCCTTGTCAGAACTTGCGATGGAAACCAGCGTTCCAATTACGACGGACCGCATGGTCGAGTCCATACAGAAACAAGCAGTGATGGAAGAACAGATGTCTAGGCAGGCCTACAGGATAGAGACATCCTTTATGGCCGCAATGGACAAATTCTCCTCCGAGTTGCGAACACTTTTCCAAAAAGAGATGCGGACAGCCTCACCCGCGGCGTCTCCCAGAGCTGGACAAAGAAGCCGAGAGCACGAAAAGGTCGAACCTGGCGACAAAAACATCAGCCTCGGCATCCCTGACCGTACCGAAGCGTTAGGGTACGGCCAGCGCTCTCTACGACTGGCCGATGGCTGGGGACAGCGCCAGCCCACGAGGACGGATTCCGGACTAACCCATACGGTGAAAACAACGCATGGCCCGCTCCACGCTTTAGCCGAAGCTTTAGGGCGGAGTAGCCCTGCAGTATCTACGGTCGAGCACCTCGGCCCAACTCACGTGTTGGCCGACCAGGTGCAGTTCGGCCAGAGCAATGTGACCGGAGCGTCACCGCGACAAAACAATCTTAAAGGCTTGCTTGCTGTGCTACCATTACAAAGACACGATCCGGCCAGTCCAACGACGATCCCGATGCACCGAGGTTCCTACCATGATCCAGATCAACAGAACCAGGTAGCCACACTTCGAGGACCGGCGAACCAAGCTCATCTCGATCAAACACACGGGGTCCTAAAATTGAGTGGTTCGGTCGCAGGCCAAGACCGTAGCTCAAACAACCCGGCAGGAATGGCCGCGAAACGATGCGCAGCGAAGCAGGCCGTGCCTAGGGTATCAATTTGAAGGCATCCGGCCTATCCTGAAGGACGGTTTGGCACAAGGGGAGTTGGGGGCACCAGATTACAAAAGGCTGTGCCTATCAAGGGAACTCAGAGTTTGGCTCAGAATTTTCCCTAAGGTTTTTCGGGCTCACCGAGCTTCGAAAAGTTTGGCCGTGGGCACTCCTCCTCATGTTTTGGCCAACGGCCGTGACACTAATAATCTACCCAAGCTGAGGGCCCAACTCCTTCAGGTTATCAAACGGCGGGGCCCAAAGAAGGATCACTCACGAATAATGGCCAAAAGTTCAAAACAGTGGTATTTCAACAATCACGGCTCGGCGAAAGTCCAAAAGAAGATGGCGCCGAGGACCTACGACAAGAAAGTCAAAAAGAAGAAAAGAGGAAGTATACATAGCCCGTCGAGAAAAGAGGACCCTTGCCTTGCATATAGATAAAAAGGGGTATTATTTACACAAAAGAGGAAAGGTGTGTAGGTAAAATTATTGTTTGTAGGTTATTTATTACATCCCAAAGAAAAAAAAAAAAAAAAAAAAAACGGCTGCTCATCGCCTGCCTAGCCCCCCTCGCTGAACATTCCCCAGATCAGGCAGGTGATCCTTCTCCAAGCGATATCCCCGCCATCAATATCCGCTTGCCATCTTGCCCGGATCAGCTTGCGCTCAGCCAAAGCCTTTTTCATCTCGGTCTCGATTAAAGGCCGAGGCCGAGATAGAGCAGGGTCACCGTCAAAGGCATTAAAGTCAGACCACCAAGTGATGGCAGGGTCCCATGCTTCATTTAATGAAGTAGTGCCTGATTGCATGCAGCAAACCCACTGGCCAAGAATAAGCATTCAATGCACGAGGAAAGGTGGGAAGTGATTGGAGTCAGGGTTTGGTGACTGAAATTAGAATGATTAGACGCCCATATTCTCACAAAGCTATTTGCAGCTTGAGAGATTAGGTGACCAGCCACCAGAGCAATAAATGCGTCTCCACGGCCAGAAGCACAGAACCCACAATCAGGGCGGCGGCCGAGATTCACCGGGATTCATGGGGTCACACCACCTTACTTCACGATCCCAAATGTCGATTTGACTACCCACTTGCGCTAATCAGGCTCCACCATGCAGATTTTCAGCCTCAATTACCCCTCCAGGAACTCTGCCTATAAATACAAGCCTCAGGACCACTTTCAAAAGGTTCAAACACCAAACAAAAGCCTCCCACAGAGCGACTTATATTTTCCTGTAATGCACTTTCAATATCTTTACTTGCTTTCCTAGGAGTAGTGTTAGTCTGTAAGGAAAATCCATTCATCAATATATCACACGACCCTTGATTTTCAAGGCGCCAGAGCACCACCTTTGTTATTCGCTCACTCACCACATATATCATACGACCGCCGCTCATTGAGTAGTGCGTCGGAGCACCGCCCGAAAACCCACCAAACACCACCACTCAACGGCCTTGTAGTTCAGGCCGTGAACCTTACAGCCGAGACTAGTTCCTCTCTCGGCTAAAATCGTTTGATTAGAGGACGAGTTCAGATAGGCGCACCATCTAAACACTTTCGCCCACCTCAAACACCTCGACGCATGGTAGACCGTGCTGGCACGCCTGCGCACAAACGCACCACGTCCAAAAGCAGGAAACTGCGTGTCCACGCATATCCCCTCGGCCCGGAACTCCAGGCCGTGAGATTTGCGCGGCAGACAGTTCTCCTTTTCAAAACTGCACCGTACTCTTGACCGAATTTTTATTTTCAGCCTCCCCAGCCATCGTTGCCACCCGCCACGGTTGTTACGACCATGCCCCCTGCGCCGTCGTCTCAGGATTCGATCGTCGTTGCCGAGCCAGTGGTAACTGGGGCCACGGTCGTGAGTGTGCCGAGCCTCCTGCGGACTACTTCGGCGGTCAGAAATGATCTCTCGTTGGCCGTGAGGATTCTGTTTTCTCCTTTGTGCCCTTAGCTAATTGTTTCTCACCCAAACTTTTCCTCATGCTCAGGAGGCCACCTCCTCTGACGATCTTGATGAGTTGTACGCCAGCCTTCATGAGGAAGGAGGTAGTTCGGCCTCGGCTCCCCTGGACGAGGATTCCAAGACCGTTATTGAACGACTCCGGGAGTTTCTTCTTCTCGGAGTTCAACAGATGACCGCTACTGGGGCACTCATGGAGTTCAGGTCTTGCCTGGATACGGCTATGGCGATCGGTCTGCTGGACTCGGCTCATCTGGATGAATTGCAAGCCCGTCTGGCCGAAGGCGAGGAGATGATTGGCCGGTACGCTGAAGCCGTGACGAGGATGGCCGAGGGAAGCTCGCTCGAACAAGATCTGGTAGAGATCAAGGAAAAAGTCCAACCTGCAATGGCCCGATTGAAAGAAAATGACCTCGTTGTTCAACGAGAGAATGAAGAGCTTGCACAGGTTGAGGCCCAGATTGCCGAGCTCCAGGCCCGTCGAGCTCTCATACTCCAACGCCGAGATGGTGCGGTCGTGACCGGGCGTGAACTGAAATCCTCGGCCAAACAGATCCTCAAAGCTGTGACCAAGACGAAGAAGGCCTTGGCCGAGCGTAAGCTGATCTGGGCCAGATGGCAAGCGGATATTGACGGCGGGGACATCGCTTGGAGGAGGATCACCTGCCTTATCTGGGCAATGTTCAGCGAGGGGGCCTAGGCAGGCGAAGAGCAGCCGTTTTAACTATTTTTCTTTCTCTTTTTTTTTTCTTTTGGTATGTAATAAATAACCACAAACATTAAATTTATCTACACATATTTCCTCTTTTGTGTAAATAATGACCCTTTTTATCTATATGCAAGGCAAGGGCCTTCTTTTCTTGAAGGGCTATGTATACTTCCTCTTTTCTTCTTTTTTACTTTCTTGTCGTAGGTCCTCGGCGCCATCTTCTTTTGGACTTTCACCGAGCCGTGACTGTCAAGTTTCAGCTGTTTTGGATTTTTTGAACTTTTGGCCATTATTTGTGAGTAATCCTTCTTCTCTCGGCAACGTTGCCTGTTGACTTAAAGAGATCGAAACTTCTGCCCTAATAGTTTCTTAGTGTCATGGTCGTCGGTCAAACCACAAGGGGATTAGTCCACGGCCGAGCTTTTTGAGGCGTGGTGGGCCCAAAAGGCCTTAGGAAACAAATGGAGCCGAACTCTGGGTTCCCTTGGTAGGCACGGCTTTGTGTAACTTGGTGCCCCCAACTCCCCCTGTGTGAAACCGTCTTTCGAGATGGGCCGGATGTCTTCGAACTGTAACCCTTGAATCGGCCTATTTTGCTGCGCAACGTTTCGTGGCCACTCCTGCTGGATTGTTTGAGCAAAGGGCTCGGCCTCTTTGATCGAGCCAAGTAGCTTTAGAGGAATGTCATGGGTTTGACCGGGGTACACTCGGTCCGCTGGCCATCGAGGTATGGCCACCTGGTTTTGTTGGGCTGGAGCATGATGGGACTCCAAGTGCGTCTGTGTTATCATCAAAATGGCTGGATCGTGATTTGTACCGGTGACGCAGCCGTCGCCCCTTTTTGATCGTTTTGTTGTGGTAATGCTTCGGTCATGTTATTTTGGCCGGATCGTGCTTGGTCGGCCAAAATATGGGTCGGGCCGAGACTCTGGACCGTGGATACCGTAGGTTTGCCCCGTCCTAACGTTTTAGCTAAGGCGTGGAGCGGGCCGCGCGTTGTTTTCACCGTATGGGTTAGTCCAGAATCCGTCCTCGTGGGCTGGCGCTGCCCCCAGCCATCGGCCAGTAGTAGAGAGCGCTGACCGTAACCTGACGCTTCGGTACGGTCAGAGATGCCGAGGCTGATGTTTTTGTCGCCAGGTTCGACCCTTTCGTGCTCTCGGCTTCTTTGTCCAGCTCTGGGAGACGCCGCGGGCGAGGCTGTCGGCATCTCTTCTTGGAAAAGTGTTCGCTACTCGGAGGAGAATTTGTCCATTGCGGCCATGAAGGATGTCTCTATCCTGTAGGCCTGCCTGGACATCTGTTCTTCCATCACTGCTTGTTTCTGTATGGACCCGGCCATGCGGTCCGTCGTAATTGGAACGCTGGTTTCCATCACAAGTTCTTGACAAGAGTCCCACCGGGCGTGCCAAAAGTGTCTGCCGCGCAAATCTCACGGCCTGGAGTTCCGGGCCGAGGGGATATGCGTTAACACGCGATTTCCTGCTTTTGGACGGGGTGCGTTTGTGCGAGGGCGTGCCAGCACGATCTACCGTGCGTCGAGGTGTTTGAAGTGGGTGAAAGTGTTTAGATGGTGCGCCTGTCTGAACTCGTCTTCTAATCAAACGATTGTAGCCAAGAGAGGAACTAGTCTCGGCTGTAAGGTTCACGGCCTGAACTACAAGGCCGTTGAGTGGTGGTGTTTGGTGGGTTTTAGGGCGGTGCTCCGGCGCGCTACTCAATGAGCGGCGGTCGTATGATATATGGGGTGAGTGAGCGAATAACAGAGGTGGTGCTCCGGCGCCTTGAAAATCAAGGGTCGTATGATATATTGATGAATGGATTTTCCTTACAAACTAACACTACTCCTAGAAAAGCAAGTAAAGATATTGAAAGTGCATTACAGGAAAATATAAGTTGCTCCGTGGGAGGCTTTTGTTTGGTGTTTGAACCCTTTGAAAGTGGTCTTGAGTCTTGTATTTATAGGCAGAGTTCCTGGAGGGGTAATCGAGGCTGAAAATCTGCATGGTGGAGCCTGATTAGCGCAAGTGGGTAGTCAAATCGACATTTGGGATCGTGAAGTATGGTGGTGTGACCCCATGAATCCCGGTGAATCTCGGCCGCCGCCCTGATCGTGGGTTCTGCGCTTCTGGCCGTGGAGACGCATTTATTGCTCTGGTGGTTGGTCACCTAATCTCTCAAGCTGCAAAGAGCTTTGTGAGAATGTTGGCGTCTAATCACTCTGATCCCTGTCACCAAAACCCTTACTCCAATCACTTCCCACCTTCCCTCGTGCATTAAATGCTTATTCTTGGCCAGTGGGTTTACTGCAATAAACAGAGGCCTTGCTTCATTAAATGGAGCGTGGGGCCCTGCTGTCACATGATGATCTGACTTTAATGCCTTTGGCGGTGACTTTGCTCTATCTCGGCCTCGGCCTTTAATCGAGGCCGAGATGATCGTGCCTTAGCAATTTTTCTCTTGTTTCTCTGGAAGGCCAAGCACCCTGACAAAACGCTGCGTTTCAGTTTTGAGGCCGAGAAGAGGGGTTCCCTCGGCCAATTCATGGCCGTAGTTTATCAGGCACAAACAAAACCCTGACTCCAATCACTTCCCACCTTCCCTCGTGCATTAAATGCTTATTCTTGGCCAGTGGGTTTACTGCAATAAACAGAGGCCTTGCTTCATTAAATGGAGCGTGGGGCCCTGCTGTCACGTGATGATCTGACTTTAAAGCTTTTGGCCGTGATTTTGCTCGATCTCGGCCTCGGCTTATAATCGAAGCCGAGATAATCGTGCCTTAGCAATTTTTCTCTTGCTTCTCTGGAATGCCAAGCATCCTGGTAAAACGCTGCGCTTTAGCTTCTCGAGAGAGAGAGACGGGGCCGAGAAGAAGGGTTCCCTCGGCCAATTCATGGCCGTGACTGATTAGGCACAAACAGCTAAAGAATGATGAAGTCTTAAAGAGGGAAATATTGGAAGAGGCCCATTGTTCACCTTACACTATGCATCCGGGAAACACCAAAATGTACCGCACGCTTAAAGAGTATTACTCATGGCCCCATATGAAGCAAGATATAGCAGAATACATGAGCAGGTGCTTAGTATGTCAACAGGTTAAAGCGGAACAACAGAAACCATCTGGGTTGATACAACCCCTTCTAATTCCTGAATGGAAGTGGGAATATATCACCATGGATTTTGTATTCAAACTTCCGTGCACACGGAATGGGCATGATGGAATTTGGGTGATAGTTGACCGACTTACCAAATCCGCTCACTTCTTGCCTATCAAAGAAACTTATTCCTTGAATAAACTTGGCAAACTTTTTGTTGATGAGATTGTAAGGTTACATGGAGCACCTGTGTCCATTGTATCTAATTGGGACGGTTCACATCTCATTTTTTGGAACAGTTTACAGGAAGTGATGGGTACTAAATTACAGTTTAGTACCGCTTTTCATCCACAAACTGATGGACAGTCAGAAAGAACAATTCAAACTCTAGAAAATATGTTGAGATCTTGTGTGAAGCAATTTAAAGTGTATTGGGATGCTCAACTTCCGTTGATGGAATTTGCCTACAACAAAAGTAATCACTTGAGTATTGATATGGCACATTATGAAGCTTTTTATGGAAGGCAGTGTAGGACTCCTGTGTGTTGGGGAGAGGTTGGGGATAACAATTTGGAGAATTTGGATTTCATGCAAAGGACAACGGAGGATGTGAGGGTAATTAGAGAAAAGCTCAAAATAGCATAAGACCGACAGAAGAGTTATGCTGACAATATAGTCAAGGATCTTGAGTTTACAGTTGGGGATTGGGTATTCTTAAAGTTGTTGCCATGGAAAGGCGTGGTGAGGTTCGAGAAACGAGGGAAGTTAAGCCCTCGCTACATCGGACCTTATGAGATCATAGAACGAATCGGACCCGTGGCTTATAGGCTTGCTTTGCCATCTGAACTATCCCAAATTTAAGACGTGTTCCATATGTCTATGTTACGGAAGTACGTACCCGACCCTTCCCATATTGTGGAACAACAACTAGCGGAGCTGAGAAAATATCTCACTTACGTGGAGCAACCTGTACAAATCCTAGATCGGAAAGAGCAAGTGTTGCACTTCAGGTCCATTCCTGTGGTGAAAGTTTTATAGAGGAGTCAAACCGTTGAAGAAGCTACATGGGAACCCAAGGAGCAGATGCGGGCTCAATATTCTCACCATTTCGAGTAACAAGTATGTAATTTCGAGGACGAAATTTCGTTAAGGGGGGTAGGTTGTAACATCTTGATCTAAAATAATTATAAATGAAAAATAATACTGAGAAATTATAGTTTTACCCTTAAGGGTAAGGGTAAATTGGTCACTTTTAATTTGGAAAGGATTTTGGGGAATTGAGTTGGGCCATTTGCATAGAGCTTGTTCGTAGACATGTAGTGGGCCCAAATCAGAGTTTTAACAAAGAAGTTGTGGATAACGGAAGTATAGTGGCACAATCGTAAATTTGTTGAAGTTGGGTTTTTAAAATCTGGTTTTCTCTCTCTTCCTCACGCACTTTCTCTCTCCCTTCTGACACTCTCTCTCTCTCCGGCGCAACACTGCCGCTTTTGACGGCGATTTCAGCCACCAAATTTGACACAACTTGCAAAACACTCCTCTCCACCTCCTCTACATGATCCACTGATTTTATAGACTTGATTTGTAGCCGTGAAGCGATTGAAACGAGGGAAAAAAATCACAGTTTTTCCATCACCGTTTCTGACGATTTCGGCAATGGAATCTGACAAGTGAGGTATGCTTCTTCATCCATTTTTCGTGTTCCAGCAGTTTTGATAGTTGGTTTGGATCAATTTGAAGCCGTGAGTGTTCGATTAGAAACCTAGGTTTTATTCGACGTTGGCAGCACTTTCCGGCCACTTCCCGGCCAAATTGGAGGCCAGCCTAGTTATAAAAGGTTCTCTCCTAGTTGCCCTAATCACATAGGTATAGATATTGTTGGGTGATTTGAGAAATTTTCACCACCAGAAATTTCTCAAGCCACCCAAGCGCTGCAAGCGCGTACGCCATGGTGTGGTGGCCCATTGTATTTTGTTTTGATCCCCTTGTCGTCCCGAGCACAATGGTATGCACAGATTCAATTTTGGTTATCATTTGACAATCGAACGGGGTTACGCCTATTAGGCGATATCCGGGTTCGATATGTTCTGATCGTTGGATCGACTCCAATTCCAAGTATGTTGTTTCTCAAATCTCTAGGATCGAGTAGGAATTCGCAGATCGGGAATTAGAGTCCCATATACTTCGATTCAAGGAGTTTAAAGTTAGGTAACCAATAATCGTCTGATTATGCGATCAAGACCAAACCCTCGGGACTTGTTGTTTGTTGGAGTTGGACCTTTGGGAACTCTCGTTTGGAAAATCATAGGTCATGGGCCCTGTGGGCTCTGTTGACCAAAAAGGGGAAGTTGACTAAACTGTCGACCACGAACCTATCAAAACCGTCTTAACAAAAACTACACATTTAAATCCCGGGAATTAGGGTTTTCTTTCTAATTTAAAGTTCGTGTTTGAAATACAATTGTTAACATATCTCGATATTTCTTCAATAGGAGCTCAGCTCCGGCTAGCCAGCAGGCGGGACCCCCACCGGGCCATACTAGCTTAGACTTTCTGTGAGTGGACTTTGTTTTAAACAAGCATTTCTTTAAAGTATAAACTTCATGCATAAAAAGGGATTTTTAAATTAATATTTGTTTTTACTTGGATATGAGAACTATTGAAAATTTATGCATATTTGCATGTGGGAAATTATATATATATATATATATATATATATATATATATATATATATATATATATATATATTGATGGTGGTTTGAATTGTGTTTATGCTTAACATAATGTGTACCTCCCCCATTACTGTTATTCTGTATATATTTATATTTTTGACATGAGGTAACAATTTGGAGGCGTGTCAGGAACGGGGCACGTTGACAGGGTGTATCGAAGGCCTTGACAGGCTGTCAGCACGCGCATGATATATTTCAGCCATACGTGTATTGAGGATTCTACCGTGTGTGTTTGGGGAGCAATAGTCCTCCGGTTGGACTGCTCATTCCCTAGTCACATGTGCATTGAGGATTCTGCCATGTGATTTAGTAAAACAATCCCCGCATTGGATTGTTTTCCCTTGATACATAGTGTGGATGTGCGTGCGTTTATTTGTATAAAAGGAATTTTTGAGATCAAACAGGTTTTTCAAATCAAGCATGTGTTAAAAGGTTTTACATGCATGGCTTTCGGACTAATGTTTTCAAAAAGGTGGGGTTAGTATTTTTGTTTTACTTATGTTTAAACTTACTTTTCGTCCACTCACATCTTATATGGTTTTGTCCTCCCCCCCCTCCCTCCCCGGTCATGACTTGAAAAGACTTACAATCAAGACCAGAAGCTCGTTCTCCGCACGACCGTCGCCACCATAGGATTTTCATTTCGTGATTTTTTCTTATGTTTTCGGCTTGTAAACTAACTAAATTCGTAGTATGCATTGAATACACCCATGTATGGTTGGTTTTGAGGCCATAGGCCATTTGTAAACTGTGTGTGCTGGCGCTTGAGAACTTTATCTGTGTTTTTACTGCAGGTGTAAATTTTGGAATTGTTTGTTTTATAGGGGAGATTTTGCCGAAATTTTGGTAGAGTTCTTGACCCTTTTATGTTTCTAAAGCGGGGTAAAAATGGGTTATTTAGTAAATGGGCCCGGTATCCTATGGGTGTCGGAAGGATAGCAGGATTTGGCAATGATTCCAAGGGAAATTCGGGTCGGGTCCTGTCACAGCATATCCCCACAAACCTACCACCCAATACTTCACTCCTAAAACTCCCCCAAAAAAATTTGTTTTCTCCTCCAACCCTAAGTTCCTAACACAATCTCCCTCCAAACTCTTAACCCAATGTCCTCCTTTGCTGACGCCTTCGGGGTGCTACTGTCGTCGCTGTGTTTGTTTCCATCCTAAATTGTTTTTGGAACTTTTACACTAAGACCCCTTGTGGGAAGATTCTTGGCTCCACCACTGTTCATATTGAATATGCATACTTTTTTACAATTTTGATTAAAACAGATAAAAACACGTATTTTATACATATTATTGAATAAAAATACTATATATATATATATATATATATATATATTAAATAATTAATACTAATACTCTATAATGGCCAGATTTTTGTTTAAAATTTTACCAATTGATCTACATACATATTTTATTTGTATTTTTCATGTTCCCTATTATTTTATTAACTATGCTTGCAAGTTAGTAATGTAGGAGTATTTTTGTATTTTATTTTGGCTAAATGAGATCAAGTACGTACCTTAGGGTTATTAATTATTTTCCTTTCACTCCTTTCCTTGCACAAGGAATCTATATGGCAGTACCTTCTGCACTATCCAGTAGGGCATTGAAGACCAGACAAGTTTCTTGGCAGGGATTTTCTGCAAACAGAGAATTAATGCAGTCCTGCATCCTATGTTGCATGGACACGGGTACGGGGACACGGGAACACGACACCGCGACACGGCGACACGGAAAATCTCAAAAAAGTAGGACACGGACACGGCTAGGACACGGCAATTAAAATAATAATTAATTCTCAATATTTCAATGTCACATAATTCCATAAAACAAAATAAATAACTCATGTTCATCATCCATACATAATAATTAATACACCACAAAATAAAACATAAATGATCTAACTCTCAATCTTCTTCAATCATCTATGTCTTCATTGTTGTTATTAGAAAACAACACGCCCTCTAATTATGGTTCATCAAGTAAAAGGTTTGCGATTTCAAGCACACCCGCATTCTTCAAGTTCATAGTATCAAATCCATCCTCCAACTTTCTTACTTGATTCAACCTTTGTAACATACTTTCATAGTGGAGCACTATCATCAATTGATTGAGCATGAGAGGAATCCCCACTAGAGTTAGCATTAGAGTAACTCATCTTTCCCAAAAAAAATTTAGCATGGTTCAACTTCACATTCATTATGTCTAATACCCAATTAATAAACCAAATTCAAATATACTCCACAACTAAGTAACAAGACTTTTATTAAAAATAAAAAACCAAATACAAATATAATCATACAAAGATACAAAACACATCAAAACAGAGAAACAAAATAAAACATAGTTCACATTCATTATGTCTAATAGTCTAATACCCAATTAATAAAACAAATTCAAATATACTCAACAACTAATAACAAGTGGAAAAAAAAAAAAAAAAAACAACTAATGACAAGACTTTTATTTAAAAAAAAAAAAAAAAAAACTCCAAACAGATACAATCATACAAAATACCCACACACAAAAAACACATCAAAACAGAGAAACAAAATTAAAAATCTGTGAAGCCTAACCTGAGTTTGCAAGAAGGAATCGTCCTTCTTGGTCACGATTTGCAAGAAAGAATCGTCATTCTTGTTGTGTTTCTCTTAAATAAAAAATAAAAAATAAAAAAATCTTCACATGAGTTTAAAAAAGTCGTTTTTCACTTTTAATCCATCTTTTTAAAAATATTTCAAATCAGTCCATCAAAGTTTCAAAAATTACGTTTAGACCCCAACTTTTATTTTCAAAATTTCAATCTGGTCCCTGCCGTGTCTTGACCGTGTCGGAGCCGTGTCTTGACCGTGTCGGCGGCGTGTCTTGACCGTGTCCAACGCGTGTCGGAGGCGTGTCGGAGCAGTGGCGGCGTGTCGGCGTGTCCGACACTCCGACACTCCAACAGTTTGGAGTGTCGGTGCAACATAGCCTGCATCCCTTCATTAAAATATTAAAACATGTCAATTATTATTAATTAACTACATCATTTACTTGCCCTGAGTTATATCCACCCTTTAGCGATGCTGAATCCTCAACTGTTCCATTGTCATTTTGTGGATTTAATATATATATCAACTTTTTTTTAATCTAAATTCAAAATAAAATTATCAGTGTTCTTGTCAAAGTAATGTTACTGAATTCAAAACAAAGTCTTCGAACCAGTTTCGTAATGCAAGGAAGAGTGATAGGAAAGTGAGAAGAAGACAAACCATGCAAGTGAGGAAGAAAGGAGAGACAATTTAGAAAATAGTTTATAATTGCCAACGTGGTCAGCCCAGTTAAAAAAGGGCATTGGACTCGCAAACAACTGGTCTCAAATTCAAACTCTCATAACACTTTAGTAGCGTATGTGTTGGAAAACTTTCCCCCTCTTACTAACTTTGACCAAAAAAATAAGTTTTAAGTATTATCAAACTGCTAACAAAATTGAAGTTCTCATAAAAATAAAGAGTTTCCAACTGTGAAGACAACACCACCCCATCACGACGTGTTGGATGACAATGCTAAGTTGGTATCAAAATTCAAAGTAGATATTTCACACATCATACCGCCAATAATTGATAAAGGCAAATGAAATGCCAGCACATAAAGTATATAAACAAATGGGGCAAAGAAAGAGATAGGCCTCATTAGTCGGAGAAACACATTTGTAATTAAACGGGCCAAAGAAAAAGATAGGCCAAGTGGGGATAACACTGTTTTGCAATTCTTAACTAATTACGTTATATTACACGTAATAACTTTTTCACATGGCATAGCATAATTGATCGGGATAACAAAACAATGCTATCCCGTTTCATTTAAGTTCTTCTCCATCAGTTGCCTCCCCTAACAACTTTTCACACAGAAATTCACATTTTCCAATGAGTAAAATTTAATGATGTTCGAGTCTTATAATATAATAAGTCTAAAAGAGTCCTATGCGTCGGTCCAGTCATTCAAAGACGACCTTTACCCTCTGTTTTTAAATCAACATTCATTGTCCTCACATGATCCACGCCAAGTGACCCATAAACAAATCCAACAAACAACAAGTAACCTACAATTTCTCATTCACTTTTATTAGTGTTCATATTATAATAATCAATCATCATTAGCTTATAATTATCTACTTTATTAATACTATTGATAATAATATTAATCCAAAAAAAAAATCTTTTCGAATTAGGTATACCAAAATGGATGACATGGTTATATTTTTCTTTACAAACAATTTGGATGACATAACACGATTCCTGGTTATATTTCTCATTCACTTAATTATTTGAGCTACAAACGATTTATTAAATCTCTATATATTTTTGAATGAATTAAAAAGTTCAAAAGTACCAAATTAATTATTATCTAAAACTTGCTGTCACAATTTTTTTTTTCCCTTAGGGGAACCATTTTGGTTTTTTTTGCCAAAGTTCAAAAGTAGCAAATTAAAGTCCAAGGCAATCCAACTAACACCCTATTGGTCCTTTGAGGAACCTTGAAGATAAGAGATTTTTCCTAAATTCAAAGGTAAGGTTACTTCACTCCATTTTTGCCTCTAGTGATTAAAAAAGTTGAGTCTTATTTTTTTAAATGGATAATATAATAAAAATGAGGTTTTTTTTTTTTTTTTTTGTATAAGCTTATTGAGGATTCTTTGTGGGACTCATTTTGCATTGTAATTTAAAATTTAAACAATTTATTTTTCATGCTCTCAATTGATTTTCATTCTTACATAAAATTGCATCAAATTAAAAATATTATTAAGATAGCCGTATGATCAAATAAATAGACGAACATAGTGTTTCCGGTGGACAATGACACAATCAAATGTTTACATAAAATTTGGTAAGAAAGAACCAATTCAATTACCCAAAAAAGACAATTCGGATTACTGAACTACAATCTAAAATTAATCATGATTTTTTGAAAAAAAGAAAAAAGAAAAAGAAAAGGAAGTGTCTCTAAAGTTGGCCCACTTCAAAAAAAATGAAGAAGATTCCGTCTAAAAGGGTCCACTTTATTAGTTTATTTTTTTGGGTATAATTATTATTTCATATCCGTTTTTAAATTTGGCTTTTCATCATCCGCGGGTAAGCTCTGCTCTGCAGCCAAGTATTTAACACAAACGTACAGATCAGTTTATCTCTCTCCTCTCTCCCCCTTTATTCTATTCTTTCCCCGTCACATTTCTTTCAATTTTTAGTGTATGATTAGGTATTGATTCTCATACTATACATTACAAGCTCTCTGTCTTCCTTTCTGTGACTTCTGGAGCTCTCATTTGCTTCTCTTTCCAAGCTCCAAGCCGAGTCGGTTTCTGGGTCGCCCTCATATCCAAGCTTCTCTCTCTTCGTCTTTCCGGGTCAGTGTTTCTTTAACTCAACACTGCATCTTTCTTCTTCTTCTTCTTCTTTTTTTTTTTTTTTTCTTCCTGAATTTGATTTATCTGAAAGAAAGCTGAGCATGGATTTGTGGGTTGCTTGTACCTTCTTGCTGCGACTTCTTCTAATATGTGAAATCTAATTTCGTCAGTTAATGCGTTCTTTTAGATTTCTTGACGGTTGTTGCTTTAATAAAGATTCAGAATTTAGTATTTTTGGTATTCTAGGTTGATTTCATAACATTGTAATGTGGGCTAAAATGGGTTTTAATTTTATGGATGGAGGATTAAAGATTGTTGCTAGTTTAAAAATTGTAGGTAAAAATTAATAATTTGAAATTGTTGTTGGGGTGCTGTAACCCATTTAAGCAGAGTCTTTTTCTGTGGCCATTTGAACAAAAAGAAAAGGACTAGTCACTTTCAGAGAGTACAATACCTTTCTGTTTGGTTGCTAAGAAAATGAAGAAAAGGAATGGAAGGAAAATTCAAACCTGCCGTTCATTATAATTCGTCCTACTTATTAAATTATGTGAATCTCACCTAAATTAAATCAAAGAATTGTGTTGGTTGCTGTTGCATTGACTTTCTATTTCATTGGTAAATAGTGAAAATTCAAGTTCAATTGCTTTATGCTTTTTTGGGTTCCCTGGCCTGTCAAATGAGTGTTACGCCACATTGATAACTATTATTTGGCTTGACGAAATTGTGGATCTCAACCAGTATGTGATTTTAACTTGAGTTTGTTAAATGTTTAGTAGGTTAGCACATCTGCATCACTTGAGGGAATTTTTTATTTTCAAACACAAGTTGGTAGTTTGGGAGGAAAAGGTAAAACAATCCCCAAGTTGCCAGTACATTAAAATAGATATGGTTTTTCTTGTAGAACCTAAACTTCTAATTTTTTTGTTTGTCTAAATTTTCTTTTTGATGCAAAAAATGCAAAAGAATCGTTTACATGTAACGAACAAGTGGATTCATCTCAAATTCTATGAAAACTGAATGATTTCTGTTATCCTGAAGGGTTGAAATGTTTAGCACTCATAGAAAGTTTGATACCAAAACGAAAAATTTAGGAAGGTTTATTAAAAATCTCAACAGCTTGGATGCTCAAAAAGAGGGTCCGAAGTTTCCAAGTCAGGATGTTTTGTTATACTTGAATCAACTTTCAGTTGGAATTTGCACTCTCGTTCTGGCCAGAACTGGACGGTTTATTTATCAGTTGTAGGTTCATAGTTATCTTTGTTTTGGTGTAGTTAGTTTTTTAGTTGCCTTCATATTGCACACCGTCACAGACAAGATTACTTTACATGAGAATCTCTCATGTGTTGCGAGTCTGGTTCCTTGCTTTTTCTTCTTTGGACTGCAATTTGATTACAAAGAGGTACTTTGCAGGAAAGTAAAGAAAATACATGATGCTAAAGAATCTGATGGAAGAGAAGCAGTTGAACTTCAATCAGCCACTTCTATCTGTGAGACGATTTTCAGCGACAGTGGTCTCCTCAGAAGCTGATGAAAAAAGGAAGACTGAAAAGTCCCTACCCAAACTACCTCCCCTTCCTGTTTACAAATCAGAGTTGAAATCAGGTCCCGTGAGGAACCCCGGAACTGTTCCTTTTGTATGGGAGCAAATCCCAGGAAGACCCAAGGATGAAAGAAAATCACCAAATCAGGCTCTTGAACGGCTTCCCACTGCACCAAAGCTTCCGCCTGGAAGGGTTTCAAAGGTTAAGAAGCAAGCAACGGATAAAGGTTCTAAATGTACAACTGCTGCTCAATCACCAACTGGAAATGTACTTTCGAATTCTCAAAATGTTTCAACCTTGGATACAAAAGAAGTTACTAAATATGACAGCTCTAAAGTGGAGATGGAGGATAAGGGTATTGCTGGTTCAGACGATGGTGATGAGACCTATTTAGATGCACTTTCTAGGAGTGAATCATTCTTTATGAACTGTAGTGTAAGTGGTTTGAGTGGACTGGATGGTCTAGATATCAAACCATCTGGAACCTTCTCAACAGATCCACAGACTCGGGATTTCATGATGGGCCGCTTCTTGCCTGCAGCAAAAGCTATGGCTTCAGAAACACCTCAATATGCTAGCAGGAAGCAACCAGTTGCCCAAGAGCAACCACTTTTGCAAGAGCAACCAAGTGGGATGAAGAAGGTAGTAAGTTTGGATAAGCAACTTCCGCTTAATCAACATAAGCCAAAGGATTTGCCACATTATGTTCAAGATATAGCTGGGGACAAAAGTGAGGATGAAGGTGATTATAACAAAAATGTATTAGCTAACATTTGTTGGGTATTTACTTGATTTATTCTTAAAAAATTCCTTTTGCCTTTTGAATCCTGTTCTAGGTATGAGAGTGCAAGCGCAATTACCCATTTCTTCAGTTAGGAGAGTGCGGGCTAAATCTTCTTATGCCATTTCGTACAGAGAAGCTAAAAAAGAGGTATTTATCCTTCTCCCTTTTTGTTTCCTTTTTTTTTGTTCCTGGTTTTCCTTTTGTCATCATCATGCCAAGAATCCTTGTTGAAGATCTGCTATTTATTTCTCTAGCATTCTGGGGGTGATTCATGTGAAAAAAGATTAATGAATGGACATCCGGAAGCTAGGGTGCCTAAGGATAAGAACGATTTGATACATGAATCCAATCAGATCACCAACAGAAGTGATTGTCAGAAATTAGATGGGTCACCTATGTACAGGCGTCTACAGGGTAGTGGCATATCACCCTACCGAAATGAATGTTCTCAGCATGAAGAAATAGGTTTTCTTGGTATTCCTGAAAGAGCTAAGAATTCCAGAGAAGCTATTAGCTCTGGCAAATATCGAAAATGCCACAACAATTTTCAGGAATTATTGGCTGCTGAGAATGTTGCCGAGTTGGAAATGGGCCCAGGGAGTCCTGTGGTTGAGAAGACTCTGTATATTGATTCAGTACAAACTGCAAAATCTCCAAATTCAAAATCATGTTCCTCAGATACAAAGGGCCGTATTATTGATTACAGAGGGAATGGTTTTGAAATTCGTGAGAAAAGTGATAAAATGGAAGAAATAACCCATTCGGTAGAGTCTTCATTCCAAGATACTGAGCACTTGGGTGATGGGAATGAAAAGGCAATAGTGCGGCATAAGAGTTTGGAGTTTCCTGACTCCGGCTTTCTTTCTTCTTCTGGCAGATCCAGTGATGATGTGCAAACCGACATTAGAATTGGTTATATACCAAATCAGGATCGTATTCAACATTTTAGCAAAGTGACAAGCTCAAAAGGTGCTGATCAAGAGAAGTTAAATTTAGAAAGCAAACAGCTAGTGAAATCAGGTGATAGGGAAAATTTTGTTGGCCTTACTCTGGATTGTACTACATTGACAAGCACAAAACTGGCCGGGGAGAAAAAGATTGGTTTAGAAAGCCAACAGTCTAGGCAATCAGGTAGAGAAGACATTTCTCATGGCCATGTTCAGAATTCAGTTGCATTGACCAGCTCGAAAGTGGCCAATAGGGGGAAGATTGATTTAGAAAGTCACCAGCTTGTGAAACTTGGTAACCAAGAAAGTCCCCAGGGAAACAAAGTACCACTGCCTCTTGGACCCCCTTTACCAAAATCTCCATCAGAGTCTTGGCTAAAACGTACCTTACCTAGTATTTCCTCCAGGAGTTCATCTTCACAGTCTTCTCTTGGTTCACGGAGTTATACTAGCAGTCAGACTTCCAAGACATCCTCTCTTGATCCCAAGTGGGAGACAATTGTTAAAACTTCTAAACCGCACCATGGACATTTGCGGTTTTCAGAGGTAGTTCTCAACTCTAAACCTTCCTGGCTTTAGTTTTACCTGTTTGTTGAGGGGTTGTTTATGTTACTCAATATTTTATCAGGAGCTTCTGACACCTATACCGGAAGCTTAGACGTACGGAAGCTTTGTCTGAAGCTCACCAGTTTATACATTTGCCTTGATGGAATAATGTCCACTCTTTTGATGGGAATATAGGTGCAAAAAATATACTTTTCACTTTAATACAACCTCTATTCTCCAAGGTATCCCCCTACAAGTTACTTTACTCAGAAGTTTGGTACATATTGGATACTGTACATCAACAAGCCCATTTCTTATCCTGTAATTTTCTTGTAAATCTCATCTCATCCTTTTTTTTTTCTTTCTGAACTTAAAGTTTGTTCCTCTATTGGGATTCTTGTGTAAAGGTAATCAATAGCTGTATATCTTTTTCTTATTTAAAGTTTTTTAAATAAAAGGAACCTGATGTACTTAAAGCCATGTGCATTATCTGCCATGCATAACAAGCAGAGCAGTTGTCTTATATCTTCGTTGACCAAGGAAATTTTCACGTATCTAAAATCCATGGACCATCTCATCAATTTTGTTGAGTTAAGGCCAAGATAAGTCTCCAAATCCATACATTTTTCTTGGATGGAAGAATAACTCAGTTTTAGCATTTATTGGTGTTAAGACATGTATATTTAGTTATAGCATTTCCTGTTTTTCATATATCAGGTTGTGATAGCCCTATCAATAGGGTTTAGCCTAGTGAAAAAGAACTTTTACTTGCCGATTAGTGGTCTTAGGTTTGAACATCCATGGCACCAATTGTGTGAGGAACCCTCCTCGTCCTTTTAGTTTTGATTATCGCTTGTATTAAAAAAGAAAAAATATTTTAATAGTCTTTATTTTTGGGTGCTACTCATGGCCAATTTGCAAGATCATGTAAGTATTGATTGAGGATTTTATTTTAACCTAATAAGCCTGTTCAATTTATTAAGCTGCACACAAATCATGCGATACCATCTAGTGGTGTTTCCTAAGTCAGAAATGAACTTTATTGCCAGCTCATGCATCCATAGAATTTTTTTATCTCTCTTTCCTTCTAGGGCCTTCCTGCAACCAGACAGGGTCTTTCTCACTCCTTAGATCTTAATGTGAGTAGTTGAGATAATTGGAGTTGGAATTCTTACCTCTTCTAGCCAAACAAGAGAGGAAAAGAAAAATTATTCTAAGTTCTTGAAATTTCCAAGACTTGATCAATTTTCGACAACCAGAATAGTCAACCAAGTAATTTGAATGGTTCGACTTAAAGAAAAATAAAAGAAAGTTTCAAGTCATCAATTCTTGTAACACGAAATTTGTGCACATGATAATATAAAGAAATTAAAATAGCATATATATTCAACATCAGGTTGTGAAGAACGAAGTTTCTAGGAAGTGTTCATGAATTTTCCAAAAATTAAAAAGAAAAGACATGTACAAAAAAAATATATCATTGGTCAATGTCAATGGGGTGGAGATGGAATTTGGAGTGGACTTAAGTATTTTTCTTGTACACAATTAGGGAAGAGACAAACAAAATCTCACATCTGATCTTCTTAGCATTTAACAATTTGATTTTCGAAGCAAAACATAAGGATTGCAGCAATTATTGCATCTAGCTAGCTATCCCTTTCTCGTTGAAAATTTTCGCAAGTTTCTGTCTCTCTTCAAGCCTTTCAACATCAGGTTGTGAAGAACGAAGCTTCTATGAAGTGTTCATGAATTTTCCACAGCTAGAATCGTCAACCGAATTAAAACTTTGAATAGCAGGACTTGGAATTGCACACGGCATTTGTTGACATTACATTATAAATATATATATGCTTGGATTAACGAACAGCTAGCTAATCTTGTAACTCATCGAAAAAATGGCTAGAGGAGCATATGTTGTTCTAGGTGGTGGCCACGCAGAGGAACTAGGCATCATGCAAGACAACTCGGGGGCGATACTTTTGCTCTGCATGATTCTTATGTCTCTCTCACTTATATCAATGGTCATATTTGCTTGTGGTGATGATGAAGGATCAAGCAAGAAAAGATACGGAGGCGGTGGCGGTGGAGGTGGTGCAGCTTGTGGTGGCGGTGGAGGTTGTGGAGGTGGCGGTTGTGGAGGTGGAGGTTGTTAGGAAGATATATATAACTATGTTTTCATAAAATAAAAAAAAGTTGGAATTTATGTCAACAAAACCTGTCGTTCTTTTAATTGTTCTTGTTGATACTAATATGGGCTTGCAAGCAATGTTATATTGATGGAGCTTCTTATGTATATGATGGTCAGATTTTGGCCTTTACGAATTTTGAGGGTAGTGTTTGTTTTTCTCTTTTAAAATTCACTTTAAATTTCTATCAACAAAAATGAAATATTCAGTAAATTCTCATTTTGGACAGTGTCATTCTCTGCCGTGTACAATTTGAGGAAAATTGGGAATTTCCGTCGTCAAATAAAATGGCTCTTCCTCCCTACACTTAAGTTTAAAATAAGGTTAGGGAGTGCATCACTATAAGATGCGTACATTACAACTAGGTTGATACTAATATTGGCTTGGCTCGTAAGCTTATATGTTATATTGATGGAGCTTCTTATGCGAGGGGTAAACAAATTTCTGTCAACAGAATCTAATATATCTTTCTGGTTTGTATTGTGATTGTGGAATTAGAGCTGTGCTGATTTCTCTGATTTCTGTGGAATTAGAGCTGTACTTTTCGTAAACATATTTTCGAGTCCACATCTTTGGCATATGATAAATAAAGAGTGCTGCTATTTGCACCCATCTGTCCTATTTCCCCACCCACTTTATCTTTTCACCCATCATATAAATTTGAAAAAACAATATCCTATCTTTCCACCCACCATAATTCCTAAAATACCTCTTCATTATTAATAATATTATGGCAAAAATATGTATATATATTATTTATAAATTTTGAAAAACGTAAAAAATAATCCACCCCAACCCCACCTCCCCAAAGCTGCCCCTCTTCCCTATGGAAAACAGCCATCTCTCTATAAGGTTGCACAGAAGTGGTAATTGGAATTATATCGAAATTGGAGTGAAGGAAGAGTGCATAGAAAGGCAACCAATTGGAAGCACAATTTGGAATTGCAATCAGTTTGTGGTCTGATATCCAAGAAAGGCACTGAAGATATATACTCTATCTAACCCACAATCAAAGAGCTATTGCCAGCAACCTTCTTCCCAAGAAAGGTACCATTTAACTAATTTCTTCAACCATTTCTGCAGATTCGTTGTGGACTTGTTAGATGGCATGAGATGTTTGCTGGGGTAAATAGAACCCCCCATATAACGAAGAAGAAGTTAAAGAAAAGCTTTGCTGGAAAAGAATTCAATCCCATTTCGTCTATTTTGTACCCCATGTTTTTCAAATTCGAGGAAAACGTTGTTGGCGTTGGGTGAAATGGAAATGGCTTTGGCCTTCTGAAAATTTTCTGTTTCAAAGAGAAAGGGTAAATGGTCATTTTACAAAAGGTAAATTTATCTTGAAAATTTTGAAGATAAAGTGGGTGGGAAAATAGGACAGGTGGGTGGAAATAGCAGCACTCTAAATAAATTGGTTCTTTTTTATATTTTTTAGCGGCAATACTAATAGAGAACCATAACTTTATATCATACAACATTTAACCAAAATAGTTATATTAAACAAATATAATAACCTAGAAATTCAAACATGCATTAAAGATTAGAAAACAATAGTTTAGATACTCCAGAAAATATATTGTTGACCTAGACTGGACCCTCTCATAAACGAAATAGGAAATTCTAATACTACTAGTAGATAGATTTAGATAGCAACCCTCCCCACAACATCAAGCATTTCTCTGGTTGCCCACCCAGCTCTAACCATCATCTTGCCTGGGGTTCGTCTTTGGGCCACTCAAACACACAAGGCACAAGTCACCAACTCAATTTTGTCTTTTCAGCCAAGATTTTCAATGTCTAAGCCCAGACCAGCCCATTGGGCCAAGCCCTAGGCTGGAGGGGCCAAACATGGGCCTAGATGGGCCGTGACTTTCTTTCTTAGAAAAATTAGTGTATAGTGACAAAAAAAAACTTTAGTAATTAACATAGGCAAAATGTCATTTTTGGTCCCTGTAGTTTTCCACTTTTACCACTTTGGTCCATGTCGTTTCAATTTGATCAATTTTGTCCCTGTAGTTTTCAATTTAAGCAATTTAAGGACAATCTTCAATTTCTGTCAAAATAGAGTAACTGTCGTTAGTTGTTGAGGGGCATTTCAGTCAAAAACAAAGATAACCAAAACCCCCACTCCCCAAAAAAAACCAAGAATAAAATAACCAAAAAAAAAAAGTAAAAGAAGATACCCAGATTATCCAAACCCCACCGCCGCTATCATCCTCCCCGACCCCAGCAAGGAATTGGCCTCAGAATTAATGGTAAACAGTTATAGACATGGTTTCTCTGGGTTTGCAGCCAAGCTCACAGAGTTTCAAGCCCAAAAACTTTCAGGTATATTTTAAAAATTATTGCTATATATACGTGCAACAAAGATATGTCTGGTTTGCAATGATTGACAATTATTTAAAATATAGATATATAATAGATTCATGAGCTATACCTTCAGATGTCATCATTAAGTATTGTGCTCATTGTTGCTTTTTATCCTTGCAGTTCTTGCTGAGAGTGTTCCAGTATTTCTTCAATGGCGTTCATGTAGTGGCTGCAAATTCCGGGAATTTTTTGAACCTTGGCGTTGTCGCCGCTGCGATTGATGACCATTTTGATGAAGCTGAGGGTGGGTTCAGAACAGAGGGTGAGGAAGGGGGATCCGGAGGTCGTCGCGGAGTGGTGACTGCCTGGGTGTCGCGGCTAGGTTTGGGGGAGAGAGAGAGAGAGAGAGAGAGAGAGAGAGAGAGGTGGAGTTTATTGAGAAGTTTTGTGGTGGGAGGGTGGCAAGGGTTGGATATTGGGTGGGGTTGGAGTGGTGGTGGGTGGTGATCTGATGGTGAAGTTAGGGGAGGGGGAGCGGACGGGAGAGAGGGAGAAGAAGATATTTTTTTATTATTAAAATTTTATTTTGTATTGCTTATTTTTAAAAGGAATTAATTTTTTAATAATTTGACGGAATTGCCCTTTTACAAGTAACGGAAGTTTAAAAAATTTGACAGAAATTGAGAATTGTCCTTAAATTGCTTAAATTCAAATCTACATGGACAAAATTGATCAAATTGAAACAATAGGGACCAAAGTGGTAAAAGTGACAAACTACAGGGACCAAAAGTGACTTTTTGCCGTTAACATATGATATGGTGGATGAGTTTTAAATTTTATTTTGTTAAAAGCCAATAGCCCTACCCATGTGCTTTTTAAGTTTGTTTAATTTGTATTTGAAATAACATTTTTACCATTTGTATTTTATACGGGAGCCAGATCACACCCAGTTTTGGATTCATCCCAAACGGAGAGCACGAGGTCGCAACCACCACCGACAACGACCATGGCTAAGAAGGTCACTGCAAAGCACCAGAGAAAGGCCTTTTCCTGCAGAGAAGCAATAGGAGGATTGACGGCGGAGAAGGTGTCTTCAGTCGTTTTCCAGCGGAGAAGCAATTGATGATGACCATGGCTCGTCTTGGCATCACGATTGCCGGCGGAGAAGGCGTTTTCCGGTCCATGGAGAAGCAATCGGAGAATCGATGTCGGCGGATTCGCAAAGCTCAAAGGCTGTTCCTGCTATTTCGGTGACTCGACCTGATAGATCTTCGTCTCCTGCGGTAATTCAGAACCTATACTAATTATTGTGCTGTTTTTGAATCTGATGTGGTCTAATTTTTAGGTTATGAGATTGAATTACTTGGAAATGGGCTTTTCTTGAGATTTTTTTTGTTTAATTTCGGTGGTGTTGTTTTGAGATTTGAACTGTGGCTGCTTTGTTGTGTTTTGAGTTCGTTTATGAATGTATTAGAGTGGTAGCTAGGATTGCAGATTGATTATCCAGGGGAAATTTCTACATGTGCTTTAGCATCCCCAGTTGCTGAAAAATATTTACTTCTGGTGCTTTAGAAACATCCACCTTTACCATTATAGTTGTTATATTTGAACAGATATTACCTGCTCCTGTAATTTTTCTTGACTATGCATCCTTTCCGCAAATTCATCTGCTCCAAGCTCAGGTTCATCACAGGCCATATCCTCCCTGTCATTCCATAGATGAGTACTACTAACAGCAACATGCAATACAAATATCCGAACCTTTCTTGTCATCCTTCCCCACCTTTTAAAGGTAATATTTGTAGTTTTAGCCCAATATCTAAGGCTAACACACATGAGCACAAGGCTTACAAGTTACAAGACTCTAGAATCTAATGAACTCAAGCACTCCTTGTGATTGTTACTTCAAGAGGCAATAAGAAATAAACACTGAGCAGAATTTTGAACTTCAAAAATGGGCAGAAGAGGATTTGGAGGCAAGGTATCATTGTGTCGGTTGTTAGTTTATAGTGTTATTTCACCAGCATGCATGCACGAATTTCATCCTGCGTTTCATCTCCCCACACATGCATGTATAAATGTATGTACGTATATGATTTTTTAGATGGAGCTCATGTTTTCTATCCTAATTGGCAGCTCATGTTTTCAGGTAGTTTCTGTCATGTCTATGTGGACCGGGATGCAGCCTGCTTATGCTGCAAATATGTGGAAATGAAGCTCTCAACAAGCGGCTGGGGATAAAGGTAATTATGCTTTGCTTGAGGTTTTTCATTTTGGAAGATAGGAAGACAATTTCATCTAATTAGCATAAGGCCAAAGACCAAAATGAAGTACTTAATTTTACAAAAATATCATTAAAAAAATATCAAAATTACACACAATGCCACTCCTTCTAAGGCAAGCATACTATGCCATATGTCTACATCCAGCCAACCACCACCATTGGCCAGCCACCCGCCACCCACCACCCCTTGCCAACCGCCATTACCGGTCACCACCGCCCATCGCCGGCCGGCCACCATCTGTAGGGGACCAACTCCGTTGCCCTTTATTCACTTAAAAAAAAAAAAAAGATTTTGTGTCATTGAAGGGACTCGAACCTTGACCCTCAAAGGAGGAGGGCTCACTCACAAACCACTACACCAAACATGATTTTGTAATATTTATTCAGTTATACAATATTTATATAAACAATCGATGGTTTAAATTTTTTTTTTTTTAAAAAAAACCATTTCAACACATATTCACACAAAAATTGCAAATAAAAACATAAACTGCAACAAAAATGCAATGTAGATATCAATTACGTTAAAAAACAAAAAACAAAAAAAAAACAGCAACAAAAACAAAATTAATTTTATAGAAGCACAATGGAGGAACCAAGATGAAAGTAGTAAAATGGAAATTGTGATGCAAAAACGGAAACTGCAATGTAGAAGCGGAAACTGCAATGCATAAACGGAAACTGCAATACAAAAATGGAAACTGCAATGCTGAGTTTTGGCAAAAATGCTCAGCTCTAGAGTTAAACAAAACAAAACAATATTTTTTTTATTCCAGACATGTTGGGAGAGGGGGAATCAGACTGAAGACCACCTAGAATGTAAAATAGGTTATTCATGTTTCTATTTTCTGCATTGCACGTTCCGTTTTCTGCATCGCAGTTTCTGTTTTCTGCAATACAGTTTCCTTTTTCTGCATTGCGGTTTTCATTTTCTGCCTTGCGGTTTCCGTTTTCTACAAAGAGCAAAAAGATATATATGCAGACGAAAGCATTAGTTGGCTCGTGATTTTGAAAAAAAGAGCAAAAAGAGATATATGAAGACGAAATGCAATCAACCTCCAGATAGTACACAGTTGATGAAAACCATATGAATTCCACATTTACAATAGGTATTTAAATGAACTAAAATTAATACAAAATTTGACTCAACTAAGCCTTATACCAAATTATCCATCGTTTCCTTCTCTACCGATTTCTCAGCAACCAATCTACAGAGAATGAATAAGAGAGAGAGAGAGATGAGCAAAAACTTACAAGGGTGATCATCTCTTCAAGAACAGAAGTGACTTGGTCACCACCTTTGAGAAGAGCTTCATACTGGGCAGTGTCCAATTTTGAGTTGCCTTGCTCTTGGGTAGTTCTACTCTTCTCTTGCCCACCCAATTCCTCATCTGGGTATCCTCTATTCTTCAAATTGGTGAGGTTGAAGGCCAAGGAAAGAGCAAAAATCCAATTGTAATTAAATGCAATGCATTTCCAAAACTGCAATAAGAAATAAACATGAGCAGAATTTTTAACTTCAAAATGCCCATTGCTTACCAATAAGTTTTACGAATTTTTAATAGACAACTGCAACTTGATAAATGTCAATACATGCCTAAGTGGGAGGTACAAATCTAGTTGAACTTGAATTTAGCATCGTAGAGGTTTGTCGTAAGTAGGAGGTAAGGAGGGGTAGTGCTCATTCATGTTAGCGTATGGCTCTATGGTGTTATATTCAGGCAGTTCCATCCGATATTCACCAAGGACCTGGCAAAATGGGAGCTTTTCGTCCTTGCCATTACACCAACTTGGCAAGCGGGTTTGGTTATCCTAAAAAATCTTAAGCATGTACGCATCACGAATATGTGACCAAGTTTAATAAAGCCATGTCATATTTAGTCACAGTTATGAAAGTTAAAAGAAAACTACTTGAGTGCAATATGACTTACAGTGGATTCAGTAACTTGGATAGAGTTGGAAATAGGAAACAAAAATCCCAAAACTTCTTTATACATTGCAAGAATAAAAGCAACACATGTTGTAGATCAGCCCTGGAATTGTAAGCAAATGATCAAAGACTATATTTCACGATTCTCAACCTTAGTTTTCCCTGTTTGTTGAGGGGTTGTTTATGTTACTCAATATTTTATCAGGAGCTTCCGACACCTATACCGGAAGCTTAGACGTATGGAAGCTTTGTCTGAAGCTCACCAGTTTATACATTTGCCTTGATGGAATAATGTCCACTCTTTTGATGGGAATATAGGTGCAAAAAATATACTTTTCACTTTAATACAACCTCTATTCTCCAAGGTATCCCCTTACAAGTTACTTTACTCAGAAGTTTGGTATATAATGGTTACTGTACATCAACAAGCCCATTTCTTATCTCATCTCATCTCTTTTTCTTTCTTTTTTTTTTCTTTCTGAACTTAAAATTTGTTCCTCTATTGGGATTCTTGTGTAAAGGTAATCAATAGTTGTATATCTTTTTCTTATTTAAAGTTTTTTTAATAAAAGGAATCTGATGTACTTAAAGCCATGTGCATTATCTGCCATGCATAACAAGCAGAGCAGTTTTCTTATATTTTCGTTGACCAAGGAAATTTTCTCATATCTAAAATCCATGGACCATCTCATCAATTTTGTTGAGTTAAGGCCAAGATATGTCTCCAAATCCATACATTTTTCTTGGATGGAAGAATAACTCAGTTTTAGCATTTATTGGTGTTAAGACATGTATGTTTAGTTATAGCATTTCTTGTTTTTCATATTTCAAGTTTTGATTTAGCCCAGTGGAAAAGGACATTGACTTGCAGATTAGTGGTCTTAGGTTTGAACATCCATGACACCAATGGCGTGAGAAATCCCTGTCATCCTTTTAGTTTAGACTATCGCTTTTATTTTTAAAAAAAGTTTTAATAGCTTTTTTTTTAGGTGCTACTCATGGCCAATTTGCAAGATCATATAAGTATTGATTGAGGATGTTATTTTAACCAAATAAGCCTGTTCAATTTATTAAGCTGCACACAAATCATGTGATACCATCAAGTTGTGTCACAGAATAGTCAACCAGAATAGGGTTTAAAGGAAAATTAAAATTATTCTAAGTAGTTGAAATTTCCAAGACTTGATCAATTCTAGACAACCAGAATAGTCAACCAAGTAATTTGAATGGTACGACTTAAAGAAAAATAAAAGAAAGTTTCAAGTCATCAATTCTTGTAACACAGCATTTGTGCACATGAATCACATGATAATATAAAGAAATTAAAATAGCATATATATATTATATGCTTGAAGGTCATATAGATAATCTTTTAACACATAGAATGGAAAAATGGCTAGAAAATTTGTTCTTGTGGCCGGTGTCCATGCGGAGGAAGTAGGTTTCATGCCAGACAACTCGGGAGGCCTACTTTTGTTGTGCATGATTTTTGTATCCCTCTCACTTATATCCATGGTCATATTTGCTTGTAGTGATAAAGGATCAAAGAAGAAAAAGCGCCAAGCTGACTGTGGCGACTGTGATTTCACTGGTTGTTGTTGTGGAGATGAAGGCGGAGGAGGAGATGGAGGCGGAGGCGGAGGTTGTGGAGGTGGAGGTGGAGGTTGAGATTGTTTAGAAAGAAATGGTAACTAGCACTACTACAAAAAGAGAAAAAGACGACGGCAGAACATAAAACCATCGTTGTATTTAAACCAACGATGGTATAAAAAAAAACCATCGTGGATAAGTGCCTTACTGTTGAATATTTTTAAAAGACGACGCATACAAATAAAAAAGCGTTGTTTTTTAAAAAGGATTTCTTCAGAGTTAAAATCTGACCAAAAAACAACGACAGCAGGTATGAATCCACCGACGTAGAAAATAAAGACGACAGTTCACCAAAAAACCTGCCGTGTTAACTCCTAACTAAACACGACCAACTGTTCTTAATCCACGTCATATAATATAATGGAATCCATGTCTGTATACTACGACGGTGCCTTCTCTGTAAACCGCCATCTTAATTTTTATTTCTTTTTGAGATTTAATTATTTTTCAATTTTGGTAGCCTACGAAAATTAAAATGAGATCCCAAGAGGTATGATAACTTACCTTTGAGATCTTTGGATCCTGATCATAATCGAACCACCAAAGTGAGAAAGACAATATTTTAAATACACAAAATCCAAAAAGAAACCAGAACTGAACTGACTACTGCAAACTTTGAGAAAGACAATGTTTTGAAAGTTAATGATGTGTGTGTTTTGGTATCTTTGAGATACACCAAAACGCATACATCATTCATATCCAAATTATGGTCTTTGAGATGTGAGAGAGAGTGATGATGTATGTGTGTATGTGAGAGAGGAAGACGAGCCTCTAGAGAGACCAGAAGAACTTGGAACCCTAAATGAAAACTGAAACTGAAAGAAAGAGTCAAATTTATACAATAAATCTTTTAAACTTACGGCGGTGCTTATAGACATACGGCCGTGTAATTTAAAAAACCACATCGGTTATTCTTTAATGAAATCCACGTCGTATAATTTTATGGAATCCACGTCGTATAATGTAATGTAATAGACGTCGGTATATTACAAAAAAATGACGTGTTAAATAATATACCATGACGTGAGAGATTAATTTATCGACTTATTATTTTGGAGTATGCTACGACGGTACCTAAAACACTACTGTCGTGTTTATTTACCACGTCCTAAGTTCAAATTACCGTCGTATTTTTTCAATTTATACGTCTGCCTTCTCTGTAAACCGCCGTCTTATTTTTATAGCTTTTTAAAATTAATTAATTATTCTTTTATTTTGGTAATATCTTTCATAACACAAAACAAAATTTAATTCTCAATCCTCAACAACATTTTCATCTTAAAAGGAAAATCTCTTCGTGTTAAATATTGATCAATATTTACACAATATATGTACACAAATTTGGTTTTATACATCGTGGTTTCTTTTATGCCTTCACCCTCAGCTTGTTCAACTGTTTCTTCCTCTCATATGCAAGCTGGGCCCTCTCCTTCCTCTTGTTCTCAAGCTCCTGCACAGCCACAGATGAATATCTAATAATTTCATAAAATCAAAATCAACAAAGTGTGAAAAGCTCACTCCTCGATTCCTGGTTACATTGTAGTCCCCTTTTCCACAGTGATCAACTTCAAAACTCCTGTGTAGCAAGGATGGAACCAGCCTTAGAACCTGTTGTGGGTTGTGCCCTTGGGGTGGGGAGAGTGGGGGCTGGGAAGAAGCTGGGAGTGGGCTTGAGGTTCAGAATGAATAGACTTTTCTCTGATTTGGGAGGAACCCACTACAGCCACCACCTGAGTCCGTCTCTGCGAGTGTTTAGGGCTTTATCTTATCATAAGGAGCATCAGGAACACCCTCGTATGCCTTCAAACGGGCAAGTGCGGCTGCAAACCCATGCAGGTTCTAAGGCTGGTTCCACCCTTGCTACACATGAGGATGCAGCAAACCCATGCTTGGTCTTGTGAGGAATCATTCTGCAAACCCATTTGCTTTCAGAAAGACAATTTCTTGTGAGGAATCATTCTGCAACCCTAATTGAAAATTGAGAGTTAAAAAACGCGTGAAAAAATCATATTTAAACAAATTATCGTAAATATCCACGTCGGTTCTAATATACATAGCGACGTCATATTTGAATAATCAACGTCAGTTTAGATAAACAAGCGCCGTCATAACTACATTGGAAATCCAAAAGTCATTTGGCGCGTATTAAAAAGAGAACGACGTCGTTTTCAGAACACCAAAGTAACCACGTCAGTTTATTAAAATACACAGTCGTTGAATTTCTAAGTACAACGTCAGTTTAGATAAAAAAAGCGCCGTCATAACCACATCGGAATTCCAAAAGTCATTCGGCAGTTGTGATAACCATGTCAGTTATGAATTATATACCGTTGTTATAACTAAATAATACGGCGGTTTTGTAATAACAACGTCGTTGTACTGAACTCTGGGAAAATATATAAACTTTTCGTCACCTAACCTAACATTCTACGGTTTTCTCTCTCCGATAAAGTATCGTAGTTTCCCTCTCATTTCCCAGAAGCAGCATCATCGTCTGAAACTTCGTCTTCATCTCCAAATCACCGTTTTCGTCTTCGTCTTCGTCGGAAGGAAACTTTCTTTGCACGCCAAAGGTTTTTTCTCACTCTCTTCCCTTTTTTTACATTTCATTTGAATGCCGTAGTTGTCTGGAAACAAGATTCTGTCAAATTGAAGAAATCTTTCACTGGTTTTGATTAAATACATAAGTAGATACTCTCACGACGACAAAAGACGACAGTTCTGTCTTGTTTTCGACGATAGAATTGACACACCATGACGGCCGTTAAATTCTACCGAATGCAAACTGCACGACGGTGGTTAAAAACCGTCATGGTGTGACATTTAATACGTCGGAAACAAGATAAACTCGTCGTCTTGTGGGAGAAGAACAATCGTTTTGTAAATTTTAAACTATGTCGGTTCTTATTAGTAACCGACGTAGTGTATACACATTTACGTCATGAAATATATAAAACCGTCGTCTTATTTCCATTCATGGTCTAAGAGGCTGTTTAACAGGACGTCGCTTTTTTAGTGTTACCGTCGTTGTTTGGTATTATTACGTCGTTTATTTTAATAACCGACGTTGTTTTTCTTGCAGATTAATTAAAAATGGTTTCGAAATCTCAAAACAAGGAAGCTGAAGCGTCAAAGGCCAAATCAGGTTCAAAGGCACAAGGGGATGAAGCCAAATCAGTTTCAAAGGCTCAAGTGGAAGAAGAAAAATCAACTCAAAGCAAACCCTCGAAGAGGATGAGATTTTCCTCAACCTCCGAGAAAGACTCGAGCACAGCCACATTTGTTGAGGAGCCAAAATTTGGCCGCGGTATCAGCACAATGAGTCGTGTTATGAAGAGGAAAATTGAGAAGGTTAAGCCTGTGGTTGAGTTCAATAAAAAGGGCAAACCACATGGCAAGGCTGCTGTTGAGATGCAGTCTTACATTGGTGTTTTGGCACGCACCAGAGTCCCTCTTGTGGACAAGAAATGGACTCAAATACCCAAGGATGTGAGGGAGCAGATTTGGGAAGCTGTTTAAATATCCTATGTTATTGGGGATAGGTACAAGAACTTGGTCTTGTCGTCTGCCACCAAAAAATGGAAGGATTTCAAGTATAACGTAACTAAGCATTTTATCCTTCCATTCGCACATGACAAGGAGAAATTAAAAGAAACCCCATTTCTTTATAAGTTCATAGAGAAATCGCCTATGTTGCACCGACACTCCAAACTGTTGGAGTGTCGGAGTGTCGGACACGCCGACACGCCGACACGGCTCCGACACGCCTCCGACACGCGTTGGACACGGTCAAGACACGCCGCCGACACGGTCAAGACACGGCTCCGACACGGTCAAGACACGGCAGGGACCAGATTGAAATTTTGAAAATAAAAGTTGGGGTCTAAACGTAATTTTTGAAACTTTGATGGACTGATTTGAAATATTTTTAAAAAGATGGATTAAAAGTGAAAAACGACTTTTTTAAACTCATGTGAAGATTTTTTTATTTTTTATTTTTTATTTAAGAGAAACACAACAAGAATGACGATTCTTTCTTGCAAATCGTGACCAAGAAGGACGATTCCTTCTTGCAAACTCAGGTTAGGCTTCACAGATTTTTAATTTTGTTTCTCTGTTTTGATGTGTTTTTTGTGTGTGGGTATTTTGTATGATTGTATCTGTTTGGAGTTTTTTTTTTTTTTAAATAAAAGTCTTGTCATTAGTTGTTTTTTTTTTTTTTTTCCACTTGTTATTAGTTGTTGAGTATATTTGAATTTGTTTTATTAATTGGGTATTAGACTATTAGACATAATGAATGTGAACTATGTTTTATTTTGTTTCTCTGTTTTGATGTGTTTTGTATCTTTGTATGATTATATTTGTATTTGGTTTTTTATTTTTAATAAAAGTCTTGTTACTTAGTTGTGGAGTATATTTGAATTTGGTTTATTAATTGGGTATTAGACATAATGAATGTGAAGTTGAACCATGCTAAATTTTTTTTGGGAAAGATGAGTTACTCTAATGCTAACTCTAGTGGGGATTCCTCTCATGCTCAATCAATTGATGATAGTGCTCCACTATGAAAGTATGTTACAAAGGTTGAATCAAGTAAGAAAGTTGGAGGATGGATTTGATACTATGAACTTGAAGAATGCGGGTGTGCTTGAAATCGCAAACCTTTTACTTGATGAACCAGAATTAGAGGGCGTGTTGTTTTCTAATAACAACAATGAAGACATAGATGATTGAAGAAGATTGAGAGTTAGATCATTTATGTTTTATTTTGTGGTGTATTAATTATTATGTATGGATGATGAACATGAGTTATTTATTTTGTTTTATGGAATTATGTGACATTGAAATATTGAGAATTAATTATTATTTTAATTGCCGTGTCCTAGCCGTGTCCGTGTCCTACTTTTTTGAGATTTTCCGTGTCGCCGTGTCGCGGTGTCGTGTTCCCGTGTCCCCGTACCCGTGTCCATGCAACATAGGAAATCGCAATGGGATGGCTTCGTAGCTTCAAGGTTAACGCCATATTTTGAGGCTAAGCATGCTGAGCAGAAAGAGAGGAGGGAGAAATTGGAGTACAAACATAGGTTGTCTAGAAAAGGGTATGTTGGTTTGGAGGACCAATTGGTAGAAAACATGCCCGATATTGAAGAAATCGATCGAGCTGTTCTATGGAAGAAGGCAAGAGAAGATAAAACAGGAAACATCCCTGATCCAAAGGTTGCAAAGAAGGCAAAACTAATCATAAGTCTCACTAACTTTGTTCTAAATTTGAAAAACAGAGTGTTTTATTTTGTTATAGACGTCGTTTATCTTTAAATAAGCGACGTTATAAAATGAACACAACGACGGGCTTAATTTACCGACGTTTAAAAATGAATAGGACGTCGGTTTTTGAATAAAGTAGACGTCTAGATAGAATTAATACGACGGATTAAATTCCTCTATGAACTGCATTTTTGTTTTAAGTTTACTCACGCACACACTCTCCCTCTCTCTGTCTATTTCGCTGAAATTTGTGGTGCACAATTTCTAGAAAAGAATGCATATTTCAATCGAGTTTTTTCACTTCTTCATTAACATTTACGACAGTTTTATCTTATCTAGACGTTAGAATGCTTATACAACGATGGTAATTTTGTGCAGCCGTGTGAAATTGGACATCTACGTCTGTTTGTTCAATAGTCCGTCGTCTTACTTTGAATACTACGACGGTCTTTGATTTATGTTTTAATCTATTTTATTTTGAATATACGACTTATTTTTATATACCGACGTTGTAAATTATAAACAACGACGGTATTGAAATACAGACATTTTAAAGTAATACTACGTCAGGAATTTAAGAAAACCGTCGTTGTTTATAATTTACAACGTCGGTATATTTATCTGTTTTACACCCTGCTCAGTTTCTAACAATCTCTCTTTCTCTCTTTTAGGATGATTTGCAAAAGCAAGTCTCCGAAGGCACTCTGACTGTCTCCGGGACCAATGATGTCTTGACTCTTGCTTTGGGAACCCCCGAGCATGGTGGGAGAGTCAGAGGAGTTGGTGCTGGCGTTACCCCAACTCAGTTCTTCAATTTGCCGAAACAGCAGAGAGTGAAATTTGGTGACAAATTGAAGGAAAGTGTGAGGGAGGCAGTCAGAGAAGAGACCTTGAGGATTGAGGCGAAGTCAAGAGAAACTATAATGGAAGCAGTCAGAGCAGAGAGGGAGGCTATGTTGGCATATTTCCGTCAACTTTACCCCAATTTTGATCCCAGCCAGATGCTCAAAACCCCAATTTCTCCAATTCCTCCGATTACTTTACCCCCTCAAGATCAAAGCCCAAAAAATCCAATGTCTGATAAGGCAAGCTGCTCTGGGGCCACTGGTATCAGACCCCTAGCTTTGGAATTAGAAGATCCGAAGCCTGAAGCTGATACTGCTGGAAAAGAGAAAGAGGACACGGTAAAATCTCTGCTATTTTCTATTTCTGCCTTTTAAATTTGAATAGACGTCGCTCCTTTTAATATCCGACGTTAAAATTTAAAATAACGACAGTATATACGTCTGTTTTTTATAGGACGCGTCGTGTTTAGTTAAATACCACGACGCTTTTACTTGTTTTGCAAATTATTAGACATTAAAAATAACGACTGTGTTTTCTGCCGTTGTCTAACTCTTTTATAAACCGTCGTCTATTTCATGATTTCATTAACTGTATTTATATTAGACAACCTTTCTATAGTATAGCGACGTTATAAATTCAACACAACGACGGTTATGTATTTACCGACGTGTATAACCTTTCCTCCGTCAGTATTTACTAGAAACCGTCGTTTATATTATATGTCACGTCTGTTTTTTGGGTTTAGTTAGAGTCGTTTATTTTAGTTCACACACAAACTAACTTATATTTCTTTATTTATTTTTTGTAACAGGATCTCTCAAAGCTAGACATGCCACCTCCTCTCTTAGCCTTATGCCAACACGTCCAGACCAAGTTGTTGCCTACTAAGGAGGCTGTGACAGTTTACATGCCCAAGGAGGTGTTTGGCGTTGAGCATGATACCTTCCTCTTACCTGAAGATATTTTGCAGTTTGGTTCCATGGTTGAGATTGGAACCACAGTGATATCAGTATACATGAGGTAATTCTCCCTAATCCCATTTTGTTTTACATTTTCCTTTCTTTTAAATTAAAATCTCATTTAATTGACTTTCATATATTTAGGTTCCTATTTGACTATTTAAAAATGGCAAATATGGTAAACCTTGTTGGCCTCGTGGACCCTGGGCTAGTGAGCTCTGGAGCTGGATCAATATCAGACCGAATAAAAAACCTGACAAACCATCTGAAAACAGCAGATGGGAATCAATTTTTCATGGTCCCTTGTAATCCAGGGTTAGTACCATTTAAAGTATTTTTCTGAGCTTCTAATATTTTTCTTTGTAGTACTATTTAACCTATATGAATCATTATGTGCAGGGGTCATTGGGTGATGGTAATTGTGAGACTAGCAACGGAGACTGCCTATTACATGAATTCACTGCCAAAACGCATGGTTGACGACGACATGAAAAATATAGTGAATACGTAAGTTGATTTCTTCTGATTTAAGATTTTTCCTATAAAGTATTTAAATAAACGATGGTTTTTAATAATACCGACGTTATAAGTAAAACATAACGATGGTAAGTTATTACCGACGTGTTAATTTAACTACCACGTCAGTATTTTCTTAAAAACGTCGTTTTAATTTAACTACCACGTCGTTTGGGTTTTATTTAAGAACGTTTTAATTTTTTCTGCTCAATTTTTTGTTATACGACGTTTTACTCTTACCGACGTTATAATGTTACACAACGACGGTAAGTTTTTACCGCCGTTTTAAACAAAATATCACGTCTTTTTTTTAAAAACTCCGTCGTGTTGACTGATTTACCACGACGGTTACTATTTGTATTTAAATTTTTTGTTTTGTCATTAACACCCTTTGTTTTCTTGTAACAGGTCAATTAAAATGTTTAACATTCATATAAATAAAAATTCACGTAAACAGCAGGCCATTTGGAAAAATCTACACGGCACTCCTGAAGAACCAACAAGTGTAGAGTGTGGCTATTACGTGACGCGATTCATGAGAGATATAATTCATGATCCAGACCTAAATTTCGAGAAGAAGGTATAACGCAACATTTTAGATATACTTTTGTTTAAAACCGTCGTTTGTATCTTTATAACACGTCGGTTTTTTGGTTTATTTTGCAGTTTGAGAAGAAAGAAGATAAAGTTCAGTATAAACAAGAGGATATTGACGAAGTTAGGCATGAATGGGCAGAATTCGTGAACAACTTATTACCGAAGGATAATTGATGTAGATAAATATTTATGAACAATGTTTATGTTTATTTTAGTTTATTTAAAATGTACATAAATATTTTGTTGTAATCAAGCGAACAAACATCAAAAAAATTAAATTTTGTTTTAAAACTTGTTTAGTTCCCAAACATCGACGTCTGATTCTAATTTACACGTCTCATATGTGTACACAATGGTCGTCTTGCAGTAACTGCAAATATAACATCGACGGAAATTCTTAAAAACGACATGTAATAGTCATAACAACGACGGTTTATAATTAATTCATCCTGTATAAATGAATTTTGTACTTATATACTACGTCGGTTCGTATAACCTTATCAACGTCTTAATAATATACAAAGGCGAATACTATTAAATATCCGCCTTTGTATATTTAAACAACGTCTGTTATATACACTAAAATGATGTGTAATAGTCATAACAACGACGGTTTATAATTAATTCATTCTGTATAAATGAATTTTGTAGTCATATACTACGTCGGTTAGTATAACCTTATCGACGTCTTAATAATATACGAAGGCGGATATTCTTAAATATCCGCCTTTGTATAATTAAACAACATCAGTTATAAAAAGACGTCGTTTTGTATTAGTTTCGACGTCAGTTTGTGATGTTTAACGTCGTTGTAAATGGATACAACGTCGGATAGGTCATTTTTCATTTAATTTTTAATGACTTTTATATTTTATTTAATTCCATATTAAATTCAAAACTAAATCCAAAAATTAAACTGAAAACTACCAAGCATTGGAATATTGTCTCTATCCTAAAGCTTTAAAAAATATAATTTTGGATATATTTTTTTTATTGTATTTAATTACTAATATTAATAATATATTCAAAACAAAATCCGAAAAATATACCGGCAAATTCTATACACTGATTGAGACAATACCTTGCCCGTTAAGGCCTAAAAAATATAATTTTAGTTTTCAAAGTTCGAATGATAACAAAATTCAAACAAATTTAGAGACAAAGCATGGTACTCCTTATACTTTACATAACATAACCCTCAAGTTTATGTGATCCATTGGTGCCCATAAATTCAAAATTATGGATCTTGAGTTATTCTTTTCTTGAAGTCTAGCAATGCCAGGCGAGGATTCATTTCCAGAAGTGGGTAGAGTTGCAGATTGCAGACATGTGATCAGATTCATTATTGGAATGGTAATGTACAGCTTGTTTGAATTTCATTATGGAGCTGAGAGTTTTAGTTGGGGAGCCATTAGTCTCAGCAGGCGAAACCATTATGGTCCAAAATATTAAATTCATCATCATGGAGATTAGTTTTCTAGTTGTTAAACTAGATGTAGCTTGAATTATTGTTTTTTCTCTCATGTATTCTTGGTGGATTGCTTATCCACGTTTCTGTAAAATAAAATTTCATATTTTCGTTCGAAAAAGAAAATGAGCAAAAATGTTGATTGCAGGACCACAAACACTAGAGAAATAGAAATCTATTATGGTGATTTGGTTCAATGAAGTCTTCAGTTTTAATTTGGGAAATCTAAATTGGGAGGGCTTCAATTTATATAATTCATTTATATACATACTATACTATGACATAAAAAAGAATTTGCCAATAAGGGCTGGTTCGGTTAGTAAGGTCCATGTACTGTGTAGCCCTGTCTCGAGGTTGGATTTTCCTTGACATTAGTGGTAAGATTAGCCAATATCCCCAAACCAAAATAATAAAAAAAGAATTTATATCTAAAATTTATGTTAGATCCAATAATTAAATCCAAAATTAAGAAGAGCCAACTCATGAATTTTCCACAGGTAGAATCGTCAACCGAATACTTTGAATAGTAGGACTTGGAATTGCACAGTGCATTTGTTGACATTACATTATAAATATATATATGCTTGGATTAAAGAACAGTTAGCTAATCTTGTAACTCATCGAAAAAATGGCCAGAGGAGCATATGTTGTTCTAGGTGGTGGCCACGCAGAGGAACTAGGCATCATGCAAGACAACTCGGGGGGGATACTTTTGCTCTGCATGATTCTTATGTCTCTCTCACTTATATCAATGGTCATATTTGCTTGTGGTGATGATGAAGGATCAAGAAAGAAAAGATATGGAGGCGGTGGCGGTGGTGCAGCTTGTGGTGGTGGTGGAGGTGGTGGTGGTGCAGATTTTGGTGGCGATGGAGGTGGTGGTGATGCAAATTGTGGTGGTGGTGGAGGTGGTGGTGGTGCAGCTTGTGGTGATGGTGGTGGAGGTGGTGGTGGTGCAGCTTGTGGTGGCGGTGGAGGCGGTGGTGGTGCAGCTTGTGGTGGCGGTGGAGGCGGTGGTGGTGCAGCTTGTGGTGGCGGTGGAGGTGGCGTTTTTTAGGTGGAGGTTGTTAGGAAGATATATATAGTTATGTTTTCATACAATATAAAAATGTTTCAATTTATGTCAACAATACCTGCCGTTCTTATAATAGTTCTTGTTGATGCTAATATTGGCTTGTAAGCCATGTTATATTGATGGAGCCTTTTATGTATATGATGGTCAGATTTTGGCTTTTACTAATTTTCATGGTAGTGTTTGTTTTTCTCTTTTAAAATTCATTAGCTTACTTTAATATTAAATGCAATATTGGGTTGAAGTCCAACGGGCTTATTTGTTTTTTTTTTTCTGTGGGATGGACATGTTTCTACACCATTTTGTCAACTTTATTGTTATATTTATTATTTATTTTATTTATGGGCGGGTTGGGTTGGTTCTAGACGGGCTCAAACAAGCTGGGTCGTAGGTTGGCCTAAGGATTCAATCTCAAGCCCTATCGAATCTTAAGCGGGTCGAGCTGATCGGGCCTAAATATTAACTCTAGTTGGACTTTGATCCATCGGACCCTGGACTACCCACTTCAACCTACATCAATGGTCATATTTGCTTGTGGTGATGATGAAGGATCAAGCAAGAAAAGATACGGAGGCGGTGGCGGTGGAGGTTGTGGAGGTGGCGGTTGTGGAGGTGGAGGTTGTTAGGAAGATATATATAACTATGTTTTCATAAAATAAAAAAAAGTTGGAATTTATGTCAACAAAACGTGTCGTTCTTTTAATTGTTCTTGTTGATACTAATATTGGCTTGTAAGCTTATATGTTATATTGATGGAGCTTCTTATGTATCACATGCGAGAGGTAAACAAATTTCTGTCAACATAATCTAATATCTTTTTGGTTTGTATTGTGATTGTGGAATTAGAGCTGTGCTGATTTCTCTAGTTTATAACTTTATAGCTGTAAGTACGTACTTTTCGTGAACATATTTTCGAGTCCACATCTTTGGCATATGATAAATAACTTGGTTCTTTTTTATATTTTTTTAGCGGCAATGCAAATAGAGAACCATAACTTTATATCATATAGAAGGTTGACCATGTATTTAGACCCTCTCATAAACAAAATAGGAAATTCTAATAATACTATACTAGTAGATAGATTTAGATAGCAACCCTCCCCACAACATCAAGTATTTCCCTGGTTGCCCACCCAACTCTAACCATCATCTCGTCTAGGGTTCATCTTTGGGCCACTCCACACATAAAGCACAAGTTACCAACTCAATTTTATCTTTTCAACTTGAGTCGGGCCTAGCCAAGATTTTAAATGTCTAAGCCCAGACCCTCCCACTGGGCCAAGCCTAGGTGAGCAGAGCCGAACATGGGCCTAGGCAGGGAATTAATAAACTTTAGAAAAAATTTAAAGTTAAACACGGCGTGCATTAAACATCTTAAATGAGAATTAATTACTCTATTACGGCGCACAAAGCATAATATATATATATATATATATTATATGCTTGAAGGTCATATAGATAATCTTTTAACACATAGATTGGAAAAATGGCTAGAAAATTTGTTGTTGTAGCCGGTGGCCATGCAGAGGAAGTAGGTTTCATGCAAGACAACTCGGGAGGCCTACTTTTGTTGTGCATGATTTTTGTATCCCTCTCACTTATATCAATGGTCATATTTGCTTGTAGTGATAAAGGATCAAAGAAGAAAAAGCGCCAAGCTGATTGTGGCGACTGCGATTTCACCGGTTGTTGTTGTGGTGATGGAGGCGGTCCATGTGGAGGAGGAGGTGGAGATGGAGGCGGAGGAGAAGATGGAGGTGTAGGCAGAGGTTGTGGAGGTGGAGGCAGTGGTGGAGGATGTGGAAGCGGAGGCGGAGGTGGAGGTGGAGGTTGAGATTGTTTAGAAAGAAAGGGTAACTAGTCCAAATTTATATGTAAGCTACAAGCAAGCATAATAATGTAACTAATAGATGTGAATTTGTAATTTGAATATGATAATCTGTTTATGATCCGAATCTAAAAACTAATTGGTTTAACAAATCATATATAAAGTTTGGAAAAAAAAAATATAAATTATATATATTTATATATATATCTAATCTGATCCGACTATATGATAATTTGTTTGTTCGACCAAATTGCCAGCTCAAGTAAAATTGACCTTCTTGTATTAACCAATGCTTGGGCATTTTTATTGCAACTCTGCAACTAAAATAAAGAAAAGAAAAAGAAAAACTGCAACTCTGCAACTCCCCCTTCCCCTTCCGTCTCTCACCCTCTCTTTTTCTCTCTCCCTCACACCATCCTCCCAGTCACGCCACCACCTGACCCCACTACCCACCACCTGACCCCACTACCCAGAGCCATCATACAACCCCCCCGATCCCCATCCCCAGCCTCTATCCGAATCCTAGCCCCACCCGAGAAAGGACGAAATTAACCAAAATTTCAATAGAGAGAGAGAGAGGCAAAGAGTGGGTCTACGAAGGTGGGGGCCGTTGGCAGAAGGAGAACGCAGAGGGGATGGATGCATGTATTTTTGTTTTTGTTTTTGTTTTAATCATTTATTTATAAAAAGACTTAATTTTCTTTTTTTTTAAAAAAGGATTTGAAGTTTTAAACTATTTAAAATATATAATTATATTTTATTTAAAGCCATGTGTGATTATCTAATTGGATATGTGGCATCATATATGTGCCACATAAGCAATTTAACAGAAATTTTGACAGAACCTAATAGCAGGACCAAATTGATAAATGACTAATAATGTCAAAAAATTATAAAGGATCAAATGTGATAATTTCGCCAACCTTAGGACCATTGTGATAAAAACCCAAAAATTAAAAAGAAAGACATTTACAAAAATATCATTGGTCAATGTCAATGGGGTGGAGATGGAATTTGGAGTGGACGTAAGTATTTTTCTTGTACACAATTAGGGAAGAGACAAACAAAATCTCACATCTGATCTTCTTAGCATTTAACAATTTGATTTTCGAAGCAAAACATAAGGATTGCAGCAATTATTGCATCTAGCTAGCTATCCCTTTCTCGTTGAAAATTTTCGCAAGTTTCTGTCTCTCTTCAAGCCTTTCAACATCAGGTTGTGAAGAACGAAGCTTCTATGAAGTGTTCATGAATTTTCCACAGCTAGAATCGTCAACCGAATTAAAACTTTGAATAGCAGGACTTGGAATTGCACACGGCATTTGTTGACATTACATTATAAATATATATATGCTTGGATTAACGAACAGCTAGCTAATCTTGTAACTCATCGAAAAAATGGCTAGAGGAGCATATGTTGTTCTAGGTGGTGGCCACGCAGAGGAACTAGGCATCATGCAAGACAACTCGGGGGCGATACTTTTGCTCTGCATGATTCTTATGTCTCTCTCACTTATATCAATGGTCATATTTGCTTGTGGTGATGATGAAGGATCAAGCAAGAAAAGATACGGAGGCGGTGGCGGTGGAGGTGGTGCAGCTTGTGGTGGCGGTGGAGGTTGTGGAGGTGGCGGTTGTGGAGGTGGAGGTTGTTAGGAAGATATATATAACTATGTTTTCATAAAATAAAAAAAAGTTGGAATTTATGTCAACAAAACCTGTCGTTCTTTTAATTGTTCTTGTTGATACTAATATTGGCTTGCAAGCAATGTTATATTGATGGAGCTTCTTATGTATATGATGGTCAGATTTTGGCCTTTACGAATTTTGAGGGTAGTGTTTGTTTTTCTCTTTTAAAATTCACTTTAAATTTCTATCAACAAAAATGAAATATTCAGTAAATTCCCATTTTGGACAGTGTCATTCTCTGCCGTGTACAATTTGAGGAAAATTGGGAATTTCCGTCGTCAAATAAAATGGCTCTTCCTCCCTACACTTAAGTCTAAAATAAGGTTAGGGAGTGCATCACTATAAGATGCTACATTACAACTAGGTTGACACCTACACACTTATCAATCACTTGTACTTTACAATCTTAAGGTATAAAATAAAACAGGGTATGATCCATTCCTCCGCCCAGATGATATTTCTGGGAAATGGGAAAGGGATGGGCGGAGGTTGTCGTCAGAATAAAAGTGGCAGGCAGAGGAGACCCCTGCCACCCACAATCTGTTCAAGAATATAAAAACACTTTCTCTTTCACATTTCAAACTGCCTCTCCAGCTGCTTTTCTCACCAAATTAATTCATAAGAGTTGGTCTACGAAGGTGGGGGCAGTTGGCAGAGGGAGAACGCAGAGGGGGATGGTTGCATGTATTTTTGTTTTAATTTTTTTAATTTATAAAAAGACTTAATTTTCTTTTTAAAAAGGATTTGAAGTTTTAAACTATTTAAAATATATCATTATATTTTATTTAAAGCCATGTGTGATTATCTCATTCGATATGTGGGCACCACATACCTGTCATGCCAGCAATTTAACAGAAATTTTGACCGAACCTAATAGCAGAACCAAATTGATGTGTAAGTTGTAACATAAATTACCAATGATGTCAAAAAAAACATAAAGGACCAAATGTGATAATTTCGCCAACCTTAAGGACCATTGTGATAAAAACCAAAAAATTAAAAAGAAAAGACATGTACAAAAATATAAGGGAGCTTCACTAATATACCCAAAATGGGGGCTGAAATTATAAAAAAAAACTTTATAAATACACCCAAAACCCATTTATTAAATAACAAATTAGTGTTAAAGTTCCAATAAATTACAAGCACTGCCACTATCAAGCCCAACAAAAAAAAACTCAAAAAGCACCAAAAACAACCCCAGCCCAAATTTATAAAAAAGCCCAAAGATTTTACCATCTCGAAAACCGTAATTTCTTTCAAAAAAAATGGAAAACAAAACCATAACTTCCAACACGCGACTTCAATTAACCATCTCTGGCAAACGTCCCTTCAGTCACCGTCTTCATCAAAACGTCTTCTTCATCTCTCGAAACCGAAACTCCATAACCACCACCAAGCTTGATCTACTTTCAAAAACAAACACCACACACTGACCTCCACCTACAAAACCAAGACAAAATTTCAGAGATCAATTTCAACAAGAAAACGCTTCAAATGTAAGACATTTACAAACCAAACCTATGCTGAAATCCTATTTTGAATGCATGTCTACCACTATAAAGTTCCAGTACATAGTAATAACACTGCTTGTTTCCTATGAAATCCTATTTCTAATGCATGTCTACAATTGTAAAGTTCCAGTATAGGGTAATAACACTGCTAATTTCCTATAAAATCTGGTTTCTAATGCATGTCTACCACTGTAAAGTTCCAGTATAGGGTAATAACACTGCTTGTTTCCTATGAAATCATATTTCTAATTCATGTCTGTACAGTTGCAATATAAGGTAATAACACTGCCACCTAACATCAAATTATAGTCAACTTAAAAACCAATAGTGCATAAACAGAAAAAACATGAATATAGTCAAATTCAATTGAAAAAACATACCTTAATTAATATGATAACCGAATCAAATATCACAAATTTGTAACCACAGCTCAAACCAAAACACAAGAGCAAATCCACAACCAAACCGAATATGAAATCAATCCAAATTATAAACAAAAAGAAACTAAAATCACAATTTAAAACTCAAATGAATATCTAAATACAAATTAGAATGAAATCAGAAAATCCAACAGCTTACCTCCAAATCAGCAATAACAAAAATAAACGTATAAAATCAAGAAGAATTGGATCTACAATTGCACATACATAAACACCAAAATCTAGGGTGTATTGATTAATTTCCAAAACTCCAAAATCTATCCTAACCACATACATAAACACCTAGAGCACGAAAAGTAAATGAAGTTTCATACCTTGATCAACGGACACAATCGCCGGAGTCGCCAGAAACGATGTCGGAAAACTCAAAATCCACAGACCTTTCCGAGCTCGTAATGGAGTCGTGAGTGGCTGATGTGGCTGGGCTTTAGCCCAGACTTGATCGTCGGCCCTAGCCGGTCCTTTTCTGATCGGTCTCACGGCTGGTTGTGGCCGGAGCACCAAGATCGCTGGAGAGAGACGAGAGAGAGAGAGCCCAAAATTTTTCAAAAAAAACTAATTTAATACTAAATGGGTAATAAAGGTATTTCATTTATCTAATTAAACTAAAAAAGGTATTCTTTTTCCTTTTTCCATTTTTTTTCAAATTTTTTTGGTTGTTGATGTCATTATGACATCAGCATTGCATCATTTTACCCAGGCAACAGCTCGGGCTGAATTTGCCCGTGAGCTTGCCTGGGCTCGTGGGACCCAGCTCTTGTCAGGGCTGGACCTTTCGCGTTGGAGGGGTTTTGGGCTCGCCTGGGGGGGCCTTCTGCCCAGTTTGGGTTAAGTTCTTCGAGAGAGACAAAAAAAAATTGCAAAAATCAAGCGATCAAATCAGATTATTAACCCATAACCCACGCTAGAATATCTGGTTGGGGAGGTTGTCTTTTATAATCAGCTTGATTCTGCTTTATGTTTTGGTTCAGTTTGGCGAGCATTTGGTTGCAATGGGCGTCTTCTTCTTTATGCAGGTTTGCTTTTCCATGCACATTCAATTTACTCTTTATCAATTATATGAATTGTATTGTATGTTTCCTCTTCTGTTCAGTGTATATGGTGTGAATTAACTTACCCCGATTCATTTACTTCTTTATTCATTTTATTTTGGTGGTGTGTGGGGGTGTTGGCAGGTATTTTACTTCTTAGATTGGGTTAGGCAGGCACCTACTGAGTGACAGAAAGATGTTTCAAGCCTTTCTAAGGATCACTGTCACCTGCGCAGTAGGCGTTGGTGTTGTTTCTTTGGGAGTCAGCACTACATTTGGGTATATCCCTCCATGGTCATCGATGGAGAAAGTTTGTGATGGGTTGAGGTTTTTGTCCTTAGAAGTCATTTTATAAATGGGTAAATTTGTCTTTAAAATTTTAAAATTAAGATAGGTGGGAAAATAGGACAGGTGGGTGGAAATAGCAGTGCTCTTATTTTGTTATTGGCAATGGCATATTTGATTAAAACTATTTATAATCATAAGTTATCTTTTATTATGTTATATCACAATTGGAACTCAAAAAAATAGAGAATTTGAAAGAGAAAAAATAGATAAGAAAAAGAAAAACTCTCTAATTTTTTTTTGGAACATTTACACTATGACCCCTTGGGTTACGGATCCTGGATCCGCCACTGCTGGTTGCCCCCCAACTCTAACCATCATCTCGTCTAGGGTTCGTCTTTGGGCCACTCCACACATAAAGCACAAGTCACCAACTCAATTTTGTCTTTTTAGCCTGAGTCGGGCCTAGCCAAGATTTTAAATGTTTAAGCCCAGACCAGCCCACTGGGCCAAGCCTAGGTTGGAGGGGCCAAACATGGGCCTAGATGGGCCGTGCTTTTTTTTGTTTCTTAAATATAGTATAGATGGGGGCTTCTCCAATGCGAACTCTAAGATGCGGATTGGTTGCGAACTTTTATTTTTAACCGTTGGATGGCTTGTGTGGCTTTATTTTCTTTCTTTTCGCTCTTCATCCAACGGTTAAAAATAAAAGTTCGCAACCAATCCGCATCTTAGAGTTCGCATTGGAGAAGGCCCCTAGTATAGATAAACCTCTGTACTTCCATTCTTGAATTAAATTCCCTCACTCAACCAAAGAACGAATGAACTAAAGAAAAGACTCCAAGTACAAGTACAACAAATATTACACCATCCATTAGGAATTGTTTTAATCGATATCACACAAATTTGGGGTCATTCTTTCTTTGCAGGTTATTTTATTTTATTTTTATTTTTATCAATGATCAAATCAACCCAGGGCGTCATGATTACATTTTCTCACGGGCATATTCTTATTTGGCCAAAGTGGACCACCCTCACAACATATAGTCTAATGTGAACATAATTACGGGCAAGCCTTAGTGACATGCAATCCACGTGGGGTGCAACATAAGGTGGAGATAGCGTCTCTTATCCAACTTTCAAAAAATTTATTATTATTAATTATCATGGGAATTAGGATCTATAAATAAATTCCTCCTCCTAATGTTAGGCTCGCAAAACACAAACAGAAATGGCTAGGAACCTGTTTACCCCGAAAAGGACCCGCCGGCCATTTGCGTGGTGTTTGGCCGTGGAGTTTGCTTGTTGTGATTGTGAAGGCGTGCCACTATTGGCAGCGAAAAACTCCAACAGATTGAAGACTGTAAGACTGGAAAATGCGCACCAATATTGACTTTAATCAATCGATTGTGGATTGGGTGGGGAACTGGCCCAATACAAGGTTCTTTTCTATGCCTCAGTTAAGAGGACTTCAATATTCATCTAGTGCGAAAATGATAACTGACAGAAGCTGAAATTGAACGGTAATGGAAATGACAGAAGTTTATCGGAATATTTCTCTATTCAGACAACTTGAAAGAAAAAGGAAATACATAAGCAACACGGCCTGAAGATTTCTCTATTCAATCTTGTACAAGGAAAAAATCATACCAAGAGTTGGCAGAGCAAAATAAAGAAAATTCCTCAGGAGTTGTCAACTGGGAAATTCAGAGAATGAAAAAGGAAGGCTGTTTCAAGCTTTTGAGCTGGGTTTATAGACGTTGAGTCTGGTTTTTGTTGGTTGAGTTGTGTGTGTCTTTGTTGATGATTTCTCCTTCAATTTATAGAGAATGGAGGTCGATTGAGTGGACCAGCAGTCAATTTGAAGTACCCACTTGCCATTGGTTTTGGTGAGTGGGTTGCTGAAAATACAAGTAAACCCAAAAAAGTTTCTAAGAGGCTTTGATGTGATTTGACAGAACTTGTCACTGTTAGACTTAAAGAAATCCAAAGTATTAGTCCACTTGCCATTGATTGGTGAGTGACAGCCAAAAGTAGTTGACTAAAAGACAAAAAGAAATGTAGAGATAATGACCACCATCTCTACTTCTTTCTTTATTCATTCTTTAAGCCCACTTGCTAATTATTTTATTCTTCTTTCAACCTTGATGTAGACTTTTCACGTGTATGTTGGGCTTTGGCTTTGTTTTGATATTCTTCATCACAAAGAATATTAAATTGTTTCCATCTACCACATCTTCACTTTATTCTTCTTTGAATCAACTCACTGGTGATGAAGTCCCTCCATTGATAAAGTGAAACTTGATTTGCAGCCACTGAGATTCTTCTCTAAACATGCCTTGATGTGTAATAAACTGGGAATGCTAGGTTGATCCAATTGCTGCCAATTTCGGATATGTTGTTCTCCACACAAGTAGGAAGAACATTGATGAAGAACTTAATTCCATTTGAGCAGTAGAAAATCTGGTTTTAGCATGGTTACACCGGACTAGTCGTCACAGACTGCTCTAGCGAACAGAAATCATGATTAATGCCCCGAAGATTCAATACTTGCACAAATGACGCCAAATTCGGATATGTTGTAGTAGACATCCAAATGAACAACTTTCATGAAGAACGAATGTTCATTTGAGGACTGGAAGCTGGTCCGTATCGGGCCATAATTAGGCCCGAATTGCCACTGTTATCAGCTTTCGCTGTTGCTGGTATGCTTCTGGTGTTTGATGTCGCGAGGATTCCACATTTATCCAAATGATCCCAAATTTGGATATGTTATATTAGACGTTCTAATGCAAAACTTTCATGAAGAAAGATAATTCATTAGAGCATTGGAATTAGGCCCGAATTAGGCCCGAATTGATGCTATAAGCTTTTGCTGGCGCTGTGCATCTGGTGTTTTCAGCTCTTAGGACTCCACATTTGTCCAAATAAACCCAAATTTGGATATGTTGCAGTAGACGTAAAGATGAACAACTTTTGAGAAGGATGAAACTTGATTTGAGCGCTGAATTTGAATTTTGGGTCCACTCCATCTGACTGCAGCAATGCATGTCTAGCCATATTTTGGCCATTTTGATGTCCATGGAAAATTATCTACCATTTTAGGCAAAAATCCAATTTTTGGTACAAACAGAACCTTGTTGGTATAGGTGATAGTCATGCAGATGAATTGCTTCCAAGTGCTGGTGGTGGACTATTCTTGTTCTGCATGATCCTGATGTCCCTTTCAGTAATTTCAGCTGTAATATTTTCTTGTGGTCAATCGTCTCGCAAGAAGAAACACAATAATGTGCCAAATGTTTCAGATACCTTTTCATATGGTCATCACGGAGATGGGGACGGAGGACATGGCCATGGCGGTGGCGGAGGTTGTGGTGGGGGTGATGGTGGTGGTGGAGGTTGTGGTGGAGGTGGAGGTACTTAGGAAAGAGATCTTATAGTTGTGTCATAAAAGAAGTTCGAATTTAGGTAAACAAGACATATCCTTCTTATATGTAGAGTTCTTCTCAGCGTTGCACAGTTCTATCTTTTTGGGGAGGAGGAGGCATATCCCTCCTCCCCCTTTTCTCCATTGCTATGCTACTTCTCTATCTTTTTTGCATTGGTCTCTCTTGGTGCGGGTGTTCTTATTTTTGGCAAGAGCCTGTTTGGCTGTGCTGTGGCTCTCTTAAGAGTTGGTGGCTCCTCCCTAGTGGTGGCTGTTTGAGCCTTGTGCTTAGATCCGAGTTTAAATGTCAGGCTAAGTTTGTGTCCCCCTTTCGTCGCCAAACACCCCCTACAAACATATTTACTTCCTCCTCTACATCCCCTTCTTTTCTTGCCTTATCCACATTCTGGATCTGGCCTTTCCATTGGGCTACATCAACCACTTCTATAAGCGAATTTTCGCATATTTTTTGGAAAGTGTATAGAGCTCTTACTATGGCTATAGCTATGGCTCTTGCTCTGGTGTTTGCATCACCACCTTCCATTCTCTTGGTTTTGGTCTTTTGGGATACCATGGTTTGAATGGTGGTTGTTTTCTCTATGGTACAGAGGCGGATTAGGCCTTCACAGAGATTGTGAGTCTTGGATGGATGTTCTAGTGTGGATGTACTTTTGTGACTTGGGGAAATTTGTTTCTTGGCGGCAAATTGGTGGGTTTCTTTGTGCAGCTGTGCTGATTTGTGTGAGGGAAGTGTATTTCCCCTTTTGTCGCTATGTTGGTGCAGTCATTGTTCCCTCTGCGCGGCGGTGGCTTTGTTTGCTTTTGTTTTGTATTTTATTTTGGCTTTGTGATGGGGAATATTCATTTTGCTAGACTGTAATGGTTTTTAGTTTGAACTCCCATATGCTTGTTGTTCTTTGTTCCTATGTATTGACCTTTTTGGCTCTTGTAATCTCCGTTTTTTTTTTCCAACTGTGATTGAATCAAAAAATAAGGTATTGGATTCTAGGCTATGTTATATTAAAGGAGCTTCATGTATGCATGTATATATGATGGTCAGATTGTGTTTTTTTATTAATTGTCATGGTAGTGCTTGTCATTCTCCATTTAAAATTCACTTTAAATTTCTATCAACAAAAACGCAATAATCCGTAATTTCCCATTTTGGGCAGTGTATTCCCTACCATTTAGGACAATTGACAATTTCCGTCATCAAATGTTGATAGAATGACCACTTTTTTAACCCCTCAAGAGTTCACTTTTAAATCATAAATTTTTTATTTGAACACAAGACTTTAGAGCTCGTAATAATAATGGTCTTATATTCATATATAAAGATTATTCAAGCAAAGGAACTTGTAACTTAAGTGGCTATTCCAGTATTAGAGACGATTCGAATTATCTGTCACCTAATATCCCTTGTTTTTTTTTTTTTTTTTTTTTTTTTTTTTGGAATTATTCAAAAACATAACCTAAGATTTAATGATAATGGGCTCATTGGGATTTAATCGCTTTATTCTTGCAACTAACTCCCGAGAAGCCGTATATGCTTAATGGTAGAATGGATTGGTGGAGCAACATTAGGAAATGTGGTGGAAGATTCAATAGGGATCGATGCGACAGATGTTTTGTATCAACCTCAAAAGGCCAATAGTGTGGCACATGCTCTTGCTCAATATGGCTTGAAAGAAGGCACCCGTTTCCCTTGGACTGATGCGGCACCACCTTGGTTGGACTCTATTCTATGGAAGATAGGGAAGTGGAGTAGGGTGTTTAATAGTATTGTTTTGTATAGCTGCTTCAAAATCTGCAAACCCTCTTTCAAATATCTGCAAACCACTAATTCCCCTTTTAGATCTACCCCAAATCCAACTTAACCCTAATCTAACCTTCTCCCTTATCCATTTTAATCAACGCAGGAATAAGCAAAACCATAAGGCCATGTTTGATATGGAGGAGTAGACTAGACTAGCTACTAGAAGGCCTAGATTTCATGTGCAATTAAGAAATAGTATGGGTGTTGTCTTCTAACTTGGAGGATTAGGATGAACTATTGATAAGAGGTTGATGCCTAAAACTTATCCCCATTAATCTCACCAATTTCAAGGGGGTTAGTGAGGATAAATTTTAGGGAAATAGCCCTATATGCCACCAATTTTATAATCTCAACTAAAAATACCGCCACTCCCCAATTTTTGTACAACTAATACCTATAAATATAAAATTATTGTCCACCTATTGCTAATTTTTCACAAGTTCAGAAATTTTGTTCTCTCTTAGGTCACTCAGCTCTCTCTCTCTCTCTGGCACAGCTCTCTTTCTCTTTGGTTTGTCTAACGCAACTCTCTGTGTCTCTCTTGGCTCTCTCTCTCTGTAGCGCAACTCTCTGTCTCTCTCTTTGCTCTCTTTCTCATAGCGCAGCTCTTTCTCTCTCTAGCTTCGTTATGTCTCTTTCTCCCCCTATTCGGTCTCTTGCTCTCTGTTTGGAATTGCGAACCCCTCCCTTTAGGTATGTCTTCTGAATAACTGCTTGCAACCTTGAAGCTCTAGTGGATTGCCGACCTCGAAAAGGTAGTGTTGATGGTTATTTTCTTAATATCAGTGGGATTATGTGAAATGGGTTATATTTTGATTGTTTGGGTTTGTGTTAAATTCATTTTGGCTTTAATTGCTTTGGGTTAGGTTTTGTTGAATATTCATGCTCATTCATCTGGGTTTGTACTAATTGCACTTAGATTGGTCTAGATATGTGAATCTTGAAACTTGGGATTTTCCATTTGATGTAGTAGATCTGTATAGTGTGATTCTGATGTGTTACTGGTATACTGCTGTTGTGTTCCTCTTATTTTACCGTCGTATTGCTGTTATATTGCTGTTATATTGCCATTGTACTGTATGGTTATTGTGGTTATTTGTTCTATTTCTAAGTTGATTCAATTCTCTTATGAAAATTTATTTGAAGTCTTATACATAGTTTTTGCTCTAATTTTTCGTTTTGAATTATTCGTTAAAGTTTATTTATTTATTCATTTAAAATTTTGGAATTGATGAGATATCTAGTCTGGGCTTGAGATTACTCTAATTTATTGTTCTTTATTGTGATTGTGATTGTGATTTTAGCTAAGGATTGGGTGATGTGTTTTTGTTTTGGGTCATTTGATATGGTTTTGAGATTGGTTTCATATCTATGATTTTGGTTAGTGTTAAAGTAAATAAATGGGTATTTCATTCCTGTGGTTTTTGTGGAGGTACACCATTGTATCATGCTTATTTTCTCTTTTGATGATATGGTTCTACAATGTATTTGTTTGGTCAGGCTGGCTTGATAAGTGCATGAGCTATGCTGAAAAGTGGCAAAAAAACTTAAAATGCAGAGCAATAGGCTCCTTAAATACACAATTTTGCATAGCAAAAGGTGCTTTTTGGTGTAAAAAATGCTCGTTTGAATACAATAGTGGGGTAATAGGCTCTTTGAATACAATGATATAATAATAGGTTATTGATAAGTGCTGAGTTTGTTTTGTTTTGTTTTTTAAAAAAAATATGTGAGCTTAATTATGAATTTGAATGCAATATTTTTGAACAATTGATTTATAATAGAAAAACAACATACATACATTATGAACAACGACTCTTTGATTATAGGATATTGGTATTGCTAGTAGCTAGTTATTAGTATTTGTGTCCAAGAAGACCCCATTGTGAGCACAACTTTGACAGAGTGGTTATAGAGATAAGAGGTGCTAAGAAATTAGATATTCTGATTTGTTCAATTACATTGCACCATCTTATTATAGTTACAGCTAACCTCAACTGTCTTACTGAATAGTTGTAACCGATAAAAGAGTTATAACCAACACTATTTATTTGGATATGACAATTTTCTAAATGGCTTTGAACCGTTGAATTAGTAGGTCAGTTGTAAATAGCTGGGGTTTTGTTTATGCTCTGTATTTTTTGTTTATTTTTCACTTAATATCCTATAATAGGCTGTTGATAAGTGCTAATTGTTTATTGCTTGTTATTGTCTAGATTGTAACAGATTGAAATTATTTTCATAATATTGGCGTGTAAGGAAATATGGTTTCTCCAATTAAGTTGATGATTGCAAAGGAAGAAAAGTTCCAAGGAAAAGCATTGTCCCTATCCCATACAAAGACTGCAATCAGTACCATAAAGGAGAAATTCAGTCAGCAACAGCTACGAAGGTTTGAAGAGAGCTGTTTTGGTCATCTCCTACTGATTGAGGAGCTGAAGTGGACTTCGCCAATTGTCCACGGCTTGTTACTGAGGAAGACTAATCCGAAGACAGTTTCCCAAGTGAAAGGACAAAGACATGGATCTTTTGATGGACCTGTAGTAAGGGTGAGTGCTGCTTCAGTTCATCTCACCCGAGTACATGGATCTTTTGTTGCCTTCGTTTTCCCTTCGCGGGATAGTATTGTTAAGGTTCGGTGGCGATTTGTTTTGCATGTGTAAAATGTAGTCTGTAATGGATGTGTGTCTATTGTATGTAGATTCACTTAATAATGATGTTATATTGTATGTATATTGCTTAATATTGCCTTTGTATTGTATAGATAGTGTATGCATATTGCCACCTTATTGGATGTATATTGTAATACTATTGCTATCGTATTATCCTTATATTGCTATAATATTGCCTCTATAGTGCAAGTATATTGGCCTAATATTGCTATTATATCGTATGTCAATGGCATTTGGTCTAATAACAGTCTCCACTTCGTTCAAAGTAATCCTGAATTCAAATATCACGGACACGACAATTGTTATCCATCCTTATATTACCATGAATTGATGTTGACCTTTCAAATGATAGTTAGAGTTGCACATCGATTCATATTCAAAAGGAAAGTAATTCTCTCCCTCAATGAATCGTCGTTCAAAAGAAGGTAGCTATCAAATATTGGGTACAAAAATGCAATATCCACAGTAAATTAATTGGGCACAAACCACATATTACAAAACCAGGATGATTTTTGGCATGCTTGAAAAGAGAAGGGCCAAATACAACAGAAAAGAAAATCCATTCAAGCTTGTACAATGGAACGCACAATAACCCTTTTACATGTCCTTCCAACACAAGTGTGAAGTATCATCGGATGGTACCGTAGAACTCTAGGTCCATGCGGAATTTGAAAGAAGAAAACTTATTCGGAATCTTTCATATTTGTAACCACTTTGCTTGTTCTCGGAGGAAGAAACAAAAATAATAATAATAATAAACGGTGTGATTTCAATTATTTCAAAAGATTGATGTCAATACTGTTTGTTTGACATTATAAGGGCATCTCTCACACAATTAAGCCCACAAAATAAACTAAACATGCTATAAGCTCCACAGTAATATTTACTTCATCTCCATAATCAGAATATTGGGGGGAAAAAACCACGGAGAAATACATGAAATGAAAAACAACTCGGCAGTGACTGTGAGATTGTGTACATAAAACTTGGAACAACCAAACCAATTAAAGCTAAGCCATCTCATACGTATGCCTACATAAAATAACAGTGTATGGTCATCTTCTTTAGAATATTGCAATCAACACTTCGTTGAGACCGACCTGCAAAAAAAACTGGGTTAAGTACAGAGATAGAGTTTATGAATGGCAGTTCCAGAATTAAGACCTATGTTAATTTGTAACTGCCACCGAGTCAGTTCATAGTGCCAAATGCAGCTATCTGGCACACATATATGACAAGCCAAAAGAAAAAAAGCAAAGTAAAAAAGAAAAAAGAGGCATGACATCAATGGGAACCTCAGCAGAAAGCATCAGATATGCATACAAGCAGATTGGCTCCATTACAATGTTCAAGAATGATGTAAATACTAGATAAAAGAGTTCTTATTCAAACCTCAGCAGGTTTCTCGGTTTCATTCCTGGACCCTCCCTCCCAATAATATAACAACTTGAACAATATAAGGAAACTTCAGGGCGATTGCCCCAAAAAGGTTATGTAGAAACATGAAATACATAAGTACTCTCCCTAAGACCTGCTTAAATTTCATCCTCCTCGAATGGATCTCGTTCAGGGTAGTCACCAACCTGAAATTGCAGTAGTCACATTAGTCAACTCCATGAACAAGTCATGCAGGAAATACACAAAGGCACTCAATAGACTGTTAGCTAAAAGGTTTGAAGTTAGAATTTTACAATGATATTACTTATCCGCTGTGAATGAATATAAAGAAACCCTTTCAATTAGGTCTTTAAAAGCAATTTCATTTCACATAAGACACTTCATATGGAAAAGGTATGTGCACTAGAATGGTAGGAATCCAATTGCATTTAATAGTCATTGCTGACTCCACGATTTGCAATTAACCAAGTCATCATTGAGGAATAGTTCCTAAGCTAACTCCCCGCCTTAACCTTGAGTTCTTCTTCTAATGTATAACAGTAAAAGTCTTAATTTTTTTTTTATTTTATTGAAAAACACTCACACCTTCTAGATTAAATTGTCAAATAGGACTCCATATATCGAATTTTACCTTAATCATTGACAAATTTCATTTATCATACTTTTGCAACAGTTCCCAGTAATACAAAATCTACGAGTCCCTCTTAACAAAACTACCAGAGACATATCACTTAGTTATCACAGTTTGCAACATTGGATGACAGTCCATACCAAGAAGGATATAGGTGAACTTTCAGCTTATCCAGGGCTAAAAGGTGAGCCCCAAACTATTGTTCTGTTCATGAAGCGGTTGAAATACCACAGATGGGTGACAACCTATGAGCTAACAGGTCATATTAAACTTTAAAACAAACACATTCCTGTTCCTTGTGAAACAGCCAATCGAACCAAACAATAATATACTCCACATCTTGATAGGAAAATTAGGAAAAAAAATCATTTCGAAGTGTTCTGGAATACAAATGCATACGAACCTTTACTTTGTCTGGCCGAACGATTCCACCATGAAGTGGGGGGCAATTGAAATATCTTGTTCCTTTCACCCTATGATATGAAGAAGAGGAATCTCAACCAAATAATATGCAGAAAACAGGAATGCAAATTTAAAATAGGCAATTCAAAAATGTCCACTCATGGTATAGCAAAATCATAACATGAAAGAATTTTGGTTCTAGCGGATTTAGTAACATACCAAAGATCACCAACACTGTAATAGACACCAATTTCAAGAAATATAAGGTTGTATGTGCAGAATTTCAGAGGGAAGAATATTCAAAATTCACCAATCTCAGAAACTAGTTCAGTGACAAGAATGGCTATTGATTGGATTCATACACATATGGGGTGAGCCCTAAATTCTCCAAAGCATTTAAAATTGTATAATATGAGTTTAGATTCCATTATCTTCGTAACACATAACAATTAGTGTTTCTTTTTGCTCGTAGTGCACTGTAATATAATGTTGCACTGAATGACACAAACATGATTTACCAAACCTGATAAAAGAGAGAAAGAATGAAGAAAAGCATGCTGTAACAAAACATGTACACTACTAGCTAAAAGGAAGAACAAAAATAATAAAGTAGAAGGGACAAAAAAGTGCATCTTTACTACCAGACAATATTACATGTTATCAGCCAAAACCATATGAGAAGCATCCACCAATTTAACACACACAAAACCAAGCGTCAACCAAGAATTTACTTTCTGCAGGTAAAATGAGAGTTATATATATTATTTCCTATGGGAATTTTCTCCTTGAGCAAAATATACTCACGAGAATGGAAAAATTGTGATGTACTCAATCAAAAGATAGCAGACATAATATATTAGCTCATAGTCTAGCTTATAGATACTAGGCTCTTTTTTTTTTTAGGTTGAACTACTCTACTATGTTGAATCCAAAGACTTGTAATTGAAATCTGCTTTTATTTCTTAGATATTTAATACATTAACCACACAAAAAAAAAATCATGGAAACATTATCTTTTACATCACTCTATGCAGGTTTCTTTTATTTGAACAAAACAATTTCTTCACATGCACTTTCTGTCCTCAACGTCTATCACTAGATGCACTCACAACAATAAATGATATTAACCTTGCTATGATTATTCTAAGGAAATGAGAAATTGTTAGGAACAACAGAACCAAGAATATACCATTTTTATGATTGGCACATGAGATGCCAAAAACAAAACATAGAACGAGTCAGGAGCTCACTTACATGCCATCATGCTTTCCCAATGGTTCAAAAAACACATATTGCAAATGAGATAGCTCCGAATGGAATTACGCCCTGAGAGAAATCATTATTAAAGACAGGCAAACCTTCATACACAACATGGCCCAACCCACCCCCATATAAGTCTAAGAAATTTTGTAGGGCATGGGAAAGAAATCACAGGCATATGATTCTCAGTAGCCTTAAGCCTCCTGCTTGCATCTTGGAAAGAAAAAATTAATTGGGAATAGCTCTAAAGGAATCCCTATTTGACCTCTTTCCCTTCCCCCAATCTCATGGTGTAAAATTAACTGGAAACAAAGGGAATGCAAACCTAAAGCATAACGCTCCATCAATGCTTTACTAATTTTAGCATCTAATCGCAGTGTAATCTATAGGTTATTTTCTTTCTTTGTTGTGAAAAACAATGGGCACAGATGCTTTACATGAGTCCATAATAATTAATAAATGCGAAGACCTCTATTCAATATTTTCAACCAGGATAAAGTCAGCAACCAGAAGAAAAAAGATTCTTAGAAACAAACCATCAGACTCTGAGTTTCTGAATATGTCACTAAACGACCACGTGGATTCCCAGTAAGTTTAAGTTTCGTCTGCAAGTAGAAAAATTAATTACAGCAATGATCATATATACCAAAAAACACTACATAAGAGACTATACTGAGGGCCTCAGTAAAAGGTAAAGAACAGAGTGAGATTACATGATGGCAGGGGCTTATCTTTCACTACAACATGATCTTATTACTTACAGGTAACTTTGATACAATGAACATAATCTTTTCATTTTTCACAATATAAAAATATTATGAAAGTTGAAGAGTCAATAACACATTTAAATCCATGCACTGACAGGTACAAACCTGCTGAGGCATTTCAACTTGTGTATTTAAGGAGCCTATTGCTCTGCATTTTAAGTTTTTTTGCCACTTTTCAGCATAGCTCATGAACTTATCAAGCCAGCCTGACCAAACAAATACATTATAGAACCATATCATCAAAAGAGAAAATAAGCATGATACAATGGTGTACCTCCACAAAAACCACAGGAATGAAATACCCATTTATTTACTTTAACACTAACCAAAATCATAGATATGAAACCAATCTCAAAACCATATCAAATGACCCAAAACAAAAACACATCACCCAATCCTTAGCTAAAATCACAATCACAATCACAATAAAGAACAATAAATTAGAGTAATCTCAAGCCCAGACCAGATATCTCATCAACTCCAAAATTTTAAATGAATAAATAAATAAACTTTAACGAATAATTCAAAACGAAAAATTAGAGCAAAAACTATGTATAAGACTTCAAATAAATTTTCATAAGAGAATTGAATCAACTTAGAAATAGAACAAATAACCACAATAACCATACAATACAATGGCAATATAACAGCAATATAACAGCAGTACGACGGTAAAATAAGAGGAACACAACAGCAGTATACCAGTAACACATCAGAATCACACTATGCAGATCTACTACATCAAATGGAAAATCCCAAGTTTCAAGATTCACATATCCAGACCAATCTAAGTGCAATTAGTACAAACCCAGATGAATGAGCATGAATATTCAACAAAACCTAACCCAAAGCAATTAAAGCCAAAACGAATTTAACACAAACCCAAACAATCAAAATATAACCCATTTCACATAATCCCACTGATATTAAGAAAATAACCATCAACACTACCTTTTCGAGGTCGGCAATCCACTAGAGCTTCAAGGTTGCAAGCAGCTATTCAGAAGACATACCTAAAGGGAGGGGTTCGCGATTCCAAACAGAGAGCAAGAGACCGAATAGGGGGAGAAAGAGACATAACGAAGCTAGAGAGAGAAAGAGCTGCGCTATGAGAAAGAGAGCAAAGAGAGAGACAGAGAGTTGCGCTACAGAGAGAGAGAGCCAAGAGAGACACAGAGAGTTGCGTTAGACAAACCAAAGAGAAAGAGAGCTGTGCCAGAGAGAGAGAGAGAGCTGAGTGACCTAAGAGAGAACAAAATTTCTGAACTTGTGAAAAATCAGCAATAAGTGGACAATAATTTTATATTTATAGGTATTAGTTGTACAAAAATTGGGGAGTGGTGGTATTTTTAGTTGAGATTATAAAATTGGTGGCATATAGGGCAATTTCCCTAAATTTTAAACATCAACCTCATAGGTCCACCTTAATCCTTCAAGTTAGAAAACACCATCCATATTCTTCCTTGATTCACATAAAATTTAGTCATTTTACTAGTCCAAGTTAGACCAATCTAATCCTCCATATCAAACATGACCTAAGAAAAGATGGCATCTATTGACCCGTATCTTCATCAGAGTACACCCATAACCATCGTCCATGGACGACGACCACTTCGAATGTCTACCAAGTCTCTCCTCCTAGTCTTAGAATGTACTTGATTTGTTAACTACTGAAAGTGCAATGATGAAATTGGAAAAATTAAAATTACGGTGACCAAAATTGTTTTTTACCCTAACTCCAGTAACCAAAAATATATATTTTTCCCTTATTTTTTTGGTTCAACGGCTACACTTTCAGCATCCTCACCAAGAAAATTGGCAAAGGTGACCCTCAAAGTGAAAGGGGTAATCAAGAATTACGTACACTTTCATCAACTTATGAATCGTCCTGTGCTTCATTATACATACAACTACCAAATCCTCGAGATCAGTGGCGGAGGCACTTGGGGACCAGTGCAGTCACTGGCCCCCACTGAAATTTTATTAAAAAAAAAAATAGTACTAGTATTAGTCTGAAGCCATATGGATATGGGCCAAAGAATATTTCAGCCAAGTAAGAGTGGCGTGGTCCAGCAGTAGATTTCAAGTTGAAATTTCAAAGTGGGCCAGCCAAATATCCTAATATTATACACTACCTATTCCTAAAGGGATTAGAATTATTATTATTATTATATATTGCCTTCTAGTATAAATCAATAAACCTAAGCCTTTTTCTCTTTTCTTGAGTCAGAAACAACCAGCCAGTTACTTGTGAGTTTTTTTTTTCTTCTCAAATTCTAATTATATTATCAAGTTTTTTTATTTCTATTGATTTTAATGGGTCTTTCAATTTATGTGTAGATTACCAAAGGGAAAAGGCTTTGGAGATATTTGGTAAATCGCTATTCAACTCCAAGTATGTATTTTTCTATCCCTTGTAATTTTTCTTATGTAGTATGTAATTCTTTATCCCTTTAATGCAATTGTGAACTTGTGTTGGTGAAATTTTAATTTTATTTTATAAATTTCTATATATATGATTCTCTATTGGTTTGATTAATATATTGCTTTGAATTGAATGCTCAATTCATAATTGTTTCAATTTAAATTTAGTTCATATATGTGTTTCAGTTATGGAAAGATTTTTCAAAAGAAAATCAAAGTCTGAGTTAGTGGAGTCGTCACCTGCAAAGAGTCAAAAGAAAAATGAAAGTAGTTCAAACCAAACTACGGAAGTTAACTTGGAAAATCTGCCATCTGATCCCGGATTACGTAATCAAATATTGAGTTACCATCCAAATGTTCGAGACCAAGTTCGAAGAGCTTATCTCCAAAAAGGTCCTTGTCAACCTCGAGCGCATAATTTTCCTTACAAAAATTTTGGAGCAAAACACAGACGATTTAATCCTAGTTGGTTTAATGAGTTTCCTACTTGGTTAGAGTACAGCATAGAAAAAGATGCTGCCTTTTGTCTATGTTGTTATCTCTTTAAACCTGATATTGGAGAGCAATCTGGTGGTGAATCTTTTGTTGGTGTTGGATTTTCGAATTGGAAGAAAAAAGATAGACTACAAATTCATGTTGGAGGACCGAATAGTGCCCATAATAAAGCTTGGAGAAGTTGTGAGGTCTTATTAAACCAAAAGCAGCATATTGAAACAATTCTCTCAAAACACTCAAAGCAAGATCAAATTGATTATCGAACCCGTTTAGGTGCATCAATTGGTGTTAGTAGAATATTGTTACAACAAGGGCTTCCATTTCGTGGGCATGATGAATCCGAAAATTCAACCAATCAAGGGAATTTTCTTGCATTTTTACGATGGCTATGTCGTTTCAACGATGATATAAAAGCTGTCACGCTAAAAAATACTCCTGAAAATATGAAGTTGACATCACCTGATATCCAGAAGGACATTTCAAGTGCTATTTCAACTGAAATTATCAATGCAATCATCAGGGAAATTGGTGATTCATTATTTGCCATTCTTGTTGATGAATCATGTGACATGTCTTCAAAGGAGCAGATGGCAATTGTGCTACGTTATGTGGATAAAGGTCAGGTTATTGAACGTTTTGTAGGTATTGTGCATGTTACAGATACTAAATCTTCCTCACTCAAGTTAGCCGTTGATGATTTCTTTTCGAGACATGGATTAAGCATCTCTAGATTGCGAGGGCAGGGTTATGATGGCGCAAGTAATATGAGAGGTGAGTTTAGTGGTCTTAAAACACTCATTCTAAATGAGAATGACTCTGCTTTTTATGTTCATTGTTTTGCTCATCAACTTCAGCTAGCTCTGGTAGCTGTGGCAAAGAAACATTCAGAAATTGCAGATTTATTTACTATGGTTTCTAATGTGGTGAATGTTGTGGGTGCATCTGCTAAGCGCCGTGATATGCTGAGAGAAAAGCATGCTGATGCAATTTTTGAAGCACTCAATAATAATGAGCTCTTAAGTGGGCAAGGCCTGAATCAAGAAACTAATCTTAAGCGGTCTAGTGATACACGATGGAGCTCTCATTATAATTGTTTGATTAGTTTGGAAAACATGTTCCTGTCTGTGATAGATGTGCTTAAGATTGTAAGAACAGATGGATCAGGTTACGAACAAAAATTTGAAGCAAAGGTTCTATTGACTTTTATGCAATCATTCAGCTTCATTTTTGGTCTACACTTGATGAAAAGAATTTTGGGAATCACAAACGACTTGTCTCAGGCATTACAAAAGAAAGATCAAGATATTGTGAATGCCTTGGACTTGGTCAAAATATGTAAAGGAAGATTGCAAAGTATGAGAGATAATGGTTGGGATTCTTTACTTGATCAAGTTTCTTTCTTTTGTGGCAAGTATCATATTGAAATTCCAAAAATGGATGATATTTTTTCCAGTGGAGGGAGACCAAAACGTAAAGCTCAGCCCATCACAAACTTACATCATTATCGTGTTGATTTATTCGTTGATGTCATTGATATTCAGCTCTGAGAGTTAAATGATCGGTTCAATGAGAAGAATACTGAATTACTTCTTTGTATGGCATGCTTGAATCCAAGTAATTCATTCTCTGCTTTTGATAAAGCAAAGTTGATGCGACTTGCCCAATTTTATCCAAGTGATTTTTCTGAGCATGACCTCAAATTACTCGAAGAACAACTTGAGAATTACATTTGGGACGTGAGCTCTAACAATGAATTTACAGAATTGAAAGGGATTACTGATCTTGCGCAAAAGATGGTTGAGACAAAAAAAGATCATATCTACCCTTTAGTGTACTTGCTTCTGACACTAGCACTAATCCTACCTGTTGCGACCGCAAGTGTAGAGCGAGTATTTTCTGCTATGAATATTGTGAAGAATCGGTTACGCAATCGAATGGGGGATTTGTGGATGAATGATTGCTTGGTTGCTTATATTGAGAAAGACATTTTTAATAGTATAGATGACGAGGTTGTTATGCAACGATTTCAAAATATGAAAACTCGTCGAGGACAATTATGATTGTAATGAATAGACAATATAGACAATATGATTTTTGATGTTTTGATGTCTAGTTCGAAGTTTTTAATATTTATATTTTGTGAAAGGCCCCCAGACACATGAAATCCTGGCTTCGCCACTGCTCGAGATGATCCACATCACCTTCTATGTGTGAAGAGCAAGCAACCTTCTAGGTTTTTTTCTTCAGACAAAAAAAAAAAGAAAAAAATAACTAGAAACTAATTATTCAATTTTATAAACCCATATTATTCAAGGCCACACAGATGACCTTTTGAGATAAGTACTTACAAGATCTCACTCCCATGCCTTATCAACATGCACGGTCAGATCGTACTAAGTACTTAGCCCGTAAGTAGTTCTAGTGCAATTTGTTTGTTGATCCCAATTTACAACTTGGGTAATATCTTTATGTTTTTTTTTTCTTTTTTTCTTTTCAAGAACGCCTAAGTCCTTGAAACCGAGAGTCGAATTCTTGACGTAGGTGTAGTGGATTGTTCTTGTTGCCTGGCTGAAGAGGAGGACAACGAAAGAGAAAGCATTGATTCAAAATCTTTCCTGCTTTCTTGGCTATCATTTACCACACTGCCATTGCTAAAATCGTGACTTAAACTTAACTGTAAATCTGGTACCCATGTCTTCTGTCTCATCGTTTTCATGTTGGGGCCAACTTTTGGTTGAAACATTTCTTCATTTGTGCATTGAAGTTTTTGAACCTGCGTATCAAAATGAATCTTGAATATGCATAGCCTGTAAAAATGTTACAAATAATTATATAACTGAAGCAAAATTGGTTACCTCAAGCTGAGATAAGGGTTCATAGCTACTAGAGATGAACTTTGGACTGCATGTATTGGGTTGATGTTGGTTAATGGTACTTGCTTTGGCGCTCCATACTAAGTTATTAGGTTGTGGAACATTGTTGATATCACCCCAAGTAAAGTTTAGCAAATGTCTCCTACCCTTCATGTGGTTTCCAATCAATTCACAAGGAGGCCATCTCTTCTCTTCAAGAAATCGGCTGGGTCTAAAAGGCCCATCTCTTGTTATTGCTTCCCTTACATGAAAGATGTGTGAGCTTCTTATATTGCTCCCATGGTTGTCTATCCCGGAATTTTCTCTCCACAATGAAATCGACCTTGACAAAAGGATCACGAAAAGCTCAAGGTTGGTATCTATCTATATATGTATAGAGCCTTTCATACCGGGAATGTTCTTTTCGTCAAATGGCTTACATTTTATGTTGTGAAACTGTGAATTCTGGACTACATATATATCCAAACTTGGATCCATTTATATGTCCGACAATAGTCCAGTTTTACAGTTTCGCAACTTAACTTGTGATCCGTATGTCTACCAAGGCCCTTAATTTAGTAAATAAGCATACAAGTTGTTTAGGTTTGACTGTTAAATTACCTTGAAGAGTTTGCGTTGAAATCATCATATGGCTGCTGTTTCAATACCGGTGGAGAAGAAAAATGGCTTCCGTTGTCATCAACATGTCTTAAGTGCCCATAAGGATTGAATTTGCGGTAGGCTTCCAGAATGTGATCTTTTACTTGCACTCCTCTACTTGATTGAGAGATAACTGAACAGAACAAGTATACAAACTTTTGTGAGCTTTTCTCTCAAAGAAAGGCTTTGATTTATGGCGTACATTGATAAGAATCCAATAGGTCAAAACTACTCTAATCTACGGGGAAAGGGATCAACTCAGACCTAATCCACATCTGCTTCATGTAAACACTTTGGGTTTCCAGTTCCCTCTCAAAATAAAAATAAAAATTTACGGGACCAATAGCGGAATTAGTTCCAAAATTTAAGGTGGGTTTTGATACTTTACCTTGGCCTGACTCGTCCAGCTTCTTACTTCGATACATCTGCTGATTCAAAAATTTCTTGACGATTCAGGAAACTATATAGAACTGAAAATTAATTGATACAAAATAAAAACTAAACATATCCAGTTAGGGGCACCAGTGAAAAGGTAATTACCTGCAAGTGACTCTTTACGTGGGCAATGCTAAGTCCTCTCACATTCATCAATTGAAGAACTAATTTTGGAGTTGCTCCTGTATTCAATTCAGTTACAAAACAGAAATTTAAAAGAGAACAACACCAATATATGAATTGGACTATCCACAAGCTTAAAACTTGAGAGGTAACTTAAGGCTCAAGCTTTCAACAGTGATATATAAATCAATAAAATTTATCATATATATTTCAAAATGGGCATACTGAGTTTGAGTCCTTGTAAATGAAACCTCTCAAGTTATCCTTACTACTATACTTTCCTGTGAGCTAACAAAATTGTAAAACCGCAGATATGGGCTTAGTCAAGTTGGCTTGATCAGATGTGCTCCCAACTATCCACCCGAGTTCAAATCCCTCTCCCCGTAGTTTAGATTAATTAAAATAGAATCGTTTATATCAAAAAAACCAAAATTGTAAGACCGTAGAAAATAAATTCTATATCTACTTTTATTGTAAAGAAAACTCAAAATAGAAAGTTCATACCATTGAATTGTATTATGATCAGCTGAACCCAACAATGGTGTTGACTTAAGAGACTAAAGCCTAAATTACTTAGTAAATAAATTAAAACTTACTTTCTTGTCCGCCGAGCCTCTCAACAGCATGGACGAATGCTACATGGAGATCAGGAGTCCAACGAAGCCTCGGCATCTTGGATCGAACATATTGCCTTACTGCAATTGTCCGTTCTTTTCCTTCAACACTTGTGTTATTACAACTTAAATTACCTTCTGGAGATGTTCTGCTCCCGACGGCTTGGGTGCCTTCGTTGGATGAAACATCCTGATCATCATCTCCAGTACTTGCTTCCTCATTCAGGTCAAAGAACAAAAACTTTTGAGAACTGAGTAAACAGTCATTTTTAGCTTGAATTTCGTAACTTGCATCACTGTTTTGATCATCTTCATCAGAAATCTCAATTCTCTCAGGCGCCATATCTCTTCTATATATTTCTTTCGGTCCTCCACTTAGCATGCCTCATCACTTCTGAACTTGATGATCAATATTGGTATAGATTTAGTCTATAAGTATCTTATGTTGTCAAACAATTTAGTAAGAGTAGTTCATTTATATATATTGTCTATACATATATATGACGTATAGATAAATTGTCTTGCCAAGTCATGTAAGCTTGTTCTGTTGTCAGACTGTGAATCACTAATTCTTCTTGTATGGTACCAAGATCTAGAGAAACTTCTAACAAATTTAGAAAACTAAATCCTAACTAGTTTAGTTAAGGCACATAGTTCTACTCCGAAGTGTTGCATTTTAGTCCTTGCTTATGCGAGCCAAACCCGTAACCCTAGAAGGGGGTAAATTAGAGTGGTAGTTTGGAGTGTAGCAGCAAAATCCACATGGATCATTTTCATTCCTTTTCTCAAGTAGATTGATGAACTTGGTTGCAGCTGTGCGATTCAATTTAATTCATGATGATAGTAAGCTTTAAATAACGGTAAGAGAGAGAAGATAATTAAGATAATGAATTATGAAAGTTTCAATTCAGTACCCTTTGATCTGATAATTATCTGAGATGAATCTAATAATCTGCTCAATAACTGTGAAATCCAAAGTACATGAGAGAAAGTGAAAGTGATCAAGGCGAGCACAAACCCATTAGTGATCAACAAGCACCTCCATATCTTCTCTCCATGATTCAAATGTTATCGCGATGAAAATTAACAAGACTTTCAATTAGATTCAAACCTATGGCTAAATAAAGCTTATCAAGTTTTACCTCAAACGAAGAATATTTTATCCAAAACCTAGCTATAAACAGCTACATATATATATATACATATGTTCGAAAGCAGATTCAAGATAGAGGGTTATAATTTCAAACTTACACAGAAATCAAGCACTGCACTTCAACTGAACCTTCATCATAAATCCACCATGTAACCAGCTGACACCAAACCCAGTTGATCCAACAGTACATACATGCGAATCACAGAGAGAGAGAGAGAGAGAGAGAGAGAGAGAGAGAGAGCATTTACCGTGTGCTCCTTGTGGTATCGAGAAATATATATATATAGCTAATTAGTTGAATGTATGTGTCTTAGATATAGAAGAATATGTGGAAATAAAGCTTTATGCTGTATTACATTCATATATTCTTAGACTTCAATAATTAATATTTAATAATTCACAATATTGTATTATAAGAAGACGATGGTCGGAGTCGGACAGGAGTTGATCTATATTTTTACAGCAAAACACTGCTGTTGAAAATCATGTGACTTCTCGAGCCTTTCCTCTTTACCGATTGTTCTTAATTTGACAGGTTGTTCATTTCTCTCTCTGCCTACCTATCCGTGATAATCTTTATTAGTTGACCTCTGCTAGTGAGTAGGTCTGTCTCCTTATTGTTATATATTCTATTGAGGGATCCATAATAATTTTATTTGATTGTTCAGTAAAATTTTATTTCAATCTATCCACATTGTCTAGTTTTCGATTCTTCATTCATTGATTATTAAGACATCTAGTAATTACCACCAAATAAACGAACTTCAAGAAAACACGAAAAATGACAACCATTTGATTGAGTGGTTTCGGATTCAAGTGATTTTTCGCAGAGATATTTTTGATGGAACTAAAAACCTAATGGTTCGGATCATTAAAATACAATATAGAAAGATCTCTCAAATAAACTTATTTGAGAAATTCTTCCAGTGAAGCTGTGTATATAGATATATATAAACTAATAATGTTATATAGATTGTTAATTTTATTCCAACCCAATTATTCTATTGCAAAATGAATCAAATCTCGGTCCAAGTATACAGTGGGAAAGGTAAACCGTCGTCCTCATATCATTGATGTAAACCTGGCCATGCATGCACATAATTTTCTTGCCCCCATATTTTCTAAACAATCATTTGTCCTCTTGTTCTCTGATTTTTGTTCCCCACTGTTTTGTTTATTGTTGTACATATTCTTAACAATCTTATTTAATCTGTCCTCATCAGCACTACTGTTCAAATGGTTGAATATAACAGCTTTGGCCTTCCAAAAAGTCTTTGAGCTAGGCATTATATGACAACAAGTATCACACTCTGCATGAAAGTGTCTTGAGATTAATTAACTTATAAAAACAAAACACTTGGTTTTATTTATTTATTATTAAAACACATGGAATACCACCACTTGTGGTTCACCCCCAGATCAGCCGAAATTGGACTCCTTTTATATATGTATAACTGTTCCCTAGCTACTGCTTGATTAATTACAAGTGAATATATATATATATATATATATATATATATATATATATATATATATAACTCCTTTTTTTTTCTTCATCATTTGAAGATCTTAATATATGATCTCTCATCCAGATGTCCACACGTTATTATCATGCGGACACCATAGTTAACAAGGAGGAAAACAGGGAGGTGTACAAAATACATAGCGTCTGCACAATAATAACATGCGAATATCCACATAGGAGAATTTCCATATTATATATATATATAATCAGGCATAAAGAATAAAGATGTAAATTACACACACCCTTTTCTTTTGTCATTGTCAGGCACCATGGCAGATCTACCATGCCATGCCTAGTTCGAATCTCAAGAGAGATAGATTATTTGAAACTTGCACTGTGTAATTAATATACTTACATATAGAATAATTCTAAAGTAGCGAATTATTGAGCTGTGGAGAATGATTCACCAAAGAAGGCATCCAAACCGGCCGGGGGGTCAGAATGTACGGGAGTGTGAGTTCGAGGTCGATCGGTCTCCCAATCCTGGTGACCGGTTAGAATGCTCCGCAGGTTTGCTTGTTTTAATTTCCTATAGTCGTGATTTGATTCCTGATTTGATTCTTATTCCTAATCATGTAACCCCAAATATTACTATAAATATAACTTTTAGGGAGCCTTCATTTGAAGTTGTTTGATTGTTCGACAGGGTTGAAAGCAAATCTTGCGAGCCCTAATTATGGGTGTTTGTAATTACTAATTGTTTTTTTTTTTGTTGTATAGTAAGAATCTCATAGTAACCCGGGGACATAACTCATAGTGAGCTCGATAACCATCCAAGTCATCAAATTCTTGTCGACCATCATTCATTCTTTGAAATAATAAAAGGGAAAACGCTTCGCTCCTTCAAATTGAGGAGGAGTTCCTCCTTACAACAAATATGATTTTGACACGTGTCAAATTTTTTAAATTTTTTTTTTTTTGGTTAAAACTTTGCTAATATTGCTGAAATTTGACAAGTGTAAAAAGTCTTGCCTACCCCAATCTATTTGGCAATTGGGGGAATATGAGGAAAACTAAGTTGATAAGATTAAACTTCACCCCAATATTGTCTCTTCACAAAAAATTTATATTAAAAAAAAAAAAAAAAAGTGTTGTCTCTTTTTCTTGCCATTTTACCTAATGTCCAAGTATTTACTTTCCAAAGCATCTTACAATAGAATTTCCACAAGTTGTCATGACATAAGATCATACCATTTGTTTATTAATTGGGAAGACAAGAGGTTGCGAAAAGGCATCATCTCAAGGATTAGGTTTGGCTAAAAGACACCTAAAATTTACTAGAAATGTGTGACATGATCTTTAGGGGGGGTGTGTACTATATTGAAGACCTAGAGAGAGAGATTCTGTCAAGTGAAGACAAATATTCGAAAAAGTAAGAGTTTTAATGGGGAAGAGTATGCGGGAGAGAAGGAGATCGGGTCTCGTGTGGGTTAACAAAATAAGAAATTCTCTTGGGTTTTATGCCCTCTTTTAACCTATTTGGATTAACTGCCATTCATTAATTGGTGTTATTTCATTTTGATTGAAAGAATTATTCTATTTCATATGGACTGAAAATTTTTATTTTATTTTGTTTGGTTTGAAATTAGGGTTGAGTTGGGATGGAAGACGATTGAATGGCCAGGAAGATTGAGGATGAGGATTAATCTCATTTGTATGTTACATTTGACCTAATAATTAATATTTGTTTGGACATGCATTTAAAATGTATGAGAGGTTCGAAACATGCCTTTTTCCCTCAACAATTATCGCTTGTAAGATCGAACATATATAGCATCTTCTTCAACGAACAAAGACTAATGTCACTAAACCAAATTAGTACGAAGACCGAATGGTGCGAGACGATTATGCTACTTGACTAGTAGATTACATAAGTATCAGTCAGTCCCTAAAATGCACTCTTCTATGGGTCTTGGGTTTTATGTCCCTATTGCGCAATCTGAATGAACTTTGGTATGTCATTTGGTTTTATGGCATTTGGATTGAGAATATTATTTTTGTTTTTCTGAAATTAGGGTTGAGTTGAGATGGGAATTAATCTCATATATCTTGTATGTTACATGTGACCTAATCAATTAATCTTCTTTGGCATGATATGTACATTTAAAATGGGAGGCTCAAAAAAATTTCAAAAACTCAAAGGGCACTGTTCTCTTGGGGTTGACAAGGTCTGCTTAGTTTATCTGAAGGCCAACCATAGCTAGGGTTGTCACTTGTACTAAAACCTTGTCAACCATTGTGTGCTAGTATATATGATTCCTACATTGACTACACAACAACCAAAACCAAAAGACATGCCCAATGATTTTGTCAAGAGAGATATAAGGAGATGGGAGCTTATTTCCTTTTAGATTACATTGTAGGAGATCAAACTCTAGATCATATTATAATTCATCTTCCCATCCTTCTTTGCATGAAGAATCATTCGTTGGATGCGTAGAAGCGCGCATCCAGAAATTCAGAAAATTGATATGTATGTGGAGAAGCCCACTGGTTTATCCTTAATTGATATATATATATATATATATATATATATATATATATATATATGTGTGTGTGTGTGTGTGTCCTTAAATCCTATTCTTATACGTGTATTATATACGTATAAGAAAGAGTAGGGGCAAGTTGGGACATCTTTGATTGTATATTTTTAAAACCCAAATGGGACTGCTTACTTAGTAGTTAGTACCACAGGACTATGTATACGGTGGTCAATATTCTCATGCATAATGCATGAATCAAGATGAGTGATTGAGACTGAGAGAAACTACTGAAGTGCATAAATAAAAGAAAATATATATATATAGGGACCTTAGCTATGTATTCCGTCAATGCCTTTGATATCCCTTTTTTATCCCTAATAAAATATTTCGGTAAGTAATGCTTCCTTGTCACATACGTACTTTGACACATTATATATGTCATTTAATTAAATTGACGATATGATAATATAACATGTCAAGCTCTTAAGAAAAATATTACTCATAATTTGATTACGGGATTGTAAATGTAGATAGTTGCACAACTTAAAACTGAGGTTATTGTTTTTTTTGACATGGTGAGAGATGTTTATATAACTGAGAAAGAATCAAACTAGCTGTGTGTGTGGTGGTCTCTTGGCTGCGTTGGATAAAGAGTCGCCGCGAACATAGGCACCATATGGGATCGAGAGAGAGAGAGAGAGAGAGAGAGAGAGAGAGAGAGAGAGAGAGCTCAAATTCACATGTTCTTGTTTTATGGAGGTAGGGAAGGAGAGGTGAAGCCAAATAGTCCATTTTTGTATGTATTTGGCAACTAGTATAGCATTAGGTAGGTAGGCAGAATATCCAGCACCAACCCAAAAGCATTGAAGTGCATATATATATATGCATTTGCTCATCCTAATGTGCGGGGTTTTATTTTGTTCAGTTTGATCATAATTTTGATATTCTCTTTAATTGAGCACTTCTTTAAATACTATAATAATTCAGAATCTCAAAAAATTCTGTCATTAAGAGGCATACTCTAAATATACTTTACGGATAATTGTTTGTTCAAACATTCATATACATATACATTTTAATCCATCCCCTGCCCATATTCCAAGAGCAAGGGCTTGTTTGGTGACTAGGATTTAATTGAATCGTACAAGTCATTAAATTTAAGGTATGTTGAACGAGAAAATGAAGGTAGAGATAAATGATTTTCCATTTTGGGGGTTATTATCCTACTATTTTGTGGGGATATTAGATGGGATGAGTTTTCTTCATGAATAATCTATCTCCTACCTTCAACTTGGTAAAAAAACAAATTCATTTATTCCTTAAACATACTTTAAATATAGGGAGTTATCATATCCAATCTTAGGCACCAAACGAGATAAATCCTTAAACTCGGGCCATATGAAACTGGTGAGAGTTAAGTTAAGAGGAGAGGAGTCATAGTTTCTATTCCCGTGGTACCTAACAAAAATTCAAAAAAAAAATAATAATCCGAAGCTATTGTGTTTGAAAGCTAAAATGGAGAACTTGATGTCCCAACTATCGCTATGTGAGGTTAAATCAAGCGATTTTTTAACTTTCATGATAAGTTAACAATCTAACTATGACCAAATATATAAAGATGAACTCAATATTTCCAATATACTTGAAAATGAAATTTTGGATTTGAACTAGTAGTCAAATTCGTTATTGTATGAATGTGTTGTTCAAACTCAGTGTTTGGCGGACCATTGGCTTATACATTACCGCTACATGGTCTAAATTAAATCTCAAAGATTTCGACCAAAAAAGAAAAAAAATCAAATCTTGAAGTATATTACATATATATTATACATCAAGTGGGTCGAGAATTACTTGTATAGTGATTGTATTTTTCATGTGCTATATTATGATTTTTTTTAATTCAAGAAAAAATAAGTTTATAAAAGAAAATTATCACCCCCTAAACCTCGCTTACTCTCCTCCATGAATAATACAGCCCAAAAGGGAGAGGCCCTCGGGATTTTTGGACTCAACATACCGAGGCCCAAGACTTGATGCAAGGATCTCCATCATCTTATGGAATTCAGCTGAAATAAACATTCTACACTGGAATTCAGCTGCTGCAGGCCAATCAAATTTAACATCTGAAAAATTAAGACAGCACAAAGAATCGTTGCGTGACAAACCTCAGAATAGGCAAGCCAGGCCTAATTGCACACCACTTGGGTAGCTACCCATGCACTTACTAGAAAGGTTGATTGCAAAAACTATCTTTTAGGGAAAATACCACCAAGGCAAGAAGAATCGCCATACGAATACGATCAATGACCGTAAAACAAACAAAATGCCAACGAGAATGTTATTGGCCATGATTTCTTTCTTCCAACTTCCAATGGCTGCCCTACTAGTTTAATGTGAGGTCAGTAAATCAACTACATTGGTGTATTATTATGTACAAGCCAAATGCGCAACTTACATAAGCCAAAAATCAATTATTGCCAAAGCTCCCCCTCAATGTTTCCTATCATGAAAAACACAAATTTAACTACAAATGTATAAACAAAAAACAAGAATTCTCAAGTTCTAATAACAGGGCCCTTGTACAGCCCTCTGCGAATCACAAAGTTGTCGGGAGGTTGAAACTCTTCTAACCAAGTCACTTGTGGCTCTGTAACTCCTTCAAACTCAAGATAACCTTCATCCCAAACAAAACAAACAAACTACGACTCAGCATGGGAGACAAATTTTACAACCAGTTATGAGTTATCCTTATTCTAGGACCAAATGGAATTTTTGCAACTGTAATAACCAGCAAAGTAGACAAATTGCATTACCAGGCATATCTTTTCTTGAGGACTTCCGGAAATAAGTGCAGTGCCGTCCATCTTCAGAGGAGTAAGGCGGAGCAAGGATGTCAAAGATGGCACAAGGAGTTAGAGCTCTAAAACTATGGATATTGCCTCCAGTTGTTGGATAAAGAACTGTTGGTGGGCATGGTGCTGTCATCTCAGTATCTTTGACCAGCTTTGCAGGTTTAGCTGCAAAAATCACCAAGTACGATTTCTAGTTTAAAAAAAATAATGAAATTATAATAGCCCCCTTCACAACTATGGGCACGTGAAGAGTTACTTATTCAGCGAGCTACAGACTATATCAAAATTCTTTTTTGCATTTTTTTTTTGTGAGAAACAAAAATTTATTAAATAACAAGCACATACACAACCAGTGGCAGAGGACAAGATCTAGCAGCTAAAAAATCTTATAAAGCCTAAATTACATTACTGGAAAAATAACAGCTGCCCTCCAATCCGTAAAAATTGAATTAAAAGGTATTTCCTGGAATTCTGAAGAAACTGACGCCCAAAGGGGTGTCCAAAGGCTACTTTATCCCACAAAATATCCACCTCGTGTCCGAAAGTCATCCAACATGAATCCCCAAGAAAACCATACACACAAAAAACTGAAGGTAATTAGCCAAATGAATTTCATTCAAAAGGGGCTAAAACTGTTCCTTAAATCTTTGGTTGAACCGTAACTAAAAACATATATATAGCAAGCATTCAAAGCAAAGCACAAAGGTAAAATAGAAAGCTGTCGATGTTTTTAAGCTGGTTGTTTTCATGGCATCCTTAAGTTATATATTTAAATAATTGAAAAACGTATTCATACTTATCTCAGCTCATATATCAACGTATTAGTATCAAGGCAAACATATAACTAATCCCACCACAATCAACCACCAAAAACTGTTAAAAGAAGTTCAAAATGTGAAATAAGAACATGCTAGAATGATGACAGAGCTCACAGGATTTGGGAAACACAATCCCACAGGTAAGGTAAGAATCAAAACACTTCCCACATAGAGTTACAAACATTCACAAACAGGATGCTGTTTAATTGTTGAAGCATGCAAAGCAGATATTACGTCAAGCAAACAAAACATTAACTAACATTTATATAGTAGATGAGAGATACTGTGGAAAAGCACACCTTCTGATGGATTGGCCGGACCAGGAAAATCAAGCCAGTCATATGAATTAACACATAATGTACCATATATAAGCTTGCTCAACACAGTCATTCCAGGATGATTATGAAGGGGTATGATAGAGGAAGGGGGCATGCAAAAAATTCCCATCTGCCAAAAATAATAACAATAGATAAATACCATGACACTTGGATTTCCAATTGTATGTGAACATTGATTGTGCAGTTGCGAGTATGTAGAAATTTCTAGTCTTAGAACTCTAAGGCTCCATTTGGTTGAAGAGATTTGTATAAATGGATTCGGATTAATAATAAGCTTACAGTTTTTAAAAGAACTGTACAAATACAATGCAATATATTTGAAAGAACTAGACTTTACATAATATTATGAATTTAGATGACTAGGTACAACAAGGAATCATATGAAATCCATGTATATATATCTATTTCATCCCACAGGAATACAAACTTTTATGCATTGTTAATATTATTCTCAAGCAATTTAACTCTAAGTATTAGCTAAAATCTATAGATTTGAAATCTCGCAATCAAAATGGAACCCAAAACGATTTGCAATCAGTAACTGATGAATTGTCGCCCAGTACTCACAGAGAAGCTATCGCACTCATGTAAGTGCAAGTACTTGATTGGTGGCAGTGACTGCTGATCCCCATTACGCTCAAGCATAGAACCTGACCAATTACGCACCAACTGTGCCTCCTGTTCGAGACCTACATCAGCAGGCTTAATTTTCTCTGAAACAAAATTATATACAAGGTTAAAAAGTGCCAAAAAAACATAACAAAGGAAGTGTATACCTTAAGATTTCGCACTATTATGAGCAGAAAGAAAGCAAAATGAGGCATGTCATATAGCATTACAAAAGGGTACTAATCCTGATGCTAAGGGCAATGACTACTACTTATGTGTGTATTAACAGTGTAGATGCAAGTACTAGAGCTGAAAATCAAGTCAAGCTGTTGGCAAGCAGCACGAAGCTTGGCTCAACAAAGCTCACTTATATTTACTTATTTAATAAAAGAACAAACAGAAGTCAAACTTTCAAGCTCATTTAATAAACAAGCGAAGCCTGTGCAATGGTAAAACTAGACTCGTTAAGGCTTGTGAACAAAGCTTGACAGCTTGTGAAAAAGCTTGACAGCTTGTGAAGAAGCTTGAGACCAGCTCAAACATTTAATCTAAGAAATAAGCTATTGTATCTAAGTGTATAAAAATCCAATACTAGTTTAAAATATATGTCTTAAATTCTTATTATGATCATAAGTATTTAGCTATAGTAAAAGGTAATCCTTCATCACAAAGGAAAGGAGTTACTTACAGAAGTTTGTAGTACTAATTATTCAACACGTAGGCCTTCAGCACCAAGCAAAAAATTTCAATGCCTTAGATGGCTTGAAAATCAGGTGGGACAGTTCATGCTAAAGCCCAATCACCTTTTGGGTCAGGGAAGGGCAACCCATTCTACAGAGAGCCCAAACCCATGCCAAGGTCGGGCCCAAACCTTGATCCAAAGGAGGGAAGGAGCTACAGACAGAGCCAGGCCGTACCCATCCTATCCTTCTTTTAATTTACAATTAATCATCTAAAACTAAGTTATTAATATTTATCTACACTACTATTAAGAAAACTTCCTCTGTCAATCATAATATAAAAAAATTCAATGACACCCCTTTTACATAGTAATTAAACTCCACTTTCTCTCAACCGCCTTCTCTCTCCCACACCTTACTTTTTTTCTCCTTATTGCAACTTGCATCATACTGCACATGCATCCCATGTGGTGATGCTTATGGTTTGTATGAAACAAACTAACTTCTCTTAATATGAGACTCAGGCGTGCATGATGACTTTTTTGGAGTGTGAATAACAGCTCCAATAAATAAAAATATCTTAAACTTATATAAATAATAAGACTTCTAAAATATAAATATTGGGGCAAGGAGGGGCTGTGGCACCTAGGCCCAAGCCCAACTCCAAGCAAGCCTGAATCAAGCCCAACCTCAAGCCAAACCTGGGTCAGGTCAGCTATTAGGCCAGGGGCCTTTACAAGCCTAGCCACTACACTAGTCCCACATCTATTAAAAACAAATAAAAAACAGAGTTTTCAAGGCATGAAAGGCTTATGAAACTCATGAAGCCAACTCATGAAAGGCTTATGAAACTAATAAAGCTCGAGCCTTGAGGTTTGCACTCAAGAGGTTGAGCTTTTGATGCAGGAAGCGTAGGACCTAAATTTATTACTTTTGTTTCTTAGATTCTCTAGTTTTTCAATTACTAGTAGGATTTCTACTTTTCCAGATTTCCATATTTCTAGTTTTAAGTTTCCTATTTTATTTGGGTTATGATTTCTGTTTAAGCAAGGAATTTTTATCCTATTATTTCACAAGCTGTCAAACTTCCTATTTTATTTCGTTGTTGTTTCCTAATTCCAAATTGTTACAGATACCTATCAAACTTGATCAAACTACCAAGGACACCAATTTGTTGATAGTGGTCTAACAAGCTACTAATAATGGTTTTCGTCTCGCCAACAAGAGCATGCCACTTTAAGAATTTTTCTTTTAGTCTGGAGAATGGACATATTCAAATAAGGGTTTAAGGTTTAAAGTTTAGGGTCGACTTGTACACCATACAATTATGGTGGCCTGAACATAATAGACAGGCAAGTTCAAAAATAAAAAGACAAATTGAAGCATGGAGCCATACTGATCACACATTAAAATAAAAAGACATGCATAAACCTGAATGCACAAACAATGTTTGGTAGTTTGGTTGTCATAGGTCCCTTTTTCTTATGTAACTGATTACAGCTTCAAGTTAGTGGTGCACAAGGAAATGAAACATATACATAGAAAGGCAGGGAGGTAATATGCCAATCAGTGATTAAGTGGTAATGGAAATATCGGATGGTCATTAATACTTCAGGGGACTACAGACTTACAGACTTTAAAGAAACCAGAGAAAACCAGTATGTCAGAAAGCAGAAAATATTAAAATACAAAAACAAAGTCAAACCACTTTTAAAACATTATCACAGGGGAAATTGAAAAATCAAAAAAATAAGGTCCATTAGAAGCAACTTTGACTACAATAAACAAAAATAAATATGGCCACAGAAAATATTGTGAAATTTTACCCTACGATCAAATGTCCATTCACTGAAGGCCACATAAAATAAATATCCATGTCATAAAGGATGGTTTCTAACATGTGTAGACATTTTCAAGATATGGGGGTTGTTCTTTAGAATTTTAAGAAAGTTAGTCATCTAACATCATGAAAGGCCAACAAGCTTTAATCCTTTTTGAGGAAGTGAAAATGATACATATATTAAAGATGGATGTGCCATACATATTGGAGACTTGGATTCCTTGTTCCAGATAATTTAACCATAAATTACTGACCTATTGGACTTTCGTCTTGAAGAGATATTCAACATCAAGTTAAAACAATTTCAGATTCAAATCCACAAGAAAAATCAATCAACTGCAATCCAAAAAAAACAAGTTCAAATCAACTCATGGAGTCAACAAAGAAAGAGTATATCTAAGAAGACATGATCCGATTCACTTAAACTCCAAGAAAGTATTCATAGAAGTGTCTTTACATAATGCTAAAAAGAAAGAGAAAAGATAAGTTGCCAAGTTCCCTAATATTATAGCATACTTGACAAGCTCACCTACATGTGTACCATCCAAAACCCTATACACAAGTATGTTTTTACAGAAATGAGTCATAATTTAGGTTCTAAAGAGCCATAATTTTAAAACAAAGTTCAAGCATAATGTATAAAATGAACGAGGAAGCTTTCAAAGCAAACAGAAATCCCTGATGGTGGTACCTCTTTTTTTTTTTTTTAATATGTTATCAAGTGCTTTGATTTTTTTTTTTTGTCTGATAACTACTAAGTGTGAACAATTTAGGTTTAAGTATGAGTAAGTTTAATCTTTTTTTTTTTTTTTATAAATTTTCTTGATGTGTTTTAAAGCTCATTGCTGCCTTGTACTCTTCGGTTTCTTACATGGCTGGATTAACAAGTTAACTAAACTAATGGGAAACTCCTTTCCAGTTTATGACTTAGTGGGGAGCACTTCAGTTGATGAGTTAAAAATAAACACCGAAATTGCCATGGAAAAACTAGTATATTTGATTTGTTAGGATTTTCAAGACAAAACTTCTCCTCGAAAATTAACATTCACTTCAAAACAACAATTTTGTCTGTCTTTTCGATGTTCCAACCAGGCAATGACATATAATTAGCAGAGTAGAACATGGAGCAGCAGAACGCAAGCACAATTTGAACATGTTTGGACTGATATATCAGGAGATAAAAGGACCATTTCTTCATACCTAGTTTAACACGAACTTTTTCGAGTGCTTCTTCTGACACGGGTCCATTCGGCGAAAATGATGATTTGCAAACATTATAGAGTCTCTGAATATAATATGGCATGATGCAAAGACGGTACCAACTTAACTGAACGGACTACAGCCCCAAAAATCAGTAAGCTGATAACGTCTTCGCAAGAAGCTTATTGATTGCAATGCCAATCCAAAACCAAATTAGGAAACCTTATTGCCTTCTATTCAGCATATCAAACCTCTCATTTTGCAAACGACAGAAACAATAATGAAACTCCATGGCAGTTTTTCGATCCCTCTCTGCTAATCTTATCTATAAGCACCTACTCAACAAGAATACATATTAAGGCAGTGTTAATAAAATTTTCATTAAGAGTATGCACGAAAAGAAGAGATTATGAATTTGCATCTCGTACTTTTTATGACACATATGCAACTAATCAAAGCGATTTGTTTCATTCAATTCTAAAGTTATCTTTTTTATCATTCTTTTAACCAATTCTAAGCAACCCAATAAAAGGTAAAGTGAAAAACATGCAGAACTTTATACATATACTCCAATAAACTAAAATTAAAATCAAAATCAAAACATACACCATTTATCAAGTAGTTAAAAGCAAATAAGATCAAAATTTATCAAACGAAATCAGGGAATTATATATCAACACCAACAGAATGATGAGAATTTGAACTTTACAATGATTATAAGAAGAACAAGAAAGACCCACGTTGGATCCAAACTGGAAAAAGCCATAAATGAGATCCAATAAGGAAAAGAGAATATGGGTTGAGATGGGATTTGAAGCTACCGTACCTGGGTTTGGAAAGATAGACGAAAATTTTGGAACAAGTGAGAGGTAGAAGATGAAACATAGAGAATGAAAGAGCAGAGATCGCCAGTATAGAGGAGGAAAGGGGAAGTGGAGGACGAAGCCGAAGGAAGATCTTCGCCTACGTCATTTCCTTTCACGGCCTTTTTGGGTCTCCGTGTGTGTCTCTCTTCTTCACCACTTTGGCCCCCATATTGCTACATATTCACAAAATCACCCCTCGCGTTTTTGCCCTTTTGTTCTTTTTTTTTTTTTTAGTAATGAAATTAATCTATATCTATATTTATATGTATATCAAAAGAGAATAGTAAAACATTCGAAAATTCAAAAAATACCCTTAATTAAACAAAATGCTGTAAGACTGCAAATTAATATAATAGGGGTAAAATTGTAAAACACTAATTTGATTCTATCTATATATAAAAAGGAAAGGCAGAGAATGGTAAAGTATTCAAAAACCTAAAACATACCCTTGATTAACCAAAGTGCTAAAATACTACAAATTAACATAAAAAGAGTAAAATGGTAAACACTAATTTGATCAATTATAAAATATAAAATAAATTCCTCCTAAGTAATTATATGGAGGAAGTTATTTCCCACTCCATCCACATCGCCTTCTTTTTACTGCCCCACTCCACTCCACCCACATTATTTTTTCTTTTTTCTTTTTCCTTTTTTTATTTATATTTACTTGATGTTAAAAGAAATCTACATATGGACAAAAAAAATTAATATAATTTTTTTTATAAAAAAGCCAATTAGCGTGTGCCAAAGAGGCTAGTGAATTTATATATATAAAGCAAAAGGTAGAGAATGGTAAAACATTCAAAATACTAGAAAATGTCCTTAGTTAATGCAAACATTAAAAATTGAAATTATTAATTAAATGAGGATAATATGGTAAATTCACACTTTTTTATATTTAAAAAATTAAAATTAAAAGAAAAATCAAATAATGAATCCTATTTTTATGGAACACAACTACCCATTATCTTTTTTAATTCTAAAATAAATTAAATTTTTTTTATAAAAAAAAAGCCTGTCACAGGCACGGAAACACATAGAAAGAGGCTAGTATTAAGTATTAAACTTTTCATTAAATGCCCCCTGAACAAAATATAAGTGAGACCTTATGTTGTGTGTGGTTTTGATTTCTAGAGTTGATACGATGAGAAAGTGAGGGGAATGACTAATTTTATAGAATGGAAAGAGCTCTTCTCAATCTAAATGATACATCTCATCATGAATGTAAGTCTTAATCATTTGGCCCAAACAAGGTTCTTGAAGAAGAATTTTTTGCTTGAATTAGAGAGGGGTTTTTACTTGCAGTAGTTAAGTCGACTTGCAATAAATAAATTGGTGTCTCTTTCGTTTGCCAAAATTAAGCAGCCGTTTGGGTTTATGAGTTGTTTTGCAAGGGGTTTTACTTAGAGCTTGCCATTATGAATTATGCAAAGGGCTTTCATGGCTTCTTGCAAATTCAAAAACAATTGTTGTTGAGTGTCTGACCACCGAACACATAGGTTTAATGATTCATAAAGTTCTAAATGAGAGAGAGCTTTGAGTAGTAGTTAGGATTTACTCAATTCAAATGCACGAGTAATCAATGGAATCAACCTTTTAGGATTTAAAGGATAATCAATTGATCCATTTCAATACAATGGGGGTTGCCTATGACCTGGTTTTCTCCATAATTGTTGGCTTGACATTAGTGAAATGTAATTACTATAAGCCCTATCATAAACCTTTCTATTATACACAGCATTGACATAAAGTCATTGGCATGGTAACACGAGATGCCACAAAGATCCCATTTTCTACAGGAGCATAAGTGACTATTCAAATCAAGTGCATATTGCCCACCAAGCATATGGGTGACTTGAAACATATTTTTACATACATTCTGTGCAATGCATGAGCCACTATCTTTTAGATTCTTTTCAATAATCTGAAATATCCTTGGCCCAATTCTTTAAGTTCATTCCATTTCCTTTTGTCTTGCAACTCTCAACATCTAATATGTTATTATCCTTTCCACCATGGTGATTATTGGTTTATCTCTTGCCTCCAATATTGTTGAATTGAAACATTCACATAAATTATTCATAAGTATACCAAACTTGGTCCGAGTACTAAAGTGTGACATGCTCCAATTAATTGTTAGGCTATCCAAAAACCATGCATAAGCTGCTCTAAATTTTTCCATAATGTTGCCTATCTCAGCTTCCCACCAAGGAAATGTTGTACTTCTAACATTAACTCATAGCCTTTATTTTAGTGCCAAACTATCATGCCCAATAGTTTTGAAATTATTGTGCAAATGCCTTACACAATGCCTATTTTCATCATCTGGCTTTAAAGCCTCAATTGCTTGACCTAATCTTTTTTGTTTGTCTGTGATAAAAACTCAACCATTTCCAATGCCTCCAACCCTAACATCGTTGAAGAATATATATAAAAACCATGTCCAAGTGTCTCTACTTTCTGTCTCTACAACAACAAGTGTTATTGGGAACATGCCATTGTTAGCCTCAATCCCAACAATACTTAAAAGTTGTCCTAGATGTTGTCCCTTGATGAAAACCCCATCAAAACCAACTATGGTTCTACACACTTCAATAATCCCCTTCCTCAGTTGAGAAAATCATATATAAAGTCTCTAAAAAATTGGATCATCTCCCTACAATGATAGTGTTGAGAACCCAAAAATCCAGGGTTGGGCCCAAATAAATTCTTAGCCCAGTGTGATACCTTACCGAAAAGAAACCCGGTGTGTGCATGCGAAAATTCATCATACACGCTCGCACGAGTCATGATCCACGTGCCATGCCAAATAAATATGTAATCTGTTATGTTGAGAGTTGAAACGAGCCTATAAAATGCACTGGCTCTATGAACCCAGGCTAATTATCCCATCAAGCGTCATAGCCTTCGAGCACGAGCACGTTAATCGACATGTCATGCCAAGCGGAAAACCATTATTTTACACATAGCCTAGCTACAAGCTTAAGTGGGCCCAAGCCATGCAAATGCCCAGGGCTTGCTGAGTAGGTTGTGATATGAATGGTTACAAGCATTCACGAGGCCCATTGATGGGCAGAGAAGTGGAAGTTTGGGGCTGCTTGGGAGCCCCAAAACTCGAGCCCATTTCTTGAGCCCAAATATGTGGGTAAGCATGAAAGAGAAAAAAAGTTAGCCTATTACCTTAGAAAATTTGCCCATCACCTTAGTGAAAATAGTCCATCACTTTAGAAAGTTGCCCAATTCCCTTAGTAGACTAACCCATCACCTTAGGAAGGCCCAAATGACCAACAAAATATCTGAAAGTCTCCAGCACATGGTTGGAGACAAAACCACAACAAAAGTCAAGGGTTACTCATGTACGCAGGCTGCTGGGAGTCTCCAGCACAAGGCCAAGAAACAAACCCAAGGTAGACCATTCGAAGAACCAAAGGATATTAGCGTGTGCAGCACCCTTCAAACCAACGTTGTTACCCATCTCTTTCTCATACCAGCTCTTGCCATGAATAAGGGAGGAAAGAAGGAGAGATGGTAACCAAAGATAGGAGATTGCCATTAGAACAGCTGTGGGAAGGCTCTAGAACCTCCAAAAATCTTGTATTTGAGTGCTTGGACTAAGGAAGATTTCACAAAATAGGGATGAATCAAAGGAAGAGAAGAGAAAGGGAGGGAGAGACTTGGCAGATTAGGGAGGAACCATCTAGGGTTTCTTGGGAAGACGGAGCTTCCAGCGCCTATAAAAAGAGGCATTTCCTACCCATCATAACAACCTACATCCAGAGAGCAAGCATTATCTCTCATCCTTGAAGCCCTGCAATTTCGTGCTCCATTCCTCCATCTCCTCCCATTTTCTCTTTTGGCAAGCTATTCTAAAGCTTGGCAAAGCTTTCGTCTACCTGCTGGAAATTGCTCAAACCACCCACTTTTCCTCCCTCATCTCTCTCTCTCTCTCTCTCTCCCCAACAAATTCTTTTGAAAATTCCTTCTCCCCTCACTTTAAACCCCTGGTTCTCATAGGAAAACACAGCTCTCTCTCTCTCTTTAATGCTAAACTCATGACTGCTTTGTTTCCATGCCACAAGTCTCTCATGCCAAGCTAAGTATCTATCTATAAGCAACTGTTAGTTATGTTGGTGAAGGTAACCAATGTGCTTTCTAAGATTCAGCTATCCTTTCAAAGCATTCTTGGGGCCTGATCGTTGAACGCAGACACAATGGTCAATTCCACACATTTGGTTCTTTACAGTAGCTCAGGCTCGTCAGTAGCTGCCGGAACGAAAAAGCCCTTCACTAAAAATGTGCTCCCTAGGTTTTTCCTATGAAACTCCTCACAATAATCCTACAAATTTGCATATTTTTATTCAATACTTCCTTGAATCCTCTCTTTTTCCAAATATTTTTCCTTATAGCACGGGTTCATAGTAATATATATATTGTAATGTTTCTTTAACAATGTCATGAAATTAGGAACTGACATGTTAGGATTGGTTCTGAGATTCTCATCAAACCTTATAGTCAAATCATTGTGAAGTGTCAAACCTAATTGTTTGAGCTCTGTTGCAAGTATGAATTGGATGGTCAACCAATTGGCTTAGTTTTCTCTTTTACTTCATCTCTTTTGCACTCCCACATAATTCCAATACTATTTGCCTACATAAACAATGCAAAATAATATTAAACTTTATTTGACAAATTAAAAATATAGTAGACATTATTGGAATTTTTGAACGTTTTACATTTTTTATATACTATATATAGATAACAGGTATGTTATTATTCTTGCCCGCAAAGAAAAATGATTACAAAATGTCAAAAACCGACTTTGACAATTTTGACCAAAACGATTAACACAAAAAATCCCCGAGGGCCAGAAAAGGCCAGAGCTATAAAAACAAGACAGGCGTGCAGCCTAAGCCATTAGACGTTTAATAGCAACCAAAACAAAATCCCTAGAAACCCAGAAAACCCAAACCACAACGACACCACAAACCCCTCAGCAGATCGCCAATCGCCAATCGCCATGTCAGGAGGACCAATCACACAGGACTGGGAGCCCGTGGTTATCAGGAAGAAGGCACCCACCGCCGCCGCCAAGAAGGATGAGAAAGCTGTCAACGCTGCTCGCCGCTCTGGAGCTGAGATCGAAACCCTAAAGAAAGGTTTTTTCTTGTTGCATTATGTGTCGGCCTTTCTTCTTCCTCACTCCCCTTGTTCTTTGGTCTTGATTTTTTGTTTTTGTGATCCGTGAAGCAAAAGATAGGATAAAACCCCGGAAATAATTTCAAAATCTGATTGTGGGTTTAGAAAATTATTTATGTTTTTGGAATTAGAATAAGTTATCCTTGGTTTTTGGGTTGCATATCTGCACTTGATAAAGTTGTAATTATGTTGTTTTAGATGGATCTTATCCATTATATGTAGCTCGCTCGTTTTTTTACATTTGGGTTGTTGCTTGAATCATTGTTCCGGCTTCTTCTTTGATTTTTATTACCTTGCACCTATTTTTTTTATGCATCAAATGGTGTTCAAATTAACTAAGCCGTACGTTAAAAATCGAAAGGTTTTCTGCGTTTGTGTCTTTTTTTATATTATATATTTGATGGCCCTTGCAGATGTTTATAGTTGTAATTTTCTTTTTCCATTTGAGGTGACTTAGGATTAAGTATAAAAGTTACTTATCTTTTGGGTTGCGCACTGCATATGATAATTTTAGAACTTACAGTTCTAATAGTTATTTTATTATCCTTTGCAGCTACTGCTGGGACCAATAAAGCTGCCTCCAGCAGCACTACCTTGAACACGAGGAAGCTTGATGAAGAAACAGAGAACCTTGCTCGTGAGTTTGTTTTTACATTGTACTATGTGTTAAGAAAATCATGTCGTTCGTATGAGAATTTATATTTATTTGTTGTATGAGAAAAATAATCTTCCTGAGATCTTGTTGATTCTAATATGCCTTCTTAGTTTGCTAGAAATGGTTGGTTTGGCTTATGGAAGCAGATAGGTCTGTTTACATCTTGCTCAATTGTTTCCTTCTAAGATGATGAACCTTGGCGCGGTCGTAAGTTTGGTTCCATTACAAATGTTTGATGGGAAATAGCCACTCTACAAGTGGGGTTGAGGTTGTGTATATAGGTCCTCCCAAGACCCTGCAATGGCGGGGGCCCTGCGTTGCCCCAATTGGCCTATTGTTTCTTTTGCCAAGTTGGTTGCATGGTTCATTTCTATTGTAAATATAATGTTTATGTATCGAGCCTTCAGTTTCAGTCTTTCAATGTGACATACAACTTTTTCAGCTGAAAGCCCCTCCCCCCAGCTCCCGAACACTATCTTGCCTGAAATGTTGTCCTTGCAAGAGTCTTTTTTGACCATTTGTGTGTTGTTCTTCAAAGTATTTTTTTAACATGAGAATTGCATTGATGAAAGGGGAGGGAAGTAGTCATAACATGTAATGATGCCAAGATGCTTTTCAGAGGTGCATTGGAGGGAATGGGCAATAAAAAAACGAAAAGGCTAAAAGTTACATAGTGCTTGACGTAACAGATCCTTCACTTATTGTGTTATTCTATGAGAATTTTCAGCATTGGTTGTCTGCTCAGGTAGTCATCATTGAGTTCATTTGTTGTATTTGTTTTTGTATCATGCATATGCATTACGGTATTCCACGATTCTCTTCATTGCCTGTTTGCTTGCTTTAAATTTTTTCTTACTCTTGCAATCACACCTTAACATGTGTGCTTTAGACATGCTATGAGTTGTTTTGATGGAAATAGAATTCTTTACTTTCTTGTGCCATTGTAAGAGAGAATGCTGAAAGAAGGATGAGCTTCGGTACTTGTTTCTTTTATATGCTCCCTACTCTAGGCATTCTTGGCCATGCATATCATGCGTTAAGCCTACAGTGTTGATCTTTTACGTTTCTCTATTTTAATTATAATGTATTTTTGTGCATGTTGTGAGTTTGTGTGCATTTGGCCTTATATACTTTTTCCCCCTATGCCCAGACTTATGCTTCTCTCTCTGGTTTTATATTTCTTCTTTGAACCATTGTTTTAGTGTTTTATCTAGCTGAAATATATTGTACCAATTCTGCAAAGCTATTTGTTTGTTGTTTGCTTGGATTTTTTGTTCTTTTCTACTATGTGGCTTTGTGCTTAAATGCCATCTGATTTTGACTTGTAGATGAACGTGTGCCAAGTGAGCTGAAGAAAGCTATTATGCAAGCTCGAATGGATAAGAAGCTTACCCAGTCTCAGCTTGCTCAAGTAATTCTCTCTCTCTCTCTCTCTCTCTCTCTCTCTCTCTCTCTCTCTCTCTCTCTCTCATACACACACACACACACACACACATGCACATGCGCACGCCCATCTGTGTATAGTTAGTGATGATCTGGAGTTATTTGCAGATTATCAATGAGAAGCCTCAAGTGATCCAAGAGTATGAATCTGGGAAGGCTATTCCAAATCAGCAGGTAATTACCAAGTTGGAGAGAGCTCTTGGAGCGAAACTGCGTGGAAAGAAATAAGTAATCCAGGACGGAAAATGAATCTCAGCTGGGGGTTATGATTTTAAGTTTGAACTCTGATGTATTTGCACTTAAATCTGTAGCTAAAGTTTGAACTAATATGCTGCACCTCATTCTGTATTTATCTTCCAAAGGTCGTGTGTTTGGTGCGGGAAGTACTTGTGTTTTCTAAGAATATTTCATCAAATGACGAGTTCGCAAACAATTACAACTGAAAATAAGTATCTACATGTTCATATCATAGGTGATGCTTTCCTACGTCTGACTTTTCAATTCTTCATGGGAAAAAGAAACACCAGCCTTGTGATTTCTCTGGCACCCTTGCGGTATGCCACTTTATGGGCTATTTCTCATGGGCCAAGAAGAAAAAAGGCAAACGAAAAGGAAAGATTGCATATGTTGGTCGCATGAAAGCTGAGTATTTGGAAGGCCGGTTTAAATGAAAATAGGGACAGAACCCAAATCAAATTGGGTTCAAAAGAAACTAGAGTTGTAACCTAAATCCCCTGGGGTACAAATTTCAAACCAGCTCAACGATGCCCCCTTTAATTTCTCAGTTCAAAAAGAAGTTGTGAGTTAAAACGGGAGCATACAACACAAAATTGATTCACAATAGATGATGTTAGGCGAGATCTTTCAAACATTACTGCAAGACTTGTCATTATAAAATGTGGGAAAAAGTATAAGTTACCAATACCAAATTTGATCAATTTGACTGAATTGATGCCACTCCTATTATTATGTACCTTTTAGAGCATTTCTATCGAGAGGCCCTAGTAGGAGGCCCCCAAATGTATTTCCAACGCCCTATTCTTGACAGGGCAAGAGATGGGCTCCATAAACCCATACAAGGCCCAAGGCAAAATCAACCCGCCCTCTTACCTAAGGACTATGATGGATGCCAGCTCAAGAAATCAAATTTTTTTACCGTTGGTGCGTGACGTACACACATGGACTGTGCGCGTCACACATGTCAACGGTTAAAACAAAATTTGAATTTTTTGTCACTGACACCAGCGCCTACTTTCCCCCAATGGATAGAAGACATGTGGCGCTACCTAGGGTGTCCGATCCATTCTTCCATTGTCATCCAACAGTTGCCAATTTTTATATAATAAAATTGAAAAAATACCAAAAAAATTCTGAATTTTTTCTCTCTATAAATACCTACCAATATTATTTACTTTCCACAACAAATCTTCATACACATTCTTCTCCTTCCAATATTATTTACTTTCCACACCAAATTTTCTACTACTAAATTCTATCTGTGTAAAAATACAACTGACATCTTCCATCGAAATTGGAGGCTCGTGGACAACTATGGAAGATGGTTTGTTGTGTGGAGAAAAATTCATGGAGAATTTTGTGAAAGTTCATGTTCACTTCGTACGGAAATGGCATTGGCTAGTAGGTGGAAATTTTTGAATAAAGAGTTAGGGAAATGGAGAGATGTGTTGGAAAAAGAGAGGGACAACATTTGAAGCGGCGAAAATCTTGGCAACAAGGTAAAATTTTTGTAATTTCCGTTTTATTAAATTTAATGTGTCATCTATATTCTTACATTTCCAATTTGTTTTTATTATAGATTATTCAAGCACAAATGTGATTCGGTGTCATTGGCCAAGGCAAAAAATCTTTCAACAATCACCAATATTGGGAGGTTGTTAAGAATTGTTCGATATTCAAAATTATTCCCACGAGTCTGATTGTTGTGTTGAATGAGACGCCGTTCCACGATCCACTGACATCGGATTTGACGTTGGACTCTCCGATGAATCAAGACTTGCCAATTGAAAGGGAGTTGAGGCCTATTGGGAAAAAGTCGGCTAAGGCTAAGAGAAGGAGCACTTCGAACAATGAATGTGCAAAATTTTTGGAGCAAATTGCTATCAACAATGCACTGAGAATTGAGAGAGAGATGAAAAGAGATGAGGTTGAAAAGGCAAGAGATGAAGCATTTGCAAGAGAAAGGGAGTATGAACACAAATAAGACATGGACAAGAAAGATTGGGAAACCATGGCCATGGATACGAGCCATATGTCCCTTGAAACAAAGTCATTTTGGAAGCAAGAACAAAGGAATGTTATGAGAATAAGACTACACTGGGTGGGTCCTTTCTCTCTAAAATCTCTATTCCTTTAGGGTAAGAGCTTTTCACCCCTAACAAGAGTTTTGTTTAGGGTTTTCCATCCCAAGTTTTTCTAGGTTTTTCTTTATTTTCTTACCAAACTGGTGATATAGATGGCCTTCCCTTCTATATCCAAGTAGTTGGTATGGAAGAGGTGATAAATTCGTTGGAGAAAATACTCATCCTAACTGAGCACAAGAATGATGCGATTCAGGTAGGACAAAATGATGTTGATGACGTAGGGGAGCGACTCAAGACACGCCTGGTTGGAAAAGTCTTTACAACTAATGTTTTCAACCGGGAGGCATTCAAGCAAACGATGTCGAAAATTTGGAACACGGCTCGTGAGGTGGTGGTGAAGGATTTAGGTGAAAATCTCTTTTTGTTCATCTTTGCGGCTGAAGGTGTTGCGCTATGGGCCTTGGAATTTTGATAATTACTTGAGATTCATGATGGTAGTGTTGCTTAATAAAAAAATGCATCTAAAAAATGCAGAATTCTAGATTCAAGTCCATAACGTACCATTGAATTGTATGACGATAAATATGGGGCGACAAATTGGGAATAGTCTTAGACGGTGTTTAGATGTAACAGAGGGCATGGATGGGGAGTGTGTGGGTAGATTTTTGAGGATTCGTGTTTGCTTGGATGTCTCCAAGCAATTATGACAAGGAAAAAAGGTGATTCTACTTTCTGAAAACACATAGTTATTAGATTTCCTATATGAACGTTTGCTAGAATTCTATTTTGTGTGCGGCAGAGTGGGTCATGTGTTCAAAGAGTGTTCTTTTGTCTACCAAGCAGCCAAGCAAGCACGCGAAAAGTCTTATGGGACACGGTTAAAGGCCACCAATGATTTTATCACTACAAGGGCAAGTAGTCCTAAGCGATCCAATGGGGGTGTTATGAGAGTAGACATGACGGCGATGAAGGTAATGGAACTCAGGACCACAATATTCAAAGGATATTATGTACCAATGATATATGAGGGTCAAAGGGGGATGGAGGGCCTAGAGTCAATGGAGAGATGCCGTTTATGCGAGAAGATCTCATCAGTACCAAAAAATTCACAGAAAAGTGATGAGGAAGGGGATTGTTTAAAGGGGAAAAAGGTGGAAGAATGTTTTGTGGGACTGATGCGTAAACAAAAAGAGGAGGAGGAGAGGCGGAGAGCACAAAATGAGATGGCGTGGGAGGCGGCAATAGAAGGAGGAGATGCCAGTAGTGGGTGCCCGGGGAACTCTCCTAATAGGGTTGACGTGGCAACGATTCTAGAACCAGCAGATCATGACATGATTGATATGGAAATGTCATTACAAAACTCCATTAGGATTGAAGAGTTGGGTAATGCAATTAAGGAGAAAATAATTAACGGTACTCACAAAATGAAAGCTGCGGAGACAAAGGCATTTAAGGAGGATGTGGATATCAAAACCGTAGCAGCTAGATTTAAGGCCGCCCTTGATGAGGATGTGCACGAATCATTGCAAAATATTCATGCGCACATTCCAACTAATAATATTGCAAGTGGGCTGGGTAACTCTGGGCTCGCAAAAACTATTATTGGGGCCCAAAAGAATGTTGGATCAGGGTCTGAATTTGAAACCAAAAAATTGGTAGACCCTATGCAGTATGAAGTATATGTAGGAGAAAAATAAATAAAATCAATGCCAACTTAAAGAGTGGTAAAGGGTTGTGGAAACGTAAGGCAAGGACAAGATGTGAATCAACCAATTCGCATAAGGAGGAACTCAACGAAGTTAGAGCTTTGACTGGAAAAATGGGAGTAATGGAGATAATGGATGAAGAGAGGCCTATGTCAAAGCGGGTCAAAGAGGGAGAAGATATGAATGATTTTAAAAACAGTGTGGTGGGATCAGCAAGGCTGACCTGCCACGAGCCATGAGGATCTTAAGTTGGAATGTCCAAGGTCTCTAGGCTCCTCGAACATTCCACTCTCTCAAAAACATTTTGCAAGAGAAAAAACTCGATTTGATCTTCCTGATGGAAACCAAAATGACTTCAAATTAGATGGAAAATAAACTAATACAACTTGGAATTGAATGGGTAGTTAAGGTTGCGAAAGTGGGTTTGGGGGGAGGTTTGGTTTTGCTCTAGGGCAGTGTTATCTTACTCAATTGGTCACATTCATACTCTGATAACTTATTCAAATTACTCACAATTTTATTTTACTGGGTTTTATGGGCATCCTGATACCCAACAACGAAACCATCCTTAGGAGTTATTACGCAGATTATCTCACACGATTCAAGGTGCTTGGGTGGCAATTGGAGATTTTAATGAGATTTTGCTTCCTAATGAAAAGTAAGGTAGACGAGAACGACCTCAATATTAGATGAACAATTTCAGGGGAGGCACCATTAGTGACTCACTTACTTTTTGCAGATGATAGCATCATCTTCATGAAGGCAACGAAAAAGGCTTGTATAACAATGAAAAATCTATTCCAAATAAATGAAGAGGTCTCATGGCAACAAATAAATTATTCTAAGTCAGCACTCTCTCTAAGTCCAAATGCTACTAGTGCAGACATTGATATGGTTGCAAGTGTGTTGAATATTCCTATTGTGCAGTGTCTTGAAAAATATTTGGGCTTGCCAACTATTGCAGGAAAGGGAAGGAAACAACTTTTATTAACACTTAAAAGATAAACTTTGGAAGTGCATAAATGGGTGGAAGGAAAAGCTCTTATCTAGAGCTAGGAAGGAAATTTTAATTAAAGTCTTGTTATAGGCTATTCCCACCTACTCGATGAGTTGTTTTTAGATTTCAAAAGGATTGTGCAAAGAGCTTAATGGAATTACGACTCAGTTTTGGTGGGCAATGGCGAAAGACAAGAGGGGAATTCATTGGGTGAAGTGGGATCTTTTATGTAAAAGTAAATTTGTTGGAGGTTTGGGGTTTCGTGATCTTCAGACTTTCAATCAAGCTTTGCTAGTAAAGCGATGTTGGCATATTCTTTGTAATCCTAAGTCTCTTGTGGCAAGAATTTTTAGAGTAAGGTATCATCACTCATCACATTTTTTGGAAGCATATGTGGGAACAAATCCTTCTCTTATTTGGAGTTCATTGCAATGGGGGAAGAATTGCTCAATAAGGGACTTCGTTGAAGAGTTTGAAATGGGGTATCCATCAAAGTTTATAATGATAAATGGATCCCAGCCCTTTCTCTTTTCAAAATCATGTCTCCCCTACAATTGCCAAGGTCAACACTGGTTTGTGATTTTCACTTCTTCAGAACAATGGAAAGTGCATTTACTTAAACAGGTTTTTTGGGATCAAGAGGTGGAAGCCATTGTACAAATTCCATTGGTTTCTCTTGCAAATTATGATCGATTAATTTGGCATTATGAAAGAAATGGTAAGTACTATGTCAAAAGTGGATATAGGGTAGCATGTATGCAGAAGGATAAATTGTGTGGAGGGGAATCAAATGTTGTTGGTTTGAATTCACTATTCTGGAAAGAAAAAAAATCAGGCTCTTAAAATTCCATGCAAGAAATTTTTTTTTTCTATGGAGGTGTGTTTGGAATTTTTTGCCTTGCGGTTAGAACCTTTTCAATCGGAAAATATTGTCCATGCCTATTTGTCCGCAATGCCAATGCAAAGCTGAAAGTGTTTTACATGCAGTATGGTCATGTGAGGCCGCAAAGCAAGTGTGGCAAGATTCAGTATGGGGGAATGTATGTGAGCTGTGGAGGGTCAATTCTTTTAGAGATATATTGCATGCATTACATTTCTCCTTAAGTAATGAAGAACAAGGAATGTTTGCATATATTTGCTGGGGCATTTGGAACATGAGAAATGCCTATATTTTTTAAGGGAAATCCGAACCAGCATAAAAGTTACTGCATCGTATGACTGTCTTTGTGAAAGAATTTTCTGAAGCAAATCACTTCTATCACACAATCCAAGATAGCACTTATAGAGATGGACGCAAAAAATGCGTTACTGGTATTCTTTCGGCGGAGGAATGCAATTGAACACATGGTCTTTTACTTGAAGAAGCAAAATGACTACTAGGCAAATTTAGAGTAGCTTTAGGTCAATGGTCCCCGAGGAGCTGTAATAAGGTGGCACACACCTTGGCTCAATTTGCAATCAGCTGTAATGATTTTGTTTCTTAGATTGAGGAAGTACCTATATGGTTGCTCCTATTTCTTTATGCAGATGTACTCTATTCTTGAGTTTTTGAATGAACTCTTGATTCTATTCATTGATTGTCTCTCAGTGCCCATAAGTGCTCGATCAAATCAACTCGATGTGTTTCGTGAACATAAGAAGATTGCATTTCCCTATAATGGCCATCCCTAATCAACGGTTCGTGCTCCAGTGGTTTTATAGAGGGATTTAGAAGATAAAGATGACACGTGGCGCAATTGAAGCAATTGAAAATCTTGTTCAAAATCTGAGACGTGAATTTTATAATAAATATAGACACGTGGCAACCAAAAATCTTATTAAAATTAATCTTTTAAGTATAAAAAATAAAATTAATTTTTTGTGAATAGTAATTGCCATTTGCCATGGCAATAGGTGGAAAACTAATAAAAAAAAATTATAAAGACAAACATTATTCACGTAATTAGTAACAATCATTACCTCCTTTTATTTTTCACTATATAACAAATGAGTGAAAATACTGTTAAAGTCATTGGATGAAAGTTACAAATACCGAAAAACTGAGATTTGTAAAAAAGTCACCCTAAGCCGCTTTTGGGGTTTTTGCCTCTTCTTCGTCAGCAACTGCCATTTTTGGTGGTTTCTGGCTGGATTTTGGGTATTCATCTGAGTGGGTTCTTGTGTTTCGTTGGGATTCATGGAGGAAGGGTCCCCTGGAGTGCTTCCTAAGTACTTGAGGCAGTTTAAGAGGTCTAGAATTGTTAATGATGGCGAGCTGGAGTGTGCTATGGAGGATGATGGTGTTCCTTCTTCGATTCCTGATTCTGGGCTGCAATCAAAGTCGAATTTGAAAGTGGGTACTGAAAGCTTCAGAGATAAATTGATGAATAGGGTGAATCTGATTAAGAACGTGGGTATTGATGTGAATTCCTTAGATGCTAAGTATGCTGAGCTTAATGATGAGGATGATGTTGTGATTTCGAGAGGTGACCATGGGCCGAGTATCCAGTTCTCAGATCGTGCTATGGATCATCTTTGTAAGCCTTGGCAAAATGCATTGGCATTGATCATCAAGTTACTTGGGAGGTCACACACCTACAATTACCTTCATGATCGTTTGCAGCAGAAATGGAGTTTGAACGGAGGATGGAAGCTGGTGGATTTGGTGAATGATTATTTTGTTGTTAAATTTGAGGTGGAGTAAGATCTGAATTATGTGTTGACTGAAGGGCCTTGGATCATAGCTGGGCAGTATTTAACTATTCAGAAATGGAGGTCAGGTTTTTGTCCTTCCACTGCTAGTATTACGAGAATGGCAGTTTGGATTAGGGTCTCTGCCATTCAATTGGAATGTTTTCATGTTTGGGCTTTAAAGAGAATTGGAAATCTCTTAGGCAAGCTGTTGAAGATTGATGCTCATATCACTTCACAAAATAGAGGTAAGTTTGCCAGACTTTGTGTTGAGTTGGATTTGACTAAACCACTTGAAGCTTTTGTGCAAATTAACCAAGTTTGGTATAATATTGAGTATGAGGGGCTTCCTGAGATTTGTTATAATTGTGGTCTCTATGGTCACAAAAGGGAAAACTATTTATTGAATGCTAAATCTAATCCTGATAAGGCAAGGAGTTCTCAAGCTGATGAGGTTTTGGGGGATGATGCTCCTATGAGTAAGGAGGACAATTTTATCAATAATGAAGGTTTACATGGGCCTTGGATGAATGTGCCTCCTAGGAGAAGGCCTAAGTTTGGTGGTAATGAGGACAATGGCCATGGTTTTGGAAATAGGAACCAAGGGTCTCGTTTTGCTGCTCTAAGGCAAGTTGGGGAAAATTTTGGCAATGATAATGTGAAAACTGGTGTGTTAGAGAGGCAACCTCCATTGGGGCAAGTTTTTGACTCTTTGCTTGGTCCAAAGGTGTGGACTAAATCTAAGGGGCACAAAGTTGGTAATAAGTCTGCTTTGAAGGACATTTCTAATCAGTCTCGAGTTATGGCCCCTCCTTCTATGAGGAAGAATCAAAGTGTGGTTAGGCCTAGCAAGGAAGTTCCAAGTGTTCTTAGCTCTAAAGAGAAATTTGCTTTCTCTATCAAGCAAGGAGGTACTTCTAGTTCAGTTGATGAGCATATGGCTAGTTGGGAGTCTGGACAACATATGCAAAAAGATAAAAGTGTCTATATTTTTGGCCATCAACCCCCTAGTATTATTGATCCTTGTGATGGGACTGAGGGCAATGATTCTGGTGTTGATGAGGATTCATTGGCTCCTTCCGTTACTGAAGAAGAGTGTCCAATTATGAATATGGATTTGTCTGAGGGACAAGTGAGTGATTCTAATGAGAAGTTGGTTAATAATGCCTTTGCTCCTAAGGGAGGCATGGTCGTTGATTTTTAAGGGTTTCGCCCTTAGGTGACTATTTTCTTTAGTCTTTTTTATCATGAATATCCTTTGTTGGAATTCTAGAGGTGCAGTTTGCACTAAATTTCGTTCTACTGTGATGGATTTGGTCCGTTCTCATCATATTGATGTTCTGTTTGTGTGTGAACCAAGAATTAGTGGTCCAAAGGCTTTGGCTGTGATAAAATCGTTGGGGTTTTCTTGTTTTGAAGTAATTGATCCAGAGAAATTTTCTGGGGGTCTCTAGCTTTTATGGAATGATGCTAAAGTTAAACTGGATATTATTGGTACTTCGGATCAATCTATCTCTGCTTGTCTTTCTTGGCAAGGTCAGAAGCCTTGGCTTTTCTCTGCTATTTATGCAAGGCCTTGTAATGTTAAGAAAGAGAAGTTGTGGGAGTATTTGAATTTTGTCGCCAGTTGCCACCAAATGCCATGGCTATTGGCTGGTGATTTTAATGATATTCTCCAAGCTGAGGATAAAGTTGGAGGTGTTTCTTCTTGCAAATTGACTAGTATGAAAAAGTGGTTTGATGCTGTTGAGGCCCAAAAAATCCAGGGTTGGGCTCAAATAAATTTCCGACCCAAGACAATATAGTGTTAGGGAAAAGACTCGATTTGGAATATATAGAAGTCTACCATGCACGAGCCATATCCCACATGCCACACCAAAAAAGAAACTTATCATAATAGAAGCCGAGATTAAAATTATAAGCGTGCGTTTAGCATTGCAAATTCGTACCAATTATCCTATCAAAGTATCGTACTTAAAAGGCACGCCAAGCGACATGCCATGCCAAGCGGGAAACTATTATCCCACAACAAGCTTAAGTGGGCCCAAGCCACTCGGATGCCCAGGGCTTGCTTGAGTAGGGTTGTGGTATGGATGGTAACAAATCGTCATGGGACCCATTGATGAGTCAAGAAATGGAAGTCTCGGGGCGTTTGGGGGCCTCGGGACTCAGGCCCATTTCTTAGGCCCAAATGTGGGTAAGCACAAGAGGAGAGATAGCCCATTACCTCAACTAGGGTAGCCCAACCAAAATGACCCATTACTTTAGATATCCCATAAAAGCCCAAATACTTGGTAAATTCAGCCCACTCATTAAATAGCTTGGTTTGCTATGTTAAAAAGGCCCAACTATTTGAATAAAGGGAAGTAAAAGCCTCCAGCACTTGGCTGAAACAAAGGACCACGAAGAGAACAAAGGCTCACATGAGAAGGGCTGCTGGGAAAGCGAATCCCAAGTGCAAGCATTCAAGAAACCGATGGGTATTAGCATGCAAGGGAGGACGCTACTTCTTAAACCAGCAGGCGCACCCATTTTCCTTTCCCTCATTAGATTTAGCTATGAAAAAAGGAGGAAAGAAGGGGAAGAAGATGAGTGAAAATAGTAGCCCCCCCTCTGAGGCAGCCGCTGGAAGAAACTTGGAGCACCCAAAATCTCTGATTTTGTGGGATTGGGCAGAGCTAACTTTGCCACCATGAAGTAAGTCAAGAAAGAGGAGAAGAAAGGACGAGGAAAGCTTAGCTAGAATGGGAAGAAACCATTAGGGTTTCTTGGAGAAGAACAAACCCCAGCAACTATAAATAGGGCCTCTTCTACCCAACACAACACAACCCCACAGCCTTCAAAGAGCAAGCTTTCTCTCTCACTTACAAACCCAGCAATTTTCGTGCTATTCTCTCCCCATCTTCCTTTGCTTCCCCTGTTCTAACGGATTGACAAAAACTTTGGCAGAATCTCCGCCAAGCTGCCGGAAACTGCGAAAGTCACCCAAAACTCTTCACCATCCTTCTCCCTCTTCATCAAACCTCCTTAGAACCCCTTTCTCCTTCCATTAGAACCTCTAACCCACAGCTCTCTCTCCTCAAGTGCTAAACCTATGATAATTTTGCTCCCATGCCATAATCTTCTCATGCAAAGCTAGAGGATTTATCTGTAATTTGTCGTCATTTTCATTGGTGAAGGTAACCAAGGAGTTTCCTAAGGCGTCATCACCCTTTCGAAACATCTTTGGGGCTTAATGTTTGAACTTAGATACAAAGGGGTAATCCCACCAAATCGCTCCTTACGGCGGCCCAGTCTAGTTGTAGCTGCCAGAAGAAAAATACCCCTACAGATGCAAACAGTATGATTGATCTTGGGTTCTCTGGTCCTAGGTTTACTTGGACTAATAGAAGGGTTTTTGAAAGGATTGATAGGGCAATTTGTAATGAAAAATGGCGGAGTTTGTTTGCTGATGCTAATGTTATTCATTTGCCTAGAACAAAGTTTGACCATTGTCCTATTAAAATTTGTCTGCAATCAAGATTTTCTTCTTCTCCTCATCTGAGGCCTTTTAGATTTGAAGTGATGTGGTTGAAGAATGACAAGTTCAAGGATTTTGTTTCTCGGCAATGGGGGAATCTTGAGGGCTCTGCTTGGGAAAAATCTTTAGCCTTGGTTCAACCTTTGAAACATTGGAATATTCATGTTTTTGGTCATTTGAGACAGACAAAGGCTTGTTTGCTCGCTAGATTGGCTGGTATTCAAAGGTCTTTAAGTAGAAGGCCAAATAGGTTTCTCAGTAATTTGGAGGTCACTCTTGTGGAGGAGTTCAATCTACTTTTTGAGCAAGAGGCTTTATTTTGGCAGCAGAAGTCTCGCATGAAATGGCTTCAAGAGGGGGATAGGAACACCAGGTTCTTTCACCTCACCACTATTATTAGAAGGAGGAGAAATAAAATTGAAAGATTAAAGGATGAGAATGGTGTTTGGATGGAAGAGTCTGAGGCTATTAAGAGTGTTGCTGTGAAGTATTTTTCAGATCTCTTTAATCCGGGGCAGTGTTTGCAAAGTAATGTGGACATTCCTCAACTTTTTCCTTGTATTGACTATGCTGATGTGGCTGGGTTAGTTAAGCCAGTTGACTTACAGGAAGTTAAGGACAACTTGTTTGGGATTGGTGGGCTTAAAGCTCCAGGTGTTGATGGCTATCCTGCTTGTTTTTATCAAAATCAATGGAGTCTTTGTGCTGCAGATATCTTTGATTTGGTCAGTACTGCTTTCTCTACTTGCATAATTCCTGAGAAGCTTAATACTACCTTGATTACTTTGGTTCCTAAAGTGACCAATCCTAGTTCTATGGTGCAATTTAGACCAATAAGTTTATGTTGTACTCTTTATAAAGTGATTTCGAAAATTCTTGTTGCTAGATTGAGGGTTATTCTTCCTAATCTGATCAGTCCCAATCAAGTTAGTTTCGTACCTGGTAGACAAATTGTTGATAATATCATCATAGCTCAAGAGTTAATGCGCAAGTTTAAGATTTCTAAACGGAAAAAAGGGTTCATGGCTTGGAAGATTGACTTGTCTAAAGCGTATGACAGACTTAATTGGCATTGCATTGAGTCTGTTCTTTTGGACTTAAAGCTGCCTAGAGCCTTCATTCAGCTGGTTATGAGTTGTATCTCTTCAGTTCATTACAAAATATGTGTTAATGGGGAATTGACTGATGCTTTTCGTCCTCAGAGTGGTATCAGACAGGGAGATCCTCTTTCCACTTACCTGTTTGTGCTATGCATTGAGAAGTTATCTCATATTATTTTTGATGAAGTGGGCAAAAGGAGATGGAAAGGTGTTAAATCTTCTTAGTCTGGGCCTTGTGTTTCTCATTTATTTTTTGCTGATGATTTGGTGTTATTTGCTGAGGCTAGTCCTAAACAAGCTCAGATTATGAGGGAGTGTTTAGAGAAGTTTTGCAGTGTCTCTGGGCAGGCTGTGAATTTTGACAAATCAGCTATTTTTTGTTCTCCTAACACTGGGAGTGTACTAGCTTAGGAACTTAGTCGTATATGTGGTTCCCCTTTGACGGCAAATCTTGGCAATTATTTGGGAATGCCAATTCTGCATAATAAAGTTTGCAAAGATATCTATGGTGGGTTGGTTAGCAAAGTGCAGAATCGTCTTTCTTCTTGGAAAAGTAAGCATCTATCTTTAGCTGGTAGAGCTACCTTGATACAGTCAGTTACCTCTTCTATTCCTGTGTATACAATGCAAATTGCTAAGTTACCAGTGAGAGCGTGTAATACTTTGGATCGGATAAATTGTAATTTTTTCTGGGGAGGCACAGAGAATAATCATAAGATTCACTTGTGTCAATGGGAGTTAGCGTGCAGACCTAAATGTAAAGGAGGTCTGGGTTTCAAAAAAACTCAGAATATGAACCAAGCTCTTTTGGCTAAGATTGGCTGGAGAATGGATGCCAAAGATAAGGGGTTATGGGTTAAAATTTTTGAAGATAAATATTTAAAAGGGCAGAGTATTGTGGATGTTGATTTGAAAACTAGGCAAGATTGTTCCTCAACCTGGAGAGGGGTTTTATATGGCTCTGAACTCCTTGCCAAGGGTTTAGTTTGGAGAATTGGTTAAGGGGATGTTGTGAAATTCTGGAAGGATAATTGGATTTTGGGCTCTCCTCTATCTCATTATGAGGGAGTTGTCAATATGGTTGATCCTGACTGTACCGCGTCTCAATTTTTCAAAGATGGTTGGTGGGATATAGAGAGGCTCAGAGAAGTTTTGTCTGAGGAAATGGTCCAACAAATTATTAATTTTCCTACTGGTTTTGGTGGTGGTAGGGTTGATGCTAAGATATGGAAGTGTAATCCTAATGGAGTGTTTACTGTCAAGACTGCTTATGAGTTGTTGGTGCAAGGTGAGCAGTGGTTGGACCCTTTTTGGAAGATTCTTTGGAAACTTAAAATTCCTCCTAAGTTGTAGTTTTTTTTATGGCTGGTCTATCCTGAGAAAATCATGTCTAATGCTCAGCGTGTTAAAAGGAGGCTTTCTTCTGATTCTTCTTGTAGTTATTGTGGATGGTACAATGAAGATGCTTTACATATTCTGAGGGATTGTTTGAAAGCTAAGGAGCTCTGGAGTCAATTTCTCCTTCCTAGTAAGTTTAGTAAGTTTTTTGAGGCTGATTTTAAGCCTTGGCTTATGAGCAACCTATGTTCTTCAGTGAAATGGTATGGTTGCTTCCCTCGGATTGATGTGTTTGTTTTTACTTGCTGGTACCTATGGAAATGGAGAAATCAATTTATTTTTAGTGGGGAGGATAGCCTACCTTTGCAGCCCATTCAAATTGTTGTTGCTGCAGTTTTTGATTGGTTTAAAGCTTTTGGGGGGACTAAAAACCAGGAAATTAAGGAGCACCAAGTTCTGTCCTGGGAACCTCCTGTCTCCAACTGGTTAAAATTGAATGTGGATGGCTCTAGAAGGGGTATGTCTGGTGCTATTGGGGCTGGGGGTTTGATCCGAGACTCTATTGGGATTTGGCATGGTGGTTTTGTAGCTAATCTGGGGCAGGGCCAGATTTTAGAGGCTGAGCTTTGGGGATTGTTCTTTGGCCTTAAACTAGCAATTGGGAAAGGTGTAAAGAAGCTTTTGATTGAAATGGATTCAGCCACTACTGTTAGACTTATTCAGTGTAAGGAAAGTCTTGAGTTTTACTGTTAGACTTATTCAGTGTAAGGAAAGTCTTGAGTTTCATCCCCTTGCTGGGTTACTGGATTCTTGTAGAGAGATGCTGACTCAACTGGATTGTGTGGAGGTGCATCATATTTTTCGGGAGAAGAATTTTGCTGCTGATTGCCTTGCTAATTTGAGCTCTAATATGGGGTTGGGTGTTTGGTTTTTAGATAAGGCTCCTAGTTGTCTTGGTTCCATTTTGATTGATGACTCTTCAGGAGTTGTTCACCCTCGTTTGGTTCGAGTTGTGTAGCTGTTGTTTTGGGTTTTGGGGTTGTTTCCCCCCTGTTTCATCCAAAAAATAAAAATACTGTTAAAGTCTTCAGGTCCAGGAGGAGAATTGTCGCTTTATTATTATTATTGCAAAACTATCGTAATTATTGTTATTGTGATTTATAAGCAAATACACAATTCATAAGGTCCTTATCATCACTTTCGACAAGTGGAGAGTGGACCTTACATACCGGTCTTGTCCTTTTTGTTGGGTCCACATCCTCACATGAGTCCTAGGGTAGGCCTGCATGTAATCAAGAATCAAGATTCCAATTGAATTTGTTTTTCATATTCAAAAGGAACTGTTGGAGTAAACGTTGGGTTTTTTTATTTTTTATTATTATTTTGAAGTACAACAAATTTATTAATAAAAAAAAGGGAAATTTGTATAAATACCACCTGAACTTTCAAGCATGTGCGTCATTACCACCTGAATTTTGTAAAGTGTTGCAATCCACCACCTACGTCTAACTCCGTTAAAATTTCGGTTAAGTTTTAAGGGTATTTTTGTCAATAAACTATAACAAAGAATAATTATATAAAAAAATAGAATTAAAAATACAAAAAAATAAAGCTAACGTCCATATCTCTCTCTCTTCTCTCTACTCCATCGTCTTTATTCCACCAAATATCATATCAAATTGCAATGGCTCATTGATTTTATTGCCTTCCTGTATTTCCTTTTTTTTTGCCAAAGCCTTCTTGCATTCATTTCATGGCTTGCACTATTTGTTCAAAGGCTTGTCCTTCATTTCAATGGAAGTTTGCATATCCAAAAAATAAAAATTCATACTATAGTTACTCTCTCTCACCCTCAATCCAGCAAATTCAAAAAATTTAACATCAAAGCTAGAATTTATATGTGATGTGTGAGTCACAGCATAAAATATAAATGTGAAAGTTTGACATATTCGACATAGCCCCACAGACATTCGATGCAATCTAATTGTTAAGCAAAATATCATAATAGACAAAGCAAACTACAAGATTAAACAACAACAATTTTTTTAAAAGTTACAGTAAAGTCAAAAACTATCAAGAAATTCAGAAAAACACATAAATTTAGAACCACTATTGACCATAAAACATTACAAACTCAAACGTATCAATCACCACACCCCTTACCAAACAATTACTAACAATCTAAAAACTATAAATACGTAATTGTCGAAGCTTACCATAATTTGGTGGCTCCCCAGCATATCTGAAGTTATTATCCATATCAGTTACTTCAATCCTCAGTTTGCTACTCAATTTCAACAACCCACACAAGAGATGCCAAGAGACAAAGATGAATATAGAGTATGGTGTATGCAGAGGGTGGGTTTTGGGAACGTAGGTTTTTTTTTTTTGCAGTGGAGCGAATTGACATTGGAAAAGTAGGAGTAGGGTTAGGGTGAAGGCGCTGTAATTAGGTTAACTTTTTTTAAAAATCTGTTTTTTAATATAATTATTCTTTGTTATAGTTAATTGACAAAAATACCCTTAAACTTAACGGAAATTTTAACGGAGTTAGACGTAGATGGTGGATTGCAACACTTTACAAAGTTTAGGTGGTTAAAAATAAAAATTAAAAGTTCAGGTGGTAATGACGCACATACCTGAAAGTTCAGGTGGTATTTATGCAAATTTCCCTAAAAAAAATTGCCATGACCACTAAATCAATTAATTTACAAGATCAACCACTTCAAGAAACACCCATTTGGGCACTTGGTTTGGCTGGATCTCGCTGGATTTTGAATTCCTTATCGCATATCCATCCTTCTAAACAACCAATTAAGGAAGCAAGCAACCAAGCACCCATGAATCGAAATGAAAATTCTAATACATCAATTATTTTGAATTTTTTTATACAAACGATATTTAAAAAAGGAAGAATCGAAACTAAGAACTCGAGTTTAGGCTTTGATTGATTGACTTGGAAACCTGTTGAACCCTCTCTGATCCAAAAGAAAACCACACTAACAAGTTAACAACTGCAACAAGACAAGCAAACAAACACTACATAATTTATTGACAATAAATCAACCGAAAAAAAAAGACCCCAGCCATAAGCCACCACCACCACTTCCAGTCAAAACTCAGGGACAGGCAGGTCCTCGTCGGAAGGAGGAGCCAACACCCACTCTCCGCTGCTCTCATCAAGCACCATCCCTTTGTTCTTCTCCACCCACCAGGACCCTGGCACATACAACTCCGTCTTCAGAAAATCGCTCGACTTGTTCACCAAAGCCACGCTCCTCTTCACTCTCAGCTCGAACTCGCCTTCTTCCCCGTTCCACCCAGCCACCACATGCAGCATCCCCTGCAAATTGTGCCAGTCGCTCGGATTTTTCGACTCCTTCAAGAACTTTGACTTCCTTGTATCAATCACGAGCTCTGTTCCAACGTCACGATAACCCAGTAAACGCCCAGGGTAGTGTGGGATTAAATCAATGGTGTTCTTGGTGTGCAGAATCTTCAGATTTGGGTAGCTCTGAATTCGATTTTTCAGTGCCTTGTTTCCGACTTGTGGGCAACCAAATACGAAAGCAGCAACTGGGATGTCATCAGCAACCCCATTTTCCACCAGATCAAAGGCGCTCAAGATTGACAGGCTCGCCCCTAGGCTGTGCCCTGTCATCGTTATGCTCTGCTTCTCGTCCTTGTACTTCTGCCTCAGCTCTTTGATTTTCGTCAAAAGTTGGTCTCTAGCGCTTAGTTTCGTAAATGACGATTTTGGGTCGCTCGAGGTGTACATGCTAAGCCAACCCCTCATGACTTTGGGCTCTTTTTCGTCATCTTCACTCTTGCCGTCGTCGCTGCTGCTGCTGCTATTACGACCATGTCCGCCATCTGTTTGGTCATTTGTCATGCTGGGATTAGATTCATGAGAACGTAACAGAGCCGCAGCAGAATCGAGGTCAGCTCCCAGCACATTAACCCACTCGTAGTTTCTTATGGTGCCGCGCCACGCGACGTAGATTTCGCGCCGTCCGATGGCCTTGCTGACGGCGTCGGTGGTGACGGCGATGTAGCCGATCCAGTTCGACTCACGGTCCCACGACTCGCGGGACTGGGAGTGGAGGAGCAAGGCTTCGGGGACGCTGACTTGGGCGGTGGCGTAGAGGAAGCAGGAGACTTGGTAGCTGGAGGCTTCTTGGAGCACCACCTTGTCGAAGAAGGAGGCCTTGCCGTAGCGGCTGGAGCCGCAGTACTTGGAGTTCTGGTCGTTGTTGAAGGCATCGTAAGTGGCCTGGCAGAAGTCGCCGCAGCGGAGGACGAGGGTTCTGAGGTTGAGGTCCAGAGGGTCCAAAAGGCCAGCCCAGTTGTTTGCGCCGAGAAGCTCTGGCCATGCTTCTTGGGTTTCGCTAGCCGCCATGGACAGAGCTGGAGGAGGAGGAGGAGGAGGAGGAGGCAATGGATGGCTTATTGTTGTTGGTGGTGTTGTTGTTGTGTGTTTAGCGTTTTGGTTGCCCATTTTTGTTGTTGTATGTCTAGCAGAGGAGGAGATTTGAGCATGGTGGTCGTGGTTGAGTTTGGTTGGTGGCGGCCATGGCCAGAGCTTAGGAGACCGAAGAAGAAAGTAAGTCTCCTCTGTTGGGGATAAGAGATGTCTGGTTGCAATGATGGTGGGGCTTTATATCTTGCCAACTTTTTTGTTGTCAACGTTTGACAGGTGGGGAGGGTAGAAATTAATGAACATGTGCTAAATATTTTATATAGGAAGTTAGTTGGCTTTTCGAGTCTTTAGTCTTTTTAAATTACCTTTTTTTTTGGGTCTGAATTTTAAATTACCATTTGAGGCAGGTTCATTTGCCAACAAAAATAATGTAGAAGGAGAAAAGAATAAAAACATGTAAAAAAGAATATTAAAAATTCCACAATTTTTTAAAAAAAAAGAGAGAGGAAAACTGAGGGGAGAACTTGCAATTACGAAGGGGCAGTGTCCGTTCACACTGTATTGGTTTAGATTAATAAATTAATTATTACTAGCCTCTCTGCACGCACTTCCGCGCCTGCGAAAGGTTTTTTTTAGAAAAATTTAAATTTATTTTAGAATTAAAAAAGATAATGGTTGGTTGTGTTCCATAAAGATAGGACTCATTATCTGATTTTTCTTTTAATTTTAATTTTTTTAAATATGAAAAAGTGAATTTACCATATTATCCTCATTTAATTAATAATTTCAATTCTTAATATTTGCATTAACCAATGGCATTTTTTGGTATTTTGAATGTTTCACCTTTCTCTGCCTTTTGCTTTATATATATATATAGATTCTTTGTTTTGTTATTATTGATCTTTGGCAAAACAAAAACAAAAAAACCATTTATGGCGTTGATTGTCAGTTACTTTTTTAAACAAAAGTTATTGTACCCAACTGGAAGTGATTTTGACCTTTACATAATTACTTCCAAACGAGTCCTAAAAGTTCTTTTTATCACACGTATTAAATATTTTAAAGTGTTTTTAATTAAATTTCCACTAAATAATATGGACTATGATTGTAGATGTTGTATAATTGTTGCAAAAGTCATCAATAAAGGTGAAACTCATATAGATATAGCTTTGTTTTAATATAAAGATGAAATTAGGGCTAGAATTTTAGACCGATTAACCGACAAACCAGCTGCACTAGGTCAGTTCAGGTTTTTTCACTTAATTTTGGTTCCGGTCATTAAACTGAACCGAACCGCTATGATTTTGTCTGGTCATTGATTCACCCTCTCCCAAACCAACAGCTGAAATTAGGACTGGAATTTTAGACTCATTAATTGACAAATTGACAAAATCATACTAGATCGAACATGTTGGTTCGGCTTTTTACGCTAAATTTTCTGTTTTTATCATTAAACCTAATCGAACCGGTATGACTTAGTCCAATCACTGATTCACCATCTCCCAATCGCCAGTTCTTTGAACCAAACTGACCTACCACTAATGTGATAAATATTATAAAAGTTATGCACCCATAGAGACTCGAACACCCGACTTGCTAGTTGGAATGAAGGGATTTTGCCACTATACTAATTACTCTCTTGTGAAATACAAGCATAATCATGATATTTAAAAAAACTCCTAAAATAATTTAAAAATACATATTATAAAAATGTTAGGGTTTTAACCATCACACTCCTTTTTATCTCCATCCGCCTCCTCTTATTCTCTCTCTATATTTTTCTCCCATCGTTTCTTCTTCTTATTCTCATCTTCTCTTCCTAACTACGTTGCCGCACATCTACATTTAGTTTTCTCCCAACAATCACTTCCTCATCTTCTCCTCTTCTTCTCTTCTTAATTAGGGTCTTGACAGAATGGTATCAGAGATTAGACCCATACCGGAATTGTGCCAACAATAATGTTGGACCCCAGGGAGGGTAGATTGTAAGACCTATGAGCCCTGAAGGATGTAAGGTGAGAAGGGGCAAGATGAGTGAGAAATCTCACATCACTCGAGGAGGAAAAGGTGAAGTGCCATATATGTGGGGCACTTGACTTCTTAGCAAGAGGCCTTTTGGGAAAGATGACATAAGCTTGAGCCACCGTGAAGGTCCATGCCCAAAACAATCAGTATCTTGCTAATAAAACTGGGCCATGACAATGCAAAACAGAGAAAACATGAGACAAATAGCTTTGAAGAAAGTTTATATATAAAGTAAGGTAGCCAAATGATCTGAAACCCAATAGGCCTTCCATAATGTCAAGCTAACATGAATGTAAACATGATGTATACTCATCAACTAAACTTGCCAAAAGAAGCTGAAAAATTGCAATCTAGAGGAAGCTCTTCATACATGCGTAGACGGCCCCAAAAGGGTTAGGCATCCTAACACTTCGCCCAAACACCTAACCCAAAAAAGCTAGAGATCGCAGTGGGTTGATAAGTCGCGTGAGGTTGGTGAAGTCCCAAAGCGGGGTTGATAAGCCCAAGGATGGAAATTAAGGATGGCAGCTAAAGTCCAAGTTGGAGTTCACACTCCGAGTCGGGATGGCAGCCAAAGTCCAAGTCGGGATTTATACTCCAAGTAAAGGCCAAAGCCCTATGTGAAAAATTAATAATAAACAAATGACAAGGGTGGAGTCCAAAAATGGCTAAACTATTAGCAACAAAGCTACTTTCTTTGGTTGGCCATGTTTTGGCTTTTGTCAAATAACCAAAGTTGATAAATGATTATTTATATTTATATATAATGGTTTGGGCGTTAGTAAAGGCCATGAAATGGCCTACATAAACATATAATTATCATATATGTAAATGCTATCATGCTTGGTGATTAATACATATAAAGGACATAGTAATTTCTTGGCCAGAGCATCAGGTGGGAGTCTCAACCAAGTCAAAAGCTCCAAGTGCATGACATCTCACCTGATGTTAAATAAAGTCCAAGTTCAACCTACGAAGCTAAGTTCAAAAGTTCCAACAGAAGTCTCCTTGTAAGTGGTGAAATTCAAAAGTGGGAAAACTTGTAGCTAACCTACCAAGACTTATTGCATCCCAGATCAAGAGAAGAGTTTCACAATCCCAATCCGTTTCCATTGAACAACTAGATGGGTTGGTGGTGGTTGGGAAGTTCTCATCAAATGCCTAAAGCCCCGAAAGGCATTAATCTTGTAAGGATTTTCAATGAAAGCTAATTGTGTCCATTTAATGGCCAAACCCGTGAGCTGAAGAAAACTCTATAAATAGCTCCTTAGAAGAAGAGGAAAAGACCTCCAACTCAACACACAAAACCTATCTTTTTATCCTGCACCTTTCAATTCCTAGTTTAGGATTTTATCTTTCCAGCACTCTAGATTATCCAAATTCTTAATTTTCCCAGTGTAAGCTTACTTGCTTACAATTTAATTTCAGTTGTCTTTAAATTCAAGTTTAATTCAAGCCTTTATCACTTTAATCTATTTTAATGCATTTACATTTTTGTCATTTCGTTTCTTGCATTTACATTCATTGCACTTATCACCAAAATCCTAAACATAGTCATTCAAAGCTCAATCATCATTGATCTTAAGGAAGTGAAAGAACTTAGGTCAAGAAGAGGTTCCTTACTTGACCAATCAATCGTTTGATTAGAAGTTAGAAGCGTAAACACACTCACACAATCTTTTCATCTAAGCCATCAAGTGGCTTGATGATGACATGCATCTCAAGTAAAGAAGGACCAAAAAATCCTTCCTTTGGTCTCCTTGGCCAAAAAGAGGAAACACTAGGGGAGGAATCATAAAGGTGGTTTGAAAGCCACTTTCTCAAGCTCCAAATATATATAGCCATATATAATCAGAAATGGTCGTAAAGCCAATCGAGAAATCATAGTGGGTCAAAGCTATTCATATATTTAAAACCGCAAAAATCTCAAGAGAAAAACAATTAAATCACATTGAAAACTCAAAAGCTAGAGACGGTAGTTAAACTAAGTTTCATTCAAAACCATCAATATGCAAGGGTTTATAATTTGAAAGACCGCTTCTATCCACTTCTCAAACTGTGAAAGGAAACATAAAACGTGGAAGATGGAATCTCTATCCACTTCTATCAAGGATCCGTGATTGCAACTCCAATTTCTCAAACTGTAACTGGGTTTGGACCAATAGGAAAAACAATGAAGCGGCAGATCACCTTGCGTCACTGGCACTATCGAGGTCGAGTTCGGAAGTCTGGGTATCCAGGCCCCCCACCTCTCTTGTGCATATCTTAAATCGTGACGGCCTTCCCTGCTCTCCTTCAGCATCCACATAACATGTGCTGTTCAAGATGGCAAGACTCTCTGATTCTAGATTGTCGAACCACTCCCACGTTGTGGGGCTCTTTCTTGTAGCAGCTTGTATGGGTCTATTGAGTTTTATTTGCTGTGCATGCACTTCTGTTTCTGTCGCATGGCTTTGCTTTTCCTCACTTTGAGTTGTAATATGTTGGGTTGCTCTCCTGTTAATGAAAGTTCTTATTGACCAAAAAAAAAAAATAATAATTTGAAAGACCGCTGTACTTATTTCAAAACAAAACTCACTCAACGAGATACGACCAAGCTCGATCCTCGATGGGATTGTCCTGAAAGAAGGGGTTGGGGGTAGGTCTGTGCAGCAGGGAGATCAATTTTGGATGGATTTAGGGTGTTGCGATTTGGGGCTGCCGGAGAAAGGGGAGGAGTGGGGGGTGAGACTTGCATTTTGTAAGCACATGTGAGAATGGCATTTTGGTGGCTTATGAAAGCACTGTGTATCTCAAGTTTCATATTTTATTATGGCTTAATATCACAAAATGTTCCTAAGATTTACGAAATTATCAAATTGTATTTTTAGTGTTTTTTTTGTGTTATTCATGGTCATCAAGATTAGTATGTGTGATCACAAATGGTTATTGCCGTTAGGTTCCGTAAAAAATCTCCGTTAGTTTGCTGATGTGACATATATATATATATATATATATCACAAAACATCCATTAGGTTCCAAACCTATCACAAATGATTCCTGCAAATTTTTTTAATTTTTTATTTTAAAATTCATAAAATTTTGGTTTTCTTCTTTAAATTTAAAAAATATATATATTGTATTTTAAATACACGTGAAACTATATTTTTGAAGGTGTGAGCTCCACATATATGCCACATCAACAAACTAATGAAGTTTTTAAAAATAATTTAAAATTTATAAAATTTAAAAATGAAAAAACCATTTATAGAAGATTTTAACCTCGAGGACCATTTATGAATGCTAAACTCTTGGTTTTTTCATTTTTAAGTTTTATGAATTTTAAATTATTTATAAAAAAAAAACTCCATTAGTTTGTTAATTTGGTATATATGTGGTGCCTACATCTCCAATAATATATGTCACGTGCATTTAAAAAAGAAAATCAAAATTTTAGGAATTTTAATTAAAAAAATTTCACAGGGACCATTTGTGATAAGTGTGTGAACCGCAGAGATGTTTTGTGATATATATATATATATATATATATATATATATATATATATATATATATATATATATGCCATGTCAGCAAATTAATGAAGTTTTGACGGAACCTAATGGCAGAGACCATTTGTGATAACACATATTAACCTTGAGGACCATGAATGACACAAAAAACCATTAAAGATGCAATTTGATAGTTTCGTAAACCTTATGGATATTTTGTGATATTAAGCCTTTTATTATTATTATTATTTTCTTTTTTTTTTTCATTTGGGTCAGGGGCAAAAAAGGGATTTTAGTGGGAAAAGTTAAGACGGGGTGGGTTTCAGCAGTTGGGGGGTGTACATAGAACTCCCATTTTCCGTTTAATTAATTAAAAAAATTTAAACAAAAACCAACTGCAAACAGAGGAGAACGGGAATTACAGTGCAAATCCATGGAACCAAAGGAAGCCTGAGAAGTCTTGTTCTGCTGATTTTCTGCTTATTCATAAACTGAAGCAAACATGGCTTTGGTTGATGTCACCAAATCTTGCCTCGATTCCATTAGCCAGGTAAATGCTTTTTATTTATTTATGAGTTTTCAATTGAATGATGTTGGTTTTGTGCATTTTGATACGAAATGGATCTATCGCCTGCAAATATATGCTGTTTAGGGTTTACTTTTTCCTGAGCTATTGGAAATAATGATTTTGCAAATTACTGCATTGATCAGGCTTTCAGATTCTACCGAGTTTTTCAACTGCAATTTAGTTATCTGAGCCTAACTGGGATTTCTTTTTATAGAAATTAGGGATTGCAGCTTGAATTTAGGGTTACAAATCCTAAATCTTGGCTGAATTATTGGGTGTTTTATAAAAACAGTGTTCATCCTCTCTAGTTGTTAAAATCCTAGTACTTCACCAATCAGCTGATTTTTCAATATGACTTATTAGTGATATTTATTTGAGAATACAAAATTACAAATGCTCACGTTGATACTCGACTTCTTATATGAAAATCCTTGTAAAAAATGACAACTTGAAAGTTAAATGAAAAATTGGCTGCGAGTAGGTTGGATTCTGCCCAATAATCTGTGATTCTGCTATCTTAAACCCATTTGAATCAAAACTATCATGAAGTGGACAGAGATATGTTTGTTCCCCTGCTTTTTTTCTTCCTCTATATAGAATCATACTTGAGTTTTAGAAAACAGGGGCGCCTATGGAATTAGTTTAAGGCCAACATAACTGCAATGTGCAATTTGAGCTGCATATGTTTGCGATTTTTAAATTAATTGTTCTGTAACAACTAGACATGTTAATATTCAGTTGAAATTATTATGTATATTTGCCTTTTGAGACAATTCATTTCTTCGTCTTCTCTTTTTAGATATCGGAGCACATTGAAGGTTCTGTTCTTTACTTAGATGCTGGGTCTACACAGAGTTTCCAATTCATGGGAGCATTTCCTTTGTTACTGAACCATGGAGTCCGTGCTGTTTGTAGTTTGGAAAACATGTGTTCTCTTGATACGGTAATTTGGTTCTTTCAGGCATAATTTGAGCTATGTTGTTTCATTCATCTTGTAAAACGTGGAAACAATGTTCACATTCTTTTTGTACAGAGAGACCATATTACATAACAAGTGTAGTAAATTATCTTTTTTTGTTTTTTGAAGTAAAAAAGTTTCTTTTGATGGTCATGGTACGCCAATTTTTGGCCTCCGTTTGTTTCATGTAAAATCTCTGTATTGATGGAAAATATATTCTCTAAGAAAATATTTTCTTGGAAATTATTCCGTATGTCGATTCATGAAGTAAAATGGAGAACTTTGTACATCCCTTTTTATTTAACGTCAATTGCTGTGAAGCTGTTGATTAAACTTTCATTCTTGTTTACCATCTCGAGCCCCTTTAATGTAGTCATTGAGAAAATAATATTATTCCATTAGATGTTTAGGCCTTGCTGCAGCTATACCAGTCACCCAACAGTGGTGCAACCAGAATGATTGAGCAAAAACAAAAAGAATAGGATGTCATGTATATAATTTCCATGATGCACCAAACTTCTTGTCCTCTTTTTATTATAATATGCTTCTAGGACGCAGATGAACATTCTATTTAATTCTGTATCTATGATCCTTTTTTTTCTTCAACTGTTTGTATCCCTTCTTTTTCTAGGTGGTTGATTGGAATGCAAATTCTGATCCTGGAAGGAAAGTCGTGGTGATCACATCTCGTCTACTAAGTGATGCACATCGATATATTTTACGTTGTCTGAGCACACATCAAGCTGTCCGTTGTTGTACTATATTCACATCTATTTCAGAGGTGCTTCTTTGGAGTTACTGCTTTTGGATGGAGTTTATAACGTTCGCTTTTTTCATCTTATAATCAATTTTTCTCTTGCTATGCATGGTGCGGTATGTCTTATTGAATGCTTTACTGATTGCAGGTAGCTCATTCAGCATATGCTGATTCACCTCTGGGGACAGATGCATTTCATGAATATGAATCCTTGCTTGTCCAAGATTATGAGGAGCTTGTCAGGAAGGGTAAGGAAAATTCCAGACAGACAGAAGGTAGCAATTTAAAGGATGAGATAAAGTTGGAAGATGAAGGATGCTCACGACTTGCGTCTAGTGAAGAGGACCTATCTCGGCCCAAAGCTAGTTCAAGAGCAAGAGATTTCATTGAAGGGAATCCGATAGCTGATACAGAAGATGTAGGGAAAAAACTGGTTGTTTCTGTGCATCACTTCCCCATGATTTTGTGTCCTTTTTCACCAAGAGTCTTTGTTTTACCTTCAGAGGGATCAGTTGGTGAAGCATACTTATCAGTTGAACATGAGGATGCCCTTAGTCCCGGATTGCCTCCCTTAAGTACTGGATTGCCTTCTGATGGTGATGATATTCCTCCTGGGGCAACTCTTACAGCAAATTTTCTTTACCATCTTGCTGCAAAGGTGCTATACATACTACCTTTTCCCCATGTTCAATTTTAGTTTATTTCCATCATTTCTTAAGTTTCTACATATTTGATTGTCTTCCAAAGTCTAGATTGCACTTATATTACCAAAGAGTTAAACAATAGCTTACAGCTTACAAGGTTGTAAATATTGAACCATCCAAAACCCTTGTATTAATGTAACAATTAGCCAAAATTTCTAGATGGTCATTTTCCATGATATAGATATCACTTTAAATGCCAACAATGATTGTTACCAAAACCTGCAGTTCTATATCTTTTGAAAGTGTATTTCGTCTGTGTAGTATTATAATAGAAACATGTGAAGTAAATAAAGTAAAAACACAAGAACAATACAAAATAGGTTGACAATTAGCCCTATTTTATTTTTTTGTGTGTGTACCCCAAGGGTTAATTTGATATGGTGTCTGTGCAGATTGCTTTAGTTGTTTATTATACCCTGACCGTGGTTTGTTTCACTTAATTATGCAGATGGACTTGAAGATGGAAATATTTTCACTTGGTGATCTCTCAAAAACTGTGGGGAAAGTTATGACAGACATGTCAAGTCTTTATGATGTAGGTCGCCGCAAACGATCAGCAGGGCTATTACTCGTTGACCGTACACTTGATCTTCTTACTCCATGCTGTCATGGAGATTCACTTGTTGATTGTATGTTTTCATCCTTGCCCCGTAGGGAAAAAACAACATCCTTTACCCACCTAAAAAGCTCACAAACCCAACTCAAGCATAGCCCTTCTAACCTGGAACGGGCTTCTCTTGATGTTCAGATACCGCTGGCCAAAATTCTAAGGGAAGAAGATTGCAATACAGATCACTTTCGCCTTTTAGAAAACATTGAAGCTTTTCTATGTGGGTTGGATTCTGAAAACTCTGCTTCTCAAGTTTTAGATTTGATTAATCTAAAGAACAAAATTCATAATGAGAAGCCCCTTCAGTTCGAAAATGAGCTTTTTAGTGGGTCTTTTGTTTCAACTGAAAATTTTCGGGGAACACCATACTTGGAAGCTATACTAGATAGGAGAACAAAAGATGGGACCATTCTTGTGAAGAAGTGGCTTCAAGAAGCTCTTCGCCGTGAAAAAATAACTGTGAATGTGAAATCACGTCCTGGTTTTGCTACAAAATCAGAGTTGCAACCCATGGTCAAAGCACTGGCTAAAACCCAGTCATCTTTGCTGAGAAACAAAGGAATTATTCAATTAGCAGCAGCTGCACTGGTTGCCCTTGACGAATCTAATTCAGCCAGATGGGAAGCATTTATCAGTGCAGAGAAAATATTAAATGTTGTAAGTGCTGGAGAAACGAGCCAGAGTCTTGCTGCTCAAATTGGTGATCTTATCAATAAGAGTGCTTTGGTGGGATTGCATGGACAGAAGAATGGAAAATTGGAGGCGTCACAAGGGTTGCTTTCTTTTCAGGATGCTTTGCTCCTTATGATTTCTGGATATATATTGGCTGGTGAGAATTTCCCAACCTCTGGTTCTGAGGGCCCTTTTTCTTGGCAAGAGGAGCAATTGTTGAAGGATTCTATTGTTGAAGCAATTCTGGAAAACCCATCAATAGCAAAACTGAAGTTTCTTCATGGTCTAATGGATGAGCTTGAGACCAACTTAAGAAAGATCAAATCAGAGGACAGTAAAGAAACGTCTTCAGATCAAATAGACATTGATGATTTTGATGACGATGAGTGGGGTAAATGGGGTGATGAAGATGTTGACAATAAAGATAACAGTAAAGAGCAAGTGTATGGTGACATGCAACTGAAGTTGGAGCTGCGTGACAGGGTCGATAGCCTGTTCAAATTCCTTCACAAGCTATCCAGTTTGAAGAGTCGGAACATACCATTGAAGGATGGTGCATTCTCTGCAGAAAATAATTTCAGTGGAGATCCATATGCAAGTAGAGGACTACTTTATAAGCTTCTAACAAGGATTTTGAGCAAGAATGACGTACCTGGTTTGGAGTATCACTCTTCTACTGTTGGACAGCTTTTTAAAAGTGGGTTCAGAAGATTTGGCCTTCGGCAGGTGAGTTGCAGTTTCCAGATTTTGGTTCAGTAGCCCCATATATACCTAATAACCTTATTCTGATTTTCTTCAGGCAAAACCAAGTTTAGCTGACCAAAATATCATCCTGGTTTTTGTTATTGGGGGAATCAATGGTGTCGAGGTCTGTATTTCTTAAACTCTTTTACCTGGTTTTTATTTTTTTTCCTTCGGTTCTTCTTTTCGTCGTATTTTAGCATGTGCACATGAAAACTTAGTGTACTAGTTCCTTGAAAAGAAGCATGACCCTGGTGTTTTTTTGTGTGAAACAAGGTTCGTGAAGCTCAAGAGGCATTATCTGAAAGTGGAAGACCGGATATTGAATTGATTCTTGGTGGAACAACTCTCCTAACTCCTGACGACATGCTTGACTTATTGCTGGGGAAGTCTAGCTATTTCTGATTGTTTAGTCTGAAGAACGATTGAGAGAGTAAAATAGGTGAATCTGAAAGATTGTTGGGTTAATATTTCATCAGCAATATATATATCTTTTTTTCCCCGCTTGGAATTACTGAATACTGAGCTATTATGCGTGCTGCTCTACGTGCACGTTTGGGGAAAGCTAAGATGGAAGTACTTCGAAATATCATTAAAAAGAAAAGAAAAATGAATACAAATTAATAGAAAATATTTTCCAGCTGAATTCATAAATTGGGAACACTCTCTAAAATTAGATATGAAGAATGAAACTTTGGCTTGTTTATTTTTTACAGTAACCAAATTTTGGATGTTTTAAAGACTTTTAGCCCTCTTCTTTTGTTAATTTTAATTTAAACCACTTGAGGGAGTTTCGAGCACCATGTTATATTTCAAAATTTCGAAAAAAAAAGGTTAAAATTCTTTAGTGTATTAAAAAAAATTGTAGCAATAATCCTTGAACTAAAATTCAAGTAGCATTTTAATTCCTCAAAATAGTTTTTAGATTCAGTAGTGCTGATCTTGAAATTTGGTTTGTTTATCAGTTTCGTCAATTTCATCTCACATGTTTAAAATGTTATAAATAAATAGCATATACCAATGGGGTGTTAGTTGGATTGGCCTAAGATACCTACCATGTGTATGAGTTTTCCCTCCTCTCCTTCCTAATTTTGGCAAATAAAAAGCGAAACAAAAAAAGAAATGACTAACATATGTAATAAAAAATAATTGACATCAAATACAATTTGAAAATAAAAATTAAGGAGAAAAAAAATAATACTTCAGCCCAAAACCCCTAAATTTAACATTAATTTTGGTACTATTTACAAAATAGTATTTTGTTTTGATTTTGTGATTTTTATTTTTGTTTGTTTGGGAATCTAGTGCAAAACCCAAAAGAAGCAGTCTGCTCTCAAACAAACTCAAAATATTTTCAAAAAGACAAAAGCGCCCCTTATCTTTAGCATCAAAGACATGCAAGTCCTAAGCTCAATGCACCATGTGAAGATTTTGTCTTTATTACATTGCAGTGCAGCAGCCCATGTTAAGAAGTTTTGTTTGTTTGTGCATATGTTTGAGTAGGGGTGGGCATCTCATCCGAATTATTCATGTGCCGACCGTACCGTACCGACGGTTTGATTTGGTTTGGTTAAATAATTATTTTTTAATTTTAATTATTTCGATCCGATCCGTATCGAAACGTTTGGTTTGGTTAACGGAAACAATATTCCTAACCCGACGAAAATCCATACCGATATGATATTTATACTTATCTTATTATTTAAATACAAAACAAGAAACCAAAGGTAAATACAATCAGCATTGTGTATCACTCCTTTATCACTACTGTATCACTTTTTTATCACCATTATATCACTTCTTTATCACCTGGATACTGTAGCACTTTTTGGTCAGAGAGGAATTTATGAACTTCCTTTGTTTTCCAGTTTCGACCTTTGTCCTGTTTTTTACCTGTAACTTTCCAACCGTTGATCCAAATTTTATGTTCTTTATATGGTTGGATTCAGTATGAAAAACTAAAGAACCTAAAGTGGAAAAAAAAAATGTCAAAATCATTTACATAAATGTAGAGAATTCAATAAAAAAGAACTCTCAAATGTTCAAACAACAAACACAAGTGACTCCCAATACATCTTCAGTACATATTGAATGATATAGTGACTAAGTTATTTGATTTCACACTTGGATGGATTAGACTATTGGATTTTTATATTTTACAAGGATATTTTGGTGTATTTGTTCAAGAACTTATGTTATGTGAAAGTGTTCACCCGTTTCACTTTTGTTCCTGTGATGATAGGGTAAAGTTCCCCATTGCCTTGAGAACCATTGACTGGTCAACAAGTCAACTTTCTTTAGTGTGTGAGCATGCCACTACTAACAATAAAAAATCCTAGCAGACTTCTTAAAAACAAATAACTTGCGTCCCAAGTTACTGACTTCTAAACAAGGAATTGTGAATTTGGGTGAGGAATATCTCCAAAGTAAGTTCTTTTCTTGCCTCAGACTAGTGAGGACTTCATAATTTTTTACAGTACAAGACTGGTAGTTCTGGCCAGATAAAATGATAGGAAAATGAACTGTTTTCAGACAAAATTCTTTTTTACAAAACTCAAAAGGGAAAAACGGACTCTAGAAAGACAAAAAGAAGACTGGACTTCCATTTCTATCTGGGTAGATGCTTCTGATCCGGGCTGGATTGGATATGCCTGTGCTGGACTGGACTATCAACAACTTCAACTGGTCTGTTTCAGCTGCAAATCAATGCCAACGTTCGAATTTGGCAGAGCTTTAATTTATCTAAAACCCTGGAAGGCTTTTTGATTGGGCAGAATTGGGACTTCTTCAGTCTGGAAAGGGCAGAAGTGGCTGGACTTGACTACTGTGCTAGAACTGTACTGTGATATCTATCCTGCTTGATCAGGGCTCTTCATAAATTTGTTGAGGTTTTCATATTTGTAAAAACCTGAACTCTGCTTGTTTTGGCTTATGCTGAACCAAATTTGTAACGAGAGAAATCTCGTTTTGAATGATTTTATTTCTTTAAATCTGAACTGAAGTTGGCTGTCTTGATTGGTAGCTGTTTCGAAGGCTTTTGAGATCAAGTGATCATTTTGAGTTTTTGTCTTTGATTGGTTTTTTTGGTTGTCTGATTGATTGTTCTCTGCTCTGTTCACCCTCTCCTATATTTTTAAGAAATGTTTTTGGAGTGGGGGTTCTAATTCTTTTAATAATGGGCGGCAAAAATTCTCAAAAGATCTTTCATTTTTAAATGCAAAGAAAAAGGGGGTTTTATCAATTCTGGCAAATAAGCACTCAATAGTCAGTTCATGAAGCAATCACTTCCCTATATTTTGATGGGGAACCTAACCCTTCTTCTAGTTTAACTGCTCCTGTAAGAGTTTTAAACTGTGATGGTAAGTTTTCCAGTTTTGATCAACTCCATGTTTCCCACTTATCTCCTTTTTAGAAAACATAGTCTGCGTATCCCTTGAAAATGGTGCCTTTTTTGGAGTAGAAAAATATCTCTAAATATACAAAAAGGATTTTGATCTCCTGGTGGTAGAGTTTTTTCAAAGATGTTCTCCTTTTATACCTGCCCATATTAATCCTTTATCAATCCCAGTTGAAATTGTTGACTTTTCCAAGTCAGAGGGTCGCGTGGGTCTGTCTTTTTTTTAGGCTTCTCTTTCTTAATTTTAAACATGTCAAGCCCAATTTGGGTTTCTTCAAGGCCCAAGTCATTCTCAAGGTTTTGATAGTTTCTGGGCCTCCAAATTTGGGTTGAGTGTATAGTCTTGGCCCGATTATTTGTTGGCAGCTGTCCAAAATTGATATGGGCTGAGTGTGTCAAATTAGGCCCAAACAGAAAGTATTATAAATTGTATTTTTATTAGTATGTTTTTATTACGGTACTACCGGCGTACTGGCCAATCCGAACCGAATATTAGGTTAACTGATCCGAAGTCTATTGAAGTCTTTGGTTTTGTTAACGGAAGAGAAAATGGTCTACCGAAGTCATTGGTTTGGTTAACGGAAGAGCCTTCTACCGTTTCGAACCGATCCGTGCCCAGGCCTATGTTTGAGTGCCTTTTGTCTTACTGTGCATGTGAATTTGTTTAATTATGATGTGTGCATGTAAAGTGTAAGGGGTGTTGTATCAGTTTGCATGTGAATGTGTGTGTGACAAGTGTGACATGTAAGTTCAGAGAGATAGAGAGAAGAAGAGCTCTCCATCCTTAGCCAAGAATGCAATCAGTTAATGATGTATATAGTTCGAAGCTACAAAGAGAAATGTACAATACCAGAGAAGAAAAAATCTTAGTACTTTCTTCTTCAGCTTTCCATAAATACAACTCTCTTTGTTCATATACTTTCTCTTATTATACTTTCTTACTTCGACCACTATTAATACCTCTGACCACCGTTAATACTCAGTGGTAACAATTCCAGCAACAAAAGCAATTAATTAAGTCTTTTTCTCTTTTATTTTTGGTTTTCTTAGTAGACCTCTTGTCCAAGACAGGGAAACACTTTTATAATTGTGTTATTATCTTGCTAAACTAACAATCAATACCTCTGAGTTATGCTCCATAGCCCTTTAAGTTGGCTTCTTTCCAGTTCCATGTTCTAGGCATGGTGTCTGGTTGTTATTTTGGCCTTTAGAAACATTGACCGGGGGACCCGTTGAAATTTTGGTATCAAAACTTTAGTTTAGCACCTTAACAATATAATTATAACAGTAAAGTACCGTGAGGACAAAAGTCAATCAACACAACTGATAAAAAGCCAATGGTTTATAACATGTTAAAATTTTGTTAATTACCATAATCATCAGTTAAGAATAGTGAACCATTTGCATGTTTGGCCCTTCGTGGACAAATATTAGAATAAAAGAAAGGTTACAAGAATTAAAAAGACAAAAAGTTGAATACCAAGTAGAAATTAGGAATCTAGAAAAATTAATAAAATCACAAGAAGTAAGTAATTATCCAAGATGAAAATTAGAAGTACAAAATAGCGTAATAAGTGTGGGAACAAATATTTCGGCTTCCAATCGTAAGAAGTCATGTGGACAAGAAGAATATCTCCTAGGTCAATTAATTGATATTAAAAATAAGGATATTATCTTTATTTAAAAGATAATATCACCTAATTAGGGTATTATCCTGTTTTGGAGACTGTTAGAAATGTGCCCTAAGAGCCAATACATTTGATGTAATCTCCTTAGAATATATTTCGTATATGATATATAAAGGGCAAACTTATTTGTTATCTTTTACATCGTCTAAAGAAACAAATGTCCAAGGTATGCTAAATAAGAGATAAAGTAATCTAAAGAAGATTAGATTCGGGAGACCTTTAATCTCTAACTGTAGCATCCCAAATTGTTCCTAATCATAGGTTATCAAATGGGCCTTGATAAACAGTCAAGATTAGCACATATTATGTATGCTCAATTGGGAGGATGGTTAGTCTCAAACCATTTGTGTAGTTGACACTAATACAAGTATGTGGGTGCTCATTAGTGAATGAGTACACTGAACGCGATCAATCGTAGTTCTCGTATGGAGTATTTATCTATATGTCAAACGAGAACTCATAGTTGCAATAATGCAAATTAGTCCTTAGACCTGAGGCATCATGGTTGTCCTATGATGCGTTATTGATCTTTGATAGCTCTTAAAGGCAAGCCGTAAAAGATTTGTCTTAAGTGTTGTTGGGATCTCTTAATTCATCATAGGGGCATGTGAATGTACAATAAGGAATCTCTACTTTCGATAAAGAAGGAAAATGTTTCAAGATGTGATTCAGTAAATCTTTGGCCAAAGTATTTTGAGCTTGATTTAGAAAGTTGTTCTTAATCATGTTCTTTTGAATCACATGAGGTTGTAAATCATATTAGGGGTTTGACATAATCAATCCGTACCCTAATAATATGATTTGAAACATTGTATAAGAGAAGGACCATATTGCATTGCAATTCCAACTGAATAGGTTCTTTATCTATTCTGGTTAGCTTGGGTAGCCTTGATATATTGCTAGATGTCACTCTTGGCTTGTGGAAGTCCTAGGATTGATTGTGATCGATCCAAATAAAGGAAGAATTAAAAGGGGGTTTTAATTCCAGTTGGTTAGAAAGAGTTTTAATATTTTCCCACTGCCTTGCTAATTAGAACCTAATGGATCGCACACCTTAAATGGTTAACTTTGAGTAATACAAATGAGAATGAGGAAATCAATTTGATTGATTTGATGTGGATAATTTACTACATGTAAAAACGCATTTGGGCCTCGATAATAGTTAGAGAGAAGCCCAAATGGTTGGGTATCAAGCCCAAGAGCTTAAGACAACTAAATATTATGGTTTAAGTGTCATAAGGCCCAATTTTGGAAGCCCAATGGGGTTTGGCCGAAAATGGTTAAGTGAATATGTATGGGAATTGTTTCCAATAAGCTCATTAACACACAAACACAATCCAACATCAACCAAATGGGTTTGGGAGATCAAAGAGAGAAAAAGAGAGTTTTCAAAAGTGAAACACTTTCATCTTTCAATGTGGTTTAGATTGAAACCAATCTTGAGAATCTTGCACTAGCATCCAAGTGTTCTCAAGATACTTATTCTCATCTCAAGGTTCCATTGGTGTGGAGACTTAGGGGCCATATACTTTTGTGGCTCACATGGAGGAGAAAGATCAAGGAGCAAAGATCAAAGATCAAAGAGGAGATCAACAAAGAGGAAATCATCAAGAGAAGACCAAACACAAATTGGTTCATATAATTGCTTCAAGGGTAATTAGATCTTATCCTTTCCCTTGAATTTTTCATTTATGAAAAACATATCAATGTTCATGGCTTAAGATACTTGGAAGAAGTTTTTTTTTTGAATTTAAACAACCACCTTAGACTTCCGCTGCGATTAATTTGATTAAATGCATGTTTAATATTCAAATGAACTTTGGAAAAATGTTTTGAAATTCCTTCAGAGACATCATCATCAGTTAGGTGATTTGATCCCAATCAAATCTCTAATTGATTCAATCTCTACAATTTGGGAAAAGAATATCTTCCCTCCAAATAAGAAGATATTCTTCGAAAAACCCTAGATGCCTAGAGCCCTATAAATACATGGCTACATTCAACACGCAAAGTAATTCCGAAACCCTAGAAAAAGACCCGAAATCCCTCTCTCCTAGCCGACAGCCACCTTAGCCGACTGCTCCTCCACTTTTGTCTCTCCACACGGCTCCGCCTCTTCCCACAGAGAAAACTCCATATCTTTTTTTAGCTATTGTTTTCGCCTAGATACAATTCAACTAACTTAGGTATCGGAGAGCCTTTGGCCAACACCGTCCGGGTGTGGTCTTCTACTCTAGTTTGATTTTACAAGAATCGGGGAAAAGGGAGAAAGAAGTTCAAAAGGTGAATGATCTTCAAGTGGATATTCTCCCATGAGAATATTTGCACAAACAATAAAGAATCCATAGAAACATTTCAAGAGCATTTAGGCATATTAAAAAGAAAAAGGTATACTTAGATAAATTTTAATTATATGATAGAGTACCTTAATTTAGAAATCAGTGAACAAAAAAAAAGAAAATTTAACCTTAGGAAATAAACCTCATAAAAGAAAAAGTAGAATAAATCCATTTGATAATAGTAAATGAAACTCTTTAGGAGAAAGAAAAAAAAAAATTAGAACAGAAGATATATACCCTAATAAACAAAAAGCACAAGAATTTCTTAGAAAATGTTTTGAAAAATCCCAGAAAAATAAATATAATTTCGATAATATCGAGATGATGAAGACAATGCAAAATTTGAAGAGTAATTTACACTAACACTCACTGAGATTTCTTGTGTTTTCACAAAAACCCCTCAGAACACCCCTTGAGGTTTCAGTTTGTTTTCACAAAACCCATTTTCGTTGATTTTTTGTCCAAAAATTGATGATCTCATTGAAAACAAAAACTTATGCAAATGACAACATTAACCTCAATGAAGTATATAGAATCTAATCTCAAAGGCCAACTTTGTCATTTGGAGAATATTTTTTTGTATAAAATCATCAATCTTTGGTTGTAAAATCAATGAAAAAAGGAGTTTTGTGAAAACAATTTAAAACCTCAACGGGTGTTCTTGTAATTTCAAAAATCTTAAGGAGTTTTGTGAAAAAGCCGAAGACCTCAGGAGGTGTTAGTGTAAAATACTCAAAGTTGAACCTTATAGAAACTTTATGTGGTACTAAGTCACTCATGTATCTTATCATGCAATGTATAAAGTGTACAATATTGTAGTAAATCATTATAAATAAATTATTATGGTGTGTTTAATCTTTTGTCATTAATTACTAAATATTTTCTACACTCATAGTGTTTGTTAGCTCGCTATATAATTAACTTAAATCAATTAAACACATTATGCAATGCATTTCCTTCCCATTTTTTGTGATAAAGTATTAGATAATTGACAAAATAAAAATCCTTCAAAATTTCAAGAAAAATTTCCTAGTTTTTCTTACAATTTCCATGGTTTTTATTCAATTTTTATTGATATCGATAATATCCCGATATTTCCATCGAAATTTTCGTGTTTGTGGACTACCGATATTTCCGAAACCATTGATATTTTAGAACTTGGTCTTATGTATGTGGGAAAATTTTCATATAACCAAAAAGACCAAAATACCCTTATATTTAAAGATTACCAAAATACCCTTGTAGAGAAAAAAAAGAAAAAAAAGAAAGGCATCTGAAACGTGGAAGGCAGCAGCCCACTCTCCTCCCATTCTTTCCCCCTTGTCTCAAGTTTTCAAATCCACAATCATTTTGGAGATGAGTTGTTGTACGTGAGTCATTAGCCTAAGGTGTGAGTTAGAAGGCTACTAGGAGAGTTGGATGAATGGAGGAGAGAGTGAGAGGGTGAGGAAGATGAAGAAGCTTGGGAGGAGAGAGTGAGAGGGTGAGGAAGATGAAGAAGCTTGGAAATGTTGTTGAGTTGGTATTGAAAGGTGATGATATTTTTTATTTCAAGCAATTTGTTAATTCATGGATTTAATTCAATTTTGTAGTTGTTTCGAGTCTTTTGAGAGGTAGGAAGATCACTTGGAAGTGGATTAGATAACCAATTTCGTTTCTGGGTGTGTTGAGTAATTTTAAAGTTTTGGGTTCCTTTAGAGTTTTGAGTTCCTTCAAGGACTAATGAGTTTTAACTGTAGTTGTGAAGTTTGGAATGATTTTTGAAGATATAGGAACGATTGGGTGGGTTAGAATGGATGAAATCAACTTATAACCAAATCTGGAAATTTGTTATTTTTGGAAATTTTCAGTCCGCGAGCCTCACTTTGTCTCTTTTTTTCTCCCAATCCTTTGAGTGTTTGAGGAATTCATTTGTTAGGTTTTTAACTAGACTTGTCAAGGAACAAAACGCAATTGGTTTCGTCGAATTTGGTTAAGTTTTGTTATGTCAAACGCGACTGCAATTGTTTGGAGAAAAATATGTTTTCTGCAGAACATGCAGAAAACCAGCCATGAGCCCAACTTTGGAGTTTGATTTCTCTTTCGTTTAGCCCTGTTTTGAGTGTGGTTTGCTGGGTTAGAAATTAGATATAACATGCTTTAAAACAGTTATAAGTTTTTCTTTTTTCCATTGAAGTTTGGTTAGTCAAAATGAACCACAAAAATAAGGAAGAAATGGGATAAATTGCAGAATTTTGGAGAAGATGAACAGTAACCTTAACCAAGCCCACTCGTATCTCCGGCTAGTAGCAGATGTTCCGACAGCCTTCGATGCCATATTTTAGTCTATCCGCCTTGGTTTCTCGATCCAAGTCCAATGGTATATGCTTTGAGTCAATCCGAAATTGTGCGTCGAGGCGGATTTTGTTTGAAGTATCGGTATCCAAATGGTAACTTTTGGACAACAAGTGTCGTTGGCCTTGTTTCGGTGTTGACATGGCCTAGGACACAATTTTACATTATTTTGGATGAGATTTGACCACTTTGGACCATGGGTTGGTCCCATGGTCATTTTTGTTATTTTCACTCAGAATCTTTGAAATGCGTAAGGTTGAGGTGTTAAGTTGAGGTGTATTGGTTTTAGGTGAAATAGAGTGAATACTGCTCAATAATAATTTGGATTTGAATTTGTTCAGGAATTGGATCAAAAGTGTAGATTCGACGAATCCGATAACTTCCGAAGGGTAAATGGGTACTTTAGCTAGACATGAGGTAGGATTTCCTGATCTACCGATGATTGGGCTATGTCACTTTTAATCTTGGTGCTTATATATAGTACTATAAATATGAATATTATTGTTGCTTTGCTTGGTGAATATTATTTAATATTCGATGAAATACTATTTGATTATGTGAATATTATTATTGATGTTTCTGCGTGGATATTATTTGATGTTTGGTGAATATTATTATTAGTATGATTAAAATTGAAATATTATTGTTATTATCTATATTATTATTCCACAGAGATAAATGAGGTTTGAGCTGCATTACATATGTATCATAAATACGGTTGTGTTTTGGATTTATGTTTGGGTTGAGGTATATCTAAGGGGTGGAAAAATGCCTTAGATATATTTGAGTAAAAATGTGGAATATATTCAGATAATGGGAGCAGGGCATGAATATAGTTAGGTCATGGGAGCAGGGCCTTTAATGAAAAGTGAAAGTTGAGAAATGCGTAAATAAAAAATGGGGTTAAGTTGTATGGGCGCTAGTTCATATTTTAAGGTATTTAGAACCACAGTGGTAAAAAGCATGGTATAGGACATACATGCTTGTTGTATGGTATGAATTAGTGGGATTAGAAGGCAGTGAGTTCATGGCATCACCACATATGCAAATTTATTCATCAAGTCTGGTTTCATAATTTATATTCTTTTGTTTTATATGCATGACACTTTGATTAACTATGATAATTGACCTTGAAGGGTTTGACGATACTTTACTGGGCATTAGAATGCTCATACCCTAATAGATTGTGCAAGATTCAAGGCGAAAGTTGAGGAAGCAGGTTTCAACCAAGCTACTAGGCCTTTGTTGTTGAATTGTGTAATTAGTATTTGTAAGTAGTCAACCGTTTGATATGGATCTTAGTATGTATTAACTACGAGCTACTGCGACTCTAATTCTGTGTTATTAAGTAAATATTTATTATTTGTGGCTCTATTTCTCATCATATCATGGTTGGATGATTTTATTCTTATGACTATGGTATGACTCACATCCTTATTCGGGAATATTCTTTATTCTTGAATTAGGTCATGACAAAAATATAAGCAGAAAAAGCTATATAAAAAGAGTTATAGAAAATATATACATTATAAACAACAGCATAAATTTTTTAGAATTCAACCTTCAAAAACTTTTAGAAGAAGAAAATATATCCCTAAACAATTTAGAAAAAGAACAAGTAAACCATGGATTAGAAAATATAAAGTACCAAATAAGAGTACATGTAAATGTTATCTTTGTGGCGAAGTAGGACATATTAGACCTAAGTGTCCCAAATTAGGAAAGCAACCTAGAGAAAAAAATAGTTTTGATGATAATTTAAGTGATAATAGAAGTATTTATGGTGTTATTGCCTTAGACTCATAATTAGAATCAGAGTATTCTAGTAATTCAGATAGTGAATTAGATAGGGCATGTTTGGTAGGCCTCACTGGACTGGACTGAGTTAATTAGCACTTAAAACCCATGTTTGGTGAAAGGAGGGACTAACTTAAATGAGACTATATAGTTCAACAGTACAAAAAATGCCTCACTCGCTCGTGCAATCTAGCGAGCTCGCTAAACATAACACGCGAGTCCGAGCCAACGCCTCTCTCTCTCTCTCTCTCTCTCTCTCTCTCGTTTCCTTCAACATCGAATCTGCACTTCTTCGAAGTTGTACTAAGGCAAGTTTTTTTTATCTCTCCCTTTACATATCTCCCTTCACTCTGTCTGCAAAACCCTATAGCTCTCCATTCTCATTCTCTTCCAATTCCCTTTCGTCATTAACTCAGAAAATGGAAACGGAGATGCCTTAGAAGATGCGCAGTTCAAGAGCAGCAGTGGGTCTTCTTCTCAAGGCACTCTCCAACAAGAACAACGCTTATTATCCATTTTACCGCAGTAGTGGTCCTTAGAAGATGTCTTTCAGCTGCTTTCACTGATCGGAGCCGAGCACGGCCATCATTCTGGTAATGGCCAAAGAAGAAGAAATGGATTAATAAGATCCCAATTGTGTTTTGGGCATTTTGGTGTTTTTTAATTTTAATTTTGTGGTGTGGTAATTGGTTTGTGAAAAGTTGTGGTCTGGGGCTAATTGAGTTTATTTTGTTTTTCTCTTTGGAAATTTGGAAAGAAAGACAGAGCAAGAGAGAGAGGAAGGCAAAGCGAGAGGGAGAGAATGGGTTTTTTTTCTTTTGTAATTTTTTTTATAATTTAATAATTTATATAATTTTTTTTCACACATCAGCCCCAATTAAATTTAAATATTTTTTAAGTCAAAATCCTCAATTGAATTTAAATATTACAAGAATTATTTTTTAGTCCGACACAGCACCAAACATAGGTCTTCACTATTTTTACAATCAAACTTCTTAGTCCGACACAACACCAAACGTAGGTCAGTACTTAATCCGCCGTACCAAACAACCCCTATGTGTATTCTTCAAGAACAAAAAGAGTATTAGGAATTTAAATATGTTAATTTAGGGTTTAGGGTAGAAAACATTATTATATTGAGACAGTAGTTTATTGTAAACATTATTATGATAATAGACCAATAGATAACATTATTATAATAGTGGTTGAAATAATAGATAATAATAATCAAAAGAATAATAGCCCTAACATAGAGAAGCTAAAGACGAGTTCGTTAATAACAATTTACGCAAAAATTAGCTAGACCAGTACGAATAATACAGTTTGATACAAGACCTGTATATTTAACACATTGTATTAATAATATACCAATTAGGATAGAAAGACAACAGTTTAATTTACCCTTAACTTTTATATCCCCAGTAGGATCATATCCCTTTATCTTAGGATTAAATTTCTTAAAAAGTTTACAAGGAGGATTTTGGTATACACCTCCAGAAATGACATGTTTTAAAAAAGGCATACCCACAACAAATCAAAGTAATATATTAGAGTCTTAAAATATTAACATAGAAGAACAAAATGTTAAATACTATAATATGGAAGAATTAGAAGAAATACATGAACAAAAGATAGATGAACAAAATAATTTAGAATATGATGATATAATATTTGACCATGAGTATACAATTGTAGGAGAAATAGAGCCCTTAGAAATTATACAAATACATAGACCAAGGACTTTAGAAGAATTATTACAAGTAGCTGTACAAACTAGAATTATAGGAGAAGACCCCTAATTACATTGGACTAAGAATAAGAATAAGATATTAGCAAAATTAGACATTATTGATCCAGACTTAACAATTAAAACAACATATATGTCATGTAACTTGTTAGATAAACAAGAATTTGAACAACAAATAAAAGAGCTTTTAAATCTAAAAGTAATTAGAGCTTCAAAATCTAGGCATAGATCAACGGCCTTTGTAGTTAGAAAACACTCAGAGCTTAAAAAAGGTAAAGTCATAATAGTGTATAATTATAGGAGATTAAATTATAATACTTATGGATATAGTTATAAATTACCAAATAAAGATGAACTTATGAATAAAATTCAAGTAAATATTTTAGTAAATTTGATTGTAAATCAAGATTTTGGCAAATTAGACTAGCAGAAGAATCAATTCAATGGACAACTTCACTTGTCCATAGGGACATTTTGAATGGCTTGTCATGCCATTTGGATTAAAGAATGCACCATTGATCTTTCAAAGAAAGATGGATTAAATTTTTAAGAAGTATGATAATTTTTGTAGTGTATATGTAGATGATATACTTATTCATAGTAAAAATAAATGAACATAGAAAACACTTAGAAATTATTTTGATAGAATTTATTGATAATTGTATAGTTATAAGTAGGAATAAAGTAGAGCTTGAAAAACAATACATAGAATTTTTAGGTATGTATATTAAGTCAGGAACTATACAGTTACAAGAACACATAGCTAAAAAAGTGTTAGAATTTCCAAATAAATTAGAAGATAAAAAGCAATTACAAGCATTTCTAGGATTATTAAATTATGCTAGAAGCTTTATCCCTGACTTAGGAAGAAAGATTGCAGCATTGCATAGTAAAAGCAGTAAAACTTGTCAACAATATTTTAATAGTGAAGATATTAAATTAGTTCAAAAATATCAAACAAGACATAACTTAGCTTAAGCCTCTAGCATTACCATTACATAATAATTACAAAATAGTTGAGACAGAAGCATCATCAACAGGATGGGCAGGAATTTTATATCAGAAGAAACATAAAGAAGAATCTAAATCTGAAGGAAAAGTTTGTAGATATGCTTCAGATAAATTTAGTGATATACATGCTTAGACTTTCAACCACTGACTTGGAAATTTTAGGAGTAATAAACTCCCTTAAAGCATTTTCATTGTTTTCACATAATGAGATATTTACTATTAGAACAGATTGTCAGAATATTGTTTCTCATTATAATAAAATTACTATTAATAAACAAGCAGCCTGAAAATGGGTCAATTTTGTTTATTCTATTATAGGAAATGGTTTTAGATCAATATTTGAGCATATTAAAGGTATGGATAATAGTTCACCAAAAAAAAAAAAAAGGTATGGATAATACTTTAGCAGACATCTTATCTCGTATTATTCATTAGGGTAAATTACCGAAAACCCCCTTGGATTATTTCAGCCAATTTCACATCTGCCGTTAGGTTTTCCCCAATTCCATCCAAATGCCCGTAAAAAAAATCATGTGAGAGGAAAGTGAGTCGTCTGCTGAGGGTAATATCGTCCTTTCACACCTCAGCCCTCAGCCCCCTTTTAGCCTTTGTTTCAGCCAAGGAGATTTGATAGAAACTAAACCCTTTTAGCCTTCGTTTCAGCCATGGAGATTCGACATAAATGAAACCACCCCTTGTAGCCTTTTCGAAACCACCCCTTTTCGAAACCACCACTTGTAGCCTTCAAAACCACCCTTCAACCTTGCATTTTAGCCTTCGTTTCAGCCTCACTTTTCGAAACCACCCTTTTTTCACAAAACCCACCCTTGATGACAGAACCCAACCCCATTTGCAGTCGTTTTAACCTTCTCATGTCGCTGATATTCATCAATTTCATGAACAAGAGAAGAAATTGTAGTCGAAGATAGAAATTGCAGTTGAAGATAGGATGCATAGGAACATACGTGCAGCTTCTACCGAATCAAGTTCGACCACTTTTATTACGGAGGATGATATGGTGCGTATCTTCCGGTGTGGATTTGAGGCTGAAACAATTGTTTGTTGGTTTGATGAAAATGCAGGGAGGAGGTTATATGTGTGTTGTAGAGAGAAGTATGGTGGTGGCTCTGGTTGGAAGGCTTGGAAGGACCTAAAAATGTCTGAGCAGGCCAAACATGTCATATGTTGATTGTTGAGACAAATCAAGTCATTGGAAGAGAAAAGAGCTAAAGAGAAGAAGATTGTGCAAGAGCTAAGAGACAGAGAGAAAATTTTGAATTTGGCTGCTGAGTTGTTTGGTTGTAATTTTGTTGTTGTTTACTGTATTAGTTAGCTTTTTATTTGGTTGAATGTAGGTTTTGATTTGGTTGAATGTAGTGGCTTGTGCATTCTTTTGGCTTAATTAATGCAGTGGCATATTTGGAGGTTCAATGTAGGTTTGGCTGAATGAATTTGGTTGAATGCGAAGCTTCTTTGTTTTTTTGGGTAACTGAAACTTACCATTTGGCACAAGCCAAAGCAAAATACCCAAAAACTGCAAACAGAGCAGTACAACAAAAGCAAGGCATAAAGCCTACACTAATCCAAGCAGAGTATGCTTGGTGATAGATTAATTTGTGAAACACTTCAAAATTCAACATAATCCATCCAAATTCAACATATTAACATCTCCAACATTTGAAATCAATCAAATAGTCATTTGTTGAAAAATATGCATCTCAACATCTACAATACATCCAAAACTTCATCTAAAGGAGCCATCTGTTCAAAATATAAATTCCAACTGTTGAAATACATCCAAATTCCATCCAAAATAGCCATGAGTTCAAAATACACATTCTACTATAAAATATACATTCCAACGTTGCTTAAACATCATCCAAAAGACCCATCTGTTCAAAATACACAATCCAACATCTACTAGTCCATCTGTTCAAGCCAAACTACCAAGGCATCCATTCAAAATACCCATGAAATCCATCATCTCTTTTACCTCCTTGGCCTTGCTCTTTTTGCAGGGGATTTGAACCTTTTCCCTGCTGGCCTGGAACTATTTTGAGTGGTAACAGCGGATTCAGGTTGTGAATCAAAATTGCTTGGACCTGCTTGTGAAGCTAAATTGTAGGGAGTTGGTTGTGAAGCAAGATTGGTTCCACTTGCTTGGCTAGCAACATTGGTTGAAGCTGTTTGGCTTGCAGTGGCTGCAGTCCTTGTCAACCCTCCTTTAATTGCCTACAAATGAAATTAATCACAATTAAAACTCAAATGAGTCCAATTAAAACATTTAATCATAATTTGACATCCTTTACCCTTAATGTAGCAGTGGCTGCAGTTCCTCTTCCCACATTTTTTCCTCTTCCTGTCCCTCTTCTTCTCCCTCTGCCTCTTCCCATATTGTCATCTGCCCTTCCACAATTAGTAGCATTATGGCCCTCTCCTCCACAGACTGAGCAATGGATTACAATTCCATATCTCTTAAGCTTGGTGGCACCCTTTGGGATCTCATCAACAGGTCTAGTCCTTGTCTTCTCTGGCCTACCACTCTATTTGTGATATAGTGGGGGTTTAATTGATGCATGACCTGATTTCTTCCATAATTTTTGGCTTGGCATTGGTGAAATGTAATTGCTATAAGTCCTATCATAACGTTCTCTCTTATACACCTCATTCACATAACTTATTGGGCTTCTCTGTTGCCTTGATATTGCAACCATGGCATGGCAACATGGGATACCACATAGATCCCATTTTTGACAATAGCAAGAGTGAGTATTTAGATCAACTGCATATTTTCCACCAAGCATATGAGTGACTTGAAACCTATTTCCACCTGCATTATGTGCAATGCATGAGCCACTCTCTTTCAAATTCTTTTCAACAATCTGAAAGATCCTTGGCCCAACTCTTTGAGTCCATTTCACTTCCTTTTGTCTTGCAACTCTCAACATTAAATAGGTTATTATCCTTTCCACCATCGTGATGATTGGTTTATCTCTTGCCTCTAAAATTGCTGAATTAAAGCATTCACATAAATTGCTCAACAGTATATCACACTTGCTCCCAGTAGTAAAGTGTGACATGCTCCAATGAATTGTTGGCCTATCCTTAAGCCATGCATGAGCTGGGGCAGATATTTCCATAATATTGTCTATCTCAGCTTCCCACCAAGGAAGTGTTGTACTTCTAGCAGCAGCCCATAGCCTCTGTTTAAGTGACAAACTATCATGCCCAACAACTTTGAAATTATTGTGCAGATGCCTTACACAATGCTTATGTTCAACATTCGGCTTTAAAGCCTCAATTGCTTGCCCTAGTCCTTTTTGTTTGTCAGTGATAAAAACCCACCCATTTCCAGTGCCTCTTACCCCAACATCATTGAAGAATATATCTAAAAACCATGTCCACGTGTCTCCACAACAGCAAAAGCTATTGGGAGCATGCCATTATTGGCATCAATCCCAACAACACTTAAAAGTTATCCGGAATTTTGTCCTTTGATGAAAGCCCCATCAAAACCAACCATGGTTCTGCATCCTTCAATAAACCCCTTCCTCAGTTGAGCAAAACATATATAAAGCCTCTCAAAAACTGGATCATCTCCCCGCAATGATGTCTTCACTAAAACTGTGCTTCCTGGGTTTTGCCTCTTAAACTCCTCACAATAATCCCACAGCTTTGCAAATTGTTCTTCAATGCTTCCTTGAATCCTCTCCTTTGCCAAATTTTTTGCCTTGTAGCATTGGTCCCTAGTAACATCTATACTATAATGTTTCCTCGCCAATGACATGAAGTCAGCAACTGACATGTTAGGATTGGTTCTCAGATCTTCATCAAACCTTTTAGCCAACTAATGTGAAGTGGCAAACCTAGTTCTTTGAGATCTGCCGCATGTATGAATTGGATGGAATGTCTTCACTCTAACAGTGGATCATATCCAACATGTGCAGCATACAATAACCAAGGGCAATCTTCAAGTTTATTTGCAGATTCATCTTCACCCTCTTCACCCTTACCATTCCTCTTACTTTTATCACTCTGCCTCTTTGCCTTATCACCCTTACCATGCCTCTTTGCCTTTTCACCCTTAGTATGCATCTTTTCCTTACCACCCTCATTATTACCATCACATACCAGCCTCACTCTATTAGGCTCATTCTTCACATACCTTATTCTTCTAGCACACTTGCATGCATAGTACGTTATGGCCTCTCTACATTCCTGCATATTAGGAAACTCCAAACCCAAGTGGAATTTTGGATCTAAAAGGTCACGCTGTGTATTATACTGCTTGAATTTTGGCTGCCTCAAACCTCTTTTCTTGATATCTTCACCTTCACTATCTTCATGCAAACTCTCTAAGTCTGATGTATTATAACCATTATTGTCAACCTCACTTGGTTCTTTATTTCCATCATCTTGCTCTTCACTTACAACATACCTATGAATATTCATGTTGTTCTCTTCATCACTTTGCTCAAACTACTATCTATGAAATCACCATCTTCTTCGTCATCCTCCCCACTTTCAGCTTCATCACTTTCTACCTCAACTTCCTCTACCTCTCCAAATTGTTCCCCTATCTCAACATCCACGAACTCATATTGCACATTTTCTTCATCAGCATCATACCCATGAGCAGTGTCTTCATGATGTTCAACATTTGCAGACAATATTGGGGACTGAACATTTAGAGGCCTAGGTACTGGATTTTTAGTTATGTATAACACAAACAGCTGGCTCGATTTCATCAACTTCAATGCTACAAAATAATCCTTATTTGTCCTAATTTCTACCCGGCCATTTGTCCTGTGCTTGTAATAGTATTGAATAATCTACTCATCATACCCAAGGTGTTTAACCATTTCAAATAACTCAAGCATTGAAACCTCATCTGCATCTTGCCCATCAACCCATTGTACAATACCTCCCATATATAAACCATCAACAAAGTAGCCGCTGTGGTGTACTTCAAGTGTGAACATGTCAAGATTAGCTGCACAACAATTAATTTTCTCATTAATTTACTATGTACCCTATACAGTACAATATACATTTACTATCTACCCTATACAGTACACTATATGTTTACTGTTTACCATATACAATACCATACAATACAAACTCAGACAAAACTTAGACAAAGAACCTGACAAACAATAAACAAACAACATGCATAGGGACCACATTCACAACCCAACCTAAGTCTCAGTCAACAAACATCCATAGGGACCACTTTCTTCCTTTTATTATGCTTTTTCATGAAGTCCAGCAATGAAATCCGACAACAACCAAGAATAAAACCCAAACAATTGCATCAAACAAATAAAATAAAGTAAGCTGCTTACTGTATTTGGGAGCTTCCTCACCATCTCTGATTTTCATTGTGTTTGTTTACCAAATCACCCTTGTTGAACCTCGTTTGGAATCTTAACTCTTTCTCCCAATTCGAATCTCTCAGTCGCAGTACTCTGTCTTTCTCTCTCACCCTTTTTCGAATTAGTCGCTTTCTCTTTTTCACTCTCAGCCTTTTTCGAAAAAGTGAAAGAACCCTAAGTTTAATTTGGGAATTGACCATACAATAGTAAGAAATTTAAGATGTCAAAATTTAAGCATGATTTTACAAAATAAAGAGGCTAATGAGCCAACTTACTTGAGCATAATAGAGAATTTTCCCTTGAGCAAAAAACTAAAAATTCATATTTTCTTCAAACCCTAGCCAGAGAAAGATATAGATTTCTCCTAGAAGATATTAAGAGTCATATGATTAGATTAGAATATGAGCAAAATACATATCTTCAGTTATACGCTCAAGCATTTCTTTTTAATTTAAAAAATAATCCACAACCTGATATAAAAATTATTACTAAAATTTGTTCTCATTATACTATTTATTTAACTAGTATTAACATGGTGGAATATAAAGAACTATATTTAGAGCATAACCAAAAAACTATCACAATTATTCCAACATTTTTAGCAAAGTATGGTTATTTAGGTCAACTTTATATTGAAAATAGTCATCATTTAGATTCATTTTCCTCAAAATTAATGAAGTTATAAGTTTTTATATCCCTCTCAAGAAGAACGTAAAATTAGTTTTCACCGGCATACCTCCAGAATGGTTTACAGATAGTATTTACCTAGATAGAGCACATCATAATATTATTATTTCTCATAATGAACTGCATAGTCTGGCAAAATCTGTAAATACAGAGATCTCTACCAAGTAAGACATTCAAAAATACAGAGGAGCAACAATAGTTGAGCAACAATTGTTCAATGATGATCAACTGAACCTCCTTAAAAAATCCAACTTTATCAAGATTTATTTAGAGACTACATCCAGGAGACTGGATGACACATATGAATTCAGGATAAGCAAAATAGGAGTAAAAGCTTTTGATGAAATCTATAATCAGATAGCAGAACAAATTGAAGCAAAAGACAATGACAACTTATATAGGAATAGCTTAGGAGAAGAAGAGCTACACAATATAGACACACATATTGGAAGCATAATTCCATGTGAAGCTCTCATGATAGTAGAAGCATATCAACTTCATTTTGCGTAAAGGGATCATCCCAGCAACATAATAGAAGATGGAGTATCAATCCAAAATTTATCAAAGCAAGATAATTCAACTCTTTCACACCATACGGCAAGCAAGAAGCAACACCTTTTAGGCTGCGTTTGGTTCATGGGAAAGGAATCTTGGAGATGGGAAACCAATTGCTTTCCCATGTTTGGTAAGTCCGGCATGGGAAAGTGTTGCCTAGCACATGGGAAAGTAGGAGGGAAAGTGAATCCTTCCTTCCTACTTGGGTTTCACTTTCCCTTCCCATGGGAAAGTAAGACTAACTTTTTTTTGACTAATTTGTCCTTACTAACAATTCATAATTATAGTTTTTATCCAACAATTATTGGTATTTTTTAATTATTTTAATAAGGGTACAATTGGAAAACTAAACAAAATTTGTTTTCCATTCCTACTCAAAACAAACATGGGAAAGGAATTACCATTTCCCATCCCTTGGGAAATGACATGGGAAATGATTTCCCATCAAATTCATTCCGTGAACCAAACGGGGCCTTAGCACCATCTGAAAAGTTGAAAAAAGACTCCTTAGACAATCTAAAAATGAATAAGGGCATTTGTCCAAACACTATAATTTTGCCCGATTTATAAGAACTTCCCTCGTTTTGTGCTTTAAATCAAAGGTACCCCTTTTTTATTTGGTTTGGCACTAAATAGTGGTCAAAATTCGAAACAAGAAGAGGAGCCCATTTTCTGTAAAAACGCTGCGTTGCTATAAACCTTCTAAACCCCTATCCCATGGCGGCCCTGAAGCTTCTCCTCTCCTCAGCTCGCCGTCACTGCCTTTCCAAACCTCACTCCCATCTTCATCCACCTCCATTTCTAAGCTACCGAAGATCCCTTAGCTCCGAATCCGACCCTACTCAGAACCCGAATCCAAACTCTCCCTCTCCTCAACCCCCTACTCGACAATCCGTGCCGATCGAACCCGTTTCCTACTCTCTCAAGCCCAAAGACCATTCCTCACCCGACCCAGACCCAACTTCCCAACCCGAACAAACATCACCACCGCCGCCGAGCGGGCCTCAGGACTTGCCCAACTCACCGAGTCAGGAAACTCGCCCCGAGTGGACTCGTGAAGAGGCTCGGTTCTTAAGGCACGTGCCCTCTATATCTCCGGTATCGTACCGGGTCAAAGTTGCTCCGTTGCCGGAAGATAGGGTCCCGGAGGAGGCCGAGGGAGGCGAAACCGGAGCTGAGAAGGGTGGGGAGAGTGTGAAGGATCACGAGGCGGACTTGGAGAGAGGGAAGAAGAGGATCGAGGCGGATGGTCGATTGAGAAGGAGGCTTTTCAGGGTACCGGAGGAGGAGGTGGTGGTTCCTTTTCCCACGTTGATTAACGTTGAGAAGAAGGAGAGGAAGCCTATTCTTGATGTAATGGACGCAATTCGCCAAGTCAAGGTCAGTGTAAGGTTTTCTCTTTTTTGTTTGATAAATCGGGAGTTTCTGTTTGGTTGCTGTGAAAATGTGGGAAAGTTAACGGACCTAAAGTTTTCCATTTCCTTGTTACATATTTGGATTTGCGAGAGCAAATTGCTTCTACGATACTAACTATACAGTTTATTTGGCTTGGTTGTTATTTTCTTTCATTTCTCTGGTTTAAGTTTGTTTCTGGGAAATTGAATCATTTTTAAAGGTGGTAGTTTTTTGGCTGAAGAAATGTGGTCGAAGTATATGGAGTGTTTATTTTAATTAGCCTTTTTCGTTCTGGGTAATATATATATATATATATATGTTGTACTTGGAGGTCTGGCTGGCGTATGAACTCAATTTGGTTTGCTAAGGTTTGTGAGGCAAAAGATTGAAGGATGAAAGTTCAATGTGAACTATTACTAGTTGTGACTTGTGATTGAGTATTAAGTCTAAACTTAAGTAAGAACATCTAGAAATCATGACCATTTTTCACGTGCATATTGAGCTTACAGCAGATGTTTTTGCTCTCAGTCCAGTTGGATTTATCTTTTTTTGTTTTATTTCTATATTGTAATTACATGGATCTCTTTAGACTTTCTTTTGGGTCATAGTTTATGTAAGAGTATTTTGTTTTGTATGTGTTTCCCATTTCTAATCTCTTCTTCTCATGTTCTAGTTGTTTTACAGGCTAATGCCAGGTGCAAATTTGATGAAACTGTTGAAGCTCATGTCCAATTGGGTATTGACGCCAAGAGAAATGTAATATGTCAACTCATCTGAGTAAAATCTTCTCTTATCTAAAGCATAACTTTTTTGTGTGAATAGGCTCTGATATGTTGACCAGTAACCTATGCAAATATGAAATATATAAAAGCAGTTCGTAGTTTTAGATTTGCAATTCATCACATGGCTCAATAGCCATTAAATTTAAAAGATAGCCCTATACGAGATGGTACAAAATAAAAATGTGTGTGCATGATAGTCAATGTGAGAACAAGGTAACTACTCCCAACAGTCCTATTTGTTTATATCTATCCGTGTTCTTTTTTAATAAGGTGAACAATCTTACATGTGTATGGGTGCGTATGAGATGGCTAATAGGCATTATTAGTTGGGCAGAATTGTTGAAACACCTAAGATTTCAAAGAATGTTTTGAAGAAACCATTAATGAATGTTTATATTGATTGGACTTCAAGATGGTTGATTGGAATTTCAGGATTTTTGAATGAACTCCAAGTTTTGTACTCGAAATGTTATGATGTTAAGCAAAAAAAATTTATGTGACTTATCCTTTTAAACCACTCAATTTACACTGATTGAACTGCAGGCAGTTCGTGGTAACATGACTTTGCCTCATGGTAGTGGGAAGGTAGTTATCTAAACTTTGCTAAATCATGCTGGAGTGTTTTCATCCAAATTAAATTCTAGTTGGCTTGTGTATGACCACTGTTATTTTTCAGGTTGTCAAGGTTGCTTTCTTTGCTGAGGGCGCAGATGCAGAAGAAGCTAAAGCTGCAGGGGCAGATATTGTTGGCGGTGTTGAACTTGTGGAGGAAATTGCAAGTAACGAACCAACCCTTGTTGCTACTATGATGATATACTTGCATTCTAAATATTACACTAAAAAGAGAAACTCCTGTCCACTGGATATGCAATGATTTTGCCATTTCATAATTTCTGATTTTCGGTTTTGGTCTAAACTTCTTTCTATTATAAATTTCAATTTGTTTATGTGGGTTTATATGAATCTTACATTGCTTCAGTTGAAGAAGTAATCAAACCATTTATGACCTGAGCTTTGTGTCATGCAGGCACTCATAAGCTCAATGTTGACAAGTGTTTTGCAACAAATGAAATGATTATGCGCCTGGCAAAGGTTTTTGAATTGTAATTGTTTTCATGTGGGATTAGTCATCTTCTTTGCTTCATTAATCAAAAGGGAATCTTTAATGTTTTGCAGATTGCAAGGATTCTTAGAGAGCGTGGTTTGATGCCTGACCGGAAAGTGAGTTAATCATATTGTAATTTCTTATTCAGTTCGCAGGTCTGTGGGCAAACTACTAATGTTGGTTATACTATGTATCGTATAGCTAGGCACTGTCACTAATGACATCTCTGGAGCATTGCAAAAAGTAAGACAAGGTCATATTGAGTATAGAATGGACAGAACATCAATTGTACACGTGGGACTTGGAAAGGTACCATAGTCTTAGTCCAAATACAGAGTTCTATTTCTACTTTTCCGGTGATGTGGAATTCACTTTCTTATTTTTCTTATCTAGTGCCCTCACCATTCTTTCTTTTCAGGTAAGCTTTACAGAGGAATACCTGCGTGAGAACATTGGTGCCTTTATGAGTTCTCTTTTGCTGGCAAAGCCTACGGGATTAAAAAAGTGTAAGTGGCACAAATTACTTGTGTTTCCTATATTGTTGTTTGTGGGCTAAAGTAAGTAAAGTTCAAATTTGATTTTAATGTTCAACCATAATTTTACACACTCGGTTTCTTGCTCTTGCATATGAGTGCAGAGGATCAAGTTTATTAGCCATGTTTATTTCTGAGCACTTCATGAGCTATTTGGTTCTGCTCAACAAGAAGTTCAGCTCAATTTGCTTTGTTAGATAAATGAACCAAACTTGATACTGAGGTGGAGGCTCCCTTTTTTCATTTTTTTATTGTTATTTATCAAATGAGCCTAAGTGACAAAAATCTAAGCTTTGTTGTGCCTAAGTTAGAAATTTATTGAAATTTGTTCATCAATGTTGTCATCATGATATACATTGTTGACCTATGCCCTAACAATACAAGTGTTTGGCATACAACGATAGTCTAACATGGTATCAGAGTTTTGGTTGAATTGTTCCGAGAGGTCTTAATTTTGAGATCTCTCATCCCATTCCCCACTTATTTTTTAACTGACAAGGTGCACTTCACCTGTATATTTCTCCATGAGGATACACGTAATAGAGGGTGTGAGCTTGATATTTGTTGTTGATTTATTTCCTATAACTTAAGTTTGTGTGGTCCAATAGTCTTCTAACAGCTGTAAATTATCAATTGCTGTAACGGAAGTGCAGGTGCATGACTCTGTTGACAGTTAACTTCATTGTTCATGTTTAATCTTGGTGTCATGTTTGACCCAACTGCATAGTTATGCTGTATTATATGTTCCTCACCCTCAACACCTTGATTGCATGAAGCTCATTGGAGTATCAAAGCATGTCTCTGTAGTCGTTTTTCTTTTAAGGCCAAGTTGGGAATGCCCTTGAATGTGTTACCTACCCCTGAGCCAGACATGAGCTGAACACATTCAGCTTGATTACCTCTGAGCCACTTAAAGCTGCTAACTTTCTCCTAGCCAAGCTAGAAAAGCTTAGAGGTCAGCTTGGCTTTACTCATCTGCAAGTCTACATGATAAGTAATTGCAGTAGTAATTCCAAGATGCAATTATGATCTTGGACTGTAAAAGACGCCGAACAGTTGGGTGAATGCTATTTGGCTTCAGGAATTACAGGGCAATAAGGGATAGAAGCTAACCATCCTGGGGGGAGGCTCCATTATCTCTCTGCCCAACTCCTTGTCTAGCAGCCAAGAACGAGAGCTACTTAAGTCTGGTTTAAGACGGTCAGATGCAAAAACCAACCCTAGGACTAGGAGAGTGGCTCTTTAAGTTAAATTAATGGGAGTTCTCATGCACTCTTAATTAATTGATTAGAATTATTTTATTGTATATATTTTTGGGCATATTTTTCTCTAAGCTGTGATTGGAAATTTTGAGTTAGCCTAAATCTCTGCATCTCTTTTTGACGTTTATGAAAATCATTTGCACAGCTTCCAAATATGCGGGGTATATTAACTCCTTCCACATATGTAGCACGGTAAGCTCACAACCCTTGTTTTTGTTTTTGCATAATTCTTTTCTTTAACGTTGGGCCATGCATAGATCCTAATCCTGTCAATTATGCGCAGATGGGTCCAGGAGTTCCAGTTTCAATACAGTCATTATCCAAAGCTGCTGATCACTACAATAAAATGCACCTCAAGTGATGTGCTCTGTTGACATTTCCAACATAGATCAGTGGTTCAATCTTTGTTTTCTTTGTTGATTTTTTACCCCTTTAGGAAGTGAGGGCTCCCATCGTCTCTCTCGGAGCAGGAGGATATTGATGGGGTTCAATGGAATAGTGGATCGACGTGGCTAGGATTATGCGAGTTAATATCTTGTTTTTGGGTCAAATCTGCTGGGCATCCAAGCATTTTTGCATATGGAATTTGGCAGTACTGCTTCATCAACATGATCTTCATGTTTCTCTGCGTAAATAACGGTTCATGTTTCTCTTCATTGTGACTGTTTGTCTCTTAAATAGCTTTTCGATTTGGTCACATGATCTTCAACTCGAATGACACTATTTAAGGGCCACTTTGTTGGGTCTCTCCAATATATTTCGATAATCCAAACTGTTGATTTTTTGGTTATGTTTTGAGGTTAGAAAATAATAATAATAATAATAATAATAATAATAAATCGTAATTAACTATACCAAAAGAACACCAAAGTAATGAGCTAAAATGATTTCCTTGCAATTATTACTGAAGTTCAATAAAAATAACTAGAGTGTTGCTAGAGATAGTCATCCTTGAAAAGGATTTGTAAACATTGCTTAGGTAATTTTTATCAGGTCATTTCTCGATGATCATTTTAATTTTTTATACAAGCGATATTAAGAGAGGAGGGAATCTAGAATATATAAATAGATGTTTCTATTTACCTGAGCATAGGTCCGTGCATTCTTTTCTCGAATTGTGTGAATAAGGCGAATTTCATACAACGGCTAAAAAGAAAAGTAGATGGTGCTTGTCATTCAACTGTCCTATTTTGTTTTTAGTTCGTAGATAGCAAATTGTTCTTAGTTAATCTTAGCATGGCCCATACTTTTTTATTCCTTTCTATAAAACAATAATGACCCATTCTCACAGTCATAGTTTGTCTTTTCTTGAATGATTGCATCTTTTTGCCTAAGATATTTGAAACCCACCCCCCCAACAACCATCCCCAAAAAATAGCTAAGATATTACTAGTAAAATGAATTGCGAAAAATAAACTATTATTTTGGTGGTATTTTTCTTTTTAAACGAGGAAGAACTCTCAAGTTCAAATTTCGCCTCTTTTAATAATTAGAAAAGAAGAAACATGACCTAAATATTCAGAATTTTTCGCTTTGGCTTAGGTTTTCGCTTCAATTGGGAAATTTTTGGACCTTCCTTGGCCCTAGTTATTTTATAATTTTATAATTAAGAGAAGGAGGGATTCAAACCTAGAACCCGTTCTAATATTAGAAAAATTACTTCCATACTAAAAAAAGGGTGTTGGTTTCAAATCTTATAAACCACATTTATTCAGTAGAAATAAAAAGCAAAGTGCAATAAATGCCTTTTACATATTTTTAAAATATACTCGAGCCAAAAAAAATACAGTCCTTAAGTCCAAATGATTACTGTTCCCCGCTACACAAGTCAAGACAAATACAAGAACGAGACAGAGAGAGAGAGTCTTACAAACTCCAAAGCTCCAAAATGTCATTCTCTCCCATCCTCTACTGAGTTGAGGCTTAGGGTTAGCTTTTCTGCTTGGAATTTATTTGGTGAGAGAAATGGAGGAAGAGGATGAGTATAGAAGGAAGGAGCGCTTGGCATTGTTGGTCATTGTGGTGCTTGCTTCACTGGCCGTGGCTTCCTTACTCGTCGCCTTCAGCTACTACTGCTACATTCGCAACAAGGTCGCCAAGCGCTTCGAGAACCACAAGGGTGAGACACCTACTTACCCTCTGTTTGTTTGCTAAGAAAATGCAAGAAAAAAACAGAAATTTTCTTCTTTTTAAACGTTTTACTGTTGTTTTGTGGGTAGGAGTTCACTATTTATACTTATAAGAGCGTTTGAGGTCACCCATTTAATAACATTAGTACTTTTTATTGAAATCACTTGGGTTTCTGTGGAAACTCAAGGACATAAAGACAAAAGTTTGAGTCTTTGTTCTATAATTATGTTGGATTGAAAATTCGGTGCCTTTTGTTCTTTCTTGCATGTGCTTGGAATTACAATGAAATTTCCTTTCATTTTTTTGTTGTTGTTGTTGAAGGGTTTGGGAATGAGGACAAAGGTGCTTTTTCAAATCTGCAAGTTGCTTCCAGTAAAGGACTTCAGGTCTTCACCTTCAAGCAACTACATTCTGCTACTGGTGGTTTCAGCAAGTCAAATGTGGTTGGCAAAGGAGGATTTGGGTTAGTGTACCGAGGTGTTCTCCATGATGGGAGGAAAGTTGCAATTAAATTTATGGATGAAGCAGGAAAGCAGGGAGCAGAGGAATTTAAAATGGAGGTCTGATCTTAGTATTCATCCTGTTTACTTTGGCCCTATTAGTTTGCTAGGAATGTGATTGGGGAAAAATGGCTGAAGTTCACAATACTGTCTTTAACCCTTGGCAGTTGAACAATTACTCACCTGAGTCAAATGATTTTGTAGGATTTGGTTGAGTCGATAATTCATATTCTTATACCAAAACACCGAAAAATGCAAGTTTTGAGTTCCCCACTTTTCCCCTTGGCAATAATAAGTTGAGCATTAGATTTACTTTTCAGATCATGTAAAATTGGTCATTGATTGGTTGATAATTAAATGCAGGTGGAGTTGCTAAGTCGGCTGTGTTCTCCATATTTGTTGGCGCTGCTTGGGTATTGCTCAGATAACAATCACAAATTGTTGGTATATGAGTTCATGGCAAATGGTGGTTTGCAGGAACATTTGTATCCTGGGAGTGGTAAGTATACCTTGTTAACAGTTTGTTGCTTTCTGATATACTGATTGGATAACGTTCTTTTGCATGATTAATTACTAGGCTTTGGGAATAGAAAAATATTATGAACACCCTTGTACTTTGCAATCTGTGTCATATGATAGTATTTCATCTGTATACTGTGAGTTAAAGCCAGGCTTCGATCTTTGCTGCTTGCATTATGCCCTTTTTAGTTCCCTCTTCACATGCTCTATCTTTCCAATCATGATGCTTCTTTGCCCGACCCCACAAGTTTTGTTTATCCATTACAGTTGGCATCATTTCTTCGCGTAATTGTGGTTGTCCTAGTCACTATTCTTTCGTTTTTAAATGTCTGAAAAAGATGGTTTGCTGTTGGATTAACTGCTCAAATTCGGTCGTGCAGGTCCTAATGCTCCCTCCATGAAGTTAGACTGGGAAACTCGGTTGAGAATAGCTCTTGAAGCTGCGAAGGGTTTGGAGTATCTCCATGAACATATTAGTCCTCCCGTGATTCACAGAGATTTTAAGAGCAGTAACATTCTCTTGGACAAATATTTTCATGCCAAAGTTTCTGATTTCGGATTGGCCAAGCTTGGATCTGACAAGGCTGGAGGCTATGTTTCCACCAGAGTATTGGGTACGCAGGGATATGTTGCCCCAGAGTAAGAACATCTAAACTTTTAGCTGCAATGTGCTTATTAGTCAATTGATACTGTAAGAGTTACCCATATTTCTAATTCCCCCTGTAGTCTCAAATATTAACTATGAAATAGCAGCTGCTGTTAATTCAGTTTTACACATGTGCTTCGTTATACAGGTATGCGTTAACAGGGCATCTGACAACTAAATCAGATGTGTACAGTTATGGGGTTGTGCTTTTGGAGTTGCTTACAGGCAGAGTTCCAGTTGATATGAAGAGACCTTCTGGAGAAGGTGTTCTTGTTTCTTGGGTGGGTTTCTTAGGTCTATTTTCCGTTCCTGTAACAGAGTAATACTTTGTTTCATAACGAGTAACGCTTTACCCTATTCATTTTAGGGTCATATCTTTCTTGACAGTATTTCTTTTAAGAATCATTTTTCCCCTTAATTGTTAAGACGTCTTCTTTTCTTTCTTTTAAATGATCTGCACTGTAGGCTTTGCCTCAGCTGACAGATAGGGAGCAGGTTGTTCAGATCATGGATCCTGCATTGGAGGGTCAGTACTCAATGAAGGAGGTCATTCAGGTGGCAGCAATTGCTGCGATGTGCGTTCAACCCGAGGCAGATTACAGGCCACTGATGGCAGATGTTGTGCAATCACTGGTCCCACTTGTGAAGATTCACAGGTCAACTTCAAAGGTAGGCAGCTCGTCTAGCTTTCATGCAACAAAGTCACCAACACCGCAGAGTAGTAAAGCAAGACAAGTTGAAGACATGCATAAATTATCTCCGTAAGGCTTCTTAGGTATCTTAGACTTCTAGGGTTTTTGTAGTCTGCTAATTTGATAAAAGAGGAAACTAGATTGAAGTAAATATAATGTTGTCTGAATTATGTAATAATATAATTGGAAACATGAGACAGTAAACGTGCTTACAACTTTCCTGTTCAAGATCTTATTAAGAAATGGTCGACAAGCTGAGGCTCTGCGTAATCCAGGAGATGATTCAAAATTAAGGCATAAGATTGGTTGATCATATGGTCATTGACTGTGCAATTAGTTATAGTTTGCCTAATTTCGTTTCACCTCTTTTGACCTCCTGTTTGTGTTTTACTGTGTCTGCCGTTGTAATTTCATAATTTGGTTATATCAATTTGGTCTTGGAAATGTAAGTATTCATAATTTTGATTTTCTAACATATTAACTGAACCGATTGAAGAACAAACAACCAATTCTTTGTATAACCGCTTTTTGCATGAACAATGGATCGTCAATTTTGTTGAGTTTTCTTCCGGTAAGTTTGGTATCAAAAGCGAAATGGGGTTTGACGTTACTGAAAGGGAAGGAGGAGAAAGAAGGGGTATGCCATAGCAATGGTTCCTTCTTTTGTAATCAATTCAAGTTCAAGCCTGTTTTCACTCTTTAAAGAGCGAACAGCCTTAAATTTTAGCAACTATTGCGTATTTGGTGGATCAAATTTTAGACACGAAATATTGGTACCGAAGCAGAAAAGAGGAACAAACAGGAAGAACTGTTTCACATTGGAATGTGAAGGACAAACTATTTTCTCCACTCTCAACTCTCGCATCACGTGCAGACAACTCTATGTTTCCAGTTACTGGGTGGTGTAGAGAAAGACTTAGCCCATTTTTATACAAGTCTATTTACAAGGAGCCAAATTCGTGATGCCATTTTCATTGCTCTACTGTTCTGTGAGCTTGCATGCGCTCATGTCGGGGTTGGTGGAAGTAGATAAAGGGCTTCTAGGTAAACATGCTAAAGTAGCGCCATTAAGCTTACTCTTCTTCTTTTACCCAAATTTATAAAAAAAAAAAAAAAACTTGCTCTTCTTCATGACATTGACATAGGCTAAAGTCCACTAAGGTCCGGCATGAGGAAATCATAGGTCGATCTCTTGCAAAGTGAGGAGAGCCGCATGTCATATCTAGGGTTCCCCTTCAAGGTCATCTACAGCTGTCAAGCGTCCAGTTGCCGTCAATCCTCCATTGTCCGCAATAGGTTTCGTCGTCGTCTCTCCTTCTCGCCACGAGTGATTGGTTTTGTCTCCCCCTTCCCCACTCGAGCTCATTGCAGTTGCTACTTGACTAGTCCCTTGAGATTTTATGGGATTTGGTCTGGTTTCGATTGTGAGTATGGTCGGAATTAGGGCTCTCTACCCTCGTGTCTCCCTCGCGCCACCCACCTGTTGGTTCACTGTCTGTGACTTTGGTTCCTGTCGGTGGTTTCCTATGTTGGCGAGTATATCCTATCCTATTTGGGTTTTATTTATTTTTTCCTTTTGTATAGATATTATGTAATTAGGATTCCACTTGTTTCCTAATTAAACTCTACTAGGGTTTGTAACCTTGTATTATAAATACCTCCTTTCGGAGAATGAAATATATCTGAAAATATTCTACCCATATTGTTTGACTTGGTATCAGAGCTAACTTTCTGGTGACCTGTGTGTGTTGTGCCCACCCGTGTTCTACTCTGTGCCCTAATTTCTTTTTAGGGTTCTTGTGCCCGTGCCTGTGCTGTGTTTATCGTATCTGCTTCGTGTTGTGTTTGTTTCCGCTGCTATCATGGGTGATGATTCTATAGTTGTGACTGGTACTAGTGCGTCTACACCGAAGGAGGCACGTCCCTCGCGTGATTACTCTACCCCGATTACATCTGACAAATTGGATGGCTCCAATTATGCCTCTTGGTCTCGTGGTGCGCGTATTACGATTAATAGTTGTCGTATGGCAAGTTGGATCAATGGGAAGAAGCCTACTCCGTCTCAAGATTCCGTTGCCTATGCTGAATGGGAAGAAGATAATTGTCTGGTGCAGTCATGGCTTCTCAATTCCATGACTAAACCAATTCGTGCCTTGTTCGAACATGGTGATACTGCTTTTGATATATGGGAGGCTGCTCGGAAGACCTATATTGTGACTTAGAATAGTTCTCGTTTGTTTCAACTCCGACGGCAATCCATACTTATAGGTCAGAATGGTGAATCTGTGAAAGTGTTCTACGAAAAACTTCATGCTATCTAGCAAGAGATTGATTGTCTGCGTCCGCATGAGTTTAATTGTTCTACTGATGGGGCTCGTCGTCTGAAAGAAATTGAAGCCGATCAAGTTTATGATTTCCTTGGTGGGCTTGATCCACCGTATGATGGTGTTCGTAGCCGTATTCTTGCTCTTAGTCCTGTTCCACCTCCTCTCGAAGCCTATGCCATGGTCATGGAGGAAGATACCCGTCAATCCACTATGCTAGGAGGAGGATCGCTGGCTCTTAAGGTTGACCCAGCACGTCAACGACCGGTCGCTCCGCACGACGCGACCGATCGCTCCCCGTCCAGAAAGTTTGGATCTTCTGCTGGGTCTCGTCCTTCTACCTCTACCTCTAGCTCTCTTGAATGTTCGCCTAAGTGCCGCCATTGTAATGGGAATCATTACTCTGAGAAGTGTTTTAAGGAGCATGGTTACCCTGATTGGTTTGCTGATTACAAAGCTCGTATGTATGGCCCCAAGGCCACTTACACTGTGACTCCTGATGAGGTCCGTCCTCCGACTCCATCTGCAAATCTGTGTGCTTCCGATACTATGCCAGGTATGGGTTCTACTACTTGGATAATTGACACTGGTGCTTTTGATCATATGACTTATAGTGATAATATGTTTGATGAGTTGTAGCATAACCCTCGTGACCCCTATATTACTAGTGCTAATGGTTTACCTTCCCCAGTTACCGGTGAATGTACCATCCATCTCACTCCTTCTTTACCTCTGTCTCATGCACTCTTGGTTCCCAATATTCATTGCAATTTGTTATCTGTTGGGCGTTTACTTGATACACTTAACGCTTCTGCTACATTCTATTCTAATCATTGTTTTTTCCAGGATCTCAGGACTCACGAGAAGATTGGGCATGGTAAACGGATAGGGGTGTTGTATTATTTACAGTTGCCGGCTGCAGCAGTTCGTGGTTGTGTTGCTAATAAAGCTTTGAGTGGCAGTGTCAAAGACAAGCAACAACTTTGGTTATGGCATCGTCACTTAGGACATCCGCGTTTGGTTATCTTAGACATTTGTTTCCTTCGTTATTTAGTTCGTGTGATGAGTCTAGTTTCAAATGTGAGACTTGTGTAATAACCAAGAGCCACCGTACTGTTTTTCCCTTAAGTAATAATAAAGCTGCTTTGCCTTTTGAGTTAGTACATTTTGATGTCTGGGGTCCTACTCGTGTGACTTCTCATGGTTTCCGTTGGTTTGTGACATTTATTGATGATTGCACTCGCTTAACATGGGTATATTTGATGAAGAATAAACATGATGTTGCCTCTATTCTTCCTGACTTTTGTGCCATGGTGTCTACTCAGTTCCATGCTCATGCTAAAGTATTTCGGATTGACAATGGCGGTGAATATGTGAATCATACATTGACCCAGTTCTTTCGTGATCAAGGTATCATTCACCAAACTACCACTCCATTCACACCTCAACAGAATGATGTGTCTGAAAGGAAGAATCGTCAGTTACTTGAAGTTGCCCGCTTTCTGATGTTGGATATGTTCCCCATCATCTTTGGGGACATGGTGTCTTGACCGCCGCCTACTGGATTAACCGTACTCCTAGTCGGGTTCTTGATTTCAAGACCCCACTTGATGTGTTGTGTGCTCTTACTCCTCCGGTTTCGGTCTCTAAGTTACCTCCAAAAGTGTTTGGGTGTGTTGCGTATGTTCATGTCTACTCCCATCAACGGAGTAAACTTGATCCTTGTGCTCTCCGCTGTGTCTTCATTGGTTATTCTACTACACATAAGGGTTATAAGTGTTATCACCCGCCTACTCAGAAGGTACATGTCACTTTGGATGTCACCTTTCATGAAGAAGTACCCTATTATGTTTCCCCCTCCTCTTCAATTCAGGGGGAGAAGAGGAGTGAATTGAAGAGTTTCGGAGTGAAAAATATGGAAGATCTTGGACCTGAAGAAGGAATTTCTGGCGAACAGGAAGCGACCGGTCGCAGGGAAGAAGCGACCAGTCGATAGCGAATCTGTGATGAAAACCACCGGTCGCACATAGGTAGCGATCGGTCGCCTGCCTCGACGAATGACAACAGTACCGATACGAGCGAAGCGACCGATCGCTTCCGATCGCAATGAGGAAGCGACCGGTCACGAACGAATCTATCCTGGAAACGACCGGTCGCACATAGTAAGCGACCGGTCGCTCGCCTCGACGAGCGACAACAGTACCGATACGAGTAAAGCGACCGGTCGCCAGGAATCTCACGACCAGTCGCCAAACAAAATTCTTGGTTTTTTCGAGCCTCTTTCAGAAGGACATAACTGTGATACTGGCGACTCTCATACAGATGAAATTGATACAAAACCCCCCTCTGCCCTGCCATTGCCTCAATCAAGTCGTGATAATGAGGTACTTTCTAGTGATGTGCCTACTTATTTTTTGCCCCCACGTACTACCTGTGGGAAACCTAAATTGCAATATTCTCCTGATATACATGATTAGTCCAAATATCCCATTAACCATTATGTGTTAACTCATCATTTATCTAAGTCATATACATCATATTTGTGTCAATTATCTAGTGTATGTGTGCCAACTAAGTTGCAGGATGCTCTATCTGATCAAAACTGGGTAGATGCAATGCATGTTGAGATGGAAGACTTGAACAAGAATGCTACTTGGGAGTTAGTTCCTTTACCAAAAGAGAAAAAGGCAGTTGGGTGCAGATGGGTGTTTACTTTGAAGCATAAGGCTGATGGTTCTATTGACCGTTACAAGGCAAGATTGGTTGCAAAAGGGTATACTCAGACATATGGAGTGGATTACACGGAGACTTTTGCTCCAGTAGCTAAGCTCAACACTGTACACGTACTCTTATCCTTAGCTGCTAATCATGACTGGCCGCTGTTACAATTTGATGTCAAGAATGCGTTCCTCCATGGTGACCTCAAAGAAGAAATATACATGGATCCTCCACCGAGTATCCTTGTGACCTCCAAGGAGGGTATGGTGTGCAAACTACGGAAATCATTGTATGAATTAAAGCAGTCTCCAAGAGCTTGGTTCGGGAGGTTTGCTGCATCTATGAGGTCTGGGTATGTACAAAGTAACGCAGATCATACTTTGTTTCTAAAACGACACAGAGGTAAATTGACAACTTTAATAATTTATGTTGATGATATGATTGTAACTAAAGATGATCAGGTAGAAATACATAATCTTCAGAAATATCTTGCGTCTGAATTTGAGATGAAATCATTAGGCGACTTGAAATATTTTCTTGGGATTGAAGTTGCCAGATCTAAGCATGGTATTTTTCTGTCCCAAAGAAAGTATGTTTTGGACTTGCTTGCAGAAACTGGAATGTTGGATTGTAAACCCATTGATACTCCTAGTGAACAGAATCACAAGTTGGGATTGTATCCTGATCAAGCTCCCACTGATAAGGAGCGCTATCAACGGCTTGTGGGAAAATTAATTTATTTGGCTCATACACGTCCAGATATTGCATATGCAGTGAGTGTAGTGAGTCAGTTTATGCACTCACCTAGTGAAGATCATATAGGTGCCGTGACACGTATTTTGAGATACCTCAAAGGAGCTCCGGGCAAGGGGTTAATGTTTTTCAAGTACGGTCATACAGATGTAGAAGGGTACACAGATGCTGATTGGGCAGGTTCAGCTACAGATAGGCGCTCGACATCTGGGTATTTTATGTTTGTTGGTGGTAATGCTGTTACGTGGAGGAGTAAGAAACAAAAGGTGGTGTCTCGATCTAGTGCTGAGGCCGAGTATCAGGGAATGGCTCATGGTGTATCTAAGTTACTATGGTTGAGGAGATTATTGAGAGACCTCGGTTTTGGGCCTAAGAAACCCATGGATTTATATTGTGCCAATACGGCTGCGATTGCAATTGCTCATAACCCGGTATAACATGATCATACAAAGCATGTGGAGGTTGATCGAAATTTCATTAAAGAAAAGTTGGATTCGGAGATTGTTTCCTTTCCGTTCATCCGCTCAGAGTATCAGTTACCTGATGTTCTTACGAAAGCTGTTTCCACAAGTATCTTCCGCAACTCGCTTGACAAGTTGGACATGCGTGACGTCTTTGCTCCAACTTGAGGGGGAGTGTTGGCGAGTATATCCTATCCTATTTGGGTTTTATTTATTTTTTCTTTTTGTATAGATATTATGTAATTAGGATTCCACTTGTTTCCTAATTAAACCCTACTAGGGTTTGTAACCTTGTATTATAAATACCTCCTTTCGGAGAATGAAATATATCTGAAAATATTCTACCCATATTGTTTGACTTCCTAAGCGTACTTGTGTTGAGGTGATTGCTTGGATTTTTGCTCTATTGTCTCTATCTTTCTCCTTCGCAAGTTGCGGTTTTTTTGTTCTGCTTGGCTCGATTGGTTATAGTGGAAATTTTGGTCTCTGCTATGTTTGTATTAAGCTGGAATGTGTGAGGGCTTGGCAACCGTTGTACGTTCCATGATCTTTGAAACCTCTTACAGGACAAAACACAAGATGTTGTTTTCCTTACTGAGACTCGTATGATTGTTGTCCAGATGGGCGACTTGGTCCAGAGACTTGGTGTGGGTGGAGTCCTCTATGTTCCCCGTAAAGGATTCTTTGGTGGTCTCTGTATTCTTTGGAAGACTGGTTTACAAGTTGTGTTGCTCTCATTCTCTTCCGGACATATTCATGCTCGGGTACCTTTCCTAATTCCTTTGTTACACGAATTACTAGGTTCTATGGTCATCCTAACCTTATTTGATGAATTTATTCTTGGGAGCTTCTTCGCCGTTTGAGTTAGGTGGATATTGGTCCATGGTTGTGTTGTGGTGACTTCAATGAAATTCTGTCTGTGAACAAAAAAAGTGGCCCTCATCTCCGCTCAATCGATCAAATTGAAAATTTTCAACGGGTAATTGATGACTGTAATCTGCTATCATTTGATTTTGTGGGTCATCTTTTTATCTGGACGAACAACCGCAAAGATGACTCCAAAGTTCAAGCACGATTAGACAGAGGCTTTGGTAATTTAGCCTTGCTTCAACAGTGGGGCAATTTCACCATCTACCATCTTTCGGCATATTCTTCTGATCATCACCCTCCCTGATGCATAGCCTGGTGTTGATGTTTGGCATCGTCGGAGTCCACGTCATTTCCAGTTTGAGGAACAATTGACAATTGACAAAGACTGTGAAAGAATAATTCAAGAAGGGTGGCATTGTCAAGAATCTCCTACTACTAATCTTGCCATCTGTGCTAAGCGCTTATCGAAGTGGAGAAGTCAAAAATTCAGCCATATGAATTCCAAACTTTAGTCTCTGTATACCTCTCTAGTTTCCTTTCAAACTATTGCCCCATTTGAAGCCATTTTCCAGAGCAAGAAATTGGTGGCAAATGAGCTCGACAGGTTACTGGAACTCGATGAACTATATTGGTGCCAACATTCTCGTGTCAATTGGCTACAAGCTGGTGACCGTAACACTTCCTATTTCATAAGATTGCCAATCACAGAGCCAAAATTAATTCTATGGCATAGATTTTTTATGCTAACAAAGTATTACAAAGTGATCCCGCGATGATTGGTGTTGTATTTCTCAACTACTATGATCATCTTTTTTCTTCTGCAGGCACAACTATGAGTAATGAAATTTTTGAGGCTATCTCTTCTCGAGTTCCTCAACTGACTCAGTGATATCTGTCTTTACTTTTCACTCCGGAGGAAGTACAAATTGCCATCAAATCAATGGGGCCCATTAAAGCTCTTAGTCTTGATAGGATGTCGGCTTTATTTTATTAGCATTACTGGAGTATTATTGGCTCGAATATCTATTAGCTTTGTTTACAGGTTCTTAATGGTGGTGGGCTAGCTGATTTCAACCATACAGTGATCGCCTTAATACCGAACGTTTTGTCCCTCCCATGTAACTGAATTTCACCCCATTAGTCTTTGTAATGTTTTGTATAAAATTATTTACAAAGTTCTTGCCAACAGGTTGAAAAAAGCAATGCCGGATGTCATATCAGAATATCAAAATGCTTGCATCCCTCACCGTATGATCTTGGATAACATTCTTACGGCTTTCAAAAAGAAAGGCTATACTAAAGCTCGATATAGCCAATGCCTATGACAGGTGGAATGGGTATTTTTGGAGCCGATGATGTGCACGATGGAATTCCCTGATCGCTTTATCCAGTTGATCATGGGTTTTATTACTTATGTTTCTTACTCCTTATTGATTCAAGGGCGTTCGCTGGGTCACCTCACTCCTACTCAGGGTCTATGCCAAGGAGATATTCTCTCATCCTATTTATTCCTCTTAGTGGCTGTAGGTTTTTCCTCATTACTTCAAAAAGCTAATAAGGACTCTCGAGTCTGCGAGGTTTCTATTGCTCCTTCAGCTCCTCTTAATCACCTATTTTTTGCAAATGACAGTCTCTTATTTTGTAATGCTGAAGTTACCCAGATAATGAAATTGAAGCTCCTTTTTAGTATTTATGAAGCAGCCTCGGGGCAGTAAATAAATTTTGCCAAGTGTGCTATCTATTTTAGCCCATCCAACCCTGAATCAGTCCAAGCTCAACTTTAAGCTCTTCTAGGGTATCGGCCGTTCCTTGCCATGAACATTATTTGGGTCTTCCTACTATAGCCGGAAAAAAAAAACATACATTCCAAGCTATCAAAGATAGTGTTGGAAGAGATTTTAGGATGGGAAGGTAAACTTATTGCTAAAAGTTGGGAAGGAGGTGCTTATTAAGGCGGTGTGTCAGGCGATGCCTACCTTTACTATGAGTGTCTTTCGTCTACCGGCTGGCTTATGTTCTGAAATTGAGAGTACTTTTGCTCATTATTGGTGGTCTAAAGGCAGTGGAAAAGATATCCATTGGAAGACCCGAAAGGCTCTTAGCAAGCAAAAAATTGAAGGAGGTCTCGGTTTCAAAAACTTGTGTGCTTTAATCAAGCTTTGCTTGCCAAACAAGGATGACGTCTTCTGGAATTTCCCAAATCTCTCATTGCACAGATGCTTAAAGCTTAGTATTTTTCTGAGTCTAATTTTCTGCATGCTCAAGGGGGTTCAACACCTTCTTTTACCTGGCAGTCGATATTATGGGGTCGTGAACTACTCTCCCATGGTTTTCGATAGCGTATCGGTGATGGCCGACTTGTGAACATCTACACTGATCTGTGGGTACCTCACCATCTTACATTTACTGTTCAATTTTCTCTTTGTCTCCCTATGGATTCTAGAGTCAGTGCTTTTATTACTGCTAGTGGTCACTAGAATGTTTCTGAGATCTACTGCTTATTCACCTTTCTTGAAGTTGAACTCATCCTATCTATTTATTTAAGTTGCGATATTGGTGATCACTGTATTTGGCATTTTACTCGTAATGGTCGGTATACAGTTAAGAGTGGATATTGGTTTGCGTTGGAATTTCAAGCTCAGATGGCCTTTTTGTTTGTGTCTAGGTCTTCCTCTTCCTCCTTCAACAGTTATGGAAGCATCTATGAGAGCTTAAAGTTCCACCGAAAATGCAACATTTCTCTAGCGTCTCGCCCACAACACTCTCCCTACCCGTGAGGTGCTTCTTTGGTGGAAAATAGTCCAAGATACTACTTGCTTTCGTTGTATGGGTCCATTTGAAACTGTGATGCATGCTCTTCACCATTGCACAGTCAGTTCTTCTGTTTCGCACCTAATGGGTTGGGCTCCACTTCTGGCCACTTTACCTTATCATGATGCTGCAATTTGGTTGTTGGCTGTATGGGATATCCTCCTTAGCTCACATCATTCTTTGTTTACTATTACTTTGTGATTCTTGTGGAATGCCCGAAATGTAGCTTTGTTTGGTTCTCCTGTCTTGCCCCATGATCAAATAGTTTTTAGTGCAAAGAACTATGATGCTAAGTATCGGAAGGTTTTATCAATCCATCATAGGCGGTCTTCTTTGCCATTTCTTGATAAAAAGTGGCAATCTCCCCTTCCTGGTTACTTTAGACTTAATGTTGATGGTGCACTTAGCTTGAATTCTAGTTTACGTGGGGTTGGTGTAGCGGTCATAGATTCAAATGGTTGTCTTTGTGGGGCGGTAGCGATGCATGCTCCTAGCTTGCTGTTAGTCACCACCTAGTCAGTTACGCCCTCCTTCGCATCATCCTTCTCACGGGTAGTCTCGTCAACCACTTGCTTTTCGGCTGCCTCTATATCCATAGCATTGATCTACACACCTTGAGTAGAGGGCATGCTAAGACATAACTTCTCCACATCTTCATCTTCAATGGAATGACAAGGGGCAGCCTCATTCTTGCAGTCCAAGTAGCCCAACTTGTATGCTTCGATAACAGCCTCAGACTTGGATCGTTCAGCAGCCTTGTGGTAGGTGTTAAACTTGGCAATATGTTTATCATAACTCTAGGATATGTTAGCATTCTTGCGTTCAAGATGGAAGTAGGCATTTTTGCGACCATGCAGGGCAGTAGTAGAAGAGTTGAGTTCACTATCTTTTTTAGCAAGGGAACTTTTAAGCATAGACATGCTCTCCTTCATTTCAAACATCCTTGTTTCATGGCGGATCTGTTCGACCGAGAGCTTGCCAATCAATTCAACATTCTTCTTCTCCAACTTATTAAGTTGAGCATAAAAAAGGCCAGCAGCAGACGAGTTCTAGATGGCCTCAACAGCTAAAACCACTCCCATTTGAAGCAAAGTGATAGCTTGATGCAAGTAGACGGGCTCGACAGAAAGTTCTTCTTGAGCAGATAAGACACACATGCATCCCCTATGGAACTAGACTTGTTAATCTTTGGACCAACTGCTCGCGTTTCTGAAGAACCCTTCACCCGAGTAGATGACTCTCTGACCTTCTTAGCCGCCGCCATTCTCGCCTCCAAATGAGTAAACGAAGCCAAATTAGCTCCATGTTTGACTGCTCGTGGCTCGGCAGATGAATCACTATGGTTAGGTGGAGGAGCAGTTCTCCCAGTTCGATCCTCATTCCTTACTTGGTGTAGACAACTCGAACTTTGGGGAGGAATGTCAACAGCTCTTTGTTTCTTGGTAGGCGAACCGGTTAGAGAACATACTTCTTTGCAAGGCAGAGTGCAGTTTTGGGCTGGTAAGTTGGAGACTTGAGTAGCATGTCCCAAATATTCTGCATGCCGCCATTCTTCTTACTATCTACGTTGACAAGATGCTTGACTCAGGCAGATGACAGAGGATCAACTCCCACTTGAGTCTTCTAAGCAGACGAGACCTTTTTTGAAGACGACTTGATCACAGCAGAAGGAAGTCTTGGCTTCTTTGTTAGCGGAGCCTTCCTCTTTTCAGGGGGTCGGTCAAGGACCCTTCCCGTTCGACAGGCAAATCATCCAAGTCTAGCCATATTGCTTCCATCTCTCAATATCCTTGGCAAAGGGAAGACCACCAACTTTCTTCAGATACTAGCTCAACAGTCAACGCCATTTGCCAAACCCTGCATGGATGTTTAGGGCCCAGTAGACCTTAGTCATGTTCGGCTTGAGGTCCAGTTTCTTATTGATGTCATTCTCTACATGCAAAAGACAGAAGTTAGTTAGTCACGCATTAAAGAATTCAAAAAAAATTGAATCAGATCAATAGAGTATGATGTACCATCACAGTGAGTTAGGGGAACAAGTGGACCATCGTCTACCTCGCCTTCTCACCGTCTCCTGACCTCCAGCACATCGGCATGCCGTACATGATCTCATTGGTTGAGACTATCAAATAGCTTGGCTTTGCATACACAAACCTGGGCATACTTCTCGTAGCGCCTCACTGCAAAAAAGTAAAAAAACTCACGCACTGTCTGATCTAGCTTGAAGAAACGGCTCATATTCTTAAACACATGATCGTGCAGTAGATGTTCAGAGTACATTGGCTTGGGGCACACTCCATGGTGCAAAACACCTTCCTGAAGCACTTCGACAATGGGAACATGAAGCCCAATGAGAAGTAAAAGGGACAGAATGTGTTAATTCTAGCCACGAAATTTTTTTTTTTTCCTGCACCTTGGAACCAACCCACAGATACAAAGGCACCCTGGTGATTGGCTACCCTCGTCGGAAGACATGATCGTTGACTAGCTGCGAAAAAAAGAAAGAAATTCACAAGTCAAATTACGGATCAAAAATCACAATTCAAGCCGCAAAGGAAGGACCCTAGCTTGTAGCGCAAGGAAAAATAACAAGGAGAAGGCCACAGAGCCCGAACCACTAAAGTAGCCCTTGGGCCCGGGCTAAGCCGCAACTTGCCTGGTAGGTCACGGCACAGCCGAGCTTCAGCAAAAAAGAAAAAAATTGTCAGTCGTTGCCGCCCCTACTAACAGCCGGCAACCACTGCGACATCAACCACCACTCGGCAATTGCCGGCAACGCTCACAGCAGGGCTTGCCTGCCAAGCTGTCTAACCGCAGCAAAAGCCGCGATCCAGTAACCAGGCCTATGACGCTTAATAGAAAAAAAAGGGCGACAGCAGCAACCACAACAGCGCTGCCACCATTCGGCTGATCCTGTCGCTCCAACCACCGCGTCACAATCATAACCAGCCTGGCCCACCCAGCTGGTCCTCGTTGCGAAATAAAAACAAAAGAAAATAGACACAAGTTTGACCTACCTTGGTGTGTACATCGACTCCCCTCCTTGACAAGCAGTACACTCCTTCAAGATCTCACCCGATAAATATTTCTCATCTCTTCCATGCCTCACAAGCGCCGTGCAGAAGCTGGGGGACATTTGTGGGAACATATATTTCACCGGCCAATAAGAAGATGACACGTAAAAAAGGAATATTCCTTATGTCAAACTAATTACCCTTATTAAATCCTATTTAATTACCCTAATTAAATCATATTTAATTACAGAAATTATCTTTGATTTAATATAGGAATATCTCCCTAAATCAAGGAACCAATTTCCACCGAATCTCTTGGAGTAATTCCTATCATCTTTTTGGGGAAGAATAATGCTAACCAAATAAGGATTATTATCCCAAAACCCTAGCACACAAGGATACTATAAATATATGGTTACACAAGACATTCAAGGTAATTCTAAATTCCTTTCTCAACACTCAAAACACTAGAAAAATCCTCTCTCTCTCTCTCTCTCTCTCTCTCTCTCTCTCTCTCTCTCTCTCTCTCTCTCTCTCTCTCCCCCCTTGTCATCACCTCCTCTCTCTCTCACAGGTAAGCGCCACCATACACAGCTAAGGCCAACCGACTCTCCCTATGAGAGAAAACTCCATCCATTTTAGCTATTGTCGAATCTTTATTAAGATCCAATTGAACTTGTTGACGCTAAAACTAAACAAATAGAAATAGAGCTTTGTCATCGACAATGCTAGAGTATAAGAGTCAAGTCGAAAATCTTACCCTGTGTTTGGGGCAAGGGGCCCTATTTATAAAGAGTACCTGATATGCTCTTAGTACTTAGTTTCGATGTTGGACTTGTGGGAGTGCCTTCTGAGGTTGACACGAGTCTCTGCAAAATATCTAAGCAGGGATTTTAAGGTTGTCCCGCAGAGTCGGCAAGACATGCTGAATGCATGCTCGAGGGTTGTTCGGTAGCTGGTAATGATAGTATATTCAATGGGGAGCTCGGGAGGGCTCGCCAATTGAAGGACTTGATGGTTGAATCGGTCGTGGACGCTGATTCGCACCTATTCATCTACCGATGTGAGCCGCACGGTTGACCTTAGCCTTGTCCTCTTTCCACGTGTCATGATATGAGTGGAGGGTCAGATATGGTACAAACAGGATTCCCCAAGTTTCTGATTGAGAAGGGACTTCTTGGTTGGGGACTTGCATGTGTCTTCGGCATTCTGACCCGGATGCGAGGATTTTGTTCTCTTTTTTGTGGCTTGCCGATGGTAGTCATATAGTCCCCCCAAGTCCCCGAGCAAGGGGGAGCTTGGAAGAGTAGAAGAAACAGCAGTCAAGGGTGAGTGAAAACTTGAACCATGTGCGCTTGCCGTTCGGCACGGAGGGTGAGTGAAAACTCTACCCCTGTGCACCTGTCGTCCGGCACAAAGGATGAGTGCACTCAAAAAATCTAAGAGTTGAAACGTCCCTTCAGGTTGGACGTTTCAACTCTTAGGCTTCCCTGTGGATGGTTGACACGTGTCAGGAGGGGTTCGAGGGGTCGCGTCATTTCGTTTCCCGATACTAGGTTCGTCCTATAAATAAGACGAAGGGACGGTAAGAGAAGTACCTGGAATTTGGAGAGCGAACAGAGCTTGAGAGATGCGATTTTCGACGAGTGTTTTGCAACGGCACAGGCAATTTCCAGCGAGCATATCATGGCGGCGGCAATTTCCAGCGATTTTTCAACCACTGTATTAAAAAGGTATGTTGCTCTATTTTGTTTCAAATTGAATCAAACTGGTGGCATGTCTTCAATTGTTGCATGAAATGTATAAATGTGTATGAACATAGATGAGCATGAGCCTTTAAGCATTAGGATCGTAGTTTGATTATGGCATGGCATTTAGTTTCTTTTCACCTCTGTTTGTAGATGTCAAATACAGAGTCAGAGTATAGTGATAGCCCATGGGCTTTTAAGGGAGAGTCATCTTCAGAAAGCTCCGTTGTAGAGCTTGAGAGTGTCGATTTCGAGAGCACCGATGTTGAAATAATAGAAGATACAGAGGTGCTTACCGAAGCTAGGGGCACTTCTCGTCTAGGGTCTCAAAGTTGTGAGCCTTCGACATCTAGTCGTTGAGTCGAGGCGGCTAAGGTGTCGATTGCTGCACCAAGAGAGGGGGTGTTGACTATTGTTTCGAGCAAGCAATGAGTGCCGATGGCGAAACCAAAGGGTCCTGTTTTTGGTGTAGACTTTTTGGAGCCAAACGCCTTGACCGAGGGTGAGTTGGCGAAAATTCAAGTTGAGTATCACATTCCAGATTCAGTAGTGATGCGAATCCCTTGGCTGCTGGATTCCTTGAGTAATCCAAAAGGTGAGGTGGTCTTCTTCACTGATGTCTTCAAGCATGGGCTTCGGTTGCCGTTGAGGCATTGGGTAAAGAGGATCCTAGCTCAGATCGGCTACGTACCGAGCTATGAGCAGTTCGCCCATCTGTACAATGTGACGAAGGCGAAGAGCGCTGACCAGGAAGGGTAGGTTCAGTCCAACTATTTGTTTGTTGGTCAGCGTGGGCATTTTGTGGTTGGCGTGCCGAGCTCGCAGAAGACCTGGCGTCAGCGTCGGGTGTTGGTATCCAGTGCTTGGGAATCGGCACCAAGTGTGATTCTTGAGAGGCACATCCCTACGACCTTTCAGACAATCGGTAGGCTATAGGATGTCGTTCGGCTAGGCCTGTCAATAAAGCCCAAGCACAATGGGCTAGCCCAAACCCGGCCTAATTTTTTGATGTTTGGGCCTACCCAGCCCGAACTAATGGGTGGGGTTAGCCCTTCCCGAAGTCTAACATATAAGGCTTGGGCCTCATTTTTAAGCCTTTTAAAAGCCCGGCCCAGCCCGATTATAATTAATTAATTAAATTAATTATAATTATATTATATGTAGTATTGCATTGTGTGCCATAGTGTATTTCTAATTGTTGCTATATTTTGTCTTAAAGTAACTTTGTTTTGAATGAAAGAAAGTTGCTTTACCAACTTTTCTTTGTTGAAACTTGAAATGAATTAAGGCTTGTACTCATTCCAAAGGCTGACAACGACGGAGAGTGGGCAGCTATAGATAAGGAAGTGCAAATAAGTTTTTCTACATAGAAGATTCAAGATAGAATGCATGCGGCTACAGCGTGCACATGATATTCAAAAATTTTGTAGGAAAAATGAAGACAGAAGACAGAAAGCCGTTGTGTAGTCTCCATCCATCAGCATAAATAAACTACTACAGTTCCATTTTTCAATGAAATCATCAATTTTTAGACAAACAATCAACAGAAAGGGGTTTTGGGAAAACAAACTGAAACCTCATGGGGTGTTCATGTAATTTTTGAGACCTTTGGAGATTTTGTGAAAACACAACAAACCTCAGGGGGTGTTAGTGTAAATAACTCTTCAAATTTTTCAATGTCTTCATCATCTCGATATTATCGATATTACAACGATATTATAGTAATATTTTTGCCAAATGTTGCTGAAGTGTGATAGAAATTATCAACGTAGATATTTTCTGATATTATCGATACTTATACGATATGTGTATAGATATGTTCCAAAATTGTAACATCCCACATAGATCAATGGAGAAGGGGTGATGTGACTTATATGTACATGCACACCTCCATCTAACACGAGGCCTTTTAGGAGCTCACTAGCTTCGAATTCCATGGAAACTCCGAAGTTAAGCGAGTTTAGTCTAGAGCAATCCCAAGATGGGTGACCCATTGGGAAGTTGCTCGTGAGTTCCCAGAAAAGAAACAAAACCGTGAGGGCAGGGGGGGCTCAAAGCGGACAATATCGTGCTACAGCGGAGCGGATCCAAGATGTGAGAAAATGGTATCAGAGCCACTCTGCTGTGTAGTGCGAGTGTGCCGACGAGGACATCGGAACCCTAAGAGGGGTGGATTGTAAAATCCCACATCGACTAACGAAGGGGGGGTGATGTACCTTAGATATACATGCCTACCTCTATCTAGCACGAGGCCTTTTGGGAGCACAATGGCTTCGGATTACATGGGAACTCCGAAGTTAAGCGAGTTTGGGCTAGACCAATCCCATGATGGATGACTTACTGGGAAGTTGCTTGTGAGTTCCCAGAAACAAAACCGTGAAGGTAGGGGGCCCAAAGCGGACAATATCGTGCTACGGCGGAGCCGATTCGGGATGTGATAAAAATATCCTAGACCCTTAAACACAATAATATCCTCAATATTTCGTCGATATTATCAATATTTTAGTCCTTGGTCAAGACTAGAATTCGACTATTTAATTTTGATATCTTCTCTTCCCAAATGTTAAAAGTTCAAAATATAGCCACAAATACTACTACATATTATATCCATTTGTAATTTTTTATTAGTTCTCTTCATCATTTAGTAATGATGGTATCAAATTCACAAAATATTAATATTTTAATTGATGGATGCATATTTTCGCAAGAGTAAAAAGGCATGGTGGGATCCACCACTTATAGGCCACGGACAACATTTCTGTGCCTAAAAGTTTATGGCATCATGCGTCTACCATAATTACGTGTTCCGTAGTCAATCTGTGGCCAACACCTTTTGGCTATGGGTCGTCTGTAGCGAATATGCCATGGGTTGTCTGTAGCGAATATGAATATAGGTCACCAGTGGCAGAGCCACCTAAGGACCAGGGTGAGCCCATACTCTCTCTCATATTTTTTATTTAGGCTTAAGTGCTACAGTGCCCCCTAAAACATTGGTCAATTCTCACTATACCCCCTTAAAGTTAAAGTACCCCACTTTGCCCCTTTTACCGATGTTTTGCGTCTCACTTTTCCCATCAGCGTCAAGTCTGTTAAAAATTCCATTAAAAATGCTGACGTGGCACTAATGGGATCCACTATTTTGCTAAACTAAATGCCATGTGTGAAGAAAAAAGAATTAAAAATTCCAAGTGTGAGCTCCAAATCATCCAATCCCACCTCATGAATCTTCTCTCCAATCCACAGCTTTACCTCTGGGATCTCACTGTTAGGCAAGTTTTGGTGAGCAACAATAGACAGCACAAAATGGGTAATCGAAAAAGGCCATGGACTGTTTAGCAATGAAGTCCCAGTTTGGAATTGGGTTGGGGTTTCTGGAAGTTGGGGAAGAGAGCAGTGGGGTTACAACAAGGGCACCATTTGAAATTCGCAGAGGAGGGAGAGACGAAGGAATTGCAGAGCGCAGATAGTGACTGGGATTGGATGAATTAGTGCTGGGATCGAAACGACTTGGGCTTAGATAGGAAGACGACAAAGGACTGGCTTGGTAGGATGGGATTGGACTAGGATTTAGAGAAGAGTAAGGGTTGATCATGGTTGATGTGCCTGGTGTATCAATTTGGGTTGGCTTCAATCCCTGTACAACGACACCACCATCACATTATTAGAATTCATGAGTAAATTAATTTTCCGGTGGATTTTTCCTTTGAATATGAGCTATGACAATGATGGGAAAATAATTAGAAATTAAAAAAAGAAATTGAAGAATTGGGACAATTAAAGTGAATTAAGAAGAGAAGGGAAGTGGGACCTTGCGATAGGTGGTGCCGTCTTCTTCGACAGTCCAGCCAGCCTGGAGGCAGAGAGCTTTCAATACCTCATTGTCGTAGTGCTTGGGCAAATTGAAGTTGCCCTGAGCTCGAAGCCTTGCGAATATCTGCGCAACTATGGCTCTCCTACTTCTCTCTCTCCCTCCACGACAGCTTCCTTCGCGCCACCGTCACCGCAGACGTGGCTCCATCCAACGTCATTCTCCGATCAATTATCTTCCCCCTCTTTTCTCTCTCAGTATCAAGCGCTATGCAATTAAGTTTTTTAAAGTATTATTAATTTTTTTAATAGTTAAATTAAGTTTTTTAAAAGACAATTTTTAATTTTAATTATTTTATCTTCACACATGGCATTTAGTTTAGTAAAATAGTGGGTCCCATTAGTACCATGTCGGCATTTTTTACGGAAATTTTAACAGACTTGACGATGAGAGACAAAGTGAGACACAAAACATCGGTCAAGGGGGGTAAAGTAGGTCACTTTAACTTTAAGGGAGTTTAGTGGGAATTGACCAATGTTTCAAGGGGCACTATAGCAATTAAGCCTTTACTTTATATATGTTGCTATATGTTTGCTTTTTGGAGTAAAAACTCTTTCAATTTTTTTGTTCTCTTTATCTTCCACTTTTGATTAACTTAAGCTTTATGAATTTCCCTCTCTAAAGTAAGGCACCTTAATATTAAGATTTATGAACATTGTTTGTATTTCTTCTCTTTGTTGAAGTATACATTATTAAAATTTGAGTCTTTAATAGTGTAAATGATGAGATTAATTCATATTCAACCATTTTAAAATATGAAATTTAGGACAATTATGATTGTAATAAATGGATAAATTATTAATTAATATGAAATGATATCATTAATTAACCCCGTTAGGGCTTGAGGGCTCCTATTCGAATTATTTTTAAATTTTTTTGTGAAGGACCCCCTCTAATGTGAGATCTTAACTCCGCTGTAGGTCATGGGTTGTCTGTGGCTTATAATGAGGTTTTCTAATAGTGCCACTATTGTGCCTTCTTTAATTACTCTCTACCATCAAAGCAAAAGAAGTGAAAAATAAAAGAAAAGAAAGAAAAGAAAGGGAAACTACCAACTGGTCCAAGCCCAGCCCGGGAGTTGGTTGAATTGAACACAAGAGACAAGTAGCCCGTACCTCCCACTTGGGAGTGTTATTTTCGTCAATGTAGAGACAACCCGATTCCATTCAAACTTTTACGGCATGCATGTCTCCTGACTTTTTCCTAGTTGACAAAACAACAAAGACTTTTCCTATCTAATTCTCAAAATCAGAGAGGTTTAGGTTATACTTGGAGCCTTGTAATAAGAGTCAATTAGATTAATTAGACGATTGAATACTCTACATATGTGTCTGTGATATGTTGAAACTCATCAAATTTAAAATTTCCATCTCAAAGAAACATATCTTCTATATATATATATATATATATATATATATATATATATATATATATATATATATATATATATATATATATATAGGCTGCATATGGCAATGTGAAATGGCATTGCAAATGTCAATGGGTTCTTAGCTCAGTGGTAGAGCTGTTGGCATGCACATGCTAGCCAGTAGTCTGAGGTTCGATCCCCAATGATACCACGTGTGAATAAGAATATACCCTCCTTCCCCTCCCGAAGCTCATATAAGCTCATATAAGCTCATACCTAGGGAATCGAGAGAACGATATGTATTATTGGGCGGCCCTTGTTGGCTTATCCTCTTTTGCTTGCTAATTGCTGATACGGGTGTCATCCATTTGCTTATAGTTTCCTAAAGTCACCATTGTTTTTTGTTCTTTTGGTCACAAGTCGCACCCTTCTGATTAAAAACAAAACCAGCACCTCATCAGAATGAGACCCAATTTGATAACCTCGTTCACGAATCTTCTTCTTCTTCTTCTTCTTCTTTTTTTCTTCGTGTTTTACATGGATTTAGAAAGTTGTGCAGAAGTCAAACCTTGCTTTATTTGGTTGGATATGCTTTGTCTTTTTTGTATTGGAGCCGATGGCGTCCCCTCCACCTTATGGTAAAACGCGTTAAAGCAACAAAGTTTGAAAATGGAACGCCTTCACAGAAAACGTTCAAAATCACCTCTCATCTCTCATTCCATGCATGCACAACCTTACTCTATATATAGAGTGCTTCTTCAATCCTTCTCCTTACCACAAAGCCCAGCTTCATCTCTTCAGCTCTCATATTGATGAAGCTTACAATGGCCTCTCTGTCCTACTTCTTCATTGTTGTTACACTCTTCATCATCCCTTTTTTTGGTTGTTGTGCCAATGCACAACTTTCTCCCAACTTCTATGCAAGAACTTGCCCAAGTCTTCCGACTATCGTTCGCAATGCTATGAGTCAGGCTGTTGCTAGGGAGGCTCGGATGGGTGCCTCGATCCTTCGCTTATTCTTCCACGACTGCTTTGTAAATGTGAGAACAATATAGTAGTGTTTTCTTATATCAAACAATCTGATGTGTTATCGTAGACAAAGATTTAATTATATGTCAAATCGGGTTTAAATATATTGTCTTAATTCACGGTCTAACAACAATAACACTAGGCCTGGTCCCGAGGGCGACTGCCTAGGGCCTCGGATCTAGAGCGCCCCAAAGTTTTTTATATCAATATAATATATATATACTTGTTCATGCCCATAATAAATGGTTTTTGTTGTTGTTTTTCAATAGGGTTGCGACGCTTCCATACTACTGGATGACACGGCCACCTTCACCGGTGAAAAGAATGCATTCCCAAACCAAAACTCAGCCAGGGGTTTTGAAGTCATTGACACCATCAAAACCCGAGTGGAAGCTGCTTGTAATGCTACTGTGTCTTGTGCAGATATTTTAGCACTCGCATCCCGGGATGGAGTTGTCTTGGTTAGTAGCTAGCTACTATATTAATTTGACGTAATAGGCTACTGATATGCATCTTGTGAAGCATCAAGCTTTTCCATGCGTATTAATTTACCATCAAATTTGGCTATATTTTGGGGTAGATTGGTTTTCAAGCTATGGTACAATCATTTTCCTATTATTTTTGGTCCTAACAATTTAATTTCCTATTATTTTTAAGAAAAGAAAATATCTCACTTGGGAGTAGTCCTAATTTCTTTTATCGACATTAATTTGGAGTTTAAATTATGTTGTGCATGTCAAATCCTCAGTCTAATACATAAATTTTAGATCTCAATTATTATTATTATTTTCTCTGTTTGGACGAGCGTAAGTTTTTCAACTATGGTTCCGACGACTTACGACTTTCAAAGTGATTATAGAATATTATGGTAGTACGAACATATGGTACATCTTGTCAATGTTTTAAGTGGATATTTATTGATATTATATTCTAAAAGAAGGAAAAATAAACCATACTGCTCATCAATATTATAATACGTGTATAAGATGTACCACGTAACCATTATAGTATTCTATGATTTCTCTGACTTTCGTGGTCTCTTGTCTGATTTTTCTGCATGCCAACTCAACAACCTGCATGGGGACAAAACCTAACCCGCAACGTACATATTTTAAAATATCATACTAGTCAATGATTGAATTAACCCATTTTAAAATTTGCATGGACATAAGCCCTCTACGACCCAATCCACATACCAAGATTTCATACATATTCTATCCATTTATAGGAAAAGACCTCTTTTGCTTTTTCTTTTGTTTTGATCACGTGATATTCACATGCTCAATACTTTGTTTCTTTCTGCAGCTTGGAGGAACCTCATGGACGGTAGCCCTAGGCCGAAGAGATGCAAGAACAGCAAGCCAAAGCGATGCCAACAACCAACTCCCCTCTCCCTTCGCCGACCTCTCAACCCTAATCTCGGGTTTCTCAGCGAAAGGCTTAACCGCCAGCGACCTGACCGTGCTCTCCGGTGGCCACACAATAGGCCAGTCTCAGTGTTCTCTCTTCAAAAACCGCATATACAACGAGACCAACATTGACCCCGGCTTTGCCACCACTCGTAAGGCTACATGTCCAGCTTCCGGCGGCGATACGAATCTTGCTCCCTTCGATATAACCCCGACTCGTTTCGATAATAATTACTACAAGGCCCTCGTGGCTCGTCGTGGCCTTCTTCATTCGGATCAGGAGCTCTTCAACAGCGGGAGTCAGGATGCCTTGGTTACAACGTATAGTAACAACCCCGCCGCGTTTTCGAGAGATTTTGCTGCAGCCATGGCGAAGATGGGCGCTATTAGTCCTCTAACTGGGACAAATGGAGAGATCAGGAAGAATTGCAGACTAGTGAACTAATTTTATAAGGAATTTAGTTTTGTGCAACTGATAAATATTGGGTGACATAAGTTTCCTTTATAGACTGCTAATTCAAATTAAAGTGCACCAAATCTTTGTGTAAAAATTTTCATGCCCATTGGAGAAGTATTGGCTATGAAATTGAAGCACGGTCAATGGTGTATTGTTCTAATTATTATTAGTAAAGTGTTGATCTTTTTCAAATATCTCAAGGTGTCATATATTATATATGAAGAAGACACGGAAGCTGGTTTTTGAATTATCCTTATGCATAATGACACTTCAAATTTCCCTCTCCGAAAGATATATGGGATTGCTAGCTAATCTTGCGCCTTCTTGTCTTGCATCCTTCAGGGCTCACAAATCTTACACTTTGAGAAGGTTATGACTTATCTTCGCTCAACCCATAACACGATGTAACAGAAAAATTGGATGAAATTTGAAAAATCTAACGGCAATAACCAATTTGACTAACTTTATGTTGTTCAAGTCCTTAATCTACCAAAATAAAATTTAAGGGATAAGTTGACACTCGGTGATAGTTTAAGGCGTACATTGACCATTTACCCTGTTTTTAATAATGCAATCCTAGCGAGTGTCTTTTTTATTTATGAAAAAAAAAAGTTTAAGGGGAGGGGGTCCTAGTGAGTGTTTAAGAGCTCGAGAATGTTGAAGTACGCATGTTGGACATTTGACGCGAATATTTAATGTCCACATAAAATATCCAAAGTACATAATTAGCATAAAGAAGTGAAACTATTTTATTTTTCAACGAGTCACAAACGAGGTTCACGGATTAACATGAAAAATAACTTGTTCTTAAAAGTCACCAATAGGTCTACAAGTTATCAACACGAATCACGATCTGTCAAAGGTAAATTTGCCTACTAAATTTTTTTTATATGTTCATGCCGTGTTGCCGATTGTGCAGAAGTTTATGCGGTCTCTAATCTCGCTGTGTCTTTTTAATCAGAGACAAAAGTATAATCAATTGGCGCAGTCATTTGGCCAAGTATGCTGTTCCATGTACGAACTTCACTATTTGGGTTGAAAAGGGACTGGATTGGCTTTCCCTTTTCATTCACGATGAATGATTTTGTGCTGGGTACTCCTAGTTTTGATTGAAATGAAACTTGTTATTTTCATTTTAAAAAAAAGAAAGAAAAAAAAAGAAAGGAAACATTGGTTTATTAGTATGTAAAAACATCGGGGTGTTCCATCCCATGTGCTTCTTGTCTCTCTGTTTTGGCAACAACTGTCCACAACACTCGCCCTGCACCCTAAGGCACTCGATTCTCGCCGGCAGCCTGATGAGAGCGTGAGATCACGCTCCACTAGGCGTGCGTGGGTCTTTTACTCTCCTTTGTTTTTAATATTATATAACTAAAAACAAAATGCATTTTTTACACACACTATCAATGTGCTACGAGAATTCGAATTTAAAACCACTAGCATGTAAATTAAGGCATTTTTTCATTATGCTAGACTCAATTTGCCTCTTTGGTCCTTTTAATAAGGAAATAAAATTAGAGTTTATTTTATTTTATTTTTATGTAGGTTAAATACTTTTTTGTTCTTGAATTTTACATGAAAATTCAATTTGGAATTTAGCCAAATTGGTCACCGTGTTTTCCTAAATTTACAATTTATAGACATTATTTTATCTTCAGTTAAATGCAGTTTTTGTAGGAAGTTCCTTCAGTCTTCTTCCTCTAACTCAACGAGTTAGGGTATGTTGTGCTATTAAAGTTTAACAAATTGTGGGAAATCTTTGGTTGAAATCGAAATTGTGAGGTACGAGGAAAATAAAAAAGCCAAACCAAATTAAAATGAAATTAACAACTTACCAATATATTTTGGTGCTCTATCACCTTAATTGCATCTCCTTGCCATTTGAAGTCACAATACGATTCTCACTCAATCGATTAAGGCTTTAATATAGCATCCAATTTGTGACCTTATAAGTTATACCTCATAATTTCGATTTCAATCCAAGATTTTCTCTAATTTGTTAAACCCTAATAGCATAATATGCCCTAACTTGTTGAGTTAGAGGAAGAATATTGAACGTGCTTTGTGAAAAAAATATAAATAAAAACTTCACTTAATAGAAAATAACAAAATGTTTATAAATTATAAACTTTGGGAAACACAGTGACTTATTTGACTCAATTTTTTTTCTCACTAACCAAATTGAATTTTCGTGCAAAACTCACTGAAATTAGAAGTATGTAATCAATGATTAAAATAAAATACTTATTGGAGTAACTACCTAGATATCGAACTCATCACAAATATGGTTCTCGTCATCTAATACTCCTCCGAGCAGGTGGAGAAAAATACAATTAGACCAAGAGCTAGATGGTGTGAGAGAGTTAGAGAGCGAAAAAGAGAGAAGGTGGGTGTGTGAGAGAGTCGCAATCTCACTATCACATGGGGTCTTTGGCTTTGGGGCCAAAGCATCAACAAGCAGAGGCACAGCCACAGCGACAGCCAGACCACAATGAGCCACTGAACCACGTGACTCGCCGAGCCCCCGATATGGACTCCGACAAGGTACTCTCTCTCTCTCTCTCTCTAGCTCTCGCTCTCGCATTTCACAGCCACTCTTTGAGCTTTGCTGTTTGCTCTCTTAGAGATTCTCCTTCTCTCTTCTGTCTCCGTCTTCATGTTCGTAGAGGTAGGTTTCGGTGCTTAGATCGACCTTGATCCAGCTAAAAGCTTCAATATCCTCACTAATTAGAAGCGATCTGCAACTTTCTCTGTGTTCTGAGGTTAGAGTCGCCTCGCCGGAACTTCTCTCCGGGCTCGTCTTCGATTTAAAAACTTTTTTTTGCACTTTTTTTTCTTTCGCATTAATTTTTATTTCCCTCTATTATTTTTGTCTGAGATCACGTTGCTTTAGGAAAATTAGGAGGAGAAAATTATAGAAAATGCGGCGTTGGCTAATTTTATTTGTGTTCATTAGCTGTTTTGTTACCTAAAATGGAAATATAAAAGACTTAATTGAGCTTAATTTAGAAATTGTGATTGCTCTAACTTTCCCATTTTGCCAATCTGGGCAATTGGGTTTTGTTGCTTTTGCATACTAGCCCTTTTGTCCAATTTTCGCTTTAACTTTCAACTATCCCATGTGATCTATTTTTGAAAAATTCTCTACTGTTTTAAGTTTGACGCTACATTATTTCGGTTAATCTTATAGGACACTACTGAACTTTCTTTCTCTTTTATGTTTTATTTATTTTTATTTTTGCTTCTTGACTAGGTTTTTTCTGATCTCATGCTTGTATTGGTACTCATTTGGTGGTCTTTGGAGGCTGTTGTCAATCCGATATCTTTTGGGTTTTCCAGTTTCCTAATAATGTTGTAATTTTTGCCAACTTTTTGGTCTTTTTCTTTCCTCTAGGTGGATTGTTCTTCAAAGTATTATAGTTTGCTTCAGGAAGTTGATGTTCCTTGATTCTTTATTAACAGTAGTTTCTTTAAAATGCAAGTTTTATAGCATGTGATGCTTTCTTGTAAACTAGGGTTACCTGATTTTGCTTTAGTTTAAATGTCTGTTGAGATCTTTGTGCTTTCCCCTTTCCTAAATCTCATTCTGAATATCCATCTGTTTGTGTCTGTTATGCTGTATTGTTAAGTTTCTTTCAAATTTGTATGTATTAACTTTCGTTATCATCAATGCATTCAACATTTGATTGCTTTAGACTGTTGTTAAGTGTACACTAATTTTTCACTTTGTGTAGGACACAGGTTTCCAAGCACAAAAATTTCAAAATTCTCACTAATATAGAGGGGGTTGCATGTTTTTATATTTTTTCCACGCAAAGAATGTAGTGCAGCATAAGACACATTCATACAAACAATAGGATTTATGTACTAGATACATGCAATTAGTTTCTAGACGGCAGTTGTAGACCAATAGAGCCGAACTCAGATGAAGAATGAAGATTGATAAATGTTAGAATTGGTATAATAACATAGAGGCATTGTCCATGTGCTCATCTGTGCTCTTTTATGGCTATTCTGGGTGGCATCTCTCATAAGTGGCCAACCGGTTTCTATTGCATTTAGGCAGGGGTGTTTCCTCAACAAGCACCCACATACCAGTACATTACTTTTTCAAAGAAAGGCTGCAGTTTGTGCTTATGTTTATATGTTGTGTTGCTATAAATTGCAGGAAATGTCAGCTCCTGTTATTGAGGGAAATGATGCAGTCACCGGTCACATCATTTCAACAACCATTGGTGGCAAAAATGGTGAACCCAAACGGGTTAGCACTGGCTCTTTCTTTCTTCTTTTACCCCATTTGATGGCTACAAATTGACCAAACTCTTTCTTCTTCCCTTGAATTCCATCTATTGCACAAAAAGTTGTACACTTTTCTCCTTCATAATCAAGGATTACTTGATTTGAGAGATGATAAATTCTTTATGAACACTGTTCCTTGGTTCCTTTTGGTCGTAAGAGGTGCTAACAGCCAAGGCCCTTTACCTATGATTCTGATATATCGATCTTCTGAAGAATTATTTGGTTTTCCATTCTTTTTGTATTCTGAGGTGTTCCTCTGATGTTGGTTGCAGACGATCAGTTACATGGCAGAGCGTGTTGTAGGTACTGGATCATTTGGAATCGTTTTTCAGGTATGGATTTTACTTAATGGAACAAAGTATTCTCAATTTCTTTTCCTCGTTTGAGTCTTTGGCACTCTTTTTCCTTTCAGGCTAAGTGCATTGAAACTGGAGAAACGGTGGCCATAAAGAAGGTCTTGCAGGACAGGAGGTATAAAAATCGTGAGTTGCAGTTGATGCGCTTGATGGATCACCCAAATGTTGTTTCCCTGAAGCATTGTTTCTTCTCTACAACAAGTAAAGATGAGCTTTTCTTGAATCTTGTTATGGAATATGTACCCGAGACAATGTACAGGGTTCTGAAGCACTACAGTAGTATGAACCAAAGGATGCCACTAATCTATGTGAAACTTTATACATATCAAGTATGAATCCTTTTTCGTTTTGTGTTAGTTAACTTATTGTTGGTTTTTTTTTTGGTAATCATTTATATTGGCTTATGCCCTTATAATAAATGGAAATTAAAAAAAAACCCTTTTCAGATTTTTAGGGGCCTGGCTTATATTCATGCTGTTCCTGGTGTTTGCCATAGAGATGTGAAGCCTCAAAATCTTTTGGTATGTGTTTTTTGTTTATTGTGTTTGTTCTTTCTAAAATGAATTGGATTATTTATCCCCCATTTTCCAATATACTTGGCAGGTTGATCCCCTCACCCATCAGGTTAAGCTTTGTGACTTCGGAAGTGCAAAAGTTCTGGTATGATTTTCCTCACATAATTTAACACTTTACTTTTATTCAATTATCACACAATTTTTATTTTTTTTGGAATTTTAACGGCCGAGTGACGATTTCTTTGATGGTTGTTAATCTTTACTTCTTAATAAACCAATAATTAATCAACTGCCTATTGGATGAAAAATAATGCATGATTTCAAAGCAAGATGTTATTGCCAGTCTGGCTATACTTAAACGACCTTGTCTATGCTAAATGCTAATGCAGTTTCTATGTTGCTAAGAAAATCAGTTTCCTTTTATATTTCAGTTTAATGATTTTTTTTTCTTTCTATCAGGTCAAGGGGGAAGCAAATATATCGTACATATGTTCTCGTTACTATCGGGCTCCTGAACTCATCTTTGGTGCAACAGAATATACAACATCCATTGATATCTGGTCAGCTGGTTGTGTCCTTGCTGAGCTCCTTCTGGGCCAGGTTATTGACTCTTTGTAAATAATATTCTTGTTCCTGGCCTATGTTTTTTGGTTAGGCTATATTTGGTTTTTGACTTATCAAAAGAATTTCCCGCTCTTCTACAGCCATTGTTTCCAGGAGAGAATGCAGTGGACCAACTTGTAGAGATTATCAAGGTCTAGCCTCACCTTCTCTGTTGAATTAAGTGGAGCATGCAAGTGCGTGTGCTTACACTGTCAATGTCTTCTTGCAGGTTCTTGGCACTCCAACTAGAGAAGAAATTCGATGCATGAATCCAAACTACACAGATTTTAGGTTCCCTCAGATTAAAGCTCATCCTTGGCATAAGGTATGCGTTTAGATTATAACCCTTCAAGTAAGTTGATACTAAGGGCTGCATATAGAGGAAGGTGTAATAACATAATTCGCACATGGGCATAATGTACAGAGTTCATGTCTTATGTTCTGGACACCTTTTGTCCAAAATTTTCCTGGGATTTTCCTTTTATTTCCTGAGCGTACTCTTCGCATGGAGTACTTGTCCATACTTAGCTGTGCTGACCAATAACATTATTAATTATGTTTACACTAGGATTATAGCGTTTTAATTACTGTTATCTGCGGGATTATTATAGTTTATGCATCTGCACCAATGTTCCTTTATTCAGGTTTTCCACAAGCGAATGCCGCCTGAAGCAATTGACCTTGCCTCACGACTTCTTCAATATTCGCCGAGTCTACGTTGCACTGCGGTGAGTAGGACTCCCTTCGCATGGAGTACTTCTATTGTTTCAACCTAAAGCCCAAGACATCATACTTTGGGATGTAGTTTTGAATAAACATTAGAGCAGAGCTGCCTCTGTTTAGAATCCATCATTTTGGTGCTGAGCTGCAACTTTTGCACTTAGCTGTAGGGATGGAAATATTTATTTGTCAATTTTGGGTAGTTTCAGTCTGCGACGTGCATAATATCTAAGTTCTCACTGATTGCCCAATTACAGCTAGAAGCATGCACACATCCTTTCTTTGACGAACTTCGGGAGCCCAATGCTCGCCTTCCAAATGGTCGCCCGCTGCCACCACTTTTCAACTTCAAACAAGAAGTGAGTTTCAGATTTATTTATTTTTACCTGTTATCAATCTTGACACCTTGAGGTAGACCAATACTCAATGCCACTGATTCAGATGTGCTGGGCCTTTCGGCACTTTAACTTGGCACTTGTGAACATGATGTTGATTCATTCTACTCATCTTTGAAGAGTGGCTAATAGCCACCTGGTGTGAGAGAAATTACGTGATATCTTGTCTGGTTGAATAAGTCCTGAGTTATTTGGATTTCTTCAATCATGAAGGTCAAATATACCATTTTCCTAGGTTGAGTCCTGTTTCATAACCTGGAAGAATTAGGTACCAGTTTGATGAGCATAGGATGACATATATACATTTCTTGTCATTTTCTTTGCCACCGACAAATTGAAGTGAATTTTTTTAGCTGTTTTTCTTAGCGAACTCATTTTCTACTCTCGGAAGTTTTAGTTGACTCATCCCTCTCACCACTGCTTCGAAAATTGACTTGCAGTTAACTGGAGCATCACCTGAACTGATCAACAGGCTCATACCAGAGCATATGCGGCAGCAGACTGGTCTTGGATTCCCACACCCAGTTGGTACTTGAATGCAAAGTCATGAAACAAGGAATTATCTCTTCTACTAGTGGATGGATGTGAAGCAAAAGAGGGCCTCTTTGTGGTCTATATAACACGGAGCATTCTGGCCTAATCTGCTGTTCTCGCCCTCCCCTCCGATGATGTATACATATAGTGGCTCTCCAGCTTAACCTGGAAATTGTTGATCCTGTCTTCTATGTCATTTTAGCCCAAACATACTGTCTTCCTGCATCTGTACATCGTTTTGATTGTAATGATTCCAGAAAGCCAAGTATATAAGTTTATTCAAATCTAGCTAGGGTAGGGGCTGTAAAAGTCCAGCAGTGCCCCGAGGGGCATAATAGTAGTGCGGCTTGTCGTTTACCTTTTAATTATGGTGTTGTTTCTGCTGTCTGTTGCTGTCTTGTCTCGAATTATATTTTGCTGTTGTTGATTTCTGTATTTTTTTAATTTCTTCAATGCTGCCTCCTTCTGGATAATTTCAGATCTCTGCTGTTTAATGGGGCAGAGGTTTGAGCTTCATAATTTAATAGAACATTCTTGCTCAGTGTTTGAAGTTGGTATCTATGGGGTTAGTAGTAACAGAAAATTACTGCTTGGTGTAAATTTTAATAGTAATGCCATCATCGAAGCCCTTCAAATTTTGGATCCCATTAATGTAGCAATGTCTTAGTTGTACGCATATGAGCCTACTTCGAATCTTATTGATTTGATTATATAATAAACCAGGGTCATTAAGGGAAGATCAGATTTGGGAGATGGTTTAACCAAATTGAACATGGTGACCTCATTGAGACGTGCATTGCATGACTTACCACCACTAAGATTAAGATTATATGTATCATAAGATATTGTATTTGTTAACGGGTGAATTTGTACTTAACGGATTAAGACATAAGCACACACATAACACAAGTGTTTGAGTGGTTCACCCATAATGGGGCTACATCCATTATAGTTTATAGTTTTGTATTTGTATTTGAATATGGAGATTACATTGTACATGAGAGAGATATGGGAAAAGAGGCTTGAGAGCTCTAGTAGAAGAGAAATAGAAAGTTTGCAGCTCTTGGAGAAGTGAAGGAGTAGCAGCTGATGGTCCCCTTGCTTGGAGGTGGTGAGTTCTATTTTATAGTCCAAGTTGGAGTAGACAAGGTTGATTGATGGTTGGGACATTTGCATGGCTAACTATTCCTTGTTTGGTGGGATGTGACCTATGACAAGAAGGGCTATTCCTTAATTGGTGGGATTTGCTTAAAGGGGGGAGGTGAGGTCAACAGAAGCCTCCAAGCTCACAATCGAGAAGAGCTTCTTGACTGAGGACTTTCTAGTAAAACCAGTTTTGACCGAGCTGAGCACATATCTACTAGAGGTGGTGAGGCCAAGCCGATCACATGTGTGGAGATAATAAGGCCGAGCTGAGCCTTAATTGGTGGGATTTGCTTAAGGGGGAAGGTGAGGTCAACAAGGTGCCAACAATATTTATATGATAACTTTATTGAACATAGGTATTGTATTATAATGATCTAAACTATTTATTTTTTAGTATTCTCTTAAATATCATCTCTACAAAAAATCACTTGAATTCAAAAATCATATAACTATTCAATTAAATAACTGTCATTTTAGTGTTTTCTTGAAATACCCAATTTATTTATTTTGTTAATCAAAACTAAATGTCTTAATGGTTTTGAAGTTGTCCACCCCAACACTTTGACTACTTTTCGAAGTGCATTTGGATGAAAGGAGATGGACAACAACCTCTTGAATTGTTTTTAAGCTCTTATATTTTCTCTAAACTACGCCCTCTTTACTTTTGTTTTTGATACAAGTAATATTGGGATGGGGAAATCGAATCTAAGATCTTGAGCGTACAAGTAAATGCTCTTAATCACTTTCGTAACATCACACTATTTGTCCCCATCAAGCATGCCTTCAAAATCTTAAGGACAAACTTAAGACAAAAAAGAAAAAAGACATAAAAAATGTTTTTGGGGGCAAATAAAGGTGAATAAATATATAGGAATTCCTTCCCACGTCCGAGAATCCTTTATGTTTGTGTACCCAAAAACAAAAAAGGAGAATCCCATTTCAATTTTGCCCGCTTTCCCATCTTTTGCCCTCTGCCTCGCTTTCAATCGCTTCATCTTCTTTACAGTGGCTCACCGTTACGCAGCCCAACTGCAGCTATGCTGCCCTCAAAGCCCCGTCTCATACTCTATAGCTCGAACGACCCATGCCCACATGATAGCTTCTGGGTTCAAGCCACGTGGCCATATCCTTAACCGCTTGATTGATGTCTACTGTAAATCTTCAAATTTTAGTTATGCCCACCAACTGTTCGATCAAATTCCAAAACCAGACATTGTTGCTAGAACCACCTTGATTACGGCGTACTCTGCCATTGGGAATCTAACGCTGGCTCGGAAGATATTCAATGAAACTCCATTGAGCATGCGAGACACTGTTTGTTACAATGCGATGATCACAGGCTATTCTCGTAACAATGATGGCCATGCCTCTATTAGACTATTTTGTGAGATGAGGCAAGGTGGTTTTAGGCCTGACGATTTCACATATACGACTGTGTTGAGTGGTGCGGCGCAGATAGTGGATGTTGAAAAGCAGTGCCAGCAACTACATTGTGCAGTAGTGAAGTCAGGAACAGGGTTTGCCACTTCGGTGTGGAATGCGCTGTTATCTGTTTATGTTAGATGTGCTTCTTCACCATTAGTATCATCATCATCATCATTGATGGGTGAAGCTAGGAATTTGTTTAATGAGATGCCTGAGAGAGATGAACTATCATGGACAACGATGATTACTGGGTACATAAGGAATGAAGATCTTCATGCAGCTCGGGAATTGCTAGATGGGATGGATGAAAGGATGGAAGTTGTATGGAATGCGATGATTTCGGGTTATGCTCACCACAATTCTTTTCAAGAAGCATTGCTATTGTTTAGGAAAATGCGGTTACTGGGGATTCGTCAGGATGAATTTACATACACTAGTGTTATTAGTACTTGCGCTAATAATGGACTATTTCAGCTTGGGAAGCAGGTGCATGCTTACATACTTAGAACTGAAGCGAAGCCTACTGTGGATTTTTCATTATCTGTGAACAATACATTGCTTACACTATATTACAAATGTGGTAAACTTGATGAAGCACGGTATATTTTTAATAATATGCCTGTTAAAGATCTTGTTTCTTGGAATGCAATCCTTTCAGGGTATGCAAGTGCAGGGCGAATCCAGGAAGCAAAATCCTTTTTTAAGGAAATGCCGGAGAGGAGCATTTTGACATGGACTGTGATGATATCTGGTTTAGCTCAAAATGGATTTGGAGAAGAAGCAATGAAGCTATTCAACCAAATGCGATTAGAAGGTTTTGAACCGTGTGATTATGCATTTTCTGGAGCAATTACATCTTGTGCTGCGCTCGGAGCATTGGAGCATGGACGCCAGCTCCATGCTCAACTAATTAGCTTGGGGTTTGATTCAAGCCTTTCAGCTGCAAATGCACTTATCACAATGTATGCAAGATGCGGAGTTTTCGAGGATGCGAACTCTGTGTTTCTTACCATGCCTTATATTGATTCAGTGTCTTGGAATGCTATGATTGCAGCTCTGGCACAACATGGACATGGTGTTCGAGCAATAGATCTTTTTGAAAAAATGTTGAAGGCAGATATACTACCAGATAGAATAACTTTCCTCATCATTCTATCAGCTTGTAGTCATGCTGGTTTAGTCAAGGAAGGGCGCCATTATTTTAGTTCAATGTGTGTCTCTTATGGTATTAGCCCTGATGAAGGCCATTATGCTCGCATGATTGATCTGTTGTGTCGATGTGGGGAGTTCACAGAAGCCAAGGGCTTGATTGAATCGATGCCTTTTGAGCCAGGTGCACCGATTTGGGAGGCTCTTCTTGCTGGTTGTCGGACTCATGGGAATATGGATTTAGGAATTCATGCAGCAGAACGACTCTTTGAGTTGGTGCCACAACATGATGGAACTTACATTCTTTTGTCAAACCTGTATGCCGCTATAGGCCGTTGGGATGATGTGGCTAAGGTGCGGCAACTAATGAGAGATCGAGGGGTTAAGAAAGAGCCTGGTTGTAGTTGGATTGACGTTGAAAACATGGTCCACGTCTTCTTAGTTGGTGATACTGTGCACCCTGAGGTCCAAGCCGTGTACAAATATCTTGAGCAACTAGGACTTGAAATGAGGAAGTTAGGATATCTCCCTGACACAAAGTTTGTGTTGCATGATATGGAGTCTGAGCATAAGGAGTATTCCTTGTCTACTCACAGTGAGAAGCTTGCAGTTGCATTTGGGCTCATGAGGCTTCCTCTCGGAGCCACAATAAGAGTTTTTAAGAATCTTAGGATTTGTGGGGATTGCCATACTGCAATTAAGTTTATGTCAAGAGTGGTTGGAAGAGACATAATTGTGAGGGATGCAAAGAGGTTTCATCATTTTAGGAATGGTGAATGCTCTTGTGGCAATTACTGGTAATCTGGCGCAAGCTTGATGGGAGGAGGTTTTATAAATACTTGGCAGGTTGATCCCCTCAACCACCAGGTGAAGCTTTGTGATTTCGGAAGTGAAAAAGTTCTGGTGTGTTTGTCTTCATGACATTTTACACTTGCATTCAAGCATGTCATAACACTACGTTTAGAACTTAGAGGCAGAATGACCAGTTGCTTTTATGATGGATAATCTTTTCTTGTTGATAAACCAATAGTCAATCACCTGTCCATTTGGTGAAAATTAATGCATGGCTTCAACACAAGATATTAGTACTTGTCTGAGTTAATCTCTGTCTATACGTCAACCACCTTTCTTTTTAAAGGCTTCATGCTAATAGAGTTGCTATGTTCCTAAGAAAATCAGTTTCCTTGTATGATTTCATTTCAATGATTTTCTTGCTAATCAGGTTCGAGAGAGAAGCAAACATTTCAAACATATGTTCTCGTCGCTATCAGGCTTCTGAACTAATCTTTGGTGCAAAGAATATTCAACACCCATTAATATCTGGGCAGCTGGTTGTGTCCTTGCTGAGCTTCTTCTGGGCCAGGTTATCGACTGCTTTGGCTTATTGTTGACCTAAGTTAACTTGGGTTAAAGAATATTTACTCTTTGACTGATCAAAACAGTTCAAAGTCTTCTACAGCCATTGTTTCCAGGAGAGGATGCAGTGGACCAACTTGTAGAGATTATCAAGGTCAAGCCTCACTATCGCTGCTGAACTAAGTGGATCATGTAAACGTGTGTGCATACAGTTTAGGTGTCTTCTTGCAGGTTCTTGGCACTGCAACTAGACAAGAAATTTGATGCATGGATTCCAAATCATACAGATTTTAGGTTCCTTCATATTAAAGCTCGTCCTTGGCAAAAGGTATGCATTTTGATTATAGCCCTTCAAATAAGTTGGTTCTCAGGGCTGCTTATAGTTATAGAGGGCAGACTTTATATTCGCATACTTACATATGTGTCTATGTTCTGTGCGCAAGGAAACCTTTTGTGTACAAATTTTTGGGTGGTTTTTTCCTTTTCCTTTTATGTCCTGAACACGTACTCCTGTTCTTGTCCATGTCCATACCTGTAACAATAAAATTATTAACTATTAAAACACTTACTGGTATCTGTGGGATTATTTTCTTTTTGCCAGTATTTCTATAGTTATCTGCAGTAATGCTTCTTAATTCAGGTTTGCCACCTGAAGCAGACAATGCTCCCACTCTGCACCCCAGTGAGTTGGACTTTTCTTCCCATTGAGCCCTTCTGTTGTTTCGAGATAAAGCCCAAGCAATTATGCCTTGTCATAAGGATTTTAGATGAGTTGGCTCTATTTGGCAAGTTTCATTTTGGTGCTGAGCTGCTTGAGTTTGATACTTCCACTTCATGACATGCATAATATCCAAATTCTCACTGATCGCCCCATTACAGCTAGAAGCATGCACACATTCTTTCATTGATTAACTTCGTGAGCCCAATGATCTCCTTCCAAATGGGCGCCTGTTGTCACCACTTTTCTACTTCAAACAAGAAGTGAGTTTCAGATTTAAACTTTTTTTTTTATCTTTTAATCATTCACATGACAAAACATAAAAGTACGTCAAGTGTTAAGTATCTGTATTTGTTGCTTGTTCATGCCCCTAGATGCATTTTTCCTTGCTTCTTTTATGGACCATAGAGGTGCCCGTGATCAATTTTAGCGCCTTAAAGCAGACCAACACATACATAACTCGACTGATTCAGATATGCTGAGCTTTTTGCCACTTAATTGCTTGCGGGTAATAACGTGATAGAGGACGTGCCCTTTTACGTACATGTATTGTTAAATAAATCTCGGGTTAATTACTGTAGACGTCCGTGAATTATGGCGCCAGTTGCAATTGGGTCCGTGAACTAAATTTTGTGGCAATTTAGTCCTTTAATTAGATAATAAGGTGCAATTAGGTCCTGCCGTAACTGAATCCGTCGAAATTGACCATGTGAGTGTCACGTGCTCTTGTTGTTCGGGGTATTTTCGACTTTTCGGCGTTTTGAACAAAACCAAATAGGAAGAACAAGAAAGAACATAGACAACAATGGCACTCAAAACCCTGAAAAACTCACAATTCCATTTGATCATTCAATCCCCACATAGCGAAACCCAAAACCCAGAAACCAAAATCAACCGAAAGCAACCCTTCAAAACTAATAATGTCCATTTCTTATTTGATCACAGGATTGAGCCTTGTGCCTAGCAGTGCTGCTGGCTTCTTGTGTGAGCCATAGGTTTTCGTTTTAACAGATGCTTTTATTTACCAACAAGAAATGAAATTGCAGCAGCCTTGTTGGAGGGGCAGGGCACCTATATTATTCCCAAAACCATTTCTAACAAGAAAAACTTCGAGACCCATTTCCCACCATCAGCACCAGAGGCTTGGCATCAACAACAACAAAGATAAGCATCCAAAGAACATTCAAACCAACGGCGGGAGAGAGAACTTGCAAAACATGACAAAATGATTGCCAAGTCCCCTGCTTTCCAGCCATCGAATGCCGCCGAGTGGTCACATCGAATCGAGTCACAGCAACCGACGCAGATCGCTCGTCGCCGTGTTGTTCCTTCCCAAAAAAGCAGGCAAAGGCACTGAGCTCGGGGGTGGAGACGCGTAGAAGGCGCTCGATCCAGCGTAAATCGCATCCATGACCTTGAATTCTGCAACCTTAATCTGCTTTTGTACGGTCTCCGGGTCGGGGCCCAAACGGTCCGTCGATCCCAGTACCAAATCTGGAATGTCTTCGCTCTTTGCCCTCGGCTTGCCAGCATCGCCGGAAACAACTCTGAGTCCTCGGTTAAAATTAACCGAAATGGCCAAGACTAGCTTGTTTCATTATGATCCGGCTATGGTGGTGATGCGAATGACGACTAGGCTTGCCTTGGATTGTCTCAGAGAGAGAGAGAGAGAGAGAGAGAGAGAGAGAGAGAGTGGCTGTCTGAGTTAGGGATTAGATGGGATTGGGGTTGGAGTGGTGGTGGTGGGTGGCTTTGGGTTGGTTGTTGGTTGTGATCTGATGGTAAATTGGGGGAGGACGAGAGGATGAGAGTGAGAGGGAGACAAAGAAGTTTTGTTTGATTGTTTTTTTCATTTTTCAATATCTTAGTTTTTTTTAAATTGTTTTTTTCATTCTACTTTTAAGTTTATTTATTTATTTTTATTTTCTGTTTTTTTCTTCAGACTCGAAAGGACGCTTTTACCCCTCATTTTGACGGACAAAGTGACAGAGTTGGACGGCAGACCCAATTGCACCCTATTATCTAATTAAATGACTAAATTGCCACAAAATTTAGTTCACGGACCCAATTGCAACTGGCGCCATAGTTCACGGATGTCTACAGTAATTAACCCATAAATCTTGAGTTATATGAAATTTCTTCGAATTTACCTAGGTTTAGTATGGTTGCATAATCTGGAAAGAGTACAGTAGGGGCATCTAAGATGAAAATTTTCAGTTGTTTTTTCTTGGCAATCACATATTCTACTCCTAAAAGTTTCAATTTACTTATTCCCCCAACTCTGCCTCCAAAATTGATTTGCAGTTAAACGGAGCTTCACCGGAACTGATCAACAGGCTCATACAAGAGCATATGCGGCAGCAGACTGGTCTTGGATTCCCACACCCAGTTGATACTTGAATGTAAAGTCATGAAACAAGGAATTTCTTGTACTAGTGGATGGATGTGAAGCACAGCACACGAGGGCCTCTTTGTGGTCTTATATAACACTCACTCAGCATTTTAGCCTAATCTGCTGCTCTCTGGCTTAACCTGGAAATGGTTGATCCCGTCTGCTATGCCAGTTTAGCGGAAAATTATCATCTTCCTGCATCTGTGCATCGTTTTGATCGCTAGGATTTAAGGAAACCAAGTGCATAATGCATTCAAATCTAGTGTTTGTTGTGGTCCTGCCTCGAAGTATGTTTGACAGTGCAGAGCTTGAGCTTGAGCATCATGTAATACAATATTCTTGCTTAGTGTTTGGAGGTGGTATCTGTGCAATTGGTAGTAACACAGCTGCTTGGTGGAAATTAACTATCTTGTATTGGAGAAATGATTAGCCACCATTCATATACTAATTTGTCAATTTGCTGACAAAAGCATGCAAATTACTTATAAATCTTTATTCCTTATGACATTTTGTTAACAAAATGCTTCAGACCTAATTTATTGGTGAAGGCAAAATCCAGGAATCAGGCTACAAATGATGTGGATAAAATGTCGCTCTTTATTTTGTGCTTCTTGAATTACAGGACTTAATATGTAACCCAGATAAAAACTCCCCTCCGGTACAATAAAAAAATGGAGGAAGAAACTGAGAAGAGCGCATCAATGGTGGTTGTGGTTTATTGCTCCTTCCTTATCTCTATCATAAGGAGATGAAAAAGATATGAAAATCAGTATCTGCTAAAGTTCGTATATCCTGTCGAGGAGTATGTGACCTATGACTGGATCTCTAAGCTGATTTTGTGACTTCATGTATAGCATTTGCCAAATATCCAACATTACCGGTTGTAACACCCGCCATACTGTACGCATATAAATACCATACGTGAGACATATTGAACTAGAGACTGCAGCACGCATATGATTGTGTGTGTGTGTGTGTGTGTTTGAGAGAGAGAGAGAGAGAGAGAGAGAGAGAGAGAGAGAACCTTATTCGTCCATTGCGAGTCATATAGATATGAAATTCATTTGTCAAGCGATCAACCTGTTCAGGTGTCATTCCACTATAGCAAAACATACCAATCTGTTTGCAAGAATCAACAAGATTTTTAAATAACATAGACTAGGAAACAAGGTGGAGATAAAACGCGGCCAAGCAATACAAATTAACAGACTATGTAGCACAGACAAGGATCCCTAGGTAAAACACATGAACATTGACACAGAAAATACCCCAAAAGAAAATTGTTGTTTACTGTTATGTCCAGGGCCCTAAATTGTTGGTATTGTTTTGTTTAGCATTCTCGATCATTATCAAACAAAGAAAATACCAAGAATTTAGGGCATGGACATAACAGTAAACAACATTTTTATAATATAGAAGTAGAACATTGCTTTTACGTAATCATTTAGGTTCAAATAGTTGCAATTTTGCAAACTTCCAAGTCCTTTTCTCCATTAAGAAAGAAAATCTTATTTTGAGGAATATAATTTTTCCTCAAGGAACCATTTATTATGTGGACATGTGTCCAAGCCTCCTGTCTGTGCTTCATAGATAATGGATTAGAAAGAATCTACCAAACCTGATTAGTTATGTGCTCCCATGATAAGGGTGACCCAAGTTTCTCAAGGTTCTCTCGTAGAGCAGTTCGCATTCCAATGATGCGATCTGCCATGCCCTAAAGAGAAGAATGATGAAGGACATAAACATCAGATGATCAAGAAACAAAGATACAACTCCTTCCAAAAATAATTAATATTAAAGAACAGTCTGGCCTTTGCATTTATGGTAAAGAGTAGAAAAGATATCTATCCAGCTTAAAGTGAGATTTAAAAGATTAACTAAAGAAAGAAGCAAAGGAATGATGAATTACCTTAACTTCCTTGAGCCATAACTTCTTCAAGTCCGGATCACCAAGGATCGTTGAAACTATAAGCGCTCCATGAACAGGTGGATTACTATACATGGGTCTGGCAAGCATCTGCAACTGGCTTTTTACAGCCACTGCCTGTTTTTCATCCTCACAAAGCACGCTGCAAACATAAAGAGCAACATCAGCATAAAAGATGTATCAAAAGACCCTCTGCTTTCTTAGTCTACTTTATAAGTGGAGTTGACATATAAGCCCTATGATACACAATTTTCCTAAAGACCAGTAGAAAGTATGGTATGAGATGAGACTAGGCGCAACCATTTAAAGGAGGAAAAATAAAGTGTCATATTCACCATGAGTGCGGCTTACAGTACCTGAGAGATGCAGAATGCTCACCTAACATATATAACATATGTCCCCTTCATATGTAGATAACAATGTTAAAGGCGTGAACAGGTGAAGGCTGAAGCCCAGACAAGAGTATTCAAACACTTATAAAGCATGCAGTACAGCGATTTTGATAAAACCATTTTGGCATTGAGCAAAGTGATACATGAAAATAAATCATGTAGTTTCATATTTCAATTGGTCGTAACATAAAATGCATATAATCATTTATGCATCAAATGTACAGGTTGTATACACTACAATATATAAACAATGTCCTACGTTTATGCCATTTTTTACAGAATTGCCAATTGAACACGTAGTTAATGTTTAGCCATGGGTTATAGAGATGACAGATAGAACAAGAAGAAGAATGCAGTTGCTACTTTCATTAAGATTGAAATAATAAACAGAAGTATTAAAAATGCCAAATTAAATTGAAACCGTATTTAACAACACACAATTACCTAAGACATCCTACTCTCTGGCCATAAAGTCCCATATTTTTGGCATATGATTGGGCAATTCCAAGTAGATGGCCATCCTCAAGAAAAATCCTGATGGCTTTCGCATCTCTCTCCGGGTCACCACTAGCAAAACCTTGATATGCCATGTCAAAGAAAGGAAAATGGCCCTTTTCCTGAACCAATCACAAAATCAAAATCAACCCAAGAGTAATGAAAGGTATTAGGGGTAAAAGAAGAAAAAACATAAGGAAAATATTCTGCGAAATTTACCTTAATCTCTTTTGAGATCTCTTTCCATTGTTCCTCTGAAGGATCCACTCCAGTGGGATTGTGAGCACACGCATGAAGCAGAAAGAACGAGCCATTTGGAGCATTCTATACAAAACATTGATGCCCAGTTTGCAGGGGAAGGAACACGGTGTCAGTGAAGAGAATGTAGAGGGCAAAGAGTAAAAATAAATTATATCTACAAGGAAAGCTTAATGTGGTAGATTAGTTGTTTTAAAACAAGAACGTAGCTGAAATAATTAAAACAATCAAATTGAAAGTAAGAATGAGTCCTATACCTTTATGTCGTCAACCAGTCCTGCAAAGTCTAACCCCTTAGACTGTGGGTGATAGTAATGGAAAGTCTTTTGAGGGACATGAGCATCTCTCCAGATGTTATGATGGCTGTTGAAATTTTATTTTGGAAGCCCATTTGCATCAGAAATTGTTCACATTGGCTGTTTAAATGGAGAGAGAGAGAGAGAGAGAGAGATTCTTAAGAATCAAAAGTTCTAAGCAATGCTCACTTGGCCCATGTAGGCACTGGTATATAGATTTGAGAATCTGGACAAAAACGCTTTTGAAAGTCTGCAAAAAGACGGCATGCACCTGTCCCCGAGAGAGCTTGCACTGCTGCTATCCTTTTATCTTTAATGAGCTCAGAATTCTCCCCATAGGCCAGCTTCAATGTTTCTTCAACCATGTTCACACTTCCTCCCATAGGAAGATACTCCCTGGCAAGAACAAACCAATTGTAAATTATATACATTAGTGCTAGGAAAAAATTAAGAAACTAAGAGAACTTACATGATACAGTGGAAGGTTTGGTTTTTAGTTCTAATTGTAAAGATGCATATGCAATATTCCAGTCCTTAGTAGCCCGTTTGCACAAAATTTTCTGCTTTAACTTATCTAGCATGGGTGTTTTTGAAGTATAAGAAGAGTTGTAGTTTATAGTGTCTATGAACAAGAGAGATTGAAGGAATCTATCTACTTATTCTTCCTCTATCTCTCACAACTGAAAATGAATACATGAAACTTCACTGCTGCTAACATACTCCTCCTAACATCCTACAAACTCAATCCAATTCCAATTATGAAGTACCAAACTCAACATAAGGAAACTCAAATTGCAGAGTCACGGTTACAATCAACAGATAAAGATTACCCTTCACCACGACAATAAGTCCCAGCGTGGAGTGTACAACATGGTTCTAAAGTTGCCAATTGCCAGCACTATATCAAAAACCCAAAAACTATCAAAGCCCCACCACTCCCCGAAAATAAATAAATCTACTTGAATGATCAAGACAGAGAATAAAGTTAAGAATCAATATCCAAATGCAAATAGTGAAAAAGAAAAATATTCTCAAGAGTACGAGCAGTATCATGACTCCAGAGTATGTGTGACAAAAGAATCAAATATGTTTGTGGCCGTAGTGGGCATTGGGCAATATAAAAGCTAACTTAAAGGGACCACTGCAAAAGTAGCAAGTTGCAAAACACTATTACTATTAGCATTCTCCAAAAAAAATGTCACATGTCACAGCTCCCATTACAAAAATGCAAAATCTAAAATGAGACAACGCATATAAGGAAAGCAATCAATCAATTAATAACAATCGTGGTTCTGAACTTCAGAGAAATATACCCACTTACATGTTCAAGTTTCCCGCAATTCTCCGCTCTGCTTCTCTGACGCATTCGAGAACAACTGGCTTGCCCTTATCATCTCGGTACGCACCCTTTAATCAATAAAACAATAAATTCGAAAATAAATATGTATAAAATAAATAAAAAAATCAAGCAGATGAATAAAATAACATGGCCATAGAAAAACCATCATATTCATAACTGTTTAGCTATTGTTAATGTATTAAAAAAAATGTATTACAAAAAATGCGTCAGAATAAAAATTAGTATAAAAACATTCAATTAGAACATATTTGTCCTTCGGGAGCCAACAAAAGCTCGCCAACAAAGCACCAGATTAAAAAAAAAAACAGAAATATGACATTTTAAAAAAATTTAAAAAGGAAAAGAAAATTATTCTTAGCTTTTCCTTTTCCCCTTGATTAGGTTCCTGTTTGGCTTCAGAGAAAGTTACTGTTTTATTCATTTCCAGGTCCGGTTTCATCCAAAAAAGTACTCAATTTCCAGTACAAGAAGAGAGAAGAAAAACATAATTAAAATAAAACTGAACACTTCCACTCTATACTGTACAGCTAACTCGTCGAGTGGAAGAAGAAGGAAAATAAAGAAGAAATGATGATCCAAAAGAATACAATATTTTCAAAAGCTTAAAGCTCATGATTCAGAAGGTAATGTTAGATTAGATCAAAGGCAGAACAGATACTCACAACTCCAACATTGATTTTTTCGGGACTGGGATCGGCGAGGAAGGCCTCTGTGACGCCGAGAATCGGATCCTTTGGAGCTGGCTCCACGCTCCGCCACCACGACATGGATCGGGCTCCAAAGACGGATACGGAGCTCCGGTGCTGAAAAAGTTTTCTGGAAAGCGCCATTGGAATTCGGCAGACGAAGCAGCAAGGAAGCTGTTTGGTTTCTAAAAGTAAAATGGTAAAATGGTAAAATGGAGAGAGAAGGAAGGGAAGTGTATTTATATATATACAGTGATATGATTTGGGTTTCTCGTTGTCTTGTTGGTTTCAACGACCTTGAAGTGCGTGACGCTTTTTCTAGAATATTATTAATAATTAATAAATTACGCTTTACAGGTGCTGACGCTTGTTTTTGGCATCCCCTCCTTTCTTTGTAAATTGTATTCTCTCTCTCTCTCTTTTTTATCAAGGAAAGATAAAACCCTCTCTCTCTCTCTCCTACTATAATTATTTGATTAATTTGTGGATTATATCTGTTTTCTAATTTTTTTTTATTTGAGAGAGTTTTCTAGTCATTATAATACAACGGCTTTTTGTCTGCTTGTGTTGTTAATAGTCACTAGTGAGCACACGTAACTTCGCAAGCCACTCATTAATAAGTTTATTTTTTTTATTTTTTGTTTCTCTTTCCTTTTTCATATTGAGATGAATGATAGTATACTAAACTCAAACACACTACACGAATACTAAGACTCAAACCCAAAATCTTTCCTGAAGGAGCAGTTGCTCCAAACCACTAAACTAATTGGTCATCTGCAAAAGGTCCCAAAAGAATACTGACACACTTAGAGAATTTTTTTTTTAATGATATCAACAATTTTTTAAGTGGAAAACGAATAAAATCGGTTTTGTGAAATCAATTAGAAACCTTAGGAGTTGTTAGTATAAGTTCCGAAATCTCAAGGGATTTTATAAATAACTCAACTAAAAATATATTGATAGAGTCGCATTCAATTAAAGTGACCCAATTAATAAATATTTTTTGTGTCACTTGAAATCAAATTTAACCAAAAATTGAATTAGCTTTGGTGGATATGCTCTTTTATCTGTTCTTTTAGACCTTTTGGGGTCTCCATAGTACCCAGAAAAAGGGGAAAAAAAAAATCAATTTGAAACCTCAAAGAGTGTTGGTGAAATCTCATAAATTTCTGAATAAATCTCTGGAAGTGTTTATGTTAACTCTTTTTAGTTTGGACTAAATTCATTTGAATACTTTTTTTTTAATGAGATTGAATTATTTAGAGGAAGAGGGAACCAATATTTGACTAAAATTATTTGATGTCTCCTGGCTAGTTAAGAAATGGTTTGCCACATTCAAAATACCAACAACAACAAAAAGTCATTTTTTTTATACAAGCGATATTGGGAAATTGGGGGTGAGGGCGAATTGAACATGCATGCATAAAATGGTAAAACATTCGAAATACCAAAAAAAAAAGTCCTTTTTATTTTTTTATTTTTTATGCAAGCGATATTTGGAGAAGGGTGGGGAATTAAACCTTGGAGCTCGAGTACAGGAGTAAATATTTTTAACCACTTAAATTATAAGTCCCTTGGCGAAAAATTATTCTCTTAATTAATCAAAATATTAAGAATTGAAAGTATTTATTAAATATGGATAAATAGTAAATTCATACTTTTTCATATAAAAAAAAATTAGCATAAAAAATAAATGCAAAACAAGGTCCTATTTTTATGGAATACAAATAGACTTTTTTTTATAAAAAAAAAAAGTCTTTCTTATTTTTAAAAATGAAAAAACAAAAATATTAAAGAATTAGTAAGTTTGGAGCTTAATTTTTTAACCCAATATAACTCGAAAGGTAAGCACAAATAAAGTTTACTAAGGTAAATCTACGCCACGCCACAATATTCCAAGGTAAGCACGAATGAAGTCCACAAAAGAAAGTCTAAAATGCTTGGGGAGACGTCTTAAGGATAGTACTAGGCAGTGGCGGATCTAGGAATTTTTCAGGGAAGGGGCAATGTTAAAAGGCTAAAACAACAGAAAAAATAATAATAATAACCAAATAGCCTTACAATTTAAACAATACTAATATTATTCATAATTAAAATAAATAAGAGTTTTATGTCTAAGCCTAATCGACTATAGTCTATTTTCTATATAAATTAAATGCACAAAATTCATGTTACACAATTATTTTGCCAAAATTAATATCAAATATGAACAAAATGCATGTCAATTACACAATTAGTCTATCAACATTCATATGAAATCATCCATTAATCTAACTAAAATCAATACCAATTAATCTAACCCAAAGTACATGTGATTTGGAGGTCACAAGATAAAAGTAGATGTGATTATGAGTTTGGGGTATTTTTCGGTGAATTTTTTGGAGCACATATGAATTTTTAATGAATTTCTAAATTTGGTCTAATTAAAATTTGACACATGGCGCCCTAATAGTGGACCACATTAAAAAAGGAATGCAAGTTGAGAAGCATAGGATTCTAACTACAAACACGAGTCATCTTCTTCTTTGACTGGTTGTGTCTGCAACTTAAGTGAAAATTTTTCAAAATCTTCTAAAATCTATAACTTTGGTTGTGGAGGTCCAATTGACGAACCGTTTTCTCCTACATGATCGTGAGATCGAGCTCAACAATCTAAGGTAAATATTCAGGGTCTCACACAGCAGCAACAAAACAGCCTCTTTGAGGCTTTTAATCGAACACTTGGTGGGCACAAGCAAATGGGCAAATTCCTGCATCTCCAACGCATTTTCCGGCGAGAGGAGGTGCTGCACCTCCTTGCGCCTCTGTGGGTCCGCCACTGGTACTAGGGGTGTGCGTCAGTTCGAAACCCATACAATTTAAGAGGGTGTATTGAATTGAGATTTTAATGGATTATTTTGAAGCTTAAAAGTACATCGGTATTCGATTATGATTTTTAAGTAATCAATAAGTCTGGTGGTATCCAATTATGATTTTTAAATAATCAATGCAAGTTTGGTGGTATTCAATTAAGACTTTTAAAAGATAAGAAAAAGTACCATGGTATTCAAAAACTTACTAATTTTAATGTATTTCATTAAATTGTGTATTGTGTGAGATTTTTGAATGTGTAATACAAACACCAAATCACATAACAAATCCCACCCTCCGATGCTTGATTCTTATATATGCTCTCATACGTTTTTTTTCCCATTATTTTTTCATGCTTTCTACTGTGCAAAAAGATATAAATATAAAAAAAAACAAAAAACTCTTCAGCTGGTGGGCTTGTGTGTCTCGATTGGTTTCCCCTCCTACCTGGGTAGTGGTGGCATTGGTCCCATAGTCTTGAGGTTGTGGCTGAAGCTAAGTGGTGGGTAATTTGGCTTGGACTTGGTTGTTTTTTTTTTCTTCTTTTATTTTGCAGATTTGGGTGTTCCTCAGATCTGTCCTGGATCCATACGTTTCTGGAGACAGTCAATTGGTTTGGTCGACTTGGGTGGTCTTGCTGGAACTTTCGTGGTTCTTGGAGTAAACAAGCTAGCTATGTGGATTTGTTTTTCATTGTAGTTGCAGTTTTATGTTGTATTAATCTGGTCACTCTTATGCCCATAAGGTGCTTCCCGTTCCTCATATCCTTCAATTTATCTTCTTTTTTTGGGTCAAATTTTTTATTTTTGATTTTTTAAAGATGGGATGTCTCGAATTTGAATCTAGGATTTGAAACGTTGAGGCATTCTTTAGGTATTGTTGATGCTCAAAATGGTTCGCCCAAGGTTGAGTCCAACTTAGTGATGAGGTGTGATGGATGATAGATGAAGGTGAGGACCTTCAGCATGTATGTGAGGACTTGGGCAAGCGATAAATATACGAAAGACAAGATATACGTGGTTCACCCTTAATGAATGGGCTACGTCCACGGAGAAGATGTTCTCATTATGATAATGTTTACATTTGTACAAGGGGATTAGACCCAAAGATAAATGGAAGAAGGCCTAGGGCCTAAGGTACAAAGCTAGGAATCTGAAGCTCAGGGGTCAAGTCCCCAGGTCCGGAGACCTAGGACCCGAAGGCCAAACTAGCAGGATAGTCCTGAAGAAGGAGCCCCTTTTTAAGGGGAGAGTAGTCTTCTTTTATAGGTGAGGGGGAGTCTCCATCTCTTGTAGTTTTACGATATGGGACTCCTGGTTGCTCGGTTCGTCACGGTACCAACAAGTATTTCTGTATTCTCGAGAGGTTTGAAGCTGGGTTTGCAGACTTGGTGTTCTTGAAATGTTCTGCCATTCAGGGTTCTTTAGTGTAAGAATGTTGGGATTCAAACTAGTTTCTTTACTTTATAAGGCATTTCACTTCCAATCTAATAGGGATTACATATTGAGAAAACCCTATTAGAGAGGCAAGGGTCCATGCCTGTTTCACGTCATGGTTTCTACATTGTGTTTATATTTATCTCTACTAATTCAGTTTACTTGTGATATACCTAACAAGTTAACATAAGCAAATACTAACCACATATGAGCGCTGGCTCTTCAATTTTGTTTTTAACATTTATGCAGCCATGATTAAGACTTTAAGCCAAACAATTATTTCTAATGCTTGCCGTTGTTGATGATGATTTTTTCTTTCATTTTTCCAAAATTTCATGTAAATGGTGCATGAAGTCATTGTAACATGATACTGGCAATGCAAGTAAAGAACTAAATGATGCTCCAAGGGTGCTAACTGATATTGGTGATGTTCCTGTTCAAATGGAGTCGAAGATGACAGACTAATGAATGTCATAAGTGAGTCCATCAAGCTTGTTATGGAACAGGTAGGTTATAATTTCTAGAAGCTTCCAATTGAAAAAACTACTGCAAGTATTGATCTTAGGGAAAAAGAAAAAAGCGATTTTAGAAGATTTCAATGGAAAAACTATTACGATTATGCTGTTCTGTTTCGAAAACTCTCGTTGTTCTATCGGTAGAATAAGTTGCATTTATAGTCATGTCCAGCTGACTGAAAACTGGAGGAATCTCTCCTTTTTAATAACTTATTTGCTGCAGGCTTATGATTATATATCACCAGTTTTGTACTTCTCTGTTTTGGTAGAGATGAATATTAAGCTCAGCTAGCTTGATATTTCTGAGACCACCTTTTGCCATTTGCCTAGGTTATTTTCTAAAGTTGAAGTTTTTAACCTGAATTCACCAAATCTTGATAGATCCCTGTTCTTTTTCATTGTTTCTAAATTGTTAGTGTAACTTGATGTGCTTCAAAAGCTTACCCTGGACTGAGTTTGAGCAGCAATTAGTTCAACTACAATATGTTCATTGCGCATGACATGTAGTTATATCCCTTTTATAACCTTGAAAACTTTACCAGTGTGACACAATTGCTAGCAATTTTTAAATGCTTTGAAACTCATTGATTTTTAGAAGTGTACTTTGAAGCTGAGTTGGTACAATTCATAACGCTTAGATGTATAGACTATAGTACCCTGCCTGCAGTATGATGCCATTTTCAGGCCTCAGATTTGAACACTTCAGGGATCCTTTGCCATAATAATGCAAAGGAATGGTTATTTTGGTTGCTGTTTTTGTTGGAGAAGTTGTGAAGTTTTTCTATGCACAATATCATTTTCTTAATTCTTTCGCGCCAAGGAGTGGCCCCCGCAAGTGACATATGGTCTCAAGAAGTTGTTCTGGGGCCTAGTTTGGTTTGGAGAACTTTATTGTGAAAATTTGCCTTTTGGCACAATTATGGTTATTTTTGGATTCTCCTCATAATTTTCACTATGGAGTGTTTCACGTGAATTCAAGGTTTCAGACATGTTGCAAATGATTATGGTGATGATTTGGACCAAGTTTGGGGTTCCTATATGGCCTACATTGTGTTTGAGGTGGATTGGAAATTCAAATATGAGCCAAAATACCAAAATTGCTACTGCTGCATTTTCTGGATGTTCATCAGATTTTTCGTCGCTAAAACCCTTTTGCGAGGGTTGTTCGTCGGATTTTTTGCCGCGAAAAGGTTCCTAACACTCTTTATTGATGGTTTTCTGCAGAAAAATCGTCGCTAAATGTCATTTTTCCAGATTTTGCTACTATTGCTGTCCTCACATGTTGCTACTTCATACCTCGTTTGGGGGTGGTTTTGCTAGTCCTCGAGCAAACAAAATAAAACTACAACTTAGAAAACATAAAATAAGCAGCTAGATTCCCAAACAATATCCTCAAAGAATCACCAAAGTATATGGTTTCAAAGAAATACAACAATCACAATCTAAGTTTCATACATGATTCAAGAGTGTGCAAAGCTTGCAATGACATCCTTAAGTGTAGTGTGTGAATGCCAAATCAGAACAACACCTGCAACTCAAATAAGTACATGCGCATACACTTGAAGCACAATCAAGAATTTCGAACCCCATAAGCTCGTTATCAAATCAGCTCTCCACAGTAATACTATACAATACCAAGGATCAAAAGGACTTTACAAGGGTTGTAATGAGGTTTAGGGTAGTGGTTGAATGAAAGAGGAGATATGGAGATATAACAACATTTTGAGCACAACTAAAGCATTGATCGGTGCATATTTACATATCATTTTGTACCCTTCTAACTTATGATTTGGTTATGTTTTTGAGTTAAACTTGTGCTTTTAATAAATTTTGTGTTTGTTTCAGTGTAATAAGCTTGAGACTCACTAATTGCATTTTGGAGACAAATTAGCTCAAAACGGTGTCTGCAGATCAGTCAACTTCACGGATTGGACTGTACTTGCTCAAGAAGAACCAGATAATGAGCCATACATCATTGGAAAGATACGGAAGTCTAGTTTCTGTAGAATTTTACGGTTCATGATTCCGAGTTTTCTAGAGAAAGTTATACATGTTTTGGCAACTTAAAGTCAAATTCGGCAGCATCTGCGTTACTGGGCCAAAAATCACATTTGATGGCCTTCCCGATTTTTCCTTGAGTTGGGCTGCATATGCTTGGAAAGATAAGACAATGAGCTTCAAGATCCATATTTTTCCAGATTTTTCAGATTGGAGCCACAAGCCCAAAACGAGCCCACAAGCTGGCTGCAATGCATTGTCATGCATGACATATGCATGATGAAGTGTTGTTGATTGTGGGAAAGTTTGGTGATGCATATTCAATACCTATTTTTGAGTGGAATTTTGCAGCAGCCAAATGAATTATTTGAAGTTGAAGTGGATGATGCAACACTAAGCTTAATGACAAGAAGAATTGTTTTCAAATGCAATTGTGTGTTAGGTTAAGTTGGTGAATTAAGTGTTGTGTGTTAGGTGAAGTTAGTGTGTTTAGAAAATTCAATTGCATAATTCAGATTTTCACTTCCCCTAGGCCTATAAATAGGGAAGTTCTCTAAGCTTGTAAACACACCCCAAGGGGGGGAGCTCTCAAGCACTTCTCTAGAGCTCCCTTCCCTTCTCTCCCTCAAATTCTCTTAGTTTCCTTTTGTAGTTCTCAATTGTTGTAACAAGATCCTTGTAGTACTATAAATCTCAAGCATTTTTCCTTTCTCTTCTTCTATAAATTCTCCAAACATTTCTCTACTCTCTTTCAAAGTTCTCCATGTTCTAAAACATTTCCCAAACACAATTCCCATTCTCTTCCAAAATCCTCAAGCTTCCCAAACACATTTCCTTTCTCTTCCAAATTCCCCATGTTCTCAAACACATTTCTCTTCCAAAATTCTCTAAAGTTCTCAAACACTTCACAAATACATTTCTCTCCCTTCCCCAAGTTCTCAAATTCTCCAAGTTCACAAACATTCTCCAAGTTCAAGAACACCTTTCTCTTCTCCAAACACTTTCCAAACACTTTCTTCTCCCTTCTCAAAGCTCTCAAACACATGCTCTTCCAAAATCCACAAAGTTCTCAAACACCACTTTCCTTTCTTCTCCAAAAGTTTCCATATTCTCAAATACTTCCCAAACACTCCTCCCTTCTCTTTCTCAAACACATCTCCCATTCCTTCATCAAATTCTCAATGTTCTCCAAGTTGTAATTTATTTTTCTTGTAATGTACATTCTTTCTTCTTGTTTTGTTTCTTTTGTTTTCATTTTTGTTTTGTGTAGGAAAATTGAATTGGATCATTCAATCACCAATCCCTGTGGAATCGACCTCGCACTTACATATGCTAAACTACCAACGGCTTGTGCACTTGTGAGTATCACAAGTTGAGGATGCAGTTGAACCCATTTTGGTGCAGCTGAATCGACGCAACAAGCATAGGTAAAAGCATGAGAGATTATTGAACTTTGTAACAAGCAAGGAACACAAACATGAGCAGATTTTCAACATAATTTCAGCACCTTCAAATGTGTTTATTTGGCCTAATTTTGTGGCTCTTTACCCTAGATCACCATGATCTTCTCCTTATAACACCCTAGGGCCGTGACTACATTGGTCACACTTCATTACCTCTTTTGATTAGTTACCAATACCCCCAAACTTATTTCTTTTCAACACTTGGGTTATGGCACTAATGAATCACTTTTGCTCCAAAAACCTTGCATTTTTTATGACTCTCTTTTGAAGATAGCTTTAATTGCTCAAAGAATAGGTAAAGATAAGAAACAGAGATTTATTATGGTAGGAATGGGTTACACAAAGAAAGGCTTAACGTAGGCTCAAATGGGTTGACTAGGGATGAATACATGTAGAGGGATGGTTAGAAAGGCTCAAACGGTTTAAACATGGCCTAAATCACTTCCTAAGCATTGTATGGCAACAAGATGTCTCAAGAAATATTCAAACAAGTTCTAGAGTACGAAACCAAGATCATGAAATAAGTAGAATTGCATAACATCTCCAAGTAGCAAGAAATTGGACTAACTTGGCAAAGTGCTCAATAAGTGCAAGGATGGCATGCAAGACAAAGTTAACTCAGAACCACACACAGGCCTTAAACAATGACTATCGATTTCTGCAAAACCATATTAAAGTTAAATCCAAGTCTTATCATAGGTGTTTGAAAGGATAGCAAAGCAACTCACAAAATCCTGCGTTTTTAGACACTAAACACACTTAAAAAAAAATTAAAATTTTGACAATTTTGAAACAACATAACTAAATCCTTCCCCCCAAACTTAAATGAAACATTGTCCTCAATGTTTAGAGTACAAGAACAAGCAATGCCTCATAAATGAAAGGAAAGAAGATAAGGAAAAGACATAACCGAATGTTAGAGTTTAGAAAACAACTCCCCTTTGAAGCGATTAGGATGCAAGCAGCTTCTTGCACGTTCTATCTTCTCCTCATCACCTTGGGTTGCCTCCCAAGAAGCGCTAAGTTTCATGTCTTCAGCCGGACATCTCAACTTGCTATAGTGAATGGGGGGTTTGGGCTCAATTGACACCTCATGCACTGCAAGGGAGTTCACCAAGTTTGTTTCCGTTTTCCATCGCTTCCTTGCTGCTTTCCTTTTCCTTTTTTGATTATGAATCGAATCACAAAGAACTGGAGGGATGATTGGAGTATCTCCAAATTTGGGCAGCCCCTTCTTGTGTGTAGGAATTGTAGCATTAAACATGTGGGCAGCCCCCTGCTCCTCCTTGTCTACTTCTTTCAGCAAGCATGCTTCTAGTGAATATGAAAGACCATCAAATCTCTCTTTCCCTGGATCGTCCAATACTTCAATTTGAAAACAATCTTGAACGTCATTTGGCAGATTCGTGGCATCAAACACTTTGAAAGCAACAGTTTCTCCATTAACGGTCATGGTGAGAGTGCCTTGCGCTACATCGATCGTGGTCTTAGCAGTAGCCATGAAGGGTCGGCCAAAGATGAGGGGCAATTCATTGTCAGGAATTGGTGCTTCTTCCATCTCCAAGACTAAGAAATTAGCTGGCAAGATTAAGCCTTCGACTCTCACCAAAACATCTTCTAGAATGCCCTTGGGGTACCTGATAGTTCTATCTGCCAATTGAATGCTCACAGATGTGGCTTGCAACTCACCAAGGTTAAGTTTCTCATAAACATGATATGGCATAAGGTTAATGGATGCACCAAGATCAAGCAAAGCTTTTAGAATCTTGAAATCACCAACAATACAAGGTATAGAAAACGAACCTGGATCCTTTAGCTTTGGAGGTAACTTTCTTTGTAACACTGCACTTACCTCTTCACTTAATGCAACCTGTTCATGCTCTTTGAATCTCCTCTTGTTAGTGCATAGATCCTTCAAAAATTTTGCATACTTTGGAATCTGAGCAATGGCACTTAGCAGTGGAATGTTGATTTGCACCTTCTTGAATATTTCCATTATCTCATCCAAGCCTTGATCTTTCTTTGACTTTGATAACCTACTGGGAAAGGGTGCAATAGGCCTAGAAGCATTAGTTGAAATTGGAAGTTGATTAGCATTAGACGATACCTTAGGTCCTGTGCTCTTTCTAGGAGGATTGAGGGACTGTTTGTGGGAAGTGGTGGGCTGCCCTTGTGGTGGCTGAATGATCTCCACGTTTTCTCCATCTTCTTGCTCTTCATTGGCATCTCCAACCTTATTATCAACTTGTTTACCACTTCTCAAGATGTGCACTGCTTTAACTTGCTCATAATGCCTTGGATTCACCTCCGTTTGGCTCGGAAAAGTTCCAGATGCTCTATTGCTCAAGGAGGATGCAATCTGCCCAACTTGCACTTCTAGTTTGTTCACTGCATTTTGAAGATTCTGATTGGTTTACATCTGTTGCCCCATGAACTTCTTGAACATGTCTTGCAATTCTCCCATTTGATCACCCCTTTGCTCTTGAACTTGTTGGGGAGCTTGCTGAAATTGTCTTTGTTGTATTTGGAATCATGGGGGAGGTCCTTGAGATTGTTGCACATTTGAATTATTGCTCCACCTGAAATTTGGATGATTTCTCCACCCCGGATTGTACGTGTTTGAGTAAGGATCATTCTGAGGATTCCTTCCTTGAAGGGCATTTGCTTGTTCTAGCATGTGGTCCGCAAAAGATTGGCCTTGAACTTCCACTTTGTTTCCTAGAGGACCAGTCACTGCCTGTTGAAGCAAAGAACACATAACATCAAGTTTTGCAGTAATCTCATTATTAGTACTTACCTCAGAGACCACAGCTTTCATAGGAGCTCCTCTTCCTTTATTGTAGCTCCATTGTTGAGAGTTAGCACTCAAAGATTCAAAGAGAGTAAAAGCCTCATCTGCTGTTTTGTTCATCAGTCCTTCTCCACTTGTTGCATCTACCATCATCCTTTCGGAATCAAGCAAACCTTCATAGAAAGATTGCATTTGCATCCAACTCTCTATATTGTGGTGTGGGCAAGAACTCATCATCTCCTTGTACCTCTCCCAGCATTCATGAAAAGCTTCTCCTTCTCTTTGTGTGAAACCAAGAATTTCCTTTCTAATCTTGTTAGTCTTTTGAGCTGGAAAGAATTTCTGCAAAAACTTATTAGAAAGCTCATCCCAAGTACGAATTGAAGCATTAGGCAAAGAGTATAACCAAGACTTAGCCTTATCTTTTAAACTGAATGGGAACAGCCTCATCTTAATTTGCTCATCATCAAGTCCTTGAATTTTGATTGTAGCACATATTTCAAAGAATTGCTTAACATGCATGTAAGGATCCTCAGTGGCATTACCATAATAAGTTGGAAGAAGATGAATCATACCACTTCTAAGCTCAAACCTGTCAATTGTGGGTTGAGGATAGACGATGCACGAAGGTTGATCAGTGACTTTGGGAATGGAAAATTCACGCAGGGGTTTCCGAGGTTGGACAACAAGTGCACCACCTCCTTCATCATTATTGTTGTTGTTTGGAATCTCTGCCATCTTGCTTGAACCTTCAGATTCGTAGCTCTTAGATTCAGAGCTTGAAGAACTATAATTCCTCCTCAAACCAACATGTACAGCAAAAGTTCTTGGTGAAAGTGGCTCAGAATCAGATTCAGACATACATGCACACACAAGAACCAAATTAGTGCCTTCAAATGGAGATAATCAACTAAAAAGAAAAACAGAATACAGAAAGCAATAACAACTAAAATAACAACTAAAACAAAAACAAAAACACTCAAAGTAATCTAACTATAGCACCATCGTTACCGGTTCCCCGGCAACGGCGCCAAAAACTTGTTGAGCCTATTCCTAACAACTAAAATGGGTTATTAAAAATAGCAACTTCAATTCTCGCAAGTGCACGAACCATTTATAGTATAGCTTATGTAAATACGAGGTTGATCCCACGGAGAATGGTAACTTGGTTGCAAGTTAAATTACTTAGAATGCTGGAAAAACAGAAAACAGGGAAACAAACAAACTAACAAATGGCAAGGTCTAGGACAGAATCCTAGCACCACACACGCACTCGAAATGGGGGGTTTTGTTGTTGAAATGAAAACAAGGAATGAAATGGAAGTGCTGGAAAGTAAACAATGGCAGTAATCAACAAGTTGTGAAACAATGATTGAGAAGTGTTAGAGCCTTGGAATCCACCTCTAGTCTTCCTATCCAAGTTATGAATGCATAGAAATTGCCTCAAGCTTCATTAACAATAGATTATCGCATACAAGCCTATGGTATCTAGGTGCAGGATGCATGATTCTCCTAAGGCATGTGATTGTGCATGGTATCTACACAACACGTGATCCCTTATATGCAACCTAAGCATGGTATCTACTTAGAATAAAGCATACAAGAGTCATTAAGTTCCTTGAGAATATGATAATCACACAAGTCCTAGAACATGGTATCTGTCCTAGTCAACCTATGGTTATTAACCCCTTGAATGATTCTTAGGCCATTCATGTGTTGCTTGTGAAAGGAGAGTAGAATTGGTGAATCTAAACCCCTTCCCAACTTGTGCTAGATGCATAAAATCCTAGTTAGCTACTCCAAGAAAACATACATCAAGCACATAATAAGCTGGAGATTAACAACTTAATAATGAAAGCAAGGAAATCAATTAACTATGAAATCATCCATAACATTGAATATTCATGACTAGGGCTTCATCCTAAGCCCTAACTAAATGGATTAGTTAAACATAACTATGAATACAGAAAATAAGAAATACATAGATAGAGTAAAGAGAATAGAAGAACTAGCTGGTGGCAGCAAGGTAGTTTCCAGGACAGCTCCCAGCTTTCCCTCCTTTGCAGCTAGCTCTCTTCTCTCTTTGTGGTGAATCTGAATGTGTGTATGGGAGTAATGGATGAAGTGAATGTGTGTCTGAATCTGAATGTCAATCTCAATGTCTTGAATGTGGAATGGAAGTGGTATTTATAGGGAGAGGGTAAAGATAAATCTGAATTCAATATGGCTAATGCATACAACACTTGTATTTAGATAATCAGAATTGGTTGTTGCACTTCACCAATAAATCCCACCAGCAGCCCTAGCTCATCATCATGTCAGCATGACCAAGCATCCATCAGCTCATCCTTATGTCAGCATGATGTGTATTTTCATGGGCTCACGAATTGGGTTTGGCTGAATGAAAAGATGACTTTAAGATGTCCATTTTGAAGTTCAGAATGTTATTGATCGAACCACACAAACATTGGCCCAATCCAAGCTCGGATGAAGCAGATAAGTCCGAAATGAACTTCTAACTCAATTTCCAGCTTTAGCACATTTTTGCACCATTTTGCTTCAAATGCCTCAAGTGTATTCCTCTCATGCCAATCAGCCCTTAATGTGCATGGATTGTAGCAAATGTGATCTCTTGCTCCCATAACCTACAGAACACACAAACATAGATAAGTGACTCGAAATAAAGAGAAACTAAACAAAATTACTAAGTAACGAAGGCATGCAAATGTGTGAAATTATGAACTTATCAGGTTTGCCTCACACACTAAAGCCTCATGCCTCACCAATTTTCTCTTCATGAAAAACCGCAAGGATGGCCTGGGCCTCATATTAAAAACCGCAAGGATGGCCTGGGCCTCCAAAGGAACCCAAATTGAGCTTGAACCAAAAATGGGCTTGGCAGGTTTTAAATTAAAGAAAGAAAAGAGAAGCCCAAGGGAGAAACACACCCACGTGACTTACCTGACTCTGAAAAGTCAAAAATTTCAACTAAAGTCACAAAGAGAAGTTACAGGAATTGATGAATACACACTTGCAGAAAATTTCTCCAGTCTTTTACAGGCAGAGAAAGATCAAAATCCTTATATATATAGAAAGTTTCGGCAGGCACTATTCTCAAAGGATATGCAGACTGTGTTTTCTAAAAAGAGAGATAAGCAAGAAACAAGGGGTTGCTGAAATGGAAAATCACACTCACCATCACAGTTTGAAAAGCAGTTAGATTGGAAAAAGGAGGTATGGCGCCCCATCAAAATACAGGGAAGTGACTATCCCAGGAAATGATCATTGAGGGCCTAACTGTCAGAAATTGATAAAACTCCCTTTCTTTTTCTTTTAAAATATTTTGAGATTGTTTGCCGCCCATTATTAAAAGAATTAAAACTCCCGCTCCCAAAAATATTTCTTATAAATACAAGAGAGAGTGAACAGAGCAAACACACACAATCAAACAACCAAAAAATCAGTCAAAAGACAAACACTCAAAATGATCACTTGATCCCAGAGAGCCTTCAAGCAAATTGAAACAACCAAAAGCTAGCTAAGCCACAAGAAAAGCCAGCCACAAGTCGAAACTTCCAGTTTTCAGACTTAGAAGAAAGTCATTCAAAACGAGATTTTTCTCGTTACAAATTTGGTTCAGCAAAGCCAAAACAAGCAGAGTTTGGGTTTTTCACAAATACGAAAACCTCAACAAATTTATGAAGAGCCCTGACTAAGCAGAACAGGTGCCACAGTACAGTTCCAGCTCAAGTCCAGCCACTTCTGCCCCTTTCAGACTGAAGAAGTCCCAGTTCTGCCTGTTCAAAAGCCTTCCAGGGCTTGAAATAGATTAAAGCTCTGCCAAACTCAAGCTTTGGCATCGATTTGCAGCTGAAGCCTAGCAGTTGAAGTTGTTGAAAGTCCAGTCCAGCACAGGCATACCTAATCCACCCCGAATCAGAAGCATCTACCCAGACAGAAATGGAAGCACAACCCCCTTTTTGTCTTTTTGTAGTTAGTTTTTCCCTTTTGAGTTTTGTAAAAGGGAGTTCTGCCTAAAAACGGTTCACTCTGTTATCATTTATTCTGGCCAAAACTACTAGTTTCGTACTGTGAAAAATTGTGAAGTCCTCACCAGTCTGAGGTAGGAAAAGAACTTACTTGGGAGATATTCCTCATCCAAATTCACAATCGCTTGTTCAAAAATCAGTAACTTGGGGCGCAAGTTATTTATTTTTAAAGAAGTCTGCTAGGATTTTCATTGCTAGCAGTGGCACGCTCGCACACTAAAGAAAGTTGACTTGTTGACCAGTCAATGGTTTTCAAGACAATGGGGAACTTTACCCTACTATCACAGGAGACAAATCAAAACGGGTGAACAAGGTGTTAAAAAATTAAAAAATTCCAAATTTTTTTTTGTTATTCTTAGTCGTTTGTTCTTCTTGTTAATTGTGAACAATTCAAGGTACAGTAAAATTTAAAGTTTGAATTTGATATTCATAGGTGAGTTTGAAGGTTCGAACATGCTTCCATTATGAAATCTAGGGTGAAATTTGCAATCATAGTTATTTACTTTGGATTAGTTGATTAGTCATATGCTTCACCTTAAGATTTTCACATGCACACTGACATTCTTTCAGGGAGTTAAATGAGTCTTGAGTATGCTCATCCTTTTGTTTGATAAAATATAGGATTAGTTAGCATTTAACTAAAAGGTTCGAAAAAGGTATATCATATTGAAAGTGACCAAAGAAGTCACAACCCTATGCAAAATCAAAGTACAATTCAACGAAGCTAGGGTGAAAACTAAAGTGAGCGAAAAGCTGAAAGTCGGAAATTACATACAAGCCTTTTCAACTCGAGTGAGTAAGTCCTTTGGGATGTCTTCACATTTAGTGCTCTAAAGTCATTTGATTTGGGAGTCACTGACCTAAAGCTCGTTACATGGGTTGATTAGAAAGCTTGTTCCGAAAAAAAAAAAAAAAAAAAAAAAGAGAAAAGAATGCCTTTGCTAGTTGTCTGCTTGGTAGTCCCGTATTTTATAGCATAAGAGGTGCTGCATACTTGAGATTGGTTTAATTTTCTGCATTTGTGTTGGCCTCACACTACACCAAGAAAAGCATGTGAGTTCTTTACTAATCTTTTGTAAATCTCTTTGATTGTATGAATTAATTGTTTAAAATTTTGGAAGTTTGTTCTTTCTTTTCAACCTTTCTATGAGTTGAGAATTCTGATTTGTGTTCCAATGTACTTTTGATTGATTGCAATTGGCAAGGAGAAAAATTGAACTGAGACTAACACCTTTGGTTTGTACGAAGAAGAGTCTTGTGTGTCGTGTGTTTCTATTTCTTTTTGTTTGTCTTCGTTTTTCTTTCTTCGTTCTTTATTTTTTGCTCAAGGACTAGCAAAATCCAAGTTTGGGGGTATTTGATATGTTCATAATGAATTCATTTGGACTAAAGATATTGATTTTAGTTATTTTCTAGTTTTTCAGCTTATGAGCCACGAAATGTATAAATTCCCCAAATATTCCTCGTAATAGAGTTTGACATGATTCCAATTGGAGATAAAAAAACAGCATCTTGAAGTTTATCCATGAATATTTTCATAATTTTTGAAAACTGTAAGGTGCCTATTTTTAATAGCTGGGGTATTTTGACCATAACTTAAAATGGCAATGAATTGCTCATGTGGGGATGATTCATTTTCAGATTAATAATATTTTCGTGAATCATCAGCACCAGCAACAACTTTCCAGCACAACCAACCATGCCCGCAGCCGCAGCAGATAGTGCCCACAGCCATGACCTCAAGAATGTGTAAATTACCTTTTTTGTCCTTGCTGTAACTGCAAAATTTCTTGCTCCTATTCCAACAAAGCGGAAATCCGGTTGGGCCCAAGGCAATGTTTTGTTCGTGGCACCAGCCCAGCACAACGAACCATGCCCGCAGCCGCAGCAGATAGTGCCCACAGCCATCGGATTTTAACATTCGCAAAGACGCGTGGAGGGTTCCTCTTGTAACTTTATTTAAAACCTCGCAACTTTTATTAAAGACTTTTTGAAAACCTCTATTCATAGACAACCTCTATTCTCCTAACTTCCTATAGACTCCCTATAATATAGACGTCCTGTCTGCAATTATAAATAGCCTACTCCGCCTACTCCTCTTCCAAATTAGCCTACTCCGCCTACTCCTCTTCCAAAATCTCTCGGAATCCCGGTTGGGGAGGAGCCAAACATGGCAATGAATCAGATTAATAATATTTTCGTGAATCATCAGCACCAGTTGTTGATCAACTTTCCAGCACAACCAACCATGCCGCCAGCCGCAGCTGATAGTGCTTCCACATTTATGATCCACCATGGCATATTTAGCTTCACCATTCCCGCAGCCATGACGTTGGTCCAGGTGAAATTTCCAGAACAACTTCTCTTCCAAACTAACCCTATACTCATGCTACTTATGTTGTGTAGCATCATTGCTTATTCCTTGGCCTTCAGCCTCGAGCTGCTCCTTAGGGGCACTCCCCATGCTGACGTAGTGCGCCCTCGCGACTGGTCCATTGTGTCTGGCTCGCTCTCCCTCGCTTCACTCTTGAGCCTTCTCTTGTCTCCACCCTCCTCCTGGCCCTGGCTACCTCTCCTTTTGTGCTTCTTGCTGCTCACCCTGCTGGTTTTCGCCCCCAAACTGGTGACTCTTGTGCCTTAACTCCTTTCTCTGTTTCGCCGACGCCACGTGAGGAGGCCAACAACACTATTACCACGCTAAGCTATATATTAAAAAAAATAGAGAACAAAAGTAGGATTAAGAAGAAAAAGAAGGGAGAAAGAAAAATATTATAGTTTATTGTTATGTATTTCCTGTGCACTGTAATTGCCCTGTTCTTATGTAATTTCCTCTGTTACTTTTTTTTTCTTGTGGTGGAATAGTTTTGCTCCCTTTTGTAGTTAACAAATCCATGCTTCCTACAAACAACCCAATTCAGATACCACATTACATTTCATGCATACACAAATCAACTAACGAGCACTCAATCAGAAAATTCAGGACCCTCCACTCAAGTTAGTTTTATTTACACCTAACTATGAATTTTAAATTATTTAAAAATATATATTGTATTTTAAATACACATGACACTATATTATTGTAGATGTGGGCTCCACATATTTGCCACATCAATGGAGTTTTTAAAAAATAATTTAAAATTCATAAAATTTAAAAATGAAAAAACCACGGGTTTAGGGTTTATAAATGGTCCTCAAGGTTAAAATCCATCTATAAATGATTTTTTCATTTTTAAATTATTTTTAAAAAAAACTTCATTAGTTTATTGATGTGGCATATATGTGGTGGAGCTCACATCTTCAAAAATATAGTGCCATATGTATTTAAAACACAATATATATTTTTAAATAATATAAAAAAGAAAACCAAAATTTTATGACTTTTAAATTAAAAAATTTAAATTTTTCATAAGGATCATTTGTGATAGATGTGTGAACCTCAGGGATATATATATGTCACGTTAGCAAACTAACGGAGTTTTTGACGGAACCTAACGACATGGACCATTTGTGATCACACATACTAACCTTGAGGACCATGAATGAGACAAAAAAACATCAAGGATGCAATCTGATAGTTTCATAAACCTTAGGGACGTTTTGTGATAATAAGCCAAAATATAATAATGAAATATGAAATATTTTTCATTAGATTTAATATAATCAAATATATTAGTAGTCGTAAATGTAAAATATAAATGAAAAGCTAGAGAAAATTGTTTTGATTCTATAATATATTAAAGCATAAATCCATCAAATAACTTAAAATGTTCATAACTTTTTTAATTACAAATACCTACATGAGCAAAATAAATGTGTAGATTAGATTGGATTCTCACAAGCAAATCCACCATCCGATTATGTCAGTTTTAGAAATTAGGGATCCAATCCAATCCGTCAAATCATCGAAACCAATTATTGAATTGACCACTTTGTGAGGATTGGATTGGATTGGATCTTGTACACCTCTAGTTAGTGCATCCCAAGTTGTAGACAAAACCAATTAGGTTAGCTAGTCTATGAGCCACATTATTATGTTCAAATCACAACAAATATTATGGATGGGAGAAACCTCAAGCCACTCCAATGTGTCACATGGGGTTTAGTTAAGGGCCACATACATATGGGCTTCCATTTTAAGGGTCGTTTAATAACCATTTCACTTTTCATTTTTAGTTTTCATTTTTTTTGTTAGAGTATAAACTCATTAGAAAATGTTCTCATGCGAGACGGTGAATTTGAATTTCGTACGAATGTTTAAAACTCATGAGCATCTATCTAACCATGTAAATCTAACAAGACAACATTACTAACTAATTACAGGTTTGAAGAAGAACAACTAAAACTCATTTTGTGCAGTACGGAGATATGAGTCATAGGCAGGATTTCCTCTTTACTTACATGGGTGGAGATCCTGCAGCTCATGGCTATACTTCTACCGAAGATGCCTCTTCTTCACCATCAATCTCAGGGGTTGTAAGTCAAGGTGACGCGACCCTCCTTTATTTGCAGCACAAGGTATGGTGTTCTAAATTATCTTATAATATGCTTGCATCATATATATGTACTGGCTCTCAGGAGAAAACGGAAGCTCAAAAGCAGTCCCAATCATCTACAAGGCAGCCCTGCAGGCCTAAGTTCCTCCAACTCCAAATACACTACACAAGTGTCAATTATTTGTGCTTATCAATTTACTATTTTAAACCAATAATACTAAAGACACCAATTTACTACAACTTTTTTTTATTTTTTTTATTTAAATGAAACAAGGGGATTTCTTTTTTCTTAGAGAAGAGAGACTTTTATTGCACAGAACAAAATCGGAACAGTAACAAAACAGGGGTGGCCAAGGAAGGCACACAAACCCCAAACAAAAGGAAAACAACTAAAACAACCTACGTGGATGAAACTAAAGTTGATATCCTTAAATTCTGAAGAAGTTGATGCCCACAATGACGCCCAGAAACGAATCCGATCCCCAAGCTGGTCAATCTCATCACCCTTAGCATCATCAAAAAAATTCCACACCCCCCAAAACACTGCCATCATAGCAGTGTAGACCTTATCAACATATGGAAGGAAATACACACGAGCTATTGCCAACATATGCAATGCTGGGGTCACAGTGGAGAAAATGGTTGCAGCCTCACATCAAACTCGTTCTGAGAAACCCCATCTCTAGTTTCTTTTCTTTTTCTCCTAAATTGAATGAAGTATTAATAAAAAGTCATGCATATGACAGCTTAGTTTTATGTTATCTAAAGGAGGTTGAAAATTTAGCCAATCACAAACCATATACGGCCATTGAAATTCCATATGTTCTTATTACAAATCAGAGCTTAATGATTCAACCAATAAGAATACCATCACATTGAAAAACAAGCATAAAATGTCAATGCTCCTGCCCAGGGTGCACAATAACTGAATGAAATCCCTCAAAACATAAAATGTCTTTAATATGACAAGAACAAAATCAAATATTTGGAATTATTATTTCTCTATCAGCACAATTTAAGAAGTTGACAAAAGATAGTCTGGTACAGATGAAACATGTAGGAAAACAAATATGAGTAAAGTAACCAAAGAACGTTTGTTGGTAAAATGTTGGAACTACTTTGCTTTATTATTTAAAAATATTATCTCTCAGATGTCGCCCCAGAGGAATTGTCAAAACATCATCCGAGTAAAAAGTTGAGAAACAGAACAATAAACACAAAGAGAATCAAGGATTTCCTCAGAATTGTTTTCTTATTAAAACATGCAACAGTTTGCAATCCATACGATTTTAGGAAGTATAGTTAACCATCGTTTTTCCACTTTTTGGGAATCATAGCTATTGTATTTCTTTCTCGTGTAACCTTGAGATGTCTTTAAGATATCAATTTATCAAAATTTCATGTCAAAAGTTACTCACATGAAAAAGCAGGCTGCAATACACAAGTTTACCTTTCAGGAGTAGTTACCTGAGTTATATTCAAACTGCTCCCAGTAATGCTAACCAGTTACCCTGCCAAAAGTAATACATATTTCAAAATGTGTTTCCAAAATATGAAAACAGAAGGAAAAAAACATAGTGCAGTTGGTCTTTCAGTAGCTTCCGAAGAGCATAGTTCATTTCAAAAGTCAAAGGAAATCTATTGAAGCTATCACCAAAAATAAGGGAAATTATTAAACCAGTTGGAATAAGAACGGAAACTCACAGTGAACTCATGAAATGAAGAAACCAGCGTGACTGACAACTGGTTTTGGGAAAAAGTTTCTGGACTCGTCCAGTCATGCATGAACATAGCAACTATTTGTTTACTAGAGTAGTGTCTTTCCCTCGTAGACACTGGCAGAACCACTGTCAGATTAGCAATGCAAGGCAGTTGCAGGGTAGTTACTCACCTCCAATTCAGATTCACCATTACTCTTCACTATTACTATTCTGTGCTCTGTAGAGCAAGTTACCAGCCCTAAACAACTGATGTTTACAGAATATGATTAAGGCGGAGGCTTTCGCATGGTGACATCCAAAATGCCAATCTAAATAGGGCAGTTGAATTATTCAGTAGCAAAAGCATAGCTGGTTTCTAACGTAATATTCGAGCCATTTGAATTTTCCACTGAAGCTTCTTTGCTTCATCTGTATAACCTGAACTACGAAGACCACGAAGGACAGCTCGTTTGGTAGCCCTGAGTATTTTCTTGCCATCTTTTAAACATTTCATCATAAGCTTGGATGCACAACGGAATCTTCCAGCCCTGCAAAGATTGTGCACCAAGGAGGTGTAGGTAACAGAGTCTTTAGTCTCCATTGATTTGTACAATTCCATTGCACGATCAATATGACCAGCTTTACACAACCCATCAATCATGCAATTGAGGGCAACCAAGTTTTCATGGAAGCCCATCATTTTCATATAATGTAAATGGTGTTGAGCCCCGCTAATATTACCAGCTTTACACAAGCCATCAATTATAATTGTGTGGGTATACTTGTCACACAGCAGACCTCCCTTCTCTATTTCATCCAACAAGTTATAGGCAGCTTCAAACTTACCTTGTCTACAATACATATTAAGTAAGGTGTTATAAGCCGCTAAATCGAGTTCAATACCATTACTCATTGTCTGTTCCATGCAAGCATTTGCCTCTTCTATCCTCCCAGTCTTAACTAAAGCAGCAACGACTGTGCAGTATGCAAAACTATCAAAAGCATACCCTTTACTCTTCATCTCCGACATAATATCAAGCCCCTTGTCATACTGCTTAGACCTAAAGCAGCATTTCATAACTGTAGTGTAGGTTATGGCATTTGGCTCAAGATCTGATTCCCCAAGTTCCCTTAGTATTGTATTTGCTTGCCGCCATCTGCGTGCCTTGCATAGCCCATTGATAAGAATATTGTATGTCACTAGTTGGGGAACAAATCCATGACGCTGCAAATTTCTAAATAACATAAGGGCATTATCGATGTATTCATTTGTACAAAGGCCATTAATCATTATGTTAAAGGTAGCTGGGTGAGAAGCGAGATTGCTAAGTAAAATATCCTGAAATATTCTGTTGGCTTCATCGGGTTTTCCAAATTTAAAGAAGCAATTCATCAGAATATTGTAACTCCATACATCAGGATGTATACCTGCTTGTAGCATTTCCTCAAACAAATCCAGGGATTGTGATAATAAACAATGCCTGGTCGCCCCAGCTATCAAAGAATTGTAAGTAATGACATTTGGACTTATCCCAGCTTCTTTCATTCTATGAATAACAGAATAAGCTGAATCTAAGCTAACATAACGAGAATATGCACTAACCAAAGTATTGTAAGTTACCACATCTGGAATCACCCCTAATCTTACACCGTCGATTATAATGGCTTCTGCTTTCTCCAGTAGCCGGACTTTACAAAATGAAGCTATGCATATGTTCAACAGCTTAGTTGATAATCCACCAAACATCATTTACATCACAGATAATGACTTCCCAAGAGAAACCCAAGCCTGCTCGATGCCAAGACGGAATGGGTTACCATATATTCCTTTCTTATCAGTAAACAACCAAATAATCTATCACAGTGTTATCAGAAACAGTGTTTTTAAAGGCATGCCTTCGAGCGCGTCGGCGACCGCGTCGGAGCGAGGCGGAGCAAGGCGAGCCAGATCTGGACACTTCTGAACCGGAATAAATTTTGCGAGTCTGCAAATTGGCTGCGACTCTGCGAGGAAGACGACTCGCGTGTTTGTTTTTAAGGTTTCTTGATATGAAACGACGTCGTTTCGATTGCAGTATTTTAAAAAAAAATCTAAATGAAACGACGTCGTTCACTTGGAGTGTTTTTAAAAAATAATGCAAGTTTCTGTTTTTTTTTTTTCCTTACTTTATTGTAATAAACTTAAGGCAAGAAGAATTAAAATCTTTCTTGCCTTTCTAAATCCAACCAGTTGTAGTTTTATTCTACTTACCTTTTTTTTTTCTTTTCTAAAGTTATATATTAACACATGGACTTATATAGAGCAAAAGGCAGAGAATGGTGAAATATTAAAAATACCATAAAATGCTCTTGGTTAATTAAAAAATTAAGAATTGAAATTATTAATTAAATGAGGATAATGTGATAAATTTACTTTTTTTTTATATCAAAAAAATTAAAATTAAAAACGAAATCAAATAATAACTACCCATGTTATCTTTTCTTAATACTAAAAAATAATAATAATAATTAAAAAAAACCAATTGACACATGCGGAATATATATTGTAGGACAAACTACATAAAACCTCCCAACCTATAGGGTCATTTTCAAGTTCATATCCGATTTTAGAGACATTTACCAGTACATACTCAACCTCACGGAATCCTTACAATTTGCCCCCTCTGTTAGCCAAACCGTTAGTTAATCTATTAAATGCTAATGTGGTATTTGTAAGACCTATTTTTTAATTGACGTGGGGTTCCACATGGACAAATAAAAAATAAAAAATTATGTACATGTTAAAAATAAGGACTAACTAGACTTTAGTCCCTGGAGGTTTAGTGTTAGTATTGAAATGGGCCCCAAGGTTTCAATTCAATTAATTTCATACCCAACATTTCAAAGTATTACCAATTTACACCCGCCGTTACATTGACTGTCAAAGTCAAACGTTAAATGTTGACGTGGCAGTCGTGGGACCCACCTCATAATCAAACAGAAGTTAGAAAGAAACCAATATGGGACCCACCCACTACAACAAGATTCACCGTAAAAACATCGAACACAATGCGTGCAACTTCTAAACTAACACCGCAGCTAAAACTTCATTGAAGCAACAATAAAAAAGATAGCTTAGTTGCCGACAACAATTGTGGCCATTTGAACTGAGATTAAAACGTGGGTTTAGAAAGGTTGCACACAAGAACATTGAAAAAAAAAATCCAAATTTGAAACCCCTAAATCTGAAAAAGGAACTCACCAAAATTTGAACATAGAATCGCTGAAAAGCGCCAAGAAACCACCAATTTGAAAGCTGTGTTTTGGAATCCGACTAGTTGTGCGAATTCACGAAGGTCGAAAGGCAACTCCATACATTACTAGTAAAATCAGTTAAATAGTTTGAGTGAAAAAGACGAAGCCGTATTGCAAGAGCAAAGGTTACAACGAAGTGGTGAAAGCGAATCGTCTATTTCGGAAGTGGTAAGTGCGAATGTTCGATTGTTACATTTAAGAAAACCCTAAGTTGCATTTTCAATAAGCATTTGGTAATATGTAAGTAATTAAGTGTAATTTCAGTTTTGATAAAATAGGGTTTTTGTAATTTATTTGCTATAAGTGGTGCAGGATTTGGCGTTTTGTAGTATAATGATGATAACCAAAGTAAAGAAAGTGAAATATAACCCATATGATTGAAATGAACGTCATGTCAATAATGAGTTAGTAATTGTGCACTTTGTATTGACAATGAATAAATTGTGAATGAATTGGAAAATAGAATTTGAAGTACAAAAAAGTCTTGAAAATGGATTGTGAAAATTTTGTGATATTACTATCGAGTGGGGTTAAGCTTAAATTAAATTTAAATTTCTTTGTGTGTATAATAACTTATGTGTTGTACATTTGAATTTATTAATACTTGTACAAAAGTATTAAGTTCAAATTAAGTGTAGTTAGCTGAATGAATGATGTGTTAAATAAAGAATGAAGTTGTATTTGTGTAAGAATTCTTTTAGGAAATGGGATCCAATGTGGAGGTAGTATGACCAGAATCATAAGGCATATGTTGCACGGGTGAATAACTGCTCACATGCAAATTCATGCCTAACTGCAATTCCATCGAAATTGACCAAAGAATAGTTAGAGCAATTCAAAAACTTATGCTTTGGTCATCTGGCAAATATTGATAAAATTCAGTTTAGCAAGCAAATTGTACATGAGATGGCCTTGCATCGAGTCGCCAGGCTTGGTGTGAAAGACTTGGATGAACTGAGTTTCTTGATAGGGTGCAACGTTGCTCAGTTTACTCGTTGGGACTTCTGTTTGATTACAGGGCTCCGCATTGGGGAGGAGCCTAAAATAGAACATGAAGAAGATAGTGATAAGATCATACTTAAGGAAAGATATTTTGGCATATGAATCACATGTTCTGATTTAGAAGAAGTATTTTTGGTGTGCATAGATACCAATTTTTCAAAAGGCAAGGCATTGAAAATAGGCATTTTATGTCTCTCAAGGCGTAAGCCTTTTGAACATTCAATTATGACAAATAAATATTCAATATATGTAAAACATATGATTCATATACATGTTGGGAGGTCACTAATTCATAACCACAACCTTTAAACCCTAAATTGATTTAGTCACGAATTGGAGATAATCAAATTTATATATATTTAAGATATGCTTGGCATCTTGTGTTGAATAGATGGAATAGAGGCATGAGAGCTATCAAAGAGAGGGTTGGGTTAGAAATATGGGAGCTAGTGTCAAAATTGAAACAAAGGAAAATCTTAGGGCCTGTTTGGTATCCTATTCGAGTAGGGAACTTAAAAACTGTTAGTTTTCTTAAAAATAAGGAGTTCTCGAATCCATGTTTTAAGATTCAAAAAGTTGTTTGGTATGTAACTTGAAAACTGTTTTTGAATTTTTAAATTTTGAAAATTTGTTTGGTTGAATTCTTGAATACAATTTTTTTTTTCTTAATTTTTTATAATTAAAATATTTTGATAAACATTATCAAAATTATATTAAACATACTATTTAACATCCATATTTAAATACCATACATATATGATCGACAAGCTTAATTGGTCTTCAAGTCTTAAATAATACATATTGAATTAAAACATTCTAGACTAAATAAATTATAAGACTAATGATTCTGAATATAATCCATCCACATTGCTCCGGCTATGTGATCTCTAGCATCACTCATTTCATTAGCATTGTCCTCATGCAAATGGATGTGTTCTTTATTCACTTTAGAGCTTTCTTCATCTACCACTTGAAGATCATTGGCTTGACACTGATGAAATATGATGTCATTTCTCGATTGCATTCTAATGATGTTATGCACGGTACAACAACCAACAAGAATACATCTTTGTTTCCTAATTGGATAATTTGGCACTAACTTATGAATAGGTTAGTGAGCCTTAAGCACTCTAAAGCATCTTTCAATAACATTACATAGTGATGAATGCCTATAGTTGAATAATTTCATCGCTTCCCTTGGATGTCTGCCTTTCCCTCTATAATCACGCAAGTGATAACGCTCTCCACGATATGGTGTGCGAAACCCACGCATATTTGCTTAAACCGAATCAACAAGATAATATTTTCCTATTTAAGAACAATTAATATAAGTATTTTACTCTATTTAAATATATATATATATATATATTGTAAGTCGATATGTTTAAATAATTTCATACATTCTTTAAGCAATGGGAAATTGTTCTCTTCTTTACTTATTGCATCCATCAACACTTTTGAGTCATTAGTTGTTCTTTCCTGTTGAGGGCCAAAAAAGTCATAAGAAGCCCAAAGATATTTAAAGCCCAATATAACATATAATGTTGGTCTTATGTTAATCCAAGTTGTATTTTGGGAGTTAATTTATTAAATAAATAATAGTGTCCATGCCATGCGAAGCCAATAATACATTTTTCATATGTCAATCACCTATCAAGCTCACATGAACCCAAGTCATGTGGTTTACAAGACTTGCATGGGGGACTGTGGTGTAGAACGTTACAGATGTCCACAAGGCCCACGGAAGCTCTTGGATGGTGGAGACTTTGGGCTAGCTACTTATGAGTACCAAAGTCCAAGCCCATTACTTAGAGTTCTCCAATGTGGGTGAGCAAATGGGATATTTTTCAAGCACTTCCTTTTACCCATAAGAAATAGTCATTTTCCAAATGCCTAACTTTACCTATTGGAAACAAGCCTTTTCTAACACTCCCTATTACCCGCTGGAAACAAGCCATTTCCAGCGCTTTCTTTTACCCATAGGAAATAATCAGTTTGTGGTACCTAGCTTCACATGCTGAAAAATAACATGCCCCAGTGCTTCATTTTAACCATTGGAAATAGGCTGGTTCCAGCACCTCCCTTTATCTATTGGAAATAAAGGAAAATCCTTACCCTCTATAAATTGGGAGGCATTTGCTAGGCAAAATCAACCTCTATTGGTTGCTGCAAGCCTCTCAGCAACTATGTGAACTCATCTTCCTTCCTCTCTTCGGCTGTTGCAAGCATTCCAGCGGCCATCCTAGCCATCAACCTCCATCCTTTGGCTGCTGCAAGCTTCCTAGCAGCCATCGACCAACATCTCTTGGTTGCTTAAGCACCCCAGTAAGCATCAAACCACTTTCCTTCCTCCCTTTTGCTGCTCCAAGCATTCCAACGGCCATCCCAGCCATTCCTCAACCATCACAACTATGTTTCCTACTTTCTCACCCTTGAAATCCTTCATCTTTCCTATATAGCCTCACCAAGCATAACTCCAAGCTTTTCCTTCCTCCTCATACCCTTCCAAGCTGTAAACACCATAGCCTTCAAGTCTTAAGGTTTTCCTTCCATCCTCCCACCTATAGAACTCATAAATCTCTCTAGAATCATAGTCACAAACACCATAGCTTTCAAAGTTTTAAGCTTTTCTTTCCTTAGCCATGCTCTTTGAAACACCATTTATTTGACTGCTATAAACATCCCAATAACCATCACAGCCACAGCTTCAAACAATAAGTTCTCAACACCCAAACTCAAGCATATCAAACACTAAGCCAAACACAAGGATATCAAATACCAAGCCAAGCACAAGCATTCTCATTTGCTAAACTTGTGGGTCTTTAGCTCCCACACTCCAAGCTCTCATGCCAAGCTCACACAATCTCAGTTCAACATCAGCAAGTCTTTTTCAACGTTTCGTCAAGCTGCGGGAAACATCAGCAAGTCATCTTCAACTCTTCCTAAAGCTGCTGGAAACATCAGCATCAAACACGCAGCCGCTAGAAGAAGAACAGAGTACTCCCCTGGGACTTGCTTCTCCCTCTGGATGCTTTGGGCCTAGTCCTCGCTAACTCAAAAAAAGGGGCAATGAAGGCTTGATCCACCACTCTATGGCGGTCTGAGAATCAACAAGCCTGAACGAGTCTTCCAACGGAAAAAGACCCCAACACTTCCCATCTCATGTAAACATATGTGAACAACATGTCAAACAAACATACACACATAATATTTTGTGTCACCTCAACTTTTCTACCTTGATATGGAACTTGTTTTGATGCAAGAGCGCATACACTGATATGTGTTCCATCAATAGCACCAATACAATCCTACCAAGTGACAATTAAACCATGACATGTCAAATACTTAACTATATAACAAGAAAAAAAAAGGTAGTTAAGTGAATCACATTTACGTTAAACCACATGTGGTAATTAGGATTCCCCATGATTTCAGGAGGGGTCACATCCATATTTGGAGGTTGAATTATCTGAGTACCAAGTTGACATATTACTTTGAGAACTCTGTTAAATTGTCTAGACACGGTTTCTTTAGAATGTTGAAATTTCTCAACAATCATTCTATTACGGGTTGTATACCCAATAGTATGCAAAACACGCACACTAACTCCTCGACGCAAATTGATCTATCATCTTGTAAGAAATCCAAGCCCCTCAATGTAGAACACAAGTTCATAAATGTGTTCTTATCCATTATATCAAAATCAAATAACCTACCTGGATGTCCATTCAACAACACTATCACAAATTGACAACCTGAGAGTTGTGAAGTCATACATGGCTCTTTATGTAAACGCGAGTAATATTCATTTAGTTTTGTAATTAAAAGCAACTCTCCAAGTAAATCATCCAAATCAGATGATGAATCACTTTCAAAACTTGAATGACTATTATCAACTTCATTGGAGTCCATCCTCTATAACAAAGACAAATATAACAAGGAATAAGAAAAATACGGTAAACAAAGATAAATATCATTCAGCAGACTAGCAGTGCACTAACTCAACTATACAATTTGAAAAATAATCTATGTATTTATAGGCCCTTGTGTACTAGGGTTCGATGAATAATCCTTATTTGGTTAGGATTATTCTTATCCATAAATAGGAGATTAGAATTAATCAAAGAGATTTGATGGAAATCTCATCCTTGATTTGGGGAGATATTCTCATCTTGCATCAAAGATAATTTCCCTAATTAAATAGGATTTAATTAGGGTAATCAGTTGACCTAAAGAATATTCTTTTTCCACATGTCGCCCATCTACTGGTTGTAGAAATACGTGTTCCCACATTTCCAGTCTTGGATGTGTTTGATTTTGGGTTGGAATTGTGGGTTCTAAATGTTGGTTATGGAATTTGTCTGGTTTGATTTGGTGGGGGTGGTCGGGAAAGTAGAGCTAGAGGGTTTTGGTGGAAGGCACTGATTCGTATTTTGAGTGGCTGATTGGATATAAGAGTTGAAGAAACATCAGATGCTTAAAGGTGCCTTTCATGGGTCTTGTTGGTGTGGGTGGTGGTTCTGGTTGGAGGAGGTGGTTGGGGCTGCTGCAGGAGGGAATGGTGGCTAGGGTTGCTAAGGGGGGTGGCTCGAGAAGAGGGAGAGAGGAGTGAGAGTTTAATGTTATTTAATTATTATTATACTTTATATATATATTTAAATACTTAAAAAGTTTTTAAAACAAAAAGTTAACTATGATTATAAGGATGGACAAGTGTCAAGTTTTAAGAAGGACGGTGATGGTACACATTGAGTTAAAGTGGTGAGAAAAAATACTCCATTTTTAATTAAGTTTTTTAGTTTATATTAGCAAAAAATTAGAACCCACATCTACCACATCAACTTTTAACATATTTTATAACAAAGGGTCTCATTTTTATGGTTTCCGTAAGTTTGGATACCTATTTGTAGGGTCTTCAAACTTCATGTATGAATTTGTAACAACCCCATAATTTAAGGGGTTTTACGTAGTTGATCCTATTATCATAATCATTACAATAAAAGCCAATTTGCAAGCGGGTCAGTGCATGTTAAAATCGAGTGGGGTTACCACAGTGGTTGTGTCCCTCCCCCTTCCCCCTTCTTGACACCCATGATCGAAACCCCAGAATCAAAACCCCAGGGTTTCTTTTTTGAGTTTTTATCAAAAATAGCCAAAATTTACCCCCCACTTCAAAAAATGTCAGTTTTTATAAAATCTTTCAAATATAGCCAAAAACTCACCTAAATAGACACAAATGCCCTTAAAAATTAAAACCAAAATAAACCTAAAATGCAAAACCCTACTACACAAAGTTTGGAATCACATGCACCTTAGTAGAACTATTGGTGAGTGATCTTCTTTTTCTTTATGCATATTTTGTGCTTCTTTGTGCGGTTGCTTCTTTCTTTCAATTGTTTCCTTGTTTCTTTGGCTTGGTAGGAACAAGAAATTGAAGTATTCATCAGTTTTTACAAAATCTTTCAAATATAGCCAAAAACTCACATAAATAGACACAAATGTCCTTAAAAATTAAAACCCACGTAAACTTAAAAAGTTCCAATATAATTTGAGTCCTAGTTATTGATATAGACTTGGAGGTAAATTTTGGCTATTTTTAATAAAAACTCTTTCTTTTCTCCCCCTACAAAAAAAGAAAAGAAAAAGAAAACCCTAAACAAATAAAAAAGAAAGTGCTGAAAGGAAAAAAGCGAAGAAGCACCGAGAAGAGACCGGCTGAAAGGACAAAGGCTTCAGTTGGAGGGAGCAAGGTTTAGGTAGCCATTTCAAGGTTTAAGTTTCAGTGAAAAGAAGAAGAAGAAGACGGGGTTTGAAATGCAGCCTTACGGAATACAATCAATGCTAAAGGAGGGGCACAAGCACCTCTCCGGTTTGGACGAAGCGGTGGTGAAGAACATCGATGCCTGCAAGCAACTCTCTGCCATCACTCGAACTTCTCTGGGTCCCAATGGTATCGCTTTCTTACTCTAAAACTCACAGTATCAGATTTGAACTCAGTTCGTTCTTAAAATTTGTTTTTGTACTCACTACCGCTCAGGTATGAATAAGATGGTTATCAATCATTTGGACAAGCTCTTTGTGACAAATGATGCTGCCACCATTGTCAATGAGCTTGAGGTTCAGCATCCTGCTGCCAAGCTTTTGGTTTTGGCAGGCAGGGCTCAGCAAGAGGAGATTGGTGATGGTGCTAATCTGACCATTTCTTTTGCTGGGGAGCTCCTGCAAAACGCAGAGGAGCTTATAAGGATGGGCCTGCACCCAAGTGAGATCATCAGTGGGTACAATAAAGCCATCAAAAAGGTTTGCCAATGATTTTCTGATTGGTTACTCATTTGGGTTATTAGAATTCTTCAGTTCTGGTTATTTACTCTTGTTGGAATATTTCAGACGATCGAAATCCTAGATGAACTGGTAGAGCCAGGTTCTGAGAATATGGATGTCCGTAACAAAGAAGAAGTGGTTTCTAGAATGAAGGCAGCTGTTGCCAGCAAGCAGTTTGGACAAGAAGATATCTTATCCTCACTTGTTGCCGATGTAAGTATAACGTGCATACCCTTATTTGTTATTGCTTAATTTCTATGTCAGCTGCTCAGCTATTTAGGAGAAAGGAAAAAGAAAAGGAAAAGAAAGAACAATAATGTGTTACTAAGCAAGTTCTAATGGTAGATTTTTTATTGGACAATATAGGCATGCATACAAGTATGCCCCAAGCACCCAGCAAACTTTAATGTGGATAATGTGCGTGTTGCAAAGATTGTGGGTGGGGGTTTGCATAACTGTACAGTAGTTCGAGGTATGGTTTTGAAAACTGATGCTGTGGGGAGTATAAAGCAAATGGAGAAGGCCAAGGTTAGCACACTTCTGTTTTGAAAAATTTGTTTATAGGTATATTGATTATTGCTTAACTTATATGTAATGAAGTGTTGTGTTTGATCATGGTCAATTATTAATTCTGACAGATTTACTCATTCAGTGATTGCTTTGAGTTGTCCTTTTAGTAATTTTTGTGAGTATTCATGATTCTTTAGCATTGAGTTGTACTTTGATTCTTTTAAAGTATGTTAAATGTTTCTTTTGTAGATTGTTGAATTATAAAAATAGGTTGGGTTTGGTTAGCCAAAATTATTGTTAATGTTGTGTTTGTGTTTTGAGCTACTGATTTAGAAAATATTGACAAACTTTGTATCTTTTGGTTTCTGCTTAACAGTATGTTTTTTTAGTAGTTTATAATTCTTTATACTTGGTCATACTTGTTTTCGTTATGCAATCCAGTTGCTGTTTTCTTTATGATAAAAGCTTTCAAGCTTTTTATGTGGTGTAAATGTATGGTTCATGGGTTTGGGTTTCTAAGCTTTGTATATTTGTTTACACCTTTTCAGGTTGCTGTGTTTGCTGGTGGTGTTGATACCTCTGCAACTGAGACCAAAGGAACTGTCCTAATTCATACTGCTGATCAGGTACTTTTAAAAAAAGAAGATTCCTTCTGGATTGCAGTTATCTTTGAGAAGTGTTAACTGTTCGTATTGGATGGGTTTTTAAACTCTCAGGTTTTTTTTGTAATGATCCTAGTATGTTTTATTTTTAACTGTTTTAACCTGTTCTTTCTCTTGGGTTGGTAGTATCATATCTGATGACTGTTACTGTAGTCTTTGCATATTAAAGTTGTGTGCATATTAATTTTGATCTTCCTAACTTGCTTGTCTTGGATATAGAAAATGCCTTTGCCTTTCTGTTTCCATAATTTGTTTGCAGAGTTAGGTTTTATGTCTCACATGGCTTCTAATAAGCCTTTTATTGGCATCTTCTAGCTAGAAAATTATGCAAAGACTGAAGAAGCTAAAGTTGAGGAGCTCATCAAAGCAGTTGCCGATTCAGGTGCGAAAGTAATTGTGAGTGGAGCAGCAGTTGGAGAGATGGCACTGCATTTCTGTGAGCGTTACAAGTAAGTATCAATTTTCTATTGTCTAGTCATACATGTATGCATATCTACTAATGTTGCACTTGACTTTAGATACACACTTAAACGTGCAACACGCCCTTGAAGTTATTTGGGTCTCTTAGAGATCATGAGATGTTTTAGTGTTTTACTTTTTGGGTTATTGATTCCAGGCTTATGGTGCTGAAAATCAGTTCAAAATTTGAATTGAGACGATTTTGCCGTACAACGGGTGCTGTTGCTATGGTAATTTTAATAGAATTTGAAATTTTATGAGAAATGTATCGAATGCTTCCTAATATACTTTTTATGTTTGCAACAGTTGAAGCTTTGCCAGCCTAACCCAGATGATCTGGGATATGTTGACTCTGTCTCGGTTGAGGAAATTGCTGGTGTTAGGGTATGTTAAAAATCTTTCCATGGACATCAGTGTTTTCAGAGGCAAGGTGTTGGCGAGAGTCATTACATGTCTTGCAGAACGTGGCATAAGCCTTTAGAGACACATTAGTTTTATTGAAAAAATCTATAAACTATATAAAAGAATTAAAATCAAGTATTAACTTTCATTCAAGGATAATAAGCAAGTATAAAACAGTGATTTACATAGTATTTTGTCAATAAATCTGCTTATTCTTGCCCCATTTGTTTTCCCTTATTTCGTTTTAACATGTCCAATGATTTGTCATGTAGGTCACTGTTGTGAAGAATGAAGAAGGTGGTAATTCTGTATCTACTGTACTTCTACGAGGGAGTACTGACAGTATATTAGATGACCTGGAAAGAGCAGTTGATGACGGAGTGAACACTTACAAGGTAATTTACAAGGAACATTCAGAATGTTGTAAGTTCTTGTTAGGCTGGTTTTGTTTTACCTCTGCAATCATTGTTAGCATATGGTTCTCTGGATTTGAATAAATTGTTTAATCAGATGTCCAAACCGTTGGAATTATTATCTTACTGTCGTAATGCATTTCATTTTCAGGCAATGTGCAAGGATAGCCGCATTGTTCCTGGAGCGGCAGCTACTGAAATTGAGTTAGCTAAGAGAGTAAAGGAATTCTCTTTTACAGAAACAGGGTAAATGGCGTGAATTATGATTTTCTCAAGATGTTGTCCCTGAAACATAAAATAGAATATTAATGTCTAGACCAACTATTGGAACTTGATTTTGTAATCATTTTCCCAGTCACAGATTTCTGATTGGGCAGTTGTGCAATAACCTACTAAAGAAACAATGGTTTTGCAGATTGGATCAGTACGCTATAGCAAAATTTGCTGAAAGCTTCGAGATGGTGCCTAAAACGCTAGCTGAAAATGCTGGGCTTAATGCAATGGAGATCATATCTTCTCTATATGCTGAACATGCATCAGGGAATACCAAAGTTGGCCTCGCCTTGGTGGAAGGCCGTTGCAAAGATGTGTCAACTCTTAATATTTGGGACCTCCACATAACTAAGTAAGCTGCTCTTTGTCTTTGTAACAGTTCATGTGTTTATGTGAAAGTTCTCAATACATTGAATGTTGTTACAGCTGTGATGTTTGATGCGTTTTTGGTTCTGAACTTTTTTTTACATTAATTTTGGATCTAGAATTTGTTTGTAGAGGAAGCTTTTAGTAAATCCATTTTTGGTGGTTTTGATAGCCAATTAGTTCTTGTTGCGTACATTAATGGTTCATCTTATTGGTATCATTTCTGTTGATTTTCTGTATCAAACTGTGACTTACTGGCATTGGGTGTTTTGAGGATTGTGGTGCGTTTTGGAGTCCATTGGCTGGCTAATTGGGCTAGGAGGTTATCTGCCTATGATGTATAAAATTTAGTTCATGATTTGGTGGTCAAACAACTACATCTTTGTGCTGAAAGCCTTTATTCACCCTGGGACCCAGTCATTCAGTTATTTTCCTTATTATATTCCATGTGTGTAAATAGTTAAGCCACATATCCACTACGAAAGGTTTCTTATCTTTCCTTTTCAGTAAATGGTTGGTTTCTAGAGGATAACCAAGTGACAATGCCAACGTTTTTATTTTTTTATCTGTTTTACAAATAATATGGATGGTTTGCATTTATGATTTTTACGAATTATAGCATTCGGGAATAAGTGAGGATTCGTTTGGGTAACTGATAAATAGTAACTTGGAAACATCTCGACTTCAAACATTTTGGATATTTATGAACTTTAGATAGTTATGTTTCATTAATTTATTGAAATCAATGTGTTTAAGTTGGCCAGGAAGTTGTTTCATATGAGATATAGGTATCAATCTTCTTTCTTGGGCTGTTTGTTGCAGGTTCTTTGCTCTCAAGTATGCTGCAGATGCTGCCTGCACTGTTCTACGGGTAGATCAGGTAACTAGTAACTACGTATTTGTCAATGGTTTTGCTAATTTTGAAGTACCCAAATTTGGTATGAACTGCATCTTTAAATCCCTAATTGCTCTTTGAGGTCAAAGCAGAAAAAATGCTAAACTACATACAGTTTTAAAAAAAAGTCGAGGCTTTATGAATTAGTTGACTATTCTTTTTATTTATTTATTTTATTTTATACTTTTTGTGAAGTCTTTTTGTCTTTTATTTTGTTTTTAAGTTCCCCTAACTTGGTACAAATGCATGTATGCACGAGTGTACTCAGAACACAAACTCCTTTATAACTCAAAAGAACGGTAGCAAATGTTAGTTTCTAACTTGGAAAAATGAAATAAAATTGAAAGTTACTTTTGGGAAATGTTGAACTTTTATAATGAATATGGCTTCAGTGCAGAAGATTTGATAGTAATAGAAAATCTATATGCTGGGGGTTTTCTGGCTTGCTAAAAATGTGTGAGAAATGATGAATCTATCTGATTGCAGCCTATTTAATGTTTAATACCTTCATGAAAAAAAAGGTTGTTGACAATGCTTTGACTATCTTGCAGATTATAATGGCAAAACCAGCAGGTGGCCCTGGTAAGAGAGATCAGCCTGCAGGGATGGATGAGGACTAATTTTGTGTGTATGACAATTGACTATCTTTGCTTGTGTTAGGGATCTTTTGTTCCATTTTAGTAACAATTTTGTTTAGGAGAAAAAGAAACTTATTGCAGTTCATGCTTTGTAAATGCCACTTTTCTGTTACAATGGACGCATGGTATCCCCTTTTTGGGTAGGTTTGGATTGAAACGATGATCATGGTATGCCCTTGTTGGGTAGGTTTGGATTGAAACGATGATCGGGTGCTTGAGCCATGTTTAGTGAGAAGCTTGAATGTATTTTCTTTTCTGTTGTATTTGGTCCTTCTCCTTTCAAGCATGCCAGAACTCATCCTGGTTTTGTAATATGTGGTTTGTGCTCAATTATGGTTAAGGTTGCATGCTTTCAGTAATAAATTTACCGTGGATGGTACTTGCATTTTTCTAACCAATATTTGATAGATGCCTTCTTTTGAACGAAGATTCATTGAGGGGAGAGAATTACTTCCCTTTTGAATATGAATCGATGTGCAACTCCAACTATCATTTGAAAGGTCAACATCAATTCATGCTAATATAAGGATGGATAACAATTGTCGTGTCCGTGAGATTTGAATTCAGGATTACTTTCAACAAAGTGGAGACTCTGTTATTAGACCAAATGGCCGTTGACATATGAGGTCTGGAGGTTTTTATGTGAAGATGTATGCTTGTAATTCCTACCTTATTCTGTAATATATACCGTCATTAATCCTAATAATTCTTGGGGTTTGAAGGGAGGTCTTATGCCAGGGAGGGTGAGAGTCGAATTCTCGTCATGCATACGAAGGATATAAGTGGTAATTCTTGTCATTGGTATGAAAAGGGTACAAAGGATAAGTGCTCTACTGCGAAAGTTACATACTTACCAAGTTAATCCAGATATTTGGCGAGCTTAAAGTTGGCAAAGAAATTTTTGTGAACTTTGAACAGATGGGCGCAGGAGAAAAAGTGGTCGCATAAGTCCAAAGTATATATCCAGACAAAACAGTTGGGCAAATAAGGATGAGCCTAGCAGACTAGTGACTAATGTGTGTGGAAGCTGTCAAAAGCTTCTTCATTCTCTCTATCTCATGGCTTCTCTTCTTTCCTTCTCTGTTCCCAATTCAAAGATGATAAGAGCTTCTTCTTCTTCACAGTCTGTTTCTGCACCGACGGTTTCTGTGCCGGAGAACCTTACTGAAAAATTTGGGAGAAAAGGCATCAAGTTCTTGGAGTCTGATAACATCCCCATTGTTGAACTCACAGTCAGAAATGGCAGTTCATTAAGGCTTCAAATACCCAATGCTCATGTGACTTCATACAAGCCAAAGGTGTACTGGAAGGACGACGGCTTCCAAGAAGTTCTTTACACAATTCCAGGAAATGGAACAGATGCTAATTCTACCAAAGCCAAGGGAGGAATTGGTTTGGTCTTGAATGATGTATCAGAAGCAGGCTCCAAAGGCTCACTTGTTTCCACTTCTGAATGGACAGTAAAAGATGTTGATTCCGATTCCATCGATGCTCTCCAGGTATTTTATTTTTTTCGTTCTTTCTTTCTTTTGGTTCCATTTGAAACAAACAAAAATACAGAGACATCAAAAGTTTAAATGACCAAAACCTTAGTTGTTAGAAATACATAAGATTTTGATCATGAAATTACCAAAACAATGCACAGATACAAAACTAGAGGGCCTAGAATATATTGAAATGATGAAATTTGAGGACATAGTTTTTGTTTCCTTGGTTTTCCATTGATTTGGCACTTAGATTTGTTGCAGGTTGAATTAAGCAGCGCTAGTGGAACACTTGACATAACCTATGTCGTCAGTTTATATCCGGTAAGCATGGCGACGGCTGTTATTGTGAGAAACAAAGGCCGGAAGCCGGTGACTCTGACCAATGCCATACTCAGCCATTTCAAGTTCAAAAGACGAAGCGGGGCGGCGATCCAAGGTCTCAAGGGCTGTGCTTACACTGCACTCCCTCCACTGTCTTCTCCTTTTGAGATTTTGTCTCCTGCTGAAGCAATGAAAGCTGACACTCCAGGGTGGTTCGATTTTGGTTCTCAGCCTGAAGAAAAGCCAGGTTCTTGGACTCACCAAGATGTGCCTTTCACCATTTTGAAAAACAAGCTCAGCAGGGTTTATGCTGCCCCTCCTAAAGAGAGACTGAAGCCAATTTATAACACCCCACCTTCCAAATATGAAACACTGGATCAGGTAACCATTCTTTGCTAAATATTCTTAATCTAACTTCTAATCAACAAAAATATATCCGGAGATGATCCATCTATTCAAATCTCACGAACAAGAGTTTGATGTGTCGTTAAATAAATAAAAAAATTCAGCAAAACATAAGGAATGAATAATTGAGTCTTGCCATATGTAAAATCAAAAATTGTAATTAGTTGCCAGTTTTTTATGGGATTGCGTGACTTGGAATCATGACCTCACCTAATCAATAGTTCAGATTCACTGTCCGACGAGGAAAATTACCAATGACATTAGTTCTTGTACATATTTATATACACATAATGAATTTGTGTTTTTTCCAACTTATTGGTTTGTGAATTTCAGGGGCGTGAGCTCTTCTATAGGGTGATACGAATGGGATTTGAGGATATCTACTTATCCAGCCCTGGTTCTTTCTATGAGAAATATGGGGAGGAGTATTTTATATGCACTGGCCCTGCTTCAATGCTGGTACCTGTGGTTGTCAAGCCTGGTGAGGATTGGAGAGGTGCACAAGTTATTGAACATGATAATTTGTAGTAAATATTTTTCTTTCCCTTTTTTCCTTCTTTTTTGGTTCTAAATATCTGTAGAGCAAGGTCTGGTCTTTCTTTTATTTTTTTTTTCTTCTTCTACTAGTTTGATCACCTGGTACGCATGTGACACCAAATATTTTTCCTACCATTGATTTCGTTCATCACAAAATCACACTGATGTATTGTTAATCGTATTGACTTCATCCTATGGATAGTCAACACAACTAATGATCCATATTTACCTGCAATATTAGAAACAAAGAAAAGGAATCCCATGGCAAACCAAAGGTCTTAGTTTCGAACTCTCATGGAATCTTAGTTGTGTGTATGTGAGAAACTCCCTTTCCTCGTAGTTTAGACTATCGCTTCTACTCAAAAGAGAAGAAAAGGATACTTTCAGATGTTGAGAGTGGAACCTAGTTTAAAGCTTTATCAATTAGAAGTTGGTACATGGGACTTCCGTTACTTTTTATTAAAATTGATCTAAATTGTTGTGCAAATTTTCTCTGCTATGTATTCTGCACGATAAATGTATCTTATGTTCTCAATCAATACTTCGCTTTTACTAATTAAATAGAGCGTTATCAGACCAAAAAAAAAAAAATTAAATAGAGCGTTAGGTTCATGACATAGAGGTCCATGCCAACTTTCTAAATGGCACACAAACCTTGATAATTTTTTTTGTTGGAATACGAACGATAGTCTAAACCTAATGCAACAACACTATTTCTTGCAGCAACACTTATCTACTCTGATGTACTCTACTTCTTCATCACTATAAGGTTTATACGTAATAGATCTCTACAACTCAAACCAAAATACATATTAAAAAAATCATAGAAAGTTCAAACACATCTCTTGCGCACTATAGTAAGATTAGATCTGAAAAAGGCAAAATAAAAGCGTGATGATACGTGAACCAAATTAAGATAGGGAGATATGAAAAGATGCACGAAGAGAGATGAAAAGGAAAACTAGATATAGAACTTGACGTAAATCTTAAAAAAGAATAATAATTGGGAAGAGAGAGAGAGAGAGAGAGAGAGAGATGGCATAGAAACATTATATATCTAAAGGAAAAAAAAAAGAATGGAGAGATATCAGGCCAAAAAATTATGGGGAGTTATCTGAAGAATGAGATAGAAAAGAAAGAAAAAGAAGTATGAGAGAGAGGGAGAGAGAGAGGTAAGAAAGAAAAGAAAGAGGTGTGACACATATAAGTAGGGGTGGGCACGGTCTGGTTTATTCCTCGAATTGGAACTAAAATCAAAACTTACGTATACGGTCTAGTTAAGTTCAATTCTCCTATAAAGTGTCTAGATGAATTGAACTGGACCGACAATTTATCCTCTCGAATTGGAACTGAAATTGAAACTTTCACACAATCCGATTCAATTCGATTTCATACAAAGTGCTTGAGTAACTGAACCAAATCAAACTTATACGGTTTCAGTTTGGTTTGGCTGGTTTGCAGTTTGGAAGAAGAGAAAAGAGGAAGATGTGTAGAAGAGAGAAATAGGAAGAAGAGAGAAGTAGAAAGAAGGGAGAAATAGGAAAAAAGAGAAAATATGAAAACGAGGGAAAGAATGAGGTGTAACAAGAAGAATGAGTATGATTCACCAAAAAGAAAAAGAAGTAGTGCTAGAGTTGTTATTTAGTGAGGTATAAATTGGGACTAAGCCAGTTGTGTATTAATTGGAATTAAGTATCTTCATATTACTTGGGGTTACTAATGTGATTTGAATATTAATTTGGCGTACTAATAAATTTGGATATAAATGAATTAGTAAACTTAACATAACCTGTCTGATTCAATTTAGACTAATTTTCCAAGGCAAGAACCTAGATGGGAACTAATTTGCGCCTCGGTTGACTTTTTTGGTCAACATAATTTTTCTTTTTGGGTTTTTTTTCCAACTCGATTCAACTCGATTTATCGGTTTAAATGAGGTTCACATGGGCTTAGCACTTTACTAAGGGTGGGCATGTGAACTAATGAACTGAACCAAATCGATATGGAAAAAAACTAGGAAAATTAGTTTTGGCTTAAAGTTGTCCGTTTCTCAATTTTTACCACTTAAAAACCAAACCGGATTGATTATATGATGTTGTCACATATATTGATAATAAAAATCATTTTTCTTACGAATTTAACACCAAAATTGTAGTATCCTCATCTCTCTTAGCCTCCATTGTCTCCCTCATGGTCTCACCCTCTTTTATCTTCATCACGATGTCAACCTCCTCATCCCTCCCCGTCTCATATCCACGCCTCTAATGCCATCATCCACTATCTTTTTGTTGTTTTGCTTTGAATTCATTGATGGATTAGTGTAAGAGAGTTGAGTTTATTTTTGGGCTTCAAGTGATGATGCCCAACCAAAAAAATAAATTCAATGCAAAGGTAGGGTATGTTAACACTCACGGTCTCATAGGGTACAATGACCATCACATTGAAGTTGGGTCTTTGAGAGCTCTTGAAGGACATGCATTTATTGACCTAGAAGTGGTGGATTTTGGCCTCAGAGATAATTAGCGGCCACATGGATGATTGAAGTTGATTCCTGATCTTGAGAAATTGAATCTAAGGTTTTCTAGACAAGTTGAATTTAGTGTGTGGGATTAGCAGAGGTAGGAAAACATTAGTAGAGATTAGAGGAGCATATTGGTAGGAGTTTGAATAGGCATGGTTCAAACTAGTGTTGGGCTCGGTCTGGGTTGGTTCGATTTTGGGCCCAACCTAGACACCGAACCATAGGTGTCGGTGTGGCTATTATATATGCAAATCGGAACAAAACCATAGATGGTGTAAACCAGTGACTCTGGTTAACCAAACTTATTGGTTTGGTTTGGTTCAGTTTGAGTTTTTGGGCTTTCTTAGAAATTGCCCAAATTTCACACCAAATACATTTATGAGCCCAATTCAAAGCACATAAACATGTACATGAATTCAAAGCATATAAAGCTGTGCATATTCAAAGCATTTTTTAGCCCAAAATCATATGTTAAAAACTATACAGCAGCGTCATCATCATCATATATTCAATATCCATCATCACACATTAATCCTCAAACATCATAAATGACAACACATCACACATGAATTTAACACATTTCAATCCATCATCACACAAATCACAAACATCAAACATCAATTTAACAAATTCAACACAACATGAAAGATAGATATTAGTATATCACAAGTTTCAACAACAACATCAGAAATTACAAAGCATCCAAGCAACATAAATTAAAAAAGATTGGTGTAGCAGCCGCTGCCATCTTGTCTCTTCAATCAATCCGTGGGAATGAGAGTGTCACTAAGAGGTTGTCCATTTAATTGAAATGAATCAACTTCTGCAAGAACATAAAACATAAAATAAATTAATGTTTACAAAGTTAAAATACACAAATTAAAACTAAAAACAATAACAATACCAAACCCTTACCTTTTTCCAGTTTCTCTGAAGTTAGGTGCAACTCCAATTCATCTTCAGTGGGCTCCTTGTTGAAGTCAAAACCCTCACTTCTCAACCAATCATTTGTGCATATAAGGGCTTCAACTGTTTTGGGAGTCAAACAAGCCCAAAAAGGATCTACAACCTTTTTTCTAGCACTAAAGGCGGATTATGAATGCACACTCGAAATGGAAACAACAAATATGTCCTTCACAACCTTGGACATGATTGGAAACCTTGGAGAGTGTTCTTTCCACCAGCCCAACAAATTTAAATTTAAATTTTTTAGATTCTCAGCAGGCTCCAATAAGTATTTATCAACTTTATTCCCAATTTGTACCACATCTTTATCTTTTCTTGATCTCATAAATTGCTCAAGCATTGGATCACTCTCAACACTTTGATCCGGCCCACTCTCTGTGATTTCTTCCACATAGGAGTGGCAAATAGATGGGTTCTCTTTCTTGTACTCATACAAATGCATTAAAACCTTCTTTACGTCAACTATTATCTCATCAACTTTGGATTCATCTATTTCCAAAAAAAATGAAGGTTAAACTGAACATAGTCAATTTTGTACCTTGGATCAAGTACAACCAGTATTATAAGCTTGTTCATACCGCTAATTTGTCCCCAATACTTGTCGTACTTCTTTTTCATTGAAGTTGCTACCCTTTTCATAAAAGGGTCTCGGCTTTGCATCATTCCATTCAACTCATTCACAATTTTAGCCATCGCATGGAAGGGTGCATTGGCAGTGACCATCTTAGAAGCACTAAACTTTAATGTGACATTGTAAAATATTTTCAAGAAAGTAACAAAGTCCCTTGCATGATGCCAATCCTTCACTGTTGGAGGTCTCACCCTTGTCTTCGAGCTTGCTTCCCCTCCAAACCTTCCTTTGTTTTGTTTTGGTATTTCATCCTTGTCAACGTCATTAAAGTAAGCTTCAAAGTTAGCATCCTCCAATGCCAACCTATCAAAACCTTTTTGCAACTTCAAGGCAGCATCTAACATCAAGTATGTGGAATTCCATTTTGTTTTACATTCCAAAGGTAGTAAACTCTTGCTACCAATCTTGTCCAAAAATAAACATTGCCTAAACTTTTATGACCAGGATGGTAAGGATCTTGTATACCTACATGCTTTGCAAATACTCTTAATTGTGTCATGCAATTCAAACACCCCATCAAAGACAATCAAGTTGGTTATGTGAGCACAACACCTCATATGTAACATTTTCCCATCACACAAAAGTGTATTCCAATCACTTAATTGGCTCTTAATATACCTAACAGCACCATCATTAGCACTTGCACTGTCAACTGTGATACCAAACACCTTTTCTATTCCCCAATCTGCCAAACACTTCTTTGTTAGTCTCCTAATGGCTTCACCCTTATGGTTTGAAATTTGACAAAAATTTAGGATTCTTTTATGCAAATTCCAACCATCATCAATGATATGGGCAGTGAGAGCCATATAATTCACATTTTGAATAGAAGTCCAAGTGTCGGTAGTAAGAGACACTCTTTGTGAATTTACACTCAAGATACTCTTTAGTTTGGCCTTTTCCTCTTGAAAGATTGACCATACATCTCTAGCAATGGTCCTACGAGACAGTGGATCGAATCTAGGTCGTGCCTCTCTCATAAAGTACTTAAACCCTAACCCTTAAACAAATTTAAAAGGCAACTCATCAATTATTATTATCTTTGCAAATCAATTCTAGTTCTCTCCTTGCTAAATCCATGTGCAACTAGGCCTCATTTGTTCTCAAATCAAAGAACTTTTTGTTTGTTATCATCTTTCAATGGTGAACCCCCCTTGTATTGGACCTTCAAATGTTGCATTAAAGTAGATGTGCAAGAAGCCCTAGGCCCTACATCACTGCTCGTTTGAATTGGTTCCTTAGTAAATTGCTTCCATACCTTAGATGGTTTCTTAACAAGTTATCTCTTAGGAGGAAGCGAGGGGAGGGGGACATTAGGTGATTCCCCTTTTAATGTTTGTGCATCCTCAGGATGAGGAGTCTCAATTGGGGTGAGAGGTGTATTAATGGTAAGAGTCTATGAAATACCATCTAGACTGGCCAACATTTTTAGTGCTATAACATAAACTAGCTAGTCTAATGCATAACTAAACACATAACACAGCCAGCACTAGCATTGATTCAACAACTAAACACAACATGAGCAGCAGTAGTAAGGATTCAACAACTAAACACAACAGCAGTAGAAGCAAGCAACTAAATCAATAAGTGCGCATCACACTAACCTTTAAGCAAGCACATCAAACAAATTGATCATTCTCCAAATGTGCAGCACACTACCTGACTGCAATTTAAAATTGAAACCAAAATTAGAAAACATTTAAATAACATGCATATATATATATATATAATAGAATTGAACCCAAAAACCAAAAAAACCAAAGCCAAATAATTGATGCAAAAATCAATTAACCAAAACCAAGTAACATTCTTAGATAACATATAGATAACAATCTAAAATATAAATGATGCTAAAATCATAAAACATATCTGAGAGTTTGAAAAAATTACCTCAGATAAGTCATCAGTGTAGATATCTTCCTTTTCAATGAGAGATGAGAGTTGAGATATGAGAGCCAATAGATGGTTTCATTCGATGAGATGAGATGGTGAGAGTAAGGGATGCTAAGAGAGAACTGAGATATGAGAGATGGTGACGGCGATGGAAGAGGCGACGAGGAGGGAAAATGAGCCGGCAAGGGAAGAAACAATGTGGGAAGAGGCGGAGAACATTAGGGGAAATGGATGAGTTTTCATTCTATGGGAGAAATTAGGGCTAAGTTGAGAGAGTGACTGGAGGAAGGAATTCTTTGTGATGTGGTCTATAGGTTCTACACCAATAACAAATAAACGCTTAACACGTGTACAAATGCTATAGTACTGGTCCGGTTTGGTTAAACCGATAGTTTTGAATATTACAAACTGGGACTGAACCATACAAAAATTGAAAAAACCCAAACCAACCCGGACCGTCGATTCGGTTTTGCTGATTTTATTGGGTTTCTGGTTTGGATGCCCAGCCCTAATTCAAACCTCAAGTTGACATGAGCTAGAGTCAACTCAACCCGAGTTGGACTCAAATGGGCCGAATTGATGAGATTAAAATTAAAATGTTCATAATATATGCTATGAGGTAGACCTCTGAAACGGATCGAATTTAGGTCAAATTTGGCATATTTCATATATGATAAGTTTATTAATTGAATTATTGATTTTGGATCATATTTTCAGATTATCGGATTTAACTTATCAATTCATATATGAGAATAATTAGATTCAGCTCATATAAGATTATCAAATTTACTTTAAGACTTATACAAAAACTAAAATCTCATTAGCAATATTCTTCTTTTTATTGCATTTATGCACTTATCTCTTTTAATTTTTATTTCTTACAATAAGTTATAGTTTCAGTATATCTTTAATACGATGATGGGCAAGATACCAATTACGAGGGGAAATTTTAAAAAATAACCACATTTTGAATCATCTAAAGACATGTAGGCTATATGATGTAGCTAAACTTTTCATAGTGTTAGAATTCTCACATTTGAGGTTAGACTTAAATACCCTTAAATGACTTAATTCTCCAAATCATGGAGATTTGGAAAAGTAGCATCCTTTTTTAACACTTTTTAAAAATAAAAAAAAATTTAGACACTCTAGTGTTAAGTTCGATTTAGGGTCATAATTCAGATGATAAAATAGCTTAGATCCATAAAAACAACTGTGAAAAAAAATAGAAATACAAAGAATCTTTTTAAAACAAAATTAATATAAAGTTAATTGATTAAAAACTAAAAATAGGATTAAGAAGTATAGAAAAATTAAAAATTGTTGAAAACCCAGTCGGTACGCACAACTAAAGGTGTCAAACTGGCCGGGCCAGGCCAACCCATCCCATTTAAACTTGTACTTTTAACATTTTAGTGTCGGGCTGGGTCGACCCATTTTATTTATCAGGCCGTACCATGCCGACCCATTTAGTAAAATCATTGATCCATGCTCAGCCCAAAGCCCATGTCCACATTGAAAGGGGCCGGGTTGAGCTCGTGTTGTGCCAGTGCTCGTGCTTGTACCATACTCAGGCCCAAGAACCAACCTATTTAATTTGAATTTTTTTTCACTTGATTTTTTTTCCACTAGATAATTCAAATTTTAAACATTAAAAATGTAATTAGAGACAAGAAATGATAAACTATTTGAAAACATTAATCAATCAAACATCCAAACAATATGAAAGGGCGGAGGGCAAAAAGTGTCCAACTCCACAAAGTCCACTTCAACTTTTCAGCTTTAAAATACTTATTATTTTATATGTGAAGAAACGTCTTACTTTGTATTGAGGTCCAAAAAATCCAAGGCTGAGCCCAAATATATTTCTAACCTAGTACGAAACCTAATTAGGGAGGAAACCCGACTTGGGTACGCAAGAGTTTGTCATGTGGGCTTGAATGAGTTATGGTCCACATGCCACGCCAAGCAAATACATAACCTGCCACTCAGAATGGTCCTGACAAGCCCGTAAAATGTATTGGCTCTATGAACCCATGCTTATTATCCCGTCAAGAAGCATTTTGGCCCAACTATAGCCCTTTACAATACGGCAAAGCTCGAGCACAAGCATGTCAAATAACACGCAACACCAAGCAGAAAATCCTTATTTTTGCACCAAGCCAGCTACAAGCTTAAGTGGGCCCAAGCCACACAAATGCTTGGGGCTTGTTGAGCGGGTTAAGGTATGGATGGTTACGAGTATTCACAAGGCTCATTGATGGTCAAATGAGTTGAAGTTTTAGGCTGCTTGGGAGCACCAAAACTCAAGCCCATTTCTTGAGCCCAAACATATTTACACATGAGAGAGAAAACCCAATACCTTAGGAAAATATCCAATGGCCTGCAACACTTGGAAATATCCCACATCAGTCAAAATGTCCAACACCTTGCCAAAACCAAAGCAAATCCACGCAGATAGGCTGCTTTTAGCAGCTTGACAAAACTAATGCAAACTTACAGGCTATTGGAAATAAAACACCAACGACCCAACACCTTAGAAAATAGCCCAGCCCAGAACCTTATAAAATATCCAAACATTGTAGAAAATATCTAGCGCCCTTGAAAATACCTCAGCCAAATCAAAACCAAGTCAAAGACAAGCCATCGTAAAAACCAAGCAAACCCATGTGCTGATGAAAGTAAATCACCTTTTGGACTAGCACCCTTACCCATTCTTTCCTCTACAAGCTCTGGTGGGAAAAAAAAAGCAGGAAAAGCAAGAAGCGCCTTACCCAGATGGAAGCAGGAAAGTCTTGGAACCGCAAAGAGCTCCCCTCCTATGTGCTTGGGTTGGGGAGATTTCACCAAAGAGGATTGAATGGAAGACAGTGAAGAAAAATGGAGAAGAAGACTTGATAAAATTGGGGGCTTCCGGTGCCTATAAAAGGGGGCATCCCCTACCCATCGTCTCAACACATCCATAGTGAGCAAGCATCCTCACTCACTGCTGGAACCTTCTATTTCAAGCCTTATTCTCCCATTTTCTACCTTTTTCTCTCCTGGCAAACTATCTAAGAGCGTGACGAAGCTTTCGTCAAGCTGCCGGAAATTTACTCAAAGCACCCAACTTTCCACCCTCATCTTTTCCTCTCTTCCTTCAACAAATCTTCTCAAAACTCCCTCTCCCCTTGCTTTGAACCTTTGTTTCTCACGGGAAATCCAAACTTTCTCTCTCTAATGCTAAACTTGTGAATGCTCAGTTCCCATGCCAAAAGCTTCTCAAGCCAAGCCAAAATATTGATTTGTAAGTAGCTGTTTGTTTTGTTGGTGATAAAAACCAAAATACTTCCTAAGACTCCACGAACCTTTCGAAGCACTCTTGGGGCCTAATTCTTGAACTCAGACATAGGGGCAACTCTACCAATTTGCTCTTTACAATAGCCCGGACCCATCTGTAACTGCTGGAACAAAAAAGCCCCTACGCTTTGATTATAAGATAAGCATATATATCATATGTACTGATTAGATATCAAGTCCAAAGTTGTTTAATTAATATGTAGTTGAAGCGAGCTTGAAGCGTCAATTGACCCCAGCAACCTCTAAAATCCTCCATTAGAGCAGCCAAACTTGACCCTCGCAAGGCGTTCGATGAAATGCCCCAAAGGGGCAACCTGTGTGCAGCTGGAGAAGAAGCGCAGCGCGCACCTTCTTGTCTTTTTTGTTCGATCGACATCAAAACGACGTCGTTCTACTTAAGTTTTTATTTTTTAACCTGGCCAAAACGACGTCGTTTTGGCACTTTTTTTAAAAAAAAAAACCAGCTTGCTGCTCTGCTTTTGCCCGATAATTTCCCTCTCCCCAAATGAGGTTTAACTCATTTCTCACCTCTCAACTTCTCAATCCTAAATCCCCAACCCAACCTTCACTTCCTTCCCCCACAAATCCGGCAGCAGAGGCTGCAAAGTGGCAGCGGCGCAGCAACAAATTACATAAGTGTGACCCCCAAATTCAATTTGATTTCAATTTGTCCCTCAAATTTGAAAGTAAGTTATCCTAATTTCTTTGTGCTTTAATTAATTAGTAACATTGCCATATGTTTGTGTTTTTCTTGATTAGTTATTGTTGTTTGTTGTTGAGGTTTTATTTTGGTTTGTTAGATTGAATAAATTAGCGCTATTCTTTTATGTTAGTTTGAATAAATTAGGGAATTTGGTTTTGGTTAGTTAGTTTGAATAAATTAGGGTTTTATTTTTATATTAGATTATATCTTGGTTGGTTTCAATAAATTAGGGGTTTTGGTTTTGGTTAGTTAGTTAGAATAAATTAGGATTTTACTTTTATGTTAGATTATATCTCTTGGTTAGTTTGAATAAATTAGGGGTTTTGGTTTTGGTTAGTTAGTTAGAATAAATTAGGAATTTACTTTTATGTTAGATTATATTTCTTGGTTAGTTTGAATAAATTAAGGGTTTTGGTTTTGGTTAGTTAGTTTGAATAAGTTAGGGATTTACTTTTATGTTAGATTATATTTTGGTAAATTTGATTAGTTGTTGAGATTTTATTTTGGGTAGTTTGCATAAGTTATGGTTTTTTTTTTTATTGTTGATGCTTGATTGGTTATTTCTACGAATACAGAACACTACTTTAAGAGAAAGTTCGCATCAACTACTTCTAGTTCGGATAATGTGGATAGTTCGAGTTCAAGAGATGTGGGTATTTCAATAGATGCAAGTATTTCAACAGATGTGGATAGTTCGAAAGAAAGTGAGTTGAAAGATATCTTCGCTAATCTTATTGCAAACCCTGGACTTCGACTTCAAATGTTGGATTATGATCTTAACACATTTGAGACGAAGTTCAAAGAGCATATCTACAAAAGAGTCTATGTCAGCCTAAGGATCACACGTTTCCACAAACTAATCTTTCAGGGTATGATCGACGATTTAATGTCAAGTGGTTTGATGAGTTTGATTGGTTGGAGTATAATTTTAGTAAAAATACTGCATTTTGCGTTTATTATTATCTCTTCAAATCCAATTTCAAAATTGTTCCAGGGTGTAGCGACGCCTTCACAACGATGAGTTTTAGGAATTGGAAGAAGAAAGATAAAATTAGGCAACATGTTGGAGCTGTTGGGAGTGTTCATAATCAATCTTGACAATATTGTGTGGATCTTATGAATCAAAAGAAATACATCCGAACAGTTTTGATAAAGCAATTAGAGCAAGCTCGTATTGATTATCGTATTTGCTTGACATCTTCTCTTGATTGTGTGAGATTTTTGTTAAGGCAAGGTCTTCCTTTTTGTGGGCATAATAAGAGTGACATTTCAAGCAACAAGGGAAATTATTTGGAGCTCTTACAATTTCTTGCTGATCATGATGAGAAAGTTAAAGCCGCTGTGTTAGAAAATGCTCCCGGGAATCTCAAGTTAATAGCTCCAACAATTTAAAAAGATCTTGTGAATGCTTGTGCCACTGAAACTATTAAGAAAATCATTAAGGATATGGATGGTGCATTCTTCTCTTTATTAGTTGATGAATCACATGATGTGTTAGTAAAAGAACATATGGCGGTGGTGTTTCGTTATGTAGACAAAAGTGGGGATGTAATTGAGAGGTTTGTGGGCATTCAACATGGTAGTGACACTACATCAAACTCACTCAATGAGGCTATTGACACATTGTTTTCAATAGTGGAATTGAGCATTTCCATGCTAAGAGAACAAGGATATGATGGAGTTAGTAATATGAAGAGTGAGTTCAATGGTCTTAAAACACAAATTTCGAGAGATCATATGCCTATTATATTCATTGTTTTGCACATCAACTTCAATTAGCTCTTGTGGCCTTGGCAAAGGTTAAATGTTGATATTTTCACTTTCTTCACATCTTGCAATAGCTTGGTTAATATTGTTGGAGTATCGTGTAAGTGTCGTGACATGCTTAGAGATTAACTACAAAAGGATATTACGAAAGCTCTTGAAAAACATACTTTTCCAACAGGGCGAGACTTAAATCAAGAAACTTGTCTCAAGCGTTTTGGTGAATATTGTGAAAGGTCCACTTCGCAACAGAATGAGAGATCAATGGTTGAGTGATAACTTACTTGTTTATATTGAGAAAGATGTGTTTGCTTGTATTGATAATGAAACTATAATGCTACATTTTCATAATATGAAAACTCATCGTGGACAATTGTACTGTGGGTTTTTCTATTAATTATGAATTATAAGATTATCGTTTCATTTTTATGGGAATATTTTGTATAAATTTTTTTTAACCTTAAAAGGTTGACCCATGGAAGGAAATTCCCTGGATCCGCTACTGCATATTGGATCACGAGCCGGCCCAATCCATTGAACCTCATTTTTTGATCCCGGCTTGGCCTAAGTTTTCGTGCCGTGTCGAGCATGACCCACTAATATTTGTGCTCGTGCCGTGCCTCATTTAAACAGGCTGGACTCCAGCTGTGCTGGACCTGCCCGTCCCGTTTGACATCTCTGCACACAGCCACAGCCACATCCAACACCTCCTCCTCATCCCATTCACCAAACCACTTATCAAACTCTCCCCCACCCGAAACCCCCCCGACCTTCCCTGACCCATCCACACCCCGCCACCTTCACCCGCAGACTTCATCTTGAGATCCCCTGAGCTCATCTCTAGCCACCTCCAGCTTTGCCCAAGCCTCAAGATGCTACCCCTGCACCTATATCTTGATTTAATCTTTCTGACAAAAAAAAAAAGGTGATGTGTTTTGTTTTGATTAAGAAGCACATACCCATTTCCCATGCCACCTCCTAATGCTTGTTCTTATCTCGCCGCCCCGAGTTGATTCGTCGGAAAAACTGGTAAAATTCGAAAAATTTCTCATCTACTCTTTCATTTCAATGTTTGGGTTTGGAAATAGAACATGTGGGTTGGTGGATTGGTGGGTTTGTGGGTTTATAGGTTTATGCTGAAGCTTAGGTTGGTTGATTGATGGTAGAGGTTGCAGCTAGTGTTGAAGTTGGCAGAAATTAATTTTGCTATAGTACTCAAAGTATATTTGGAGATTATACCAGCTGTCTACTGACTGTTTATATCTTGATAAACAATGTGCATATTCTGCTCTGAATACTGTGAAGAGTTGATTGCATTCGAATAACGTTATAGTATATGTTGTGGAAACACTTTCTTTTATTGCATTGATAATGAAAATATTATGCAATGATTTCATTACAAGAAAACTAGTTTAACACAATCATAGATGCATGGATTGCAAATATTATCGATTTATTATTAATTCCTTTTATTTATTATGATTTCGAAATTTTTTTATTCTGACTTCTTGTCAACAAATGGCCATCAATTTCTAATTTGTTGATTTTGGTAAAATAAAGTCTTTGTTTTTGTAAAAAATAATTTCATTGAAGATTGTTACACTATTAGCATCACCATTTTATGTGTAGATTCGCTGATGTGGGTTTTAGGGGAACAAAGCTTCAAGACAGATGTTCTTATCAATGCTTTGAAAGGCGAGGCGGAAACCGTTTAAACATTAATTTATTTTAATAAGAAAAATTTATGAATAATACTATACCCATTTGTGCTCTTTGATGTATACAAACACACTTTGTTGGCAATACAACTTAAACTTTTGTATCTCGTGGTTTGTATAACCTATTTGCTACCACTTTCTGACATAAATGCATATCCAATGTCCATTCTGGCAGTTTTTGTCCATCACTTCATTATGAGTGACGAGGTAATTTTCATAACATGCTCCCACTTCATCACATAAAACAAATGGCAACATGGGATGCCTTCGCTTTCATATTTCCGACAGTTACACTATATTCGAACATTTTTCCCACCAAGGTACACACAACTCCAATTATTTTGCGATTCACCATATTTCACTAAGATATACAATCGTCCTCCGAAATTAGGAATTATTTTTTCATGAATGAGTGCTGACAAAGCATTGATCTTGTTACATACCAATAAAAAGCACCTGTGTGTGTAAATTTGGGAAGCATGTTGCTTAAGACTTTTCAATGTTGTTGTAAGCACTTCTTTGATTGTTTTCGGTGGTATGCATTCACACAACTTAACGTCTTCCCTCAAGTAATCTTTTACAAACTTGTTCATACACTCCACACATTGGGTAGTACACATACCACCGAAAAACTTGGGTCTAATGCGAGATTTCGCCCATGCATCTCATTTTGCATACATCATTTGCAACCATCCTTTTGTTTATGTGTAGTAACTCTATCCTTCAAAAACTCCAATTTCTTTTCAAACTCATTGCTTTGTGCACATCACCTCATCCTCATCTATCAGTATTGATGTAGGCTTATTGCCTTTCATGGAGGATACGAATGTCTCCAATAACTACATTTATATTCCAAAGGTCTTGTTAAGCAATTGGGCACAACCAACACTCGCTCGATGGTTGTTTGAACCAACAAATAACACTAGAGGCTTGTCATACATATTGATTTTGTATGTGCTGTCAAATATGAGGATGTCTCCCGAGGCAACATAATCCAAAAGTGAAGTAGAGTCTCTCCAAAATAAGTTAGCAAGCTTATTCTCCTCATCTACGCTAAACTTACAAAAAACTTCTAGATCCACTGATGCTTTCACTTTCATGTAGGCGAGTGTAGCTCCAATGTCCCCGTTTAACAATATTTCCCCACGTGATGCATCCAACTTCTTCCTTAAGGATCTAAGTCCTCAACTCATGCATTGATGGAGGCTTAAATCCTACATCATATGCGGCAATCCCTTCCACCATAGGTAGCTAAAATGGATCATTTACAATATTAAATGGGGGTGCTCTAGAGAAGAAAAAATGACCAATCTTTCAACAAACTTCCTTTCTTTCTTTTTGTTTATATGTTGAATTTAATGTACTTTGTCGAGTTTCTAAAGTGACAAATCTATCCATTGGTCATTTTGATTAAATCCTACATCATATGCGGCAATCCCTTCCACCATAGGTAGCTAAAATGGATCATTTACAATATTAAATGGGGGTGCTCTAGAGAAGAAAAAATGACCAATCTTTCAACAAACTTCCTTTCTTTCTTTTTGTTTGTATGTTGAATTTAATGTACTTTGTCGAGTTTCTAAAGTGACAAATCTATCCATTGGTCATTTTGATTTAGGTTGTACTCTAAGAGCCTCATCAACTGCAACACTACTAGGGATTTCATATTCTTTATCCAATGAAGTTTCCATAATATGAGCCCCTCCTCGTGGACCATCTCCAATCCTCTAAGCATTTCATTTTTCTTTCTTTAATTCAAATTGAAATTTTTTCGAAGTTGCGGTACACTCTTTTTTCACATGCTCAGGAACTTTCTTACATGGTTGCATACCATGATGAGTTTGACCCAAATGATGCTTAAGTCTAGAAATTTCTCCACTGCATCTTTGATCACAAAATGTGCATCTCAAGTATTTTCCCCCCTCTATTTTTTTTTTGCATACTTCCACGCAGGATCTTTTCGATTCATAACTATAAAACAACACCATTAATATTTCGAAGATACAAGTATGATGCATGTACGCCAAATTTCTACTATATCACATAAACAAATAAGATAACTAATATATTGAAGAAAAAAAAAATTATACGGAACTTCAAATTACAGTTGTGAAGAATTAGAGAGAAAAATAAAATAGCTTACTTGCAGTCGAAAGATGAAGAGAATTCTTGAAATTGATGAAGATTATCTGGTAAGGATAGAAATTAGGGCTGTACTATACAATATAGGACAAACTACATAAAACCCCCCAACCTATAGGGTCATTTTCAAATTCAGATAATGCGAACCCATAAACAAGATTAATTTTGGAACCAAATGACGAAGTTAAAACGAACATAAACTTAAAAAAGAACAGAGCCCAATGACCAATGATGCAAATAATTCATAAACTTTAAAAAGAACAAAGCCCAATGTGGCTATTAGAATGCAAAAGGGCAGATAGTTCATCAAATTTAAACATATTTGAAACAAAACCCATAAACTTGGAAAAGAAGAGAGCCAAAAACATTGAAAAAGAAGAATTTTCCAAGGAACAATTAAGACCCAAATCTTGAAATAAAAAATGAAAGAAACTAAGTACTTACTGGCATCGACGAGCTCAAAGTCTATGTGATCAAGGGTGAGATCACCATATAGACTGAGAAAATCATAAGTGGTGGCCCTAAGGAGTTGGTCGTGCATTTTACAGAGGTCCACTTTAAGATAAAGGATCCCTCGGCAAAGAAATGTGTAGAAGGAGAGAGAAAGAGAGTTAGGTTTTGGGGTGGGCGAAGAAGAGGGGTGGCTGAGAGGTGTGGTTGAGTCGGGAGGGAGAGAAAGGTTGGCTTGGTAGGGGAAGACGGAGGAGATCTTTTTTTTTATTATTTTTTATGATTTTAATATGATTTAAAAATTATTTTTAGGATTAACTACATTTTAGTCCTAAAGGTTTAGTGTCAGTATCGAAATGGCCCCCAAGGTTTCAATTTAATCAATTTCATACCCGACATTTCAAAGTATTACCAATTTACACCCGCCGTTACATTGACCGTCAAAGTCGGACATTAAATGCTAACATGACAGTTGTGGGACCCACCTCATAACCAAACAGTAGTTAGAAAGAGACCAATATGGGACCCACCCACTAACCAATATCAAAAATTAATTTTATATAAAATAATAAAAGAAAATAAAAAACCTTTAACAAAAACCTAAGAGTTGCAGACCCTAGCCCCTTCTCTTCAATCTCAACTTCGTTGGCTTCCATCCTCTCCATCTCCAACACTCTTTCTCCATCTCCATAACCATATAATTCCCACTAAAAACAAGCTCAACCCAAATCTCCACCATTGACTGGGCAAAAAAACCCACAACCTCTCCCACAGTTAGTATCGAACCGACCCATTAATGTTAGAGGGCTGTGGAGGAAATAGGAGACGTGGATAGATGCAAAAAGAGCTAGGATGGAGAGGATGGAGAGATGTAGACCCACCATGGATAGATGCAGAGATATTGGAGGAAATGGGTTATTTATTGTGGATTTTTTTAGAGTGAGATTTTTTTTAAAAAATTTTAAAAAAAGGATTTGGTTACTGTCATTTTGTTTTGTTTTGATGGTTGAGTGTGTTGTGTGTTTTGGTGATTTGGTTATGCCACCCATCCAACCACGTTTTTTCGCCGCCCCTCTCACTTCAATACTTTACCCAAACAAAACATTTCTCTCTATAAATTGAAAACAAATACATGGCGCTCTGCAAGCGCGTGCTTCAAACTGGTGCCGATTTCGCGTTTCTCTTCGCGAGCTTTCGACAAAACCTCTACTCACCTTCTTCAACGAGCAACAATGGATATGGGCTCTTTAGCATGCAGATTTCGGGACTAGTCAAATTGAACGGGAATCGCGCGTTTCTCGTGGACATGTTGGCTCTGATCAGGGGTTTGGAGGCCGAAGGCGTGCTAACAAAGCAGGCGGAGGCGATCACAGCTAAGATCACTGAAGTTCTGAACGATAGCTTGGAGAATGTGGCTCATGCTTTTGTTTCCAAAGCGGAAATGCATAAGGTAAAACAATTCTCCAATTGTTTGTTGATTTGCTTCAATGAAGTTTTAGTTATGGTGTTAGTTTAGACGTTGCACGCATTGTGTTCGAGTTTTTACGGCGAATCTTGTTGTAGTGGGTGGGTCCCATATTGGTGTCTTTCTAACTGTTGTTTGGTTATGAGGTGGGTCCCACAATTGTCACGTTAGCATTTAACGTCTGACTTTGACGGTCAATGTCACGGCGGGTGTAAATTGGTAATACTTTGAAATGTCAGATATGAAATTGATTGAATTGAAATTTTGGGGCCCATTTCGATACTGACCCTAAATCTCCGGGGACTAAAGTGTAATTAATCCTTTTTTCTTTTTGTTCTTTTTTCTCAAAGGGCAACTAAGCTGTGAGAAATTCGCATCGGTCAGCCCTTTGCTTTTCTCCATGCGAATGCAAGTCCAATAAACAACCCTAAGGCCCATACAATACTAGGACGTACTTGCCTGGCCCAAATCCATTGATCAAGTCAAAATTACAACTTTCCCCAGGGGGTGGACCAGGCGAAGCTGCCGAAACCCTGAAACACAGAAACGACACCGTAATTTCGGATGTTAAAAGGGGCAATTTTGTCTGTCAGTAGAACAATGAAAGAAAATACACTCGCATCAAAACCCTAGCTCCATATCCCCTCGTCATATTTAGGGTTCTTGCCTCTCTCTCTCTCTATCTGCCCCTCTCATACCAGACCCCTACTGCGGCTGCAACTCAAAATCCCAAATGGTCTCTCTCTTGCTCTAGCTCTGACTCGCTAGTCGATTTCTCTGTTTGTTTTGTATTTAAATGTTATCGTGATCTTGTTATTGGTATGGCTTTTTTTTTTTCTGATTTGTTTTTGGCTGCTGTGAAATGCAGGCTTCAGAGAAGAAGTTAGCGAACCCCATGAGGGAGATCAAGGTCCAGAAGCTGGTCCTAAACATCTCTGTTGGTGAGAGTGGAGATCGACTCACCAGAGCCGCTAAGGTAGCCATTGCTATCTTCACCACCCATCTCACACAAATACCATGCTACTGTACAAACACTTATAAGAAAATAGAACTTCATATTTACTGTTATAGATGGTTTATTTGTTTGTTTCTTATTTGAAGGTGTTGGAGCAACTCAGTGGGCAAACACCCGTTTTCTCCAAAGGTAACATTGCATTTTCCTGTCACCTGGTTGTCTCTTTATTGGTAACTCATTTTTGCATCCTGTAACCTTTGTGATACTACTGGATACTAGTTTGCTTTAATTGGGGTTGTTTCCCTCAAGTGCAAATGACACAGATTTATACCTAATAGTATGTAGGTGCAGAAAATGATGCTATAGTTCCGGGTTTTGGATTTCTCATTGTTTTGATTGATGGTGAAGAAGGAACACAAATAAAAAAATCTTTTAAAAATGGCTTGGTCTAACATGTAATTTTAATTTCTAAATCTTGGGTTTATGTTTCAATCTGCTGGCTGCATTGTCTTGGTAAGGTTTTGGAGTGAGAAATTTTCTTGGAATACATGGAGAGTCTTCTAATTTTGTTATAAATAATAGGGTGGAAGAGTCTTCTAATTTTATTATAAATAGTAGGATGGAGAGTCTTCTAATTTTATTATAAATAGTAGGATGGAGGGTCTTCTAATTGTATTATAAATAGTTGGACACTGTTTGTGTATGCTCATCTGCCTGTGATTGTTTGATCAGTATACCTAAATTGTGTTTTATTTTTTAAGATGGTTTACAATTGAAAATGTTAGACTAGTGAAAGGCTGGTTTGAGCAACAATACATTGCTTGCTTAGATGCAGAAAGTTGAATCAAGTGTGGTTGGTTTCTGACTTCTGTGCTTTTAGGCCTTCTACTTTGATATGTTAAAGTCCTTGGGTATAGCTGAAGTGATTGCTGCAGTTACCAACTCCAGTAAACTTACCCTAATACAAAAGATTTTAGCTAAAGTAATTGCTGAGGTTATGAACTCCATTTAGAGTCTTAAATACATTAGACCATCTATGCATATGGTTATATTTGTTGTATTCTTTCTTTCATCTGTTTTATATTGTATTCTAATGTAATTTTCGCTTTTGCAATATATAGCAAGGTACACTGTTCGATCGTTCGGTATCAGGCGTAATGAGAAGATTGCCTGCTATGTTACTGTTAGGGGTGACAAGGCCATGCAACTTTTGGAGAGTGGATTGAAGGTGAAGGAATATGAGTTGCTAAGAAGGAACTTTAGTGATACTGGTTGTTTTGGATTTGGTATCCAAGAGCACATTGATTTGGGAATCAAGTAAGCTCTTTCATTGGTTATTTGTTCATTCTTTTATTTATTCCTTTAAAATATGAATCATTGATTCCAATATTATCTTACTATAAATTCATATGATTCAAAACTATTTCTTGGCTACAGTTTTAAAGATAATAGGCAAATGCTGCATTGCAGAGTGTAGGTTTTTTGTATGCATGATTGTTTATTTGTTTGTATCTATTGTCATTAGACAATTGAGTCTTAGAAAGCAACTTGAGTATTAGTTTGTTTTTATTGTGTCCTGGATGTGACTGCTCCGTATGGCTTTACTGATTTGTCACAGAAACTTGGCTAAATCTGACTATTGTTTTCAAAACACCGTTATTAGTTATCATTGCCCGGTACATTTTTACTTTTTTGTCACTTTTCCTGTCTCATGTGGCCAATTGGATGTTACTATCGTAGTTTGGTTGAATTTCATTCTTACTCTATCCCAACTTATTAATTATGTATTTATCATCATTCTTTTGCAGGTACGATCCTTCTACTGGTATTTATGGGATGGATTTCTTTGTTGTTTTGGAGCGTCCAGGTTACCGTGTTGGCCGTCGTCGTAGATGCAAGTCTCGTGTTGGGATCCAGCACAGGGTCACCAAGGATGATGCCATGAAATGGTTCCAGGTCAAATATGAGGGTGTGATCCTTAACAAGTCCCAGCAGCTCTCAGCTTCCTAGGTCCTTAGGATTGTGAAATTAGTTTGATCAGTCTCAATGACCTGCGTATTTCCATTTTAAGTTTTGTCAAAGCTTGAGTTAATGTTTGGTGGACCAAATTCTGTTAATTTGTTGTTTTTTGAATTATAAGTTTTTGGAATTACCCTTTAAGCATTTGTACTTACGGCATATGATTAGTTCCTGACTTGTCTCGAATTTTGAGCGCTCGGTACTTCACACTGCTTTGAGCCTTAAAAACAAAATCTTTGAAGCTGAAAAAATTGTTAAATTGAAAGTTATTGATGCAAGGTAAAGCGATTAAAAGATGGTATACTGTATCTTCTCGGAGAAAGGAAAACAGGATAAACAGATGGCATTTGAAACGATCAATATTTGGCTCTCTGAATGTTGCTGCCTGCACACCAGAAATCGAAATTTCAGAGCCTCTTTGCTTTCAAGTGAGGCACGGAAGACTCCAAGGGCAACTGCATTGCTCCTATAAAATTTGTTAAAAACCAGTTTGGTTAAATTTGGATATCCAACACAACGTCTCGTCCTGAAAACTGCTTACAACTCCAGTACAGCCAAACCAATAATCAGAACAAGAAATGTCGAAACTACAAGGCTATGACTGCTCTTTGCTTTTAGGTGAAGAGACTCGAGATTGCAAGGGAAACTGAGTTATGCGAAAACAACACAGACGGAGCGTATTCATGGAATGATAAGCTTCTTGCCAGCATAGATTGTATCCCCTGTAAGACCATTAGCCTCTTTGATCGCATCAATGGATACCTAAGATGTACATAAAAACAAAACATATATCAAATCAAAAGCAAAACATGACTACCAAATAAAATATCATACTAGAAAATTAAAAATAGCATCATATCATTTTGCAGTGGCAAAATTTCATACTTCAAAGTGCAACATATTATTACTTTCAAAGGTTTTGGCAGTCATCCAACATAAATAAATTCTCACCCTCTGTTTCACTAACAAATATAATAATAAGCAATATCATTGTGGTTACCAAACATTTCAAGTTGCTCCACCCAAGTATTTCAGAATGAGATCAATCAAATTCCAGCATTATGTTGTTTTGGTAACTAAGTAAACGTTCAACTCCGTTTTTCCGATTATTGATCAGAAAAGAGTTTCTGAGGGTGCAAGTACTTAGGGGTGTTTCCACACATATTCCATATGTTTAAAGTGGTAAAGTAAGTAGGTCCTTCTATCTTTTGGTTCTCAATTATCGGCTGCACAATTGAACACCACCAGAAGTACTTCTACTCATGCAAATTTTCTCTAAGGGAAATGTAAACTTAGAACATTATCATGTGCAATACCAAAAGAGTAAAGAGAAGATAAAGTTTACCCCATATTCTCTAGAGAGCCCCCAAAGTGTATCTCCTTTCTCAATCTCTATTGTTTTATGCGACGACTTCGGTGTGTCTGGCACATTTTGGTCCATGCTCGTAATGGTTTTCTACAATAACACCCACAAATCAAATCAATGAGCTTTCAATAAACAGCAAGAAACTTCAGAGTTTAGAGCCATGGCTTTCTCCAAACTATAATTGATGATCAAGTGCACAAGCAATGAGCAAATAGTGGCACCTTCAATGACCAATGTATCAAACAAAATCAATTATAAGTAATGGGTTTTTTCAAAGCATAAACACTAATAATAAAAAAAACCCAAATGAAAGGTCACTCACTCAAGTAACAATAAATATTCAAGAATCTAATTATGCAAGCAATGAATATCACAAAAACAAAAACCCAAAAGCAACAAAGAAATGGTGAACTACAAAATGTCAAATCGAAAATTTCACACAGAACAGGATCAAAAACAGTAAAAGGCGAAATGACGTACGGGCAGAGGAGGGTGTGGTTCCTTGAGAATGGGTTGTTGTTGGGGAGGGAGAGGCTGAGGCTGAGGCTGAGGCTGCGAAGAAGTCAGCTGAATGGGCTGAGTTGACTCACTGTGTGGAGGAGTTTCTTCATTTCCTTTTTTGTTAAAAGGGTTTAACGCTTTGAGAATGCTGATGGCGATGCCCGAGAAGACCACCAATCCAGCAGTCTTGGCGACTGAATTGTCCTTGGAATCGCCGTCGCCAGCGGTGGAGCTTGGGTCGGCCATTGATGGTGGGTTTAGGGTTTAGAGTATTGAGCGAGAGGAGGAGGGAGGAGGGCTTTAGAGTTTGTTGGTTGGGGTTATTTTCAGGGTCGAGCCAAATTCACCAGACAGAAAGCCACCTGCTTTGGTCTTTTTCTTACTTCGGAGTCGGACTGAAAAAGAAAGCCTTTCAGACAAACACGCAATTATTAAGATATTTGTAATTTTTGATTTTCGCAATTTTATGTTTGTAGTTTATTAATAATTGCAATTAAGGGATCATCATGACCAAGGTATTAAATATCGATAATATACCCGATATTATCCCGATAATATCTGACTTTTGGGGGTCCGATATTTTAACAACTAATCATAGTGTTATCGTCAATATATCGATATTATCCCGATAATATCTAACTTTTGGGGGTCCGATATTTTAACAACTAATCATAGTGTTATCGTCAATATATCGATATTATCCCGATAATATCGGGAAGATATTTTCAACATTTTTATGAATGATTTGGGCAATATATCGAGATATTATCGATAATATCCTGATACGAAACCCAAAAATATTTATATACATGGTATTTGTGAAAACCATTTTACTCCTTCAACACCTTAACCACCATATCACTTATGTTTTTGTGAAAATACTAAAATATTTATATATATACATGGTTTTGTTTTGAATTCTTTTTGCAAGAAACAAATTTTCACATGAGATGAGTAGTAACTATGGTTATACTCATAACCAACCATTTCCCTACCTTTCATATCCCATTCCTGTTGGGATTGAATCAAGCGACTCATGGAAAGAATCCGAGACTCAATCTTCAAATGATTTTGCTTATGGACAACGTCAACCAATCTCGGATACATATGGGTGGCATGTTAACAATTACATGCAAAACTATTTTGGGGATTTATCATTTGATGACTACTCTTCAAAATATACTTACTCTACACATAGAGATGATGAAGATAGTGAAAATTTTGAACCTCGTATGAACTCTATGTGGTACTAAGTCACTCATGTATCTTACCATGCAATGTATAAAGTGTAAAATATTGTAGTAATTCATTATATATAAATGATTATGGTGTGTTTAATCTTCTTTCATTAATTACTACATATTTTCTACACTTACGGTATTTGCTAGCTCATTATATAATCAACTTAAATAAGTTAAATCCATCATGCAATGCATTTTCTTTCAATTTTTTGTGATAAACTAATAGATAATTGACTAAATAAACATCTTGCAAAGTTTCAATAAAAAATTCCAAGTTTTTCTTACAATTTTCGTGGTTTTTATTCAATTTTTTCCGATACCGATAATATCCCGATATTTCCTGCGATATTTCCGTGTTTTTTGACTTCCGATATTTCCGATATCTCCGATATTTAAGACCTTGATCATGACTTAATTTCGTCCAATTTTTTCACCAGCATTTTGATAGAATGAAGTAGAATTTTGAATCCAGTAAGCTAAACCCTAGGTGTCATTTGGTGACTAGTCTTGGATTGGATACTTATAATAATTAAAGTATATTTAAGGAAGAAATAAAAACTTCGTTGACCAAATTAAAGGTAGAAGGTGGATTACTCATGGACTATGTTGCACCGATACTCTTAACTAGAGGGGTATGCTAGTATCCGATACGGGTACAATACATATCCAATATGAACATAGAAGTATCGTTGACTTTTATGAAAGTTAGACCTTCCGATACGTTTCTGATACTTTAAGGATACGGTCCAGATACATTTCCGATACTTTAAGGGGTAATTTTGAAAATTATAAAATCTTATGGAGTCAGAGATTTGGGAACTGGCTTCTCAATATTTTAATTTATTTTTGTGTTGCTTTTTATTTTTATTTTTTATGGAGACTTGTATTTTGTGTTTAGTTTTATGTTTTGAAGTCATGATGAATGATTATAACAGATGGATGCAATATTAATTAATTAATTTATATTATTTTAATCGCCGTATCAGTACCTGTATCCTAGTTTTCGGAATTTTGCCATATCGACGAATCGTATCATATCGTAGATTCGTATCAGTGTACCCGTACGTATGCAACATAGCTCATAGAGAAAAACTTATCCACTCTAATCCCCACAAAACGGTAGGATTTCTAGTTGTTTGTGTTTCATTTCTTCTCCTCTTTCCTCATCTCTCTACTTGTGAGTCAGCAGCTCCTCCCACTCTCCATAGGTGCATTTTCTCGGAGCTATGTCTCGAATATGTGGTTTTTGTCTCCTCTACAGTTCTCTCTCATGTGGCCTACGACTACCTTTCTTTGTTGGTTCTCAATCACCACCCCTTTTGCTCCTCAGGTTTGCGGGTGTAGCTTTCGTCAATCTCCTTCGGTGCCAGTATCAGTATGTGGTGTGGGGATGCGTTTAGAGTGTTAAATACGCTATTTCCTTGGATTATGAGAGCACATTTTGTGCGGGTGCCTTGTTCCCCCCCATCCTGTTTGGATCTGTGGTATGTGTTAACAGTTACTTCTTTTCAGTTATTGCGGACTTGCGATGGTGTTGCGGCCTGTGTTCTTTAGGATTGTAATTGGGCTTTCACTTTGTCTGTTGTGTGGTTTCATGTTTGGGCATCTGTGTTTTTTTTTGGTTTTGTTTAGATTATCTTTGGCTTGTGGCTTTCCACACTATTGTAATGCTTTGTAATTATTTGAACAGAATTACATTGGCCCCCATATTTTGTGGGTTTACAGCTTTTTCAGGTTTTGTTTCGAACTTCAAAGGACTTTCTGGGACTTTAGGGGCTACAACCACTTCAGGCCTATATGTGGTTCGGCCCCTACATGTGCAGAAACACAAAATATCTTAGCCAACGGATAGAGGGCGCATGGAAATGTGATCTTAAAGTAAAAAATATATGTATCAGAACAAAAAAATAAAAAATAAAAGTAAAATATATGTAGTAGCCCAGACTAGTCGATTCGATTCAGTTTTTCAATTAAAAATTTCTAGAGATTACAGTAACAGAATGCGCACGTGTTTGTATGTATAACCGCATATCCACCGACTGTTTTCTGTTCATGTTTCGGTTGTTGAATGCATATATGCAGGCAACGAAGACAAATAGCAAATAAATACAAAGAAGAAACGAGCATTTGAGATGCATCATTGAACAAAAGCTGTGGCAAGATTGAATCCAAGGCACAAAAGCTGCATCATAGATGAAAATTTCATAAGATTCAAATAGATAACTGTCTGGCAAAGGCACATAAAAAAGCCTTCAACAAAATCTCAAAGACCAGTGGCAGTCAGTTACAAGAACTCGAGGGCCTCTCTTAAGACGGCACACTACCATCGAAGAGAGACGGAAGAAGAGTTCATTAAAAAAATTTCCACTCTATTTAACTCTCACTCCGCATCCCAAACAAGTCCACACAACTTAAAGTTACAATTTACTTCTGTATTCAGATCTTCAACTGACAACCAAAGCTTTGTAAGTAGTGATTTTCAAAATTCAATACTTGCAGAATTGAAATCTAAAACATGCTTTTCATCTGTAGACAACAAAAGATTCCTAACTCAGCAATACAAATGACACAGAAAAAGTTAGTCCTCATCCATCCCTGCAGGCTGATCTCTCTTACTTGGGCCACCTGCTGGTTTTGCCATTATAATCTGCAACACAGAGTTTTGTCAACACAATTATTTATGATTTAAATGATAATCAACATCACATACTCTTGCAATTAGATAAATGAATTTTAACACTTAATTGATGCTAATCATCAAACCAACTTTCATGTTCTGACAAACAAACAAAAAAAAAAAAAACACAGCTATTATGTCTTTCTTTTAGTCTTGTTTTGTCAAGAGTGAAATCATTGAAAAGCGGCCCAACTTATATCCAATCAGTTGTGCTGAAGTGGGTATTTCTAGCAGAAGATATATTAGCAATACATTTGAAAGTCATAAATCCTTGTCTCACAATTTCAAAATCCCTCGCTGTTCAATTCTTTGTAAAATAGAGGTAAGCCCACATCAATCTTAATAAAGAATTATACCTACTGCAGTGACGCCATATTTAATCAATTCTGCATTTCCCAAAGGGAACTTCAAAAAATATTCATATTTGCTTCCATTGTTTGAAGTATTGGTACGAGTTTCATGGGTTTCTTATTTTAATCCAAACAAAACCTCAAAGACGAGTTTAAAACCAGATGCACTTAGTATTTCAATTTTCCCTCTGGTCTGAATGATTCAGTTCGAAATTAAAGTTGGGTAAAAACCCAAAAGTTATTAGTTACTTACTTGATCTACTCGTAGAACAGTGCAGGCAGCATCTGCAGCATATTTGAGAGCAAAAAACCTGTAGCAAACATCCCAAGAAAGATCAGGCCAAAAAGAAAAAAAGAAAAAAAGAAAAAAACAGCCCAACATAGAATATGATGCCTATATCGTATATAAAACAAATTCTTAACCCAAAGTTTTCTTATAAATTACAGTGATTTCAATAAGAACATTGAATTCAAATAGATGAATGAAAAACAACTATTTACAATTAATAAAACATCTGATGTGTATGAGTTTGAGATATGAACATCGCTTGGCTTACAAGGAGTTATTCCTCCTTAACTGAATCTTCACTTATTGAAAAATACCACAAACCCTTTCATATGGATGTAACTCATACGAAAACACATAATGAGAATGCATCCACTAAATTGATAGAGGATTTTAAAAAGGTTAGAATCGTCACTGCATTATCCTCAAGAAACCAACCATTTCTTGAAACCAAAATGTAAATAAAGCTTTCAAAATGGATGCATAGCTACATCTATATACACGAACAGAATAATGAAGGGAAAAAAACACTGAATAACTGGGTTCCATGAAGTAAAGGATTTTGGCAAAAACATGAATTACCACAAATCAAGGACTTCGGGACAAAAAACAAAAATACAAATCATGGACTAGATTAAATATTACAAATGTAGACAACTGCCTAATTATGCCCTATTGTCCATATTACAACTTCACCACAATACCCACCACCCACCCCCCACCCACCCCCCAAAGCTAAATTAAATTGCACTTTGATATATAACATCAACAGAAGGATACATGCACCAATCAAATGAACCACTATTAGAAGCAGCAGGAAATCAATGGCTAGCAAAACCTCCAGAAAGGGCATGGGAATTAAAAGAGTCCTCTACCAAAAAAGAAATAAAAAATTCTAGAAATTTAATGAACAAAACTTAATCTCATTACCAATATCAGATCAAGCATCACGGTTGTAACAACATACAATGTAATGAAAACTTCCACACACAAAAAAACATAAATCATTACAAGACAAAGAAAAGCTTACTTAGTTATGTGGAGGTCCCAAACATTTAGAGCTGACACATCTCTGCAAACACCGTCTTCCAAGTCGATGCCAACTTTGGTATTTCCTGATGCATGCTCAGCATAGAGGGACGATATGATCTCCATTGCATTACGCCCGGCATTCTCAGCGAGAGTTTTAGGCACCATCTCAAAACTTTCGGCAAATTTTGCTATAGCATACTGATCCAATCTGCAAAACCATTCTTTCTTTAGTATGTTATTTCACTAATGCCCAATTGAGACCTATGACTGGACACACAAAAAAAATTAAAAATTTACATTCCGATAGTTGGTGTAGGCCCCTAGATTCTATTTTATGCTTTCAGGTACAACATTACATGCATATTATGAAATCCAATAATTCAGATCAATATCAAAGAACACTAAATGATTCAAATCAAAGTACGTTACAATTACCTATCTCAACCACACCTTTTTTGGACAAGAACATCCATGATATATCCATTTCTTTCTTTTGTTCTTCTTTCTAGTGCTAGGAAATTGCTCATGTGTTACCTAAGTTTGATCATTTGAAATTGTAAAACAGGTGTCCCTCTCTAGTTGGGTTGTAATACCCATGATGCTTCTTTAAGGCATTTTCTAGGAAATTTATTTGGATACCATTTTAATTTTTTATACATCTTGTACACTTCAATTTACCCCATACCACATTTTCAATAAAATTCCTTATATGATATGTATTCCTTATACTCCACAGAATCTTGCATAGCAATTTCTACCTCCTTTGAGGATATATCTTTGTTATTGTTGATAATTTCTGTGTGACTGTACCTTAAAGTTTTCATAGAATCAAGCAAAATATCTAATAGTGGTGAAAGTTAGGCATATTGCATACATATTGTGTAAATCACTTAAAACGAATAAATTCAAAAGCAGAGACAATTTACCCTGTTTCTTTAAAAGAGAATTCCTTCAGTCTCCTAGCTAACTCAATTTCAGTTGCCGCAGCTCCAGGAACAATACGGCTATCCTTGCACATTGCCTGAAAATGAAATGCATTAAGATAGTAAGATATCAATGACACCTGATCCAAGAATTATTTTAAAAGTTCCAGAGAACCATATGCTAACAACAATTTAAGAGGTAAAACAAACCCAGCCTAGAAAGACATACAAAATTATAAATGTGCCTTATAAATTACCTTGTAAGTGTTCACTCCATCATCAACTGCTCTTTCAAGGTCATCTAATATACTGTCAGTACTACCTCGTAGAAGCACAGTGGATACAGAGTTGCCACCTTCTTCATTCTTAACAACAGTGACCTAAATATTGGACACGTTAACAAGAAATAAGAAAAACAAATGAGGCATGAATAAGCAAATTTATAGACAAAATAGTCTGAGGAAAAATTTCTTAGCATACCCTAACACCAGCAATTTCCTCCACCGAGACAGAGTCAACATATCCCAAATCATCTGGGTTAGGCTGGCCAAGCTTCAACTGTTGCACAAATACAAAGTGTATTAAGAAGCACTCGATAAGGTACACATAAAATATCAAATTCATGTAAAATTACCATGGCAACAGCACCAGTTGTGCGGCAAAATCGTCTCAATTCAAACTTTGAACTGATTTTCAGCACCATGAGCCTAGAATCAAGAACTAAAAAGTTAAAACACTAAAAGAGTTCAAGGATCTCTAAACGAGATCTAAATACCTTTAAATGGGTAGTACATAGTGAAAGTGTCTACCTAAACTCATAAGTCCCAGTTTATGCTACAATTACAACATTACTGCATACGCACAGCATGAACACACACAGGTCGAAAAAAGTTTAACAAAAAAAAAGCCATTGACACTTACTTGTAACGCTCACAAAAATGCAGTGCCATCTCTCCAACTGCTGCTCCACTGACAATTACTTTGGCACCTGAATCTGCAACTGCTTTGATGAGCTCCTCAACTTTAGCTTCTTCAGTTTTTGCATAATTTTCTAGCTACGGGATGACCAAGAAACCACTTATTAGCTAATAACAGATCAACCACATTAAACCTAACTATGCAAATAAATTAGACAGGTAGGCAAAGATAATTTTCAACATCCAAGCCAAACAAGAAAGGAAGATCAACTTTAATATACCGAGACTAATAATAACAGATATCAGATACCCAGAAAAAAGGTCAAAACATTTTAAAACAAAACTGGTTAGAATAGTTATGCAAAAACCAGAGAATTCAAGCACCATTTTATTCAAACTTATTTACCAAGAATCAATTTCCTGAAATGAAAAATAAATAATGAAGTTAATAATTAAAAAAACATTGCAAAGGAAGCTGTAGGGGAGAATGATTTTACAATTGCCTGCATGAACAGAAGAGTTCCCGAGTTGTAATCTGCAGATCTAAGATATAAAGCTGAACATTCCCTACATACTAAGCGGGCTTGGTCATACATTAGGTTACGCTGCTTATCAGAGTTTTAGGACCCACATCAATCTTTTGTTTATGAGAAAGAACCAATGTCCACGTAACACTGGTTTAACAGGAAAAACCAAACTCACACATGTTGACATACAGATATATCATTATATAGGTACACGAGTCTGATTCTTAAACATGATCTCGCAGTTCAAGAGGTGAAGTTCAAACAATGCGGCAAAAAGTAAAACGCATGCTTCAAGGCCCAAAACCCGAAGCTAAATTATAAATCCTAAGCCCTAAAACCCAACACTTTACCCTAGAGTGCTAATAAACCATGTTGTACTTGTGACAGGGAAAAGAACTATTAAAAAAACCTATAAGGTAAAGGGTATATATGATATATTTATAGGTACATGCACCTTGGACGCATGTTTCTAGTATCAAATTATCAATGAAATGTTGAAGAATGAGTACTATATACAGAATGTAGAACATTTACTAGGTTACCAATAGTTAAAAATCCTCATCTCCAATGGGTCTAGAGTTTACTACAATTTCAATCACAAACCAGGAAATTTTAATTGATTTCATAAAAAATTAGTCACCCGAATTTCTAAGTACACTGATATCATGGTTAAGCTAAAAGCTTCGGTTAGGAATCCATACTAAGAAGAGTGGATTCCCTCTTGAAGAAATCATTGTGAGCTTAGTAAATGTTATTCTGCACTTGCTTTTAGAACTAAAAAAGGATCCTTGCTCCAAAACTACAAGTTATCCAACAAACACGAATCACCAAGAACAATCTTTTGCCGAAGTATCAACACAGAAGTAACACTAAGCAGCAATCAATTCACAACTAGCTCAAGTGCTACGGACCTGAAGACAAGAATAGTAAAACACCAGCACATTCCAGTAATATAGTAATAAAAGTTAAAATTAGAGTTTTAAATCAAAATTTGAGTCCACAAGACATATGTATCTAATATCGAAAGAACCATACAAAATGGCCATACTATCACAGAAAATGGTAAATCACATTAGGAGACATCTTTAATGTTTCATGTACAGCCCTTTTACAGAAGATAAAGGGGAAATTAAAAAGCAATAACAAGAACCAATAGATTAGAAATAAATTAAACCGTACGAAACTTATGCATATGAGGCAAAATTTAACTAGTTGCACACAGAATAAGCTTTCAAGAAACTGCCACTAAATCTGACCTTATGGTGTAACCAAAAAATATTTGACCTTATGGAATCAGTTGCATATAACCACAACACACACACATACAAACAGAGGGAGGGAGAGGGAAGCGAATGCTTTAGTCTCCTGCTATATATACAACATAGAAGACTTCTCTCTATAATAACTTCAACACAGAGAGAACCTTCCTCTTCAACAATTACCTGGTCAGCAGAATGAATTAGGACAGTTCCTTTGGTCTCCGTTGCAGAGGTATCAACGCCACTGACAAACACAGCAACCTGAAAAGGTATAACAGAATATTAAAGCTGAGAAACCTGAACCTTTCAAAAATGTATTTAGACCACATAACATGGCTAAAGGGTTCTCATAATAAAATATTGCAACTGGATCACACAATGAAAAACAGATGTGACCAAGTACAAAGTTAAACAGAAGCACATAGCAAGTTAAACAGCACGAGAACACTATAAAGTTAGTCAATATTCTTCATATCAGCAATTCAAAATATTATTAACAATTTTAACTCACAAAACCCAATCTAGTTTAATAATTCAAAAAATCGGGAAATGAAACATTTTAAGAACACTTTTAACAGATATATGTACAATCCATGAAGCACAAATCACGAAATTTATCTGCTATATATAAGTTAAATAACAAATACAAACGAAACCAAAAAAAATACTCTTGGTTATATCACCATAATTCCTCTTAGGGCCACTTTAAGTATATACGAAATTTTTTTTACCAAATTACCACATAATAAGAAACCATAAATCTGTACTAAGCTTGAAAAATTATTGAAACGCTTGTGATGATAAGTGAACGTCCACCAATCTATTATATGCTGAGTTTTCACTGGTACATTTTACCGTTTTGCCTTATTTTGACACAATTTTCCCGCTACTAGAAATAAAGAACAGGTACTTCAAATTTGTGGAAATCGGTATCAACAAAAGAAAGGACCCAAAAAATAAACAATGTTAGCCTTTGTAATGCTCAAGTCACATGCATATAGAAAAGCAAAAATCTAAATAGTCAAAGGTATAGTGCATTCCTCTGAACTTCAATATATGAAGAGCTGCATGTCATGACAAGAAGGCTGCTGCACATTTTGAGTATAGTTTATTATTGAAGACTAAATGCCTAAAATTAGTGTTTTCAAGGTAAGATCATGAAAATAGAAGCCGTAATCATCACAGTTATAAGAAACTAAAAGAATCCCTGTTATGTGGTACATAACCATCCAATATTCATACCATTATTTGTTCTGATTTCAAACGTTTGAAGTATGACAACCTTTTTTTTCTTTGGGAAATCGAAACATGACAACTTGGGAAGAGGGCATTGTATGGTACACAGCAGACCAACACCTATCCTATCCTAACTGGTATTTGCTTTGATTAATTATCATCAGTTTAACATCATAACAAGTCAACAAACCTACCATTTCCATAGACTTTTCTTACATCATACTATCTAACACAAGCAACCAGCAATTCAATATAGGCAACTGCAGCCACTGGCAATCACAAACCACCTTGATGACATTTAAAGGTAACAAAAAGGCATGATAATCATGCTCATTTTCCTGTTATAATCATTGCATATCTTCTTCCTCACACCCTATATTCCATGCTGCAAGTTTCAATAAAGTGCACTCCCATCCATCATTTACAAGAAACTTGATATTAGATTCAAAATAATACCCACAGGAACCAGTAAATTGTGTCTTTATAACAAAAGCCAAAGGTAAAGAATACTGAACCACTCACAAAATGGTGCTAAAAGACTCAAAGTAATTAGAGAAAGTTGACCAAAAAGTAATTAGAGAAAGACTAAATCTGCCGAAGACCATGAACAAACAGAGCACATCATTTAATGCTATAACATACATATGTTATGAAAAAGTTAAAATACATATACATAAAAGACTGCTAACCTTGGCCTTCCCCATTTGCTTTATACTCCCCACGGCATCAGTTTTCAACACCATGCCTCGAACTACTGTACAATTATGCAAACCCCCTCCCACAATCTTTGCAACACGTACATTATCCACATTAAAGTTTGCTGGGTTCTTGGGACATACTTGTATGCATGCCTATATTGTCCAATCAAAGAGTTACTATTAGAATTTGCTTACAAAAGTGACACGCTATTCTTCTTTTCTTTTCCTTTTCTTTGCTTCTAAATAGATGGGTAGCTGACATAGAAATTAAGCAATAACAAATAAGGGTATGCAAGTTATAATTACATCTGCGACAAGTGAGGATAAGATATCTTCTTGTCCGAATTGCTTGCTGGCAACAGCAGCTTTCATTCTAGAAACCACTTCTTCTTTGTTGCGAACATCCATTTTCTCAGAACCTTCCTCAACCAGTTCATCTAAGATTTCAATAGTCTGAATATCCCAAAAATAAAAATAAAATCAGAACGGAAGAATTCCAATAAACCCAAATGGGTAAACAATCAGCAAATCATTGAATAACCTTTGTGATAGCTTTATTGTATCCACTAATGATCTCACTTGGGTGCAGGCCCATCCTTATAAGCTCCTCTGCGTTTTGCAGGAGCTCCCCAGCAAAAGAAATGGTCAGATTAGCACCGTCACCGATTTCTTCTTGTTGAGCCCTGCCTGCCAAAACCAACAGCTTGGCAGCAGGATGCTGAACCTCAAGCTCATTGACAATGGTGGCAGCATCATTTGTCACAAAGAGCTTGTCCAAATGATTGATTACCATCTTATTCATACCTGAGCAGTAATGAATACAAACAAATTTTAAGAAATTAACTGATTTCAAATCTGATCAACTGAGACTGTGAGTTTTAGAGTAAGAAACGATACCATTGGGACCCAGAGAAGTTCGAGTGATGGTAGAGAGTTGCTTGCAGGCATCGATGTTCTTCACCACCGCTTCGTCCAAGCCGGAGAGGTGCTTGTGCCCCTCCTTCAGCATCGACTGTATACCGTAGGGCTGCATTGCGAACTACTTCTTTCTTTCTATTTTCACCAAAACCCTAACCCTAAACCTCTCCTGCCTGCAACTAAAAGCGCTGTTCTCTTTCGAAACAGACAGCGCGGAGCTTCTTCCCTTTTCAAAAATAACACCTCTAACCTTTTCCAAAGAACTTTACTAAGAACCCCTTGGGCTGGTGACGGAGGTTTATAGTCAGGGTTGGAACTTGGAATGCCCTCCCATAAAAATAAAATAAAAATAAAAACAGAAAAAAGATAAAAGAATTTGCTTTACATAACATATTTTCGCATATTTTCAGGGGTCAATTAGAATTTGGTATTATAAACTGGTGTGGCAATTCCTAACATGACCCGATAGGTGTGAGGTCAACTGTTTGTTAGCTTACTCAACTCATTTTGTGTCAACCCGACACATTTTAAATGTTTAATTTTGTTAGTTTAAACATAAGATGTATAACATAACATAACACATGCAATATTCTAAACTACTCTAATTTATAGAGATGGGGATTTGAACTTGTGTGCAAGAGTGTGAGCACATTGCCTAACCCACATACGCATAAACACTAAACATCTTGTTTTTTAATAATTTAATCACATTATTATTTTAATTACTACATTATATTCATCTATCTACTATCTTAGATTAGGACATACATAACGAATACTCGAATCATTAAATCACATTGAATTAAACGTAAAGAAAATCGAATTTTGTCGATTATGAACTATTTATTACCAAAATAATTGGCCTATAAAAATGGCCTAAACCCGATGGGCTAGTCCAAATTCGGTCATATTTTTTGGGCTATGAGTTGGCCCGATATGATACTATGGACAAGCTTAGCTCAGCCCGTTCCATAAAGGGCAAGGCCTGATCCTTGATTTGTAAGCTCATAGGCAGCCTGGCCTCACCCGATATTATAATTAATCAATTAACATTAATTATATTGTGGAATTATTGATAAGTCCTTGGAAGACCATAATGTACCCCACGCCTCATGCTTGATGCCTACCATGTTGTCTCCTACATAGTTTTTTTCTCTCATTTGCTAGGGAGGGGAGAGTTTGGCCCACTTTTCCATTATGATGCCACCCTATGTGCGTCTCCTATAGTTGCTTATACAAGATCATATCATAAGGCAATGGCTCCAATATAATTGAAGATGGCACATTACTTGTTTTAGAGGAGCTGACGGCAACAAATTTTAAAAATATTAACTGAAATGACTTCAAACTTCAATTCAACCAAAAGAACAAAAACTAAAGACTTCAAACTGCAAAGGCAAGGTGGTTGTATAAAAACCTACATTAACGAGTTTCATACCACGAGAATCTGACACTCTTCTCTTGAAACAATTTGCACTCTTAATTTTTATGATATGAACAGTAAGTTCATTGTCCACCACTAGTATTTGTTTGTACATGAATACTATATAAATAATGAGTTAAATAATGTTATTGTGTTTAATATTCGATAAGTTAAATAACTTTTAAATTTATTAAGATTTTAAATTATTAGGAAAGTAGAAATGAAGCCAAAAATGTCATGGGCCATATAAGCATGGAAATTTTTAGCCCCTTAGTAGGGCTTAGGCTTACCATATTTAAGATATGGTTGGCCTGTTCAATCCTTAAGGCTGAAAAAGCTCGTCACTAAATAATGCTTGGGCTCACACCTCTTAGGGCCAGACTAGCCCTGCTCAACCCATTTTACAACCATACAAAAGATTAATTAAAAAAATAAAACAAATATATATCAATAATATTATGTTAATGATACTATTATTGCGAGTGTGCTTTAGTGTTGACGTCATTTCGAGAAACATTATATGCAATTTTACATGTGGTTATTTTATATTATGTTTTTAGCAATTTTTATCTACAACCAAAATTAGACATTTGAAACCTCTCCACTTAATTCCATCAATTTTTGTTGTTGTTGTGATTATTGTTTTTCTACGTTACCTAATGAGTAAAGACTAGGATCCAACATGCTAGTTACCCAAAGGTGGATATTACCCTCTATAAGAGCTTCTCTCTTTCCTTTGGTAAAGAATGTCCTTCAAGTGGTAATTGGAAACGTTTGTACTGTATTTACGTAAGGAACAACTTGCGTTACCTATTAAACGACTTGGGTTCATTTATGTGGTAAGATGTCACGTTCTACGGGTACTTACCCATTAAACGTGAATATTACCCTATGAAACGAAGTTCCTCCTATATTTACCCAATGAACAACTTGATTTACCCATTAAACAAAGTTTATATGGTAAACCACCACATTTTGTAGGTACTTACCCGTTAAAGGTGATATTACCCTATGAACAAGCTTCACTCGTTCCTTGGGTAAACAATGTCATTCAAGTGGTAATTCGAACATTCATATTGTATTTACCCAAGGAACAATTTGCTTTACCCACTAAACAAGGGGTTGTTCATGGGGCAAAGTACCACGTTATGTGGGTAATTACCCATTAAATGTGGATATTACCATTTGAACGAGTTTTCCTCGTTTCATGAGTAAAGAACGTCGTTCAAGTGGTAATTAGAGCTTTCATATTGTACTTACCCAAGAAACCACATGTTTTACCCACTAAATGACAAATGGGTCATTCATGTGGTAAACTTCCACGTTCTATGTGTAATTACCCAAGAAACATTGGTTTGTATTTCTAAACAAAAAATTGTGAAGTCTTAGATAATACAAATGGTGGTCACATAATAAAAACTGTGAAGAACATAACATAAGGGTTTAGAAACCCATATTAACTACCCTAAATCATAATACAATACCGAAATATGAGATGGTGAACAAAGAAAATAACTTCACAAAACAAGCAAGGAGATAACTACTCATGAGTGGATAACTTCACAATAACCATGAGCCCCTCATCCCATCGCCCATCCCCCAACAATTGATAAATGCTCCCTATAGAACAACACTCTTAGCCCACATATTTCACCTTCAAGAGCAACACTTTAAAAAAAAGAATGATGTTTAGCCTAACTGATCTTTAACAAACTAACAACTGCAACTAAGATCCAGATGACATTTAAGTCTCAAATGGCTCAATTGGTTTAATTGATTTTGGAGTTTGATATTATTAGTTAGAAATTATATCCAACCTCAATGAACAATTGAGTTCGTAGGATCTTGCAGGGTATGGATGAATGGGTTTTATGGAGAGTAAGGGGAGAGTTGCATGTTGCTGGGTCATGGGAGGGTTGGGTTGTTGCCAAACTTTTTTATTAGGATTTTTCAATTTTGTAATGTTAATACATGTAAGAGTTAAAGGGTAGAACAAGTTGGCCGGTCACTCATTTTGAGCCATATGATTGAAATGTTCAAATCTAGCCGTTTAAAAATCTGATGTATTAGTACATCAAATGGATGTTAAAATTTTCGGAGATTGGATGTCATGCACACATTACACTACATAGTGCAAAATCCCAAAACTTATGTTAATGGGAAAACTTGTCATTGTGGTAATGTTTCATATTTGTAAGATATTTTGTGTGAATATTACACTTATTGTGTGCAAAGCTTAGAACCTTGGTTGGTGTTGTGCTTAAATGAACAGTTTCAGCAGTACTTGCTTGTTTAACTAACAACCTCCTTCCTTTTCATACTCTTCTTTGCTCTTCAGTGTGATCTTTTATACTCTTCTTTGCTCTTTACTGTGATATTTCATATTTTACTTAGCTCTTAATCTCACTTTTCATCCTAGCTATGGCCCTAGCAACCTCTTCAAAAAGCTATTGTTCTCTATCTCATTTCTATTACATGTATCTAGGCATTCTGATATGTGATCATTGTTAGAAATGTGTCCTAAGAGCCAATACATTTGATGTAATCTCCTTATAATACATTTCGTATATGATAATAAATGACAAACTTAATTCGTTATCTTTTACATCGATTAAAGGAACAAAGTCTGGGAATACTAAATAGGAGATAAAATAATCTAAAGAATATTAGATTCAAGAGACCTTTGCTCTCTAACTATAGTATCCCAAAATGTTTCTAATCATAATTTTATCAAATAGGCATTAATAAACCGTCAAGATTAGCACATATTATGTATGCTCAATAAGGAGGATGGTTTTTTTTTTTTTTTTTTTGGTCAAGGGAACTCTATTCATTAAAAGTGGGAAACATTACACAATAAGAGAAACTCAAATCAAATGCTGCCCAATCCCAACAAATAAAGCAGGCCCACAATTACAAAAACCAAATAAACAACAAAGCCCATAAAACAATAAACAAAGAAACCCTAGCGATAGAACACAAGAGCAGCCGCACCACAGAGCATGCCAGCGACACCACCAGAGCAAATCCACCACCACCAAGGAGTAACCAATACCCGGGGGTATCAAAGAGGCCAACGGAAGATGGGGGTGAGCAGGCCACCCGCGCGGAAGCGCTCCCATAATCCAAGAGTCGAGTGCAGTATGCACTTTAAACGCAGCCACGGACCACCACACACCACCGAGCAAGAACAACGGCAGCGGCGGACTTGGAGCCGAGGAGCAAACGGAGGTGGTTGAGACTTGGCGACCAGACAAAGTCGCTGACCATGGATGGACGGCTTCACAACAGAGAAGGGATGATGGGAGTGTAGATGTAAGAAAAGGTGGGTGAAAGGGGAAGGTGGTTGGGGAAGAAAGGAGAGGGATAGATGGGAGATAAAGGGTCTCACAGAGTGGGCTTGATTTAGGGAAAAACAGAAAAAAAAAAAAAAACTAAAGGAAACCGAAGTGGAGGCAAGGAGCCCCAGATCTGAGACAAAGCTCAGGGGAAAAACACCCATTTCGGGTGGGGAGAAGCCAAAGACTCTCAAAATGGAAGAGGAGGAAGAGAGCTCTCTAGAGAGCTCTCGGCGAATTTTTATGGTGGTATAAGGAGGATGGTTAGTCTCAAACCATTTGTGTAGTTGACATTAATACAAGTATGTGGGTGCTCATTAGTGAATGAGTACACTAAATGCAATTAATCGTAGTTCTTGTATGGAGTTTTATCTACATGTCAAACGAAAACTCATAGTTGTAATAATGCAAATTAGTTATTAGACCTGAGGCATCATGGTTGTCATGTGATGCGTTATTGATCTTTAATAGCTCTCAAAGGCAAGCTGTAAAATATTTGTCTTAAGTGTTGTTGGGGTCTCTTAATTCATCACATGGGCATGTGAATTTACAATAAGGAATCTCTACTTTCGATAAAGAAGGAGAATGTTTCGATATGTCATTCAGCAAATCTTTGGCCAAAGTATTTTGAGCTTAATTTAGAATGTTGTTCTTAATTATGATATTTTGAATCACATGAGGTTATAAATCATATTAGGGGTTTGATATAATCAATACGTACCCTAATAATATGATTTGAAATATTGTATAAGAGAAGGACTGTATTGCATTGCAATTCCAACTAAATAGATTTTTCATCTATTCTTGTTAGCTTGGGTAGCCTTGATATGTTGCTAGATGTCACTCTTGGCTTGTGGAAGTCTTAGAATTGATTGTGATTGATCCATATAAAGGAAAAATTAAAAAGGGGTTTTAATTTCAATTGATTAGAAAGAGTTCTAATATTTTTTCACTGCCTTGCTAATTAGAACCTAATGGATCGCACACCTTAAATGGTTAACTTTAAGTAATACAAATAAGAATGAGGAAATCAATTTGATTGATTTGATGTGTGATTTACTACGTATAAAAACGTATTTGGGCCTCAGTAACAATTAACGGGAAGCCCAAATGGTTGGATATCAAGCCCAAGGGCTTAAGACACCTAAATATTATGATAAGTGTCACAAGGCCCAAAATTGGAAGCTCATTGGGGTTTGGCCGAAAATTGTTAAAGAAAAAGCAATTACACGATCTGATTGAGAGTGATTGTAGCTTCTAAAATTGTCAATTCTTGGGATAGAGTAATTATAGGATGTAAATGTAATTAGCTTTATTCTAGGATCTGTTTACTTAGAATAACACATAGGTTCTGTATAAAATCTTACCTTGTGCACCAATATTCATATCAATACAATATACAAATTCTCAATTTAAGTTGGTATCAAAGCACCGATCTTGGTGACTCTATCACGCTTCCGCCACCCTAACCACCGTAGTCCTCCCGTAACCACCACAGATCTCTCACAAACACCATGACAGAACCAACCAAAAACACGAAACCAGATGAGAATACCATGGAATTCTCATATCCATACACCATACACCACTTAGATCATATTGGACTTATCCTAGCTGAAGTTGGTTTTGAGAGTTCTCTTCCGCAATACGTACCATCGGTTTCTGCCAATCTAAGGTAGATTACTCTTTGTTTACTCAAGTCAAGGGTACTTCACTCACTATTGTATTGTTATATGTTAACGACATGGTGATTACAAGCAACAATGAGGCAGAAATTAAGAACCTAAAGGCTTTCCTTAGCAGTCAATTTCGAATCAAAGATCTTAGACCTCTAAAGTATTTCCTTGGAGTCGAGGTCGCATATTCGAAAGCTAAAATCACAATTTGCCAACGGAAATATACACTGGACATATTGGAGGAGGCTGGATTACTTGGTGCTAAACCCACGAAGGTTCCAATTGAGGCAGATTTGGTACTAACACCTGTAGGTAGCAGTTCACTTCATGAACCTGCAAGGTATAGACACTTAGTTAGAAAATTGATCTATTTGACCATCACAAGACCAGAAATAACATATATTGTCAACACTTTGAGAGTTAGTTCATGCAAGATCCACAACGACATCATCTTGATGCAGCGTATCAACTTCTTCGATACCTCAAAGGAGCTGCTGAGCAAGGTTTGATGTTTTCTTCCCAAAGTGAATTACATTTAATTGGTTACTGTGACGCAGATTAGGCTCGTTGTCCTATTACATGTTGATCAGTGATTGGTTATTGTATCTTCCTTGGAAACTCGTTGGTGTCCTGAAAAGTAAGAAGCAAGTTACAGTAGCTCGTTCATCCGCAAAAGTGGAGTATCAATCTATGGCTGCAGCTACTTGTGAGTTAAGTTGGTTGCAATATTTATTGGAAGATTTGCGTGTTAAGCATCCCCAACCGGCAAGATTATTTTGTGACAACCAAGCTGCCTTGCACATAGCCTCAAATCATGTGTATCACGAACGTACAAAGCATATTGAGATCGATTGCCACACTGTTCATGAGAGGGTTCAAAGGGGAGAAATCAAAACTTCCTATGTCAGAACAGGGAAGCAAGTCACAAACGTATTTACTAAGCCACTACGTGCGCCTATTTTTCATACACATCTAGGCAAGTTGGGCGTCACTGACATCCACACTCCAACTTGAGAGGGAGTGTTAAAGGAAAAACAATTACATGATCTGATTGAGAGTGATTATAGCTTCTGAAATTGTCAACTCTTGGGATAGAGTAATTATAGGATGTAATTGTAATTAGCTTTATTCTATGATATGTTTACTTAGAATAACAGATAGGTTATGTATAAAATCTTACCTTGTGTACCAATATTCATATCAATGCAATATACAATCCAACATCAACCAACATCAACCAAATAAAATGCTTAAGTAAATGTGTATGAGAATTGTTTCCATAAGCTAATTGACACACAAACACAATCCAACATCAACCAAATAGGTTCGGGAGATCAAAGAGAGATAAAAGAGAGTTTCAAGAGTGAAACACTTCCAATTTTATCAAAGGGTTTAGATTGAAATCAATCTTGAGAATCTTGCACTAGCATCCTTGTATTCTCAAGATACTTCCTCTCATCTCAAGGTTTTATTAGTGTGGAGACTTAGAGGCCATATACTTTTGTGGCTCACAAGGAGGAGAAAGAACAAGGAGCAAAGATCAAATATCAAAGAGGGATCATGAAAGAGGAAATCATTAAGAGAAGACCAAACACAAATTGGTTCATATAATTGCTTCAAGGGTAATTAGATATTATCCTTTCTCTTGAACTTTCCATTTATGAAAAACATTTTTTTTCTTCTTTGTTCTTCAGCCGTTGTATTCTTGTAGGAATATCAGGTGTTTGAGCATCTTGCTTTTCTTCTTTGTCTTCTTCTTGTTTCTTCTTGTTTCTCTTCAACTGGTTATGCTGGTTGTGTTGTAGGCACATCCCGCTCTATTTCAAAGATTGTTGGGTCTGAGAACGTACTTTCAATTTCTGCCTTGTACTTTTCTTGAATCTTCATTTTCTTAGCACTCGGCTCCGGGTCAATATGAGGTTCCTTGCCTTCCAATTGTGCAATCCTCATTTTTAGATTTTGTATTTCTTGAAGATGAATTGTAGATTCCATTGTCATAGTAGCAGAGACATATTCTTTATAATTTAATTTCTCTTTGTGTGTTGCCAACTCCTTTTCCAGCTTGTTTGATATCTTTTCTGCTTGGATAAATATATCACACAATTCCATCATTTTCTTATCACTGTCTTTATTGATATCATTCTTCCACAGTTTTAAGCTTTTTAGGCAAACAAAGCAAGGATCTTGGTGTTTGCGGTAGTTGATTTGGCCTATCATAGACTTCACCAAGAGGTCATGAATTCCAACAAGTTCTTTTCCAACCAAAATCTCAAACCTTTTCTTTTTTCTAATCTCTTTTAATTTTGGACTCTTATCATCATCATCATGTTTTCCTTGTCATGCTTCTTCATATGCTTATCCTTGTTCTCCTTCATCATCTTTGTTATCTTTTTTCTGCAAATTGAACAGAAACTAATTAGAAACTGCATTGGATAAAATGGAAATTGCAATGCAAAAGCCACTGTTTACATATTCTAATTACCTTATCAACAGGGTCTCCCTCTTTTCTTGTAGTTTTTGGCTTTTTAGAAGTTTTGAAAATACCTTGTATAATGAAAATGATTTAGAATAGATTCACATTCAAGATACATTAAAGTAGAACATGCGATAAATTGCATACCTCTGTCATTTCAATCCTTGATTTGGTTGAATCTTGTGTGGAGTTCAACAAGACTCCATTGAAGAATTGCAAGAGTTTCTTTCTCCTTGCCAATGATATGGTTGTATAATATTTGTCTTCTTACACAATAAAAACTGCACAGTTCAAAAGCAAGATGTAGATATTAGGTTTGAAATTGCATTGGATAAAACAGAAACTGTATTACAAGAAACTGAAACTACATTGCATAAGCCACTGTTTACTTACCAATATTAGGAGAGTGCAACCTGCAACAACTCCTATAGAGGCTTCTCCTTTCTTATTTGTTTTTGCCTTTGTGAGCAAGGAGGCATTTATGTAGGTTGAAACAGCTCTTGCCCACGAATAGCTTGATAGTGTGTCTAGATTCACACAGTGCTCAACAATTGTCCAGTGTAAAGTGTATGAAGAGTTGGCAAAGAGCAATGTCATGCAGAGCTGAATCAAGATTAAGCTGACCACATCCTTGTCGTAGTCAACAACCTCCTCTTTCTCTTTCTCTTCCTCTTCTTCTTCTTCTTTAGCTTCTTTTATTTTGTGTTGGCCGTTTCTTTCTTTGGTTTGTTTGCCAAAGCAATTGCCTTGTGTAATTCTTCTTCTACAAGGCCTTTTGATGGTTTTTGTTCTGAAGGTTGATGTGTATCTTTCATTATCAAGTTTGACAGATTTTCCTTCATTTGGCAATCCTAGAATTTCAGTCACTGCATTTGCTATGATCTTGAATGATTTGATGCTGAATTTGAAGGACTATGTAGCTAGATCAAACTGCTTGAGCAGTTTTACTAAGTCGAGGTCCGACTTATTCATGTTCTTCATGTCAACACTTTTGTTGTAAAACAACTCAATCAAGCTCCAAAAAGGTGTTTTCTATAATAATGTTCTTAAATATAACATGTGGCAACAACAACCAACTTTACCTCCGAATATATTAACATACAAAAGTACATATTTGTGAGGATATGTACACTTTTATTTTCAGGGAACTTGTTATTACCCTTCAAAATTAGGTTTATCATAATCAACTGGTGAATCCGTATTATAATTCATTGACTGACACGTTTAGAATAATTTTGAAGTAAGTTATCTTCCATTTAACTATATTTCTACTTTGAAGTAAGCTATATTTCTTGTTAATCTTTTAATTTTATTTTTGTAGAGAAAACATGAGATTAATCATTTCATATAATGTATATTGTAATATTTTTTTAAGAAACATCTACATCGTAGATGATCATGCAAAATTTTCCAATATGCGCCCAATAACCTTTGATGTTCTTAAATTTGTCTCAATGGTCAGCTAATTTTTCCTATCGAAGATGATCTATTGGAAATTGTACATGTTAAGATGTAGAAATGAACTCTTAGAAATCATAAACAAAAGCCTATTTCTTTTTAACTTATTATTATAATAGTTCATTTGTGTAACTCTCTTATTTTTTTATATAAAACAATGGAGCACTTCACCAATCAATAAACCACCAAATTGTTAATAGTGCAGAAGAAAGATTGTTGTATTTATTAGATGTTGAAAATTAATAAAAAGTCAACATGTTTTCATCCAAACCCATGTGGAAACACGATTGGTTGTTACAGTTCATAATATCACAAACTAAATAAATCAAGTTACACAATGCACACAAGGTCATCTAAGGTGGAACATACGGATAAATCAAATCTATACTATACGTACAAGGATCCAATTGGGTTTAAGAGGTTTATGAGAACAATAATGGAACATACGGGTATGTAGGCACATTATCATATGTTCTTAACAAATGAAGAAAATATAACTACTAACTTGTTAAATACAACACATGGAACCAACATCCAACTATTGTTTCGAATATATGGGTATACCAAAATACGGATTTGTGATGGTATATTCAATGTCACTGGAATTGACGATTTAATCAATGAGGTTAAATTGGTTGAATGCGGACTTTCCTATGTCATTGTCTCCATTATAGGCTCACAAAATAGTGGTACACATTTATAATATTCTTCACCTCAAACATTATTAATGTTCCGAACCCATGTTTTCATCCAATCCCTTGTGGAAACACAGTTGATGGCTATAGTTCATAATATCGCAAACTGGATAAATCAGGTTGCACAATGCACACAAGGTCATCAAAAGTGGAACATACGGATCAATCAAATCTATATTATACATACGAGGATCCAATTGGACCTAAGTGTCACTGAAATTGGCAATTTAATCAAGGAGGTTAAATTGGTTGAATTCGGACTTTCTTTTGTCTCCATTATAGGCCCACAAAGTAATGGTACACATTTATAATATTCCTCACCTCAAACATTATTAATGTTTCGAACTCATGTTTTCACTCAAACCCATGTGGAAACACGATTAATGGTTACATCTCATAATATTTAAAATTGGATAAATCAGGTGCACAATGCGCACAAGGTCATCAAAGGTGGAACATATAGATCAATCAAATTTATACTACACGTATGAGGATCCAATTGGTCAAGCGGACGAGGCGTCGTTGTGTATTCTCCAAGCGGTTGTGCTAGGAAGAAGAAGAGTTCACTTGAATTTTTATTTTTTTAAGGGTTGTAATGAAACAATGTCGTTTTACTTTCAGCATTTTAAAAACTGAGGTTACTTAACCTCAAATAAAACGCACGTTCAATATTTTTTTCGTATCTTTTTTCTAATAAAATTAATATGTTAACACAAACCTATTGATATTAAGTAACAAACTTCCACTGAAACACGCTCTCTATTGATATATTAACACAATAGCTCAGTGCCTTTTTTCAAGTTTGTTTCTTGCCTTTTTCAAAGTTGCGGCATATATATATAATATTGTATAGTACAACCCTAATTTCTATCCTTACCTAATAATCCCCATCAATTTTAAGAATTCTCTTTATCTTTAGACTGTAAATAAGCCATTCTATTTTTCTCTCTAATTCTTCACAATTGTAATTCGAAGTTCCACATAAGTTGAAGCGTTTCTCTCCTTCGGTATGTAATTCTTCGCAGCTATAATTTGAAGTTCTGTATAACTTTAAGCCATAATATATGTATGTTAGGTGTTATTTTTTTTATTTTTTTCAATATATTACTTATCTTATTTGTTTATATGATATAGTAGAAATTTGACGTACATGCATCATACTTGTATCTTAGAAATATTAATGGTGTTGTTTTATAGCTAGGAATCGAAAAGATCCTACATGGAAGTACGCAAAAGAAATAGAGGGGGAAAAAATACTTAAGATGCGCATTTTGTGATCAAAGATGCAATTGAGGAATTTCTAAACTTAAACATCATTTGGGTCAAACTCATCATGGTATGCAACAATGTAAGAAAGTTCCTGAGCATGTGAAAAAAGAGTGTGCCGCAACTTGGAAAAAATTTCAGCTTGAAAAAAGAAAGAAAAATGAAATGCTTAGAGAGATTGGGGATGGTCCAGAAGGAGGGACTCAGAGTATGGAATCTCCATTGGATGAAGAATATGGAATCTCCATTGGATGAAGAATATGGAATCTCCATTGGATGAAGAATATGGAATCCCCGATACTAGGAGTGCTCCAGTTGATGAGGCTCGTAGAGCTCTACCTAAATCAAAATGACCAATGAATAGATTTATCATTTTAGAAGCTCGGCAAAGTACATTAAATTCAGCATACAAGAAGAAAGAAGGGAAGTTTGTCGAAAGATTGGCTGTTTTTTTTTTCTCTAGAGCACTCCCATATAATATTGTAAATGATCCATTTTTGCTACTTATGATAGAAGGGATTGCCACATATGATGTAGGATTTAAGCCTCCATCAATGCATGAACTGAGGACTTGGATCCTTAAGGAAGAAGTTTGGGACATTAATACGATGATAGAAGAACATAAAAAAGAGATAATTCGCCCTGCAATCACACGGTTTGCCACTTCTTATCTTACTCTTTAAAGCATCTACAAGCAAAAGCAACCTCTTCAGGCTATGTTTTCTTTTAGAGAATGGCACAATGGATCATTTGTCCAACATAATGCAGGTATTAGGGCTCACTCAACTATACTTTTTGATGTTAATTTTTGGTCCAATGTTGCTTTTTGCATCGAAAGTGTTATTCCATTAGTATCTATTTTGAGAGAAGTTGATTTAGAGGAGAGACCCGCCATTAGATTTATTTATGAGTTAATGGATGTTGCAAAAGAGAAGATTGCTCTTAATTGTGGAAGAGTTGAAAGAAAGTATAAACCAATTTGGAGAAGAATAGACGAAAGATGGGGCCCACAACTTCATCAACCTTTACATGCTACTGGTTATTATTTGAACCCTCAATTGCGTTATGAAGAAACCTTTTCTAATGTTGATGAAGTGAGGAAGGAATTGGAAGATTGCATGACTAGGATGTTGTCTTTTGAGGATCGTATGGCTGCTGATATCCAGTCGGACTTGTATGATGAGGCAAAAGGAGAGTTTGGAGGTTGGCTTGTTGTGAATTCAAGGAAACTACAAACTCCAGGTTATAATCTTTACTTTTTTATTTTAATTTGAGTATAATGAACACTTGAAAAAAATGTTAAGCTTAATTAGATGGATTTGTTTTAATTTTTTTGTAGCAAATTGGTGGAAGCGTTTTGGAAGGGACACACTTGAGTTGACGAAGTTTGCTATTCGAGTCCTTAGCCTCACTTGTAGTGCATCTGGGTGTGAGAGGAATTGGAGCACATTTGAGTAGGTAAAGTTCAAAAGGCTTACACTTCACCGCTTCAAGGCTTACACCTCGCATAACGTGAGTAAAACGCCTCGCATAGCCTGACTAAAACGTCTCGCATCAATGCCTTACCTTTCAAAATATTTATATATATGTAAAATAGATGTATTGCACTTCCAGAAATGTCTTATGTAAGTGCAATACACTTTATGTAATGATGTTCCCAATCTCATTTCACTACTATATAATGTTTTAGGTGTTGAGACTTTAGCTCTACAAGATGAATTACTTTGCGCTACTGGTAAAAGAATTCATTAGCTTTTGGTGGAAGGGGATTCAAAACTCTTGATTGATTGGTTATTAGGGGCTTGTTCCATTCCATGGCGAGTGTGGATGATCATTCGAGACATCAAGTTCATTGTTGATGTTCTGATGTTGTGCAATTTTCGATATATTTTCACAAAGGCTAACTTTGTTGCTAATGCTTTCACCTATTTGGGTCATTTCATTTCTAATTGTCATAATTGGTATTGCATTCTCCCTACCCGTGCAATGCCTTTTCTTTTCTTTTTTTGATAAATGGAGTACAAGTTGTCGTAGGGATAATGTGTTGTAATTTTTTTTAGTAGAAAAAACGCATTGCCGGTTGGCTTAGCATATCACTAGATATGGACAGGAGTTATCTGAATACAAATTGGGATGTATTCAATCCATACTTTTGTGGAGTTTTAAAGACTTTGATGAAATTAAAAAGTCTAGAGGTATCCAATTCATATTTTAAAAGACTTTATAAAAGTCTAGTGGTATTCAATTATGAATTTTAAAAACTCTCTAAAAGTTTGGTGGTATCCAAAAAGTTAATGACTTTAAGATTAAAGTCTTAAAGTTTGAAGAATAATTAGTTGGGTTTAAATTTTGTTAATTATTCAAATGAAGTACCATTGGAAGAAAAAAAAAAAAAAAAAAAACTAGTGGATCTTGGATCTTTCTTGAGCGATTTCTCATTCTGCACTGGGTACCATGGAGTTTTTTTGTGAGGGAATGAGGAGAAAGAACGAAAAACTGATCATGACAACTCTATGAAAATTTGTCATTTTAATTGCATAAAGTCTATGAAAATCATTAATAATTTGTGAGGTCTGTGAAAGTCACTTGCTTAAAAAAGTCTACAAAATTATTTATACTTTTGTATCAATATTATGAAGATATCCTAATTCATCTAATTTGGATTAGAAAAACCCAAAATCAGCAACTTGTCATTTATTTAATTATGTTTTATATATGATTTTTTTAAAAAATCCTTTTGTATGAATTTGAGAGATAAAAAGCCCACATATGCCAACTTGGTTAAATTTAGAGGAAAAAGACCACCAACTGAGCTCGATTTAGACGAAAAAGCCCAACAATGATTTATAAGTATGAATTGAGGGAGAGGCTACAATGAGGAATTTAAAGTGAGGAGGCTATTTGAGGAGGCCGATATCAAAACATTTAAAATGTTTAAGTCCCATGATTTCTTTACATTTGTTGATGATGAAATTGACCTCCTCAAATAGCTTCATTAGAGCATCTCCAACCGATATGTCAAAAGTGCCACATAGATATTTAATAGCTAGAAATAACATCTCACACACTCCAACCGATGTGTCAAAATTGATGTGGAATGAAGGCTGAAGATTGAGATGTTATTTTTGACATCCCAAAAGCAAGATGTCAAATGAATATTTTATTATTTTTTCTTTTCTATTCTTTTTAATTAAAAATAAATCAACACTAAAATGTAATAAAATAATAATTTAATTTGACATATCGGATGGAGTGTAAAGCTGTGTAAGATGTCAATTTGCCACATCAGCCATCAAATTTAAATTTGATGTTAAGTACTCTTACTTAAACTCCTCCCGATAAATGGAATACACAGTGGCGTAGTCGTATTTTCCATAACTACTTGTATCATTGGTTTGTTCAACTAAAATAACTAGTTGGGTGAAGAGTCAAGCAACAATTATTCACGAGGTGACACGCGTTCCATGTATGCTTAACGTACTACGCCACTTCACAAAATGGACTCATCTCGGGTCCGTCCAGATTCTGTGGAAAACAATTGGCTATGAAACTGCCATGTCAGCATCACTCTCTTCCACCTCAGGATTTTCAAAGATTCCATTAAAAAAATCCAACTTTTTTTTATTTAAAAAAAATATATGTTTTTTTCACTCTGACCTCCTTTTCCTCTGTTTCATATTAGCCCAAAGCAAAGCTAAGTTGCATTGCATGTTCAATGGCTCAAATTCAATTACTGTCCCCTGGGTTCTCTGAAGCTCTCAAATTCCAAAACCCATTACCAAATGGGTGCTCAAGAAGCCCATGGCGCATGTTAGTTAAGACCAGCAGCAGTCTATCTTTGATGGGTCATGGCGGGAAGAGGCGAAGAGGCTTTGGCAGGGTCAGAGTGGCAACCAGGGGCTCACCTTCAACTGATGCAGTGGCTGATGACTATTACTCGGTCTTGGGATTGGTATTTCTCTTAATTTGATCTGGGTTTTGTTTAAACATGCAAAATATTGTACTTAGCCAGGGTTATATTATATGTCTGTTTAATTTGATTATGAAGTTTATGATATTTTACACTTCACATTAGTTTGATTTGTCTTGGAAAATTTTCTTTCTTTTATGATTATAATGGTTGTGTTGAATTTTTAAAAGTTTGGGTTTTGTGCAATGCTTTGATTTTGTATTTATCATGTCTGATCATTGATTGGTATGTGTTACTAGCTTCCAGATGCCACACCTGCACAAATAAAAAAGGCCTATTATAATTGTATGAAAGCTTGCCATCCGGATTTGAGTGGTGATGATCCAGAGACCACAAATTTCTGCATGTTCATTAATGAGGTCTACGAGGTGGGTTTCCGTTTGAACTTGAATGCTTTGAACTCTGATCAATTATGCTGTTTTGTTTGGATATTCTGTGTGCTTTCACTGGAAATAAAGCATTGCAGTGCAGGTGCTCAGTGACCCCGTGCAACGAATGGTTTACGACGAAATTCATGGTTATGCATTGACGGCAGTCAATCCTTTCCTGGATGACTCAACAACAAGGGATCATGCATTTGTTGATGAGTTCAGCTGCATAGGTAAGTTGAGATGCTGAGATATCATCCCATTCCCATGCATAGAGATAATTGGATCTTTCTTTTCTTGAACATTAATTATATCTGGTAAATGAATGCTTGAACATTATTGCCTACTGTGAAATGGGGCTAGATGTACGACTCCTTGGAATCTTTGAGTACTGATATTGGTGAGAACTTTATACCGTATGTTTCTTTGCAGGCTGCAAAAATTGTGCCAATGTGGCCCCGGATGTCTTTGGAATTGAAGAAGACTTCGGAAGAGCCAGAGTATACAGTCAGTGTGGGAACCCAGACCTAGTTCAACAAGCAATTGATAGTTGGTTAGTCCTCCTTCGTAGGTCCTGCTAATATGATGAACATTTTTAACATTTGTGAAAAAAACCCATAAGTTCTACTTCCATTCTTGTCTATTATATTGTGTCTTCAACTTTAATGTGCTGTTAATAATTTGAAGAGATATGTGATGTGGTATAAAGAGAATAAACCTTAAACCGCATTGCAATATTACAAATCAGGCATCTTTATATTTTAATGGTTCACTTGTTAAAAGGTAGAAACAGGATGAACTTCCAAGATGAGTGATAATTAGCTTCAATTCACTTAAGATAGTTACTTTTCTCTAACTCTTGTGAACAACCAATTGATGTTGCACTTTTTGTTATGTTCAGTTCCAATGCTGAAAAGTGTTCTCACAAGTCTTCATAAGCCAATTAGAGTGTCCCTATTTTCTGACAATCAATCAAATCATTATTCTATAATACTTCAAATCTTTCTGCGGCATCAACTACTTGCCTTTTATGTATGCTTGTACTTCTCTTGTAAACTTGAAGTTTAGAAGTTTCATCTAGTTGGGTAGTTATAAATTGGACTGTCAGATGCCTGGATATTACGAGATTAACGACTTTTAACTGTTAGTTGACAAAATCTTCTTTGTTTCAGTCCTGTCGATTGCATTCATTGGACTTCTGCTGCACAACTATCATTGCTGGAAGATGAAATGCGCAGAGTAGAAAGAGTAAATGTAAGGAAAATAATCAGTTTATTTACTTTCATCCTAGTTTTATTTTAATCTTCTTATCTTATGTCACCATTTTGAAATCCATAATTCTGAACAGTTTTAGTAGCTCCTTGGGCGTACTTATCAATTTGAAGTCTGTCTAGCTATCTAAAACTTCTTTAACCAATAGCACTGCGTTCTCTACCTTTTGTTTCATTTGGAACTTCAGTGGCTAAAAGTGTTGTGTAAATTGGTCAGGTCGCACTGATGCTTGCAGGTATGGGCTCATCAGCGGATGTTTTCAGAATGGTATGCTACTTTTTCTTTGTCTCAATATTAGCAATATCCACTTAATGACTTGAAGCCATTTTCAAATGACTTGCTTCAGTTCACTTAGCTTATGTGCGTTGATTGAACTACACTTTGTGTGATATAAATATAAAAAAGACTAGCAATTGGAGAAGTGTATTCCTTTGAAGCTCTTGAAACACTTTCAGATGTAATCAAGAGTCAAATTGCAAGAAGAATGTAGAAATATTTGTTACACTTGGTTCTCAAACTCATCTGCTTAGGTGATCTTAGGATGAAAGTTATTTATAGCCTAGCTTCATTGTCGCCATAACTAGCTTTAGCAGTTTATTCATTTATGCTTATTAATGTGGCAGGCAAGTGCTCGGTGGCAAAAGAGGCAATCAAAAGTCTTGGTAGGAACTCATATTTTTCTTCACCCTCAATTAATCTAATCTTTCATGAATAATTTTTCAGTCTACCATTTGTTTTTCTGATATCGTCCTTTCCATCACCTACATTGTAAAGGTACATGAAGTATAGAAAAATTCAAATTTCAACAACAAAAGAAAAAATAGATAGATAATTCAAATGTCAACCGGAAAATTTTATTGCTTCTGGGATATTTCCTTCAAGTCATCTTGGCGGTTCGAATATGATAGAAAACAACAATAACATCACATACTTTTGAGATCTATGATTTGAAGATCTTCAGCTAGAAAACTTCAATAATATGACATACTTTTGAGACCTATGATTTACTCTAAGATACCTTTTGTTACAGCCTTTTGAGTTCTGAAACTTTTTCAAGACCAAATTTATCATTTTTTTATATATATTAAGATTGCATATATAGAATTGAAACGTTTACCTGAACTTAACAAATTTGGTGACCTAAGCAACAACTAAGTATATTGCTCCCAAAATACTAATATGAGAAGTAAAAGATACAAGGCTTTACATCTCAATAACATGCCAGGATTGATGAATGTTTTTAACCATACATAGGAGTGGTTTTAAAAAAAGTCAAATTTGAGTGGGAAGGGAGATGTAGGGACAAAAGAGAAGGGGACTGTAAAGTAAAATCTGTGGTGTTGGGTGTCAGTTGTAGAACCAAGGATGCATCCCTTGATATTCTGATATTCTAACAGTTCACAAACCCCTGGTTTTATTGCAGGAACAAGCTAAAATGAGGATGATGAATCAGAAGGATTCAGATAAAACGGAATCATACTGGGACAACATTTGGGGCAACACCAAGGACTACCGAAATTCAGGTATAAAAAACCTACCTACCGACGCCCCAATTTTTTTTTTTAAAAAACATAATAGAACGTACCTGATGTGAGTCTCATCATCCATCCTTAATTCATTCATTTCGCACCATTATATTCCTTCTTGAGGGGATTTGAGTTTCTCTCAAAAAGTTCCTCTCTTTCCTTGTTAGCCTCTGCAGTGAATACTAGTTGAAAACCTTTCTAGAAAAAAGGGAAAATAAAACTACTTCCAAAGCTTCTCAGGGCTCGAATTAGATCTGAACCAGCCTTGATTTCTTTCATTGATTGCTACACTTCTTGAATTTGTAATTGTCTAGGGTTGTGGCTTTTCCTGTCCTTGGTCCAATGAACTAGAATCAGCCCCTTTGGATTGCCAGCTGATAACAAAAAGATTACTCTTTTGTTTTGTTTTTTGTTTTTGTTTTGCTGCTATGCTCATATTCCTGCCTGGCTACGTCAGTGTCACCTCGTCCAATTAGATGTTTCTTTTTAAAGGGGCAATGCCTCAAACTTAGAAAGGCTTTCAATGTTCATCCTCCCGATTCTCTCCATCCCGACATGCTATCTTCCATGAGCACGTGTTCTTATCCCCCTTATTTTCTTACGTGCCTACTGGATTGGCATCCTCTGAATCTTCTTCACTAGTGGTTCCTCCCGCCTCAGCTCATAAGAGGCTTTCAACATAAAAGTATGATAATTTGAACTCACTCTGAACTATCTCATCAAAATATCTATAGTAGATGCATGGTTACAATGATCAGGATCACTTTATAGTTAAAGCCCCTGCACAACATGTCTGCTGCTTCAATAACATTAGTGTAAAACATGTTCGATGCTTCAACTTGTGACATATTTCTCATGGTTTCAGATGTTTTTATAAAAATAAAAGTTTTTAAAATGTGTTTATTTGCAGAGGAGGAAGTGAAAGAAAGAGCGAAGAGAACTGCAGCAGCGGCTCGTAGATGGAGAGAGTACTCAAGGAGGGGTGCTGATAAGCCTCCTAGCTATAAACTTCCGGAGGCAATCTCCAACACGGATAAGTGACCATTAATCTTTTAACACCATTAATATTTTTACATTGGATATAATCTTTTAACACCATTAATATTTTTACCATAAAATGTAATTATTTTGTACTCTATACGTCAATATACAATCATGTAAAATTCGAAGTGACCTTAGATCTGTATAATCAGTATAAATGCTATCATTTACAATAAATTGATCTATAAGTTAAAAAGAAAAAGAAGAGAGAGAGAGATGGGGGTTATGTTTTCACTGGAACTATGCTTACAAGATGATCACGTGGTATAATTAATTTAAGTGTTATAATATAGATCGGTAACGAGTTTATTTATATGTTATAACATAAACGGATTAGTTTTACTTGTGGCAGTATTTCAATACCACACCTTACAAGTTGAGATAAGTAAATCAATCATAATTTGACATCTATCTACTTACCAAGAAAAATAACTTCTTAAAATTGTGATTTTCCATCTCAACTTACAAAGCAATTGTATGTAATTTAATTGTAAGTAGATTAGCAATCATTACAGTTGTGTCACATGTCAAAATGTTTATGCCATGTGGGTGCGCGATATCTTATAATTCCATGGACGTGCAAGAATGGTAGGTTATTCTGAGGGTCAATACATTATACATAGTTTAGTAGTCAACGGTTAGACTGTTGGATCTTAAAAGGTTAGACAGTCTAAACTCATACTACAAAACTAGACTCTCATCTGCAAGTCGAGGTACTTTTCCACTGGGCTAAAACCCGTAGCTACTACAAAACTAAACTTAAACCAAACCTTTGTTTTCCTTATGTTTTCTGTTGTTTTAAATAGCTAATTAAAGTAGATATTTAAAAAGTTATGTTTGAAAGTTACTACAAGAATCAAGATCAACATATATTGTGTAGATATTAGAAGGAAAAACTATTGTGCACAAGGGTAATACTTCTTGAATGCCAACATAGTGTTATATAAGTCACAAATTTACTGAGTTTATATTAGAGCTTAAATATTAATAAATGTACACATATCATGATTTAAGTGAACTCGTAATATCATATCGGTATATCACATACTATTACGTACCATCGACGAGGTTTCGACTTTCCATCAAAGTGAGGGAGAGAAGTTTATCAGAGATTAACAATCCTGAAATTGATTCTTCCAGATTCCATAATTAAGAATTAATCAGAAGTATCTATAATTACATACTTCTCTGTAGGCTCTAGGTCAAGTACTGTACATTACTGTTTTCCTTTAAATTATTGATATACACATCACATGCATCTGTTTGGTGAGAAATTTAATCTGTCAAGGCTGAAAGTTGACTAGAAGGACAATATATATTTTGTATTACATTAGACAGACGTTGAATAATAATAAGATACTTGCTGTCTGTGTTACATCAGATCTTTAATAAAAGATTTACACATTAAATAGTTTAATAAGTGATGCTCTAGTCCACCATATCATAAAATAAGAGTTTATGCAAACCCCGCTATATACGGATTGGGACTAAAATTTAAGAATGTGCATAATTTTAGATTAATCCGACTAAACTGCTTAACCCGATAATAAAAGTATTGAGTTGAATTAGATTGACTTAATAATAAGCGAATCTTAGACCCAAAAGATTATATACTTATGAGTTGAGTGACGGATTGGGACCAAAACCGACCCGACCCAACTAATGCCCACCCCTACTTTGCTTCTTTCTTTCATTTTTTTTTTTAACATATGATAGCCACACGACACAACTGGCACAAAAAATAAATCTACACTTGCACAAATCACATGTGACTTGATGCAAGAAAAAAACTTCCAGTTGGCTAACTTGTGTTTTTCTTTTAAATTTTACAGGTCCATAGATCTATATAAACTGCAGTTGTATTTCGTCAAAACGTGCTTTAGAATTCAGAAAGGAGAAACAGCAGTGAGTACCACGTGACAAGATATACTTTTCTTTTTAACTGAAAAAAACCCAAAAAGTTTGAATGATCTCATAATCTCCCACTACTTAAAAGCAATGGTGCCACTTCATGTAAGCTAGTGGACCAAATTTGAATTAAAAAATGGGACATTTATTGATCCCTTTTCATAAATAGACCCATATTAACATGATATTTTATACACAAAAAAACCTTAAAGAGCTTGTTTAGATGAAAAAAATACCCTCAATTAGTCATTTGTTATTTTGTAATTAGTTCTTAATGTGTTACAATTTTTTCGCTTAAACGTAAACACGGAGTTTTTATCGAAGTATTGGACTTTAAGGATTTTTTTAAAAAACAAAATGTCATGTTAAAATGGGTCTATTTGTGAAAAACTTTTTTTTATCGGTCCATGAGCATTAATCCAAATGAATTAGTGGTAGGTAGAATATCCTCACCAAATATAGCACAGCTATGATACATTATCTCTTTATTTCATTTACAACAAAATTTCCAACAAAACCCACAAACTTGAACAAATAGAAATTTAGAAAGAAAAAACTAGCACAAAGAAGGGGCATCCTACCCACTTATAATTACATATGTAACCCAAAAAAAAGGAAAACAAAATTTACATTTACAAATTTTGTAATGGTAACCACAAAAATATATCCGATAGTAAGTAATTTTTCGGTGTGACAGTAACAAAATACAAACTAGCTAATGAACAAGATTTATTCCAAGGAATCTAAGTAGAAAAGGGCAAAAGAAAATAGTAGTGTTGTCATCTTACAGTTGATGCAACAGTATGAGCCCAAAACCTGAGATTATGCTTCATGTCCTTACCTAAATTAGCTGGTATTCTCCAATTCACCAATTTGTTCTCTTTCTTTCTTTGTTCCAAAGCATCCCAAGCCTCAGACAGATAGGGCCTTGAAACCACATGATGACTACTTGGATCAGTATTATTATTATTATTATGATTTCTCTGATCCTCTTCATCTCTATCTTGTTCCCCAATACTTCCAAGCCTTTGCAAACCAGGAATTATGGAAACCAATTTTGAATCCTTGTCTTCCTCAGTGAACACAAAACCCAAATCCATAAAACCCTTGAGCTCATCAAACTCCAGGTCAGACAAGCTCTTGCTGGGCCCTATTCTTCTTCTTCTTCTTCTGTTTCTTTCACCATGACCATGTACCCTTTTTGTCTGAGCTGCTGGCACTTGTTCTTGTTTCACACTTCGTTTGGAGAACTCTATGACTTGTTTACCAGAGAAAATTGTATGGAGTTTTGGTGTGGTGGTGCTCATGAGGATTGAGTTTGGGGAGAGAGAATTAGAAGAGAAGAGGCTCCCTTTGGTGTTTGAAAATTGGTCATCACTCATAGACCTTGGCAAGCATGAAAGGCTGGGGAAATCTGGTACTTGTTGTTGGGTTGCTTCTTGGGCTGATTGGTCCACTTGGAGACTTGGGTTTGTTGCTTCTTGGGGTTGTGAAGGGGATTTCTTGCTCAAAAATCCATGTTCAAACCAGTATGAATCAAAGAGGCTGAGAAGCACCTCTTCTTCTTCTTCTTCTTCTGCAGCCATTTTGAGAGCTAGAAGGTTTCAAGATGTTTTGCTAATTGTAGGTGTTTTGCCAATTGTAGATAAGTACGGGGTTGACGTACATATATTGGCAACCTTGTTGCCCCTCATTACTGGCTCATATTGAATATATATTGGCAACGTGTAATATATTATCTGCAAGTTGCTCTTTTCTTTTTTAATTAAATTAAAATGTTATATACATCTAGTGGGTCACTCCTACCAGAAATCCGGATATATATTCGATAGCAATTCCTAGAGCTGGGGATTTAGATCCCCAAAACAAGAAAACCCGCTTGGACTGACCAATTTGATTTCGTGCGGTTTTTGTTTTGATTTTATAAAAAAAATTGGTTTGGAAGTCTAATTAGACCGGCTGCAGTGGTCCGGTTCTTGGTTTCTAAAATCAAAACTGGTGGTTTACTCGAATCGAACTAGTATTCTAAAATTTTTAATTTCTAATTTTTATAAATCGTTACACGTGGAATAACACATTGGTTGGACACAACATTTATTGCACCACTCTTCACATCATATCAAACCTCATCTAAAACGCTAACATCTCCTATTTTCTTTCCACATCTCACCAATCTCCACCCAATTTCTTCATGCACAGCAACGCCACCACCTCGACCTCTCTTTCTTGTCGAATTCGGAAGATCGACACATAACTTGATATGGATAGCGCCTTTGATTCGCACAACCATTCTCAACCTTTACCTCTTTTTATCATCGGATTTGGCAGATCTACTCTTGATCCTCATAGCGCCTTCAATCTGCACAACTATTGCCGCCTCAACCTCAACCTCTCTTTATCAAAAGAGATAATAAATGTTTTCTAGTGTACTTAAAAATCTGTACCAAAAAAAAGGGGCATAGGTCACATCTCCATATTGATTTCTTTTCTTGATTTTATTGGAATATTAGAAGGAATCGAACCTTAAACCTATTATGATCCTAACTCATTTCCCTACTTCCTCACCAGTTGAGCTAACCCCAAGGGCTTACATCTCCATATTGAATTAGCCACAGTAGAAAATAGACATTTTTCAGGAGCTTCAAACCGTGATCTCGTGGAAGTGCTGGTAAAAAAAAGAGGTTTCAAGAGTGGGGAAAAAAAAGGGTGTATCATCGTTTCTATGAGTTGCCGCAGTAAAAAGACTAGACAAATTGTATTAGGCAAAACCCCAAGGTGGACTTGTCTTGAGAAGTTTAGGGGGGTGTATTCAATTAGGTTTGTATAAGATTTTGAAAGACTTCTTTTAAGTGACAGATTTCCTGGAATTTTATAACTCCTATAGGTTTTACTGGGATTTTTAATAAACTTGCATAAACTTTTATTATAGACTTCCATACTTTTATATGAACTTTTGTTATAGATTCAGATCAATTTGCATGGACATTATCACTTTTGTTACAGGCCTGCTGAACCACGCTTGCAGCTTGGGCAGCCGTAGAAGCACTGGATACTTTTGAGAATGGACCTCATTGAAAGCTGTTTTGGTTATATGATTCGAGTGCGTTGAAACCTGCGGAGGTGGCATTACTCCTCCCTGTATTAAATGTGTTTTTATTAGTTGTTTTATGCTTTGGAGTCTGCCGTTACTGTGAGGAATTCCATGCAATGGCTGACTTGGAACCATTCATAGGTGGTGGAACTATTTCTACAGCACTGAAGCTCTCTGCAACTGATCGAGTAAAGTGAAGGTGAGGATCTGAGATCAAGTAAGCAACAGGGTCCTGCTCTGCATCGGATAACAAGGTAGCCAAGCATTCCCTGAAAGGCTCAACACATTTAGCGTTTGTAAGAGAAAAAAGACGGGTAGCATCCTTTATGGAGGCCTCAGATTCAGATAAGTCGACAGGGATTGAGTGGAAGATGAAGTGTGGGTGGCTTGAAGGGTTGAGAGAGTTGAACTTGGTCTGGACGATGGTTATGGAGAAGCCTTTGGAGTGAAGAAGGTTGCCCAGTTCTAGCATGGGGTTTATATGGCCTTGAAGTGGCAGTGGGAGAAGTATCAATCTCAGGCCTCTGCTTTGCTCCATTAGAATTCAGAATCACTGACTGTGTTTGCTTGGCTTCTGATTTTGAGATTGTTAATACTTTGCTACTTGTTGAGTTCTTATAGACAATATATTTTTCTTTATTGTGAGATTTATATGACTGGTCAACACAGGCAACCCACACCACAAGCCTTTGTGATTGGTCAGTGGAGGGTTTGAATTCAAAGTATGATATTTTTCTCGGCGACTTAACTTGTAGATAAGAATAAGAATTCAAACACCCATGTATAAACATACAAAGTACAATCACTGAATGTAACATTATTTAATTAGTCACACACAGATGGCAATGTTTGCTAACACCTTGATCTCAGATCCTCAAATTCTGAGATACTCATATTGTATTTTGCATTTATGACACACAGTCCAAAAGGTACACAAAAAGCAAATATTATAAGAAATTCAAAGTAACTGGCGTTCATAAAAGTATAGTGACAAATTTATAACAAGTTTGAAAGCAACGCTGAAAGAAAAATATGCAACATTCATTCGTTATCGTTAATTCTCATTGGTGTCATTGTGGCCAATATCTCTCCACATGTTCAAAGCTATACCAACCCTCCATTCATTAGCATGTGCTCGTTGTTGTTCTTGTGTTTGGAAAACTAGTTCAGGATCTCCTTCATTAACTGGTAATGATGAAGATGAAGATTCGTTCTCCGATTCAATAGGAAACTCGTCTGATCGACATTCCTTTCGAAGAAAGTTGTGCAGTCCAGCACAAGCTAACACTAACTCTGTTTGTGTCCTATATGGGAATGGAGGTGCAGACTTGAAAATTGTAAATCGTGATTTAAATATACCAAATATCCTCTCAATGACATTCCTCAAGGACGCATGACGAAGATTGAACAACTCAACTTCATTTGCAGGGTCACGACCTTGACCTGCAAACTCTTGGAGATGATATCGAACACCTCGAAATGGAGCCAAAAATTGGCGTCGATTTGGAAATCCACAATCCACTAAGAAATATTTACCTGATAATTGAATACACATATTTTAGTATCCAATGTATGATCTAATGTAAACAGTTAATGAAAAAAGAAAAAAGAAAAAAGAATACCTTGTGGCACTTTAAGTCCATTCCTCCTTGTTAAAGCATCATTTAGTACTCTTGAATCATGAGCTGAGCCCTCCCACCCACTAAGCACATATATGAATTCTAAATCAAAGTTACAAGCTGCTAATACATTTTGTGATATTGTTCCGTGACGATTACGATAGCTGCTTACGTCAATTCCTGTTACCATTGCTGGAATATGTGTGCCATCAATCGCTCCGATGCAATCCTGAAATAAATTCAAAGTTTATATCTTGATTTTAAAAATATTACATACAAGTAAACAAGATGCACAAGACAACACTTACCTTAAAGTAAGGGTAAAACCTTGTACTTTCCCTTATTTTGGCTGACACTGCAGATCCAGGTTTGACTAACATCTCTGGTGCTAATGTGTTCAAAGCCTTTAAAACTTTGTTAAAACTTCTACTAGCACTGAAGTGGGATCGACCAAATGTGTCACGTATTATAGAAAATCTGTTATTTTGACCCACAACACGCAAAAATATCGCAAGCATTTCTTCTACACAAATGAACCTTGTATCTTGTAACAGTGTTTTTTCTCTAATAATACTGCACAACTTGTGAAACACATTTGGATACATTCTATACATTTGTCGGAAATGCTCAGGATCCTCACTCAAAGCATTATGTATATAGTTATATCATTTCCTAGTAACTGTTCGCCGAGTTAATGGACGTTCAACATTTTCACTATGCATGATAATCATAAACTCATTCAACGCATGAGCTACTGCTTGGATTGCCATTAATAAATACCTAATGATTTCATAAAGTTCTTCTTCCCTCTCAATTTCTTGCCTTTCAATTTGTTCTTCCTCCATTACATAAGTTGATATTCGACTACCTGAAAAAAAAAATTGAAATCTGATCTTATAATTTAGAATTTCTTTTGGGTTCATGCCCAACTCAAGACAAGGACTCAAAAGACCAAGAGTAATGACAGACAGTAAGAAAAGCTATCATGCAACCGTCATGCTCTTCCAAATAACAATAGGAAACCTATCATCAACACCCAATAACAAGTAGCCTAATTTAGAACCTGGAATAAAAACAATAACCAAGCACATATTACAACCCAACAAAGCTATTTCATCATCAATATAATAAAAACTAGTTCATCATCAATTTAATAAAAAGTTAAGTCAATATGTCATACGCAAAATAAATAAAAATAGAGTATTTAAACATACTGTTTGATAAATCCTAATGCATTATCAAGCAAAAAACCACTCATCCCCAAAACCCACTCATTCCCAAAAACCAATCATTCCAAATTGTAGGATATCCAACTTGAGCGCTCTTCAGGGGACATCAACAAAAATGCTTCCTTCTTTGTAGTAGTATTCAACAAAGAAAGGGCTTTATAACGAGCACGTTCATCCACATTTGGGGTCTCCTTAATGGCATCCCATATATAACTCTGCCTCTCCCTGTCTTTTTCCCTTTTTTCCAATAGGCTATGGACTCCCTTGAAGTCGGTAGCAATTTCAGCAATGCTAAAACTAATTCTGTCCATACATGTCTCATATTGGCTACCATTCCCTTCATGCTCTGGTCTAGTTCGTTTCCTCTGGCTTGAGCTTTCTGAGGGACCTGTCCAAATATTGGCCTGAAAAGGTAAGGATGAAGAAGAATGTCCGAGTGGTGGATCTTGGTGTGATGCTTCATTATGATTTGGTACAAAGGCCTGAGTGTCATTATCATAAACAAAGTCTTCTATTCCAACTTGTCTATCTTCCACCCCAAAAGTTCTTGCATCAGTACCATCACCCAATCCTAATGAGTTTTTTCCAACTGCAGTTGCATTCCCAATAACAATTTGCAAATCCTCATAGTCCTCACAAGTTTTTGTTTGAATATGCCTGTGGGTTGGATGAGACTACAAAAACAACAATTAAATAATAATTATAAGTAATGAAATATGTACTTAGGTTACCACATAACGCATATTGAGAGAGAAGTTAAGAACCTAACCTTAAAGTAGTCTTCCCAAATTTCTTCAGGAGCAGTGAATTTCTTTGTGGTTGAGTCCCACCCAAACCCAGAGTTATGACGCATAAGCTGTGAATATTTTTGATATTCTCTCTTAAAGTATTTCAACCGACTTTGGTAATGACAATAGGTTTTATGACACCTAAGTTTTTCATTAAGGATGGGAAGTATTTTGGTTTCTACAGTTGCCTTGCTTAGCACGCCATTGGCATCACGCCATCCACGAGATGCAGCATCAACCATGAGCTGCAACAACATTTTGCTCTCTTCCACACTCCAAGCACTATAATCTTTCTTGGCTTTCCCTTTTCCAGTTACTTGTTCGCAATCTCCCATTTCTAAATTATTATTATATATATATAAACATGCAAATTATTGTTAGTTATACAAACAAGGATAACAACAGACGATTATGATATACCAACACATAAAAATCAAGCCAACAAAAAATGAAAACTTTATACGCAACAAAAGAATTAGAGGCAAACCTGATAAAGAAAAAACCTGATAAAGAAAAAACCTAAATAGCTTATCAGGTGAATTATTGTTGATATACCATATATTTATTTCGTCATATATTTGGTAAGAGAAATTTGCATGCAACATAAGAATTAGAGGCAATTCTGCTGCCTCTGTAATCAGGACAGCTCTACCTTTGCCAGGCCTCACCTTGGGGAACAACTCTTTCCCGCAACAAATTATTTTGAGATCACAATTTTATACGAACAGTAACAAACAATAATCATCAATGAATAGTAACAAACAAGAAAAACCGTGGAAGAAGAAGGAAAACCAACAAGAATATTGAGAGAGCGTACCTTTGGAGGGTGGTTCGTCTACTACAGAGAGAAAAAAAGAATACGTCGTCTGAAATCTTTGGGGTGGAGGTTGGACATATGTTGGCCTTTATTATTTATACCTAAACCCTACAAATTCTCCAAACTCCAACACTTAATTAAATCCTTTCAAATCTATCTCCTTTTGAATACAGGTAAATTTAAATGGACTTTTTCCAAGTCCTAATTGAATACACCCACATTTAAATGGACATTTTAAAAGTTCAAACAAGTCTAGATTGAATACACCCAAACTGTTATAGACTTTTTAAAAGTTTATATAAATCCAAATTGAATACACCCGGATTTTTTAAATCTTTTTAAATGCTTTATAATCCTAATTGAATACACCCCCCTAGCTTGTTCGGATTGTATTTCTTGGATGCATAAAACTTTGGTTGAATGTGTTCTTTGTATAGAACATTCAACATGTTATCCAGAAATCATCGCAACTGATGGTATAAAAATTAGAGATATTTAGTTATGGGAGATTCATTATTATACCCAATATAGGAGTCTAAATTATTTTTAAAAACCCTATATGAAATGGACTTTAGAAACACACCTAAAACCCATTTATAATATAACAAAAAGGCTTTTAACTTCTTATAAATTACAAAACTGCTATCAATTTCTTAAAACAAGTACAACCCCAAAACTAGGCCTCATCATTTGGCCCACAGGCTCATGGGCCGATGGGGGCCAGCCTGGCCCATTGAAAAAAAGCCCGGCCCGGCCCGTTATGGGCTTTGAGATGGCCCGACCAATCTTGGGCTGGGGCTAAGCTTGGGCTTGGGTGTCTGAAGCCCAACTCGGCCCATAGGCTTGTCCCGATTAAGCCCAAGAAAGCCCAGCCCGGCCTGCCCACAAAAGCCCGACCCATTAGGCCCGCATACATATATAATTATGTATAAATAAGAGTTTAGGATTATGATTATATCACTTAAATCACATATATAATTTGTTTCATTTCATTTACTTTTCTTTACTCATTCCTAATTTATAATTGGATGATTAGCACATTAATTTATGTCAATTATTAATACAACAATTATATATATAAGATGAACAACATATCATATCACCAAATATAATCATATCACGAAACATAATCGTACCACCAAATATAATCATGCTTTTCTTGAACACATCACCAAACATTTGCATATTTATTCATACCATCCTTTATAAAAAATATTTTTTTGATACTTATTATTTTTTAAAATTATTTCTTAAAACGTATTACGGTCTAATTATATAATAACCTCAAAAATAATACTTGGTTTTATTATTTTTGTGAAAAATCTTATTAAGTTGTGTGACTTTATTGGGTGTTTTATGAATTTGATTTAATGTGAAAAATTGGAATTAAGTGACTTTAATCTCAAATTTGGACTAAAATGCCCTTATGATTAAGTTTATGATTTTTTTTATATTGAAGTAGGCCCATTCCGGGCCGGGCTTGGGCTTTGAATTTTCTAAAAAAACCCGACCCGATTGGACCCGGTATTTCTCTTTCCTCTTAAAAGCCCAGCCTGGCCAGGCCCAGCCCAAGCCCATTAAATTTAGCCCATTGATGAGCCCTACCCAAAACCTCATAAAATAAAAAATAAAAAAACACTCAATATGGCATCAAATTGATTTAATAATCAAAATTAAATTTAATATGGCCAATTGTCATTTTTGGAGTTCTTTTGGATTTGTTTATAGAAATTAAATGGTGTATGATTTATCTATATCATTTGTGCTAAGAATGGGTATATGACTAAATATCTCTAAATGTCTATAAACAAACCCAAAAAATAACAGTTGGCCCTATTGAAATTAATTTTGATTATTAAATTACTTTGATGTCCTATTAAGTGTTTTTGGTTTTTTTTATGAGGTTTTGAGGTTGGGCTTGTTTTAAGAAATTGATCACAGTTTTGTAATTTATAGGAAATTCGAAGTCTCTTTGTTATGTTGTAAATGGGCTTTAGATATGTTTCTAAAGTCCATTTCATATAGAGTATTTTTATAAGTTAGGCTCCTATATTGAGTATAATAGTGAATCTCCCTAAATAATATATTTTCTTTATTTTGGAATTGTAGTTAATCTACTTTCTTTTTTAAGGAGAAACAAGTATTTGTCTTTCCAATATTTCTGGAAGATGCTCCGGGAGTCTTGCTTGGTTTTTTCTTTTTGTGTATGTAGTTTGAGGTTGAATAATAGTTTTTCTTTGGATATAAGTTCATGGTGTAACATAGAGCTTGAGTACTCCTATCATACTTAGTAAAATACTAGATTAGTATAATACAATATAAAATACATATGTGTATTATTTAGAAAATTTATTTAAAACAAACAATGAAAAATTCGGCCATTATATAAAAATTTAAAATTATCTATACAATTTTTATTGTTTGTAGTCTTTTTTTCAATATGTGAAATATACAGATAAAATATGCTAATAATATGTGTATTATTGTAAAAGATTTTAAAAATGTTTATTATTCATGAAAAATATGTATGTGTGTGTATGACAAGCGAATAATACGTTTGCATTCAAACACAACATATTTTTTCGCACAATTAAGAAGTGTGTGGGAAATAAAAATATTATTTTAAAATATGTACATATGTGTATAATACATAAATATACTAATTTAGACTTGTATATATATAGATACGTAACTCGTTTGATACATCGTATTAGACTTTGGATAGGAGTAAATAGTCTATGTTAGGTGTTTGGTGTCAACTTGTATTATTTAATTACCTAACTATTTTATACGGCTTTGGCTTTTAATACTCTCCTTACCTGACTAACTAATACAACCCACACACTCCGGTTGAGATAATACATGCTTAATTATATGGCTAGGGAAAAAGAACACGCGTTCTACCAGAAAAATCAGACGCTTTTTTCATCTTCTTCTCCCTAGGGTTCTTCTCTGCTATCTTCTCCACAGATTATTCTATTCACTCTTCTTCAGGTATCCATCTCTCACTCTCTCTCTCTTTTTCATACTCACTCCAATATGCTTCTTCTTGCTTCTTCTCTATTCTTTATATTATATATTTTTTATTAAATTTTTGTGGAAATCAGGTTATGAATTTTTCTTTTTTTACATTTTTTGAATCAAATTTAAGCATAACAAATTTGAGAAAATAACAAAATTAGTAAGGGAGAGCCTAACAGGTTTCGCGAACAGGGCTGCCATGGCTACTGCTTAAAAGAACACATAATTGTTTAAGGCAGACGAGGCATGAGAGTTGTGCTTCTTTATAACTATGCGTATGTAGAAATATCCTCAAGACTGTAGACTTGCCTTATATGCTAGCTCTTATCAAAAGCATCCTCCTAAGAAAATGACTATATGCAATAAAGGGAAAAAAAACAAGATAATCTTGTGTGTAGGGTTCTTTAACAAGGCAGTCTTTCATTTCACACGCATAAGTCATGGCATTAGGTTTTCCATTAAGTTTTCATCTTCCTTTTTAAGGTAGTCTCATAACTGCTATATTATGCTTGTCCAAGACCATACAAAACTTAATGGAAATTTGGTAAATTTGGTAAACACAACAGTAATGACCGTGGAATTGAGCTAGCACTGGACAGTGTTTGGTGTCAGTCATGTTGATTTCAAGTCAGACTGTGGTCTATATGTAGATCAATATTCATAATACAATTCTAATAGTTAAACCACATATATTTCTGTATATGCAAGCGGGATGGTATTTTGTAGTCTTCTATCAACTGTGGTGAGATGATTTTTGAGTCTGTTGACCAATTGAATACCATAACTAATAGTTTGGTGAAAGGATCAGAACCAAGACCTGACATTGCTGCTGAATTGTCAAAGATGGACTTGTCTATTAATGACCAAATTAAGGCACTATGGCTAATTTTGGAGAAAGCGTGATGAGAGAACATTCCTGACATTGGATGGTGCTATGAGAAAAGCATTGGTTCTTCTCTTACTTGGGCAAAGTTGCTGTGATTAACTCTTTGATAGTTTGGTTTATGAACAAGTTTCCCTTTTGCTCTTATCACTTTAGTATGTGATCACTTTGAATTATACATTATTTGGTATTGTTTTTATTCAAGTATGCGAGTATGTTGGAATTTTTATGAGATACTACAATTATGATAATGGGTTATATGAAAAAAAATCTTGGCAAAAACAATTGAAAAGCAAATCTTGCCATATGAATCTTAAATCTTACCAAAAAAAAAAATTCGTGTCATTTGAATTTCAATTTCCACTAAAATTATCAAAGAATTTTTTTAAAAAAAATAGCCTGATATGATGTTATTCGGAATATCGCCAAACACAGTATAACTTAGTCAGACTAGTTATCCGGAACAGTACCAAACGCCTTATAATATTATGGATAAACAATCAGTACTCTCCGAAACAGATTAATACTATCTGACAGAAATTAGTCATTACAGTCCGACGTACCAAAAGAGCCCTAAGTGTATTAATACACAAATTTACAAATTCGAGCTCATATATTTACATACATGGAGCGAGGAATAACAAGAAAGGGTAGAGGAGGCACTTAAGAATTTAAGAGGAGTTTTGCAATTACTTGTACAAGATTCATAAGTTGTTTTGACAATAACAGTGGAGCGACAAATAGCAAGAAAGGGTAGAGGAGGCACTAAAGAATTTAAGAGGAGTTTTGCAATTACTTGTACAAGATTCATAAGTTGTTTTGACAATAACAAAAGAGATAAGAGGCATGTGCCCCTCTTAGTAGAAAAACTTACTTGTAAAGGGAATAGCACTATTTCACTATTCACGGCCAATAATACAATGATATATGAAAAAGTTATCCCACGTGTCATTGCGTTCAATGGCAGACCTAGGAATATTTATAGAGGTGGACTAATTTTTTTTTTTGTTGGGATCAATTATAAGCCCAATTTTTTAAAAAAATATATATCAAAAGCAATATTTCCTTCAAATTAATGAAAATTGTATACTTTTTTACTGAATCAGTATATTTCCTTCATATTAAAAACTATTTTCATAATTCATTATAAAAAAAACTATTTTTAGAGAGATATCTGAACAAAGAAAACCTAGAAAAAAAAAAAAACAAAATTCAAAGGCTCAAGCGAAGAACAATTTGAAGCTCGAGGACTTTGGGTCAGTAGATTGGTTTAGTTAGGGGGAGTCCATATTTTAATATTTTCAAAAGAAGCAACATCAATAATTTTGAAAAAAACAAAATTAGAGAGACATATAAACATTATTTGAGCCAAATCAAAAGCTGAATAAACCAAAGAAGATAAAAAAAAAAATTAGTAATTGAAGTATTAAAGTATTTGGCTGTAGATATGGGCTGCTTTCTAGAAAAAGTGGTTGGCTATTATTTAATTTTTCTGGATTGAGCTTACACAACTAAGCCTAATTTGTCTCTCTCCAAAGTCAACACTGGGCTAAAGCCCACTTTAGCCCAAGTATGGATCCGCCCTTGATTACTTTATTAACTAGAGATAGCAAAAAGTGTTATCCCTATTGTATGAAAGTGTTTCTCCCCTTTAGGCCTATGCTCCCTTTGCCATTGTAACAAAGAATATATACAGTTATATATGTGGAGAATCTACCCTAATCCCACTTCTCAATGTGTCATGCCTTTAAGAAAGATGAGACTTCATAAAGTGCCATTTAATTCAGGGCTATGTATTATATTGTAATAATGTGAACCATCAAATTCGTAGACCTTAAAGATCTTTTGTGCTAGCAAGGGGCTTGTTTGTAGATTAAGTGGACAAGAGCAATAATCATGCACCTGAGTTGAGGTCTTAAGTTCAAATACTCCCTCTCTAATATCACTTGTATTAAAAATAAAAATAAAACTTAAAAAAAATAACAAAAGTAAAAAACATTTATTCAATTTATTAAATGGTAGTTATTTTACTGTTTTGCTTTTGGAAACATGGTCGTGTATTCATTTCATCATAATTAGATGTCTTATTAGTTTATGATTTATCTAATGTTTAATTTAATTTTTTTTTCAAAACTGGCCCATGAATCAAGATTTAAAAAATAAACAATTGAGATCATTAAAATATAAAATAATGAAACTCGAAAGGTGTCTTTCAAATAAACTTATTTATTTTTTCATTGGTAACGATTTGGCAATTCGAAGGTACTACTATTGCCACAATCCATTCACATGAAACAAAGTCACTTTATTTATTAAAAACATGTTTTATCCATTTTCTTGAAAGAATCCAACTATATAAAAATATTAATGTAACTCCCTCTCCACTTGATCATTCTTCCACCTTTTTATTTCTCCTTTCCATATCATACCTCTCCCCCACTTGATTTTGGACCGTTTGTTGTCCCATCCCAATCCCATCTAATCCAATCTAACCCAATCATTTCATGATCCCACAGTATCTTACGATGAACTCAGCCTCACCCAATCATCCAACTTTATAGTTTTATACACACATTTTGTGTATTTTAGTGCTTATTTGCTTGCACGTCCCTAATAAACTACTTAGCTGCCTATCTGTCAACATGACGATATTAAACACACACCCCCAACCCCAACCCCATTTTATTTTCCTCTCAACACTCTCTCCCCCTTCCCCAACCTCAGCCCCAACTTTCTCTTCTGCCAAACACTTCTTAATTTTCTCACTATTTTCCGGGAAAATCTATGTTCATCTTTGCCACCCAAAAACCCTAGAAAAATATAGCCAACAAAGCTGCTCTTGAGCCTCTTGACCCTATGGACCCTAAATTCTGTAGAATTTCCCCATTTGGGACTGACCCAGCAGACCCTGATCAGCCCATGACGTCAGAGAATGGTCCAGGCTCGCCCTCCTCAGGGGAGGAGACAAAGGTGGCCACTGCCCCATCACCCAAGAAAAGGTAATTTTTTTTCTTTCTTTTTTTGGGTTTTTTCTTTTGCAAAAAGAGGAAAAGAAATTTGTAGGGTTGTTTATAATTTTGGAAATTAAATTGACCGTTATAATGGTTGGTTCTGTTGGTTTCTGTTTTAGGAGGGGAGTGCAGAAGAGGGTCGTGACAGTACCGATCGGTGACGTGGAGGGATCCAAGAGCAAAGGGGAGGGCCATCCACCGTCCGATTCTTGGGCTTGGAGGAAGTACGGCCAAAAGCCCATCAAAGGGTCTCCATATCCCAGGTATTTATTCAATTATTTTTCTTTATATTTTCTCAGTACAATTTTTTATAAAATTCAACAACTGTCGTTCATGAGATTTGAATTCAGAATTTTTCGAGATAAAAAAATATTATAGATGCAGTAATTTTAATCATTTAGTATGTGAATATAATATATATATGGTTTCAATTCAAGAGATTATATTTTTATAGTATTTTGAAAATCCTAAAAAATCCACTCAATTATTATTTTTTTTTTTGGAAAATGAAGAAAAATAAAATAATTGATGCGTTGAGCTTCATAAGTTTTGTGGTGGAATAGGCATGCAATTTTCTTGTATTCGCCGCCGGATGTTGTATTGATTTAATTTTTTAATTTTTTTTTAATCAATGATGTATTGATTATTTGGTGTCTTTCGTTTGTTACACTGCGGCGTATTTTAGTCCATGAAGGCGGCTCTATTAAAATGCGCCTGCTGTCGTAGTAGGGAACACCATCCACGCTCTCACATCTCGTGAGAAGCACGCTCTAGGATCCAGTTCAAAAATGACAGATTCTCTCCCACCCTTTCTCAAGATTTTAAGGTTAATTGAGCCACAATATATCATCGGCTTTTCATGAATAGGTTCATTCTACAAATATCCATATAGAGCCTATTTAGATAAAAAAAACCTCAAAACAAGTTATTTGTTATTTTATAATTGGGTTGTATATAATTTTGGAGTGCCGCTATTTCCAACCATCTGTCCTATTTTCCCAACTTACCTTATTTTCAAAATTTTACGTACAAATTTACTTCTTTGCAATATGAATTTTAAGGACAAATTTAAAACTCTCTCTGTTCATTAATATAAGCTTGACACATCATTAAAATTCAATGTAAGGGTTGAAAAAAATGACGCATCACCACTTTTACTTAAGGAAAATAAAAACAAAGGGAACCTAATGTCCCGCTTCTTTCTTCAGAAAGGATGAACATAACCCACCCAAACTCCATTTTTATTGAAATCCAATCCCTTTTCTTTTCCTTGCGCACTAGAATTTAGAATCTTTAGTTTTTTCTACGTGGCTAATTTGTTTTCAAATCGGACCTAATATACTTCCATCTTCCAGAAACAATAGAACCTTTAACCATGTCTAGGTGTCAGAAAGAGACAAAAAGGAATTCTTGATTGATATAAATAATTGGAAATAAGATAAAATTAATAGTTTATTTGAATATGAGAGAGAGAGAGAGAGAGAGAGAGATAAAAGCAAAGGAACCAATTATATTTTTTAACGAAAAGGTTTGGGTTGGGGGGTTAAACACATTAAGAACCAATTAAAAAAAGACAAGTGGCTAGTGTTAGATTTTTCTCTTCAAATAGGCTCTATATGGGTATTTGTATAATATGTCATGCAAAAATGAGCTTTTTACTAAAAACCTAATATATAATTGCCGTGGACTCTCATTTGACAATAATTTACTGGAATGTTGCTATCTGTACCACATTTACTAACCACATTACTGACCACCTCTCTAATATAAGTGAGTCCCACATACAACGGTGTTGTCCACCTCTATTAGAGATGAGGTCGTCAACAAGGTCGTCCATAAATGTGGTACAAATAGTAATGTTGAACTTAGAGATGTAAAAAGATATTTTATATGAACAAAAAAATAGGAATATGAAATTTTACTTTTATGCCAAGGGGATGTAGCCTTTTGGCAAATAGCCTTAATTTGTAGACAAATAGTCTCTGGTTTGAACTCTCATGGCAAATTTTAGAAGAATTTTCTGAAAATATGAAGTAGAATGCATCTTCCGTATAGCTTTTACATGTTTACATGTAAAGCGACCTCATTTTAAGATTTAAAAGTTAAATTTTCGATTTAGGGTTTAGTATGTATATTGAAAATTTTGTGAACGTAATTTTTGGCACCGCCGATATCTTTTGCTACCCACCCACATGAGGGTTTGAGACCAACTTGTAATGATGAACAGATTAAGACCACCTTGCTTACTTGGTTTAGCACATTATACTAGCAATTTAGTTACAAGCCCACTTTACAAGACCTGGTGAACGACATTATTTTTAACACGAACGCCCCCATTTGAAAATAATATACGCTTCTTTCTTAATAAAAAAAAAATAGTTTGCACTCTTTCAAATGTGTTAAATGTGACACAAATTTTTATTTAAGCTTTTGATTTATATATTGATTTATGACATTGATATGAATGCAAATTTTTTATTGATGGCGTTTGTTTTAACTACTTGTTTGTTAATAATTTTATTTAATCCACATTTGGTGTCTTTTGCAGGGGATATTATCGATGTAGTAGCTCCAAGGGTTGTCCGGCAAGAAAACAAGTGGAGAGAAGTCGTGTGGACCCCACAATGCTGTTGATCACCTATGCTTGTGAACACAACCACCCCAAGCCCACCACCAAACCACACCAACCCTCCACCGCCACGTCACCCAACACCGAACCCGAACTTCCTGCCAAAACTGTCACACCCAATGATGAGGAGCTCACAATTTTTGCGAGCCAAGTCGACCTTGACCTTAGTGATGACTCGGCCACGTTGCTTAGCGACTTCGGTTGGTTCAGTGACGTGGCATCGACAGCTGTTCTAGAAAGTCCGATTTGTGCGGGAAATAGTAGTTGCGTTGATTATGACGTGGCAACGAGGTTGGGAGATGAGGAGGACGAGTATTTGTTCGCCGATCTGGGCGAGTTACCGGAGGGTTCAGTGTTTTTCCGACACAGGATGGTGGAATCGGACGAGCAGAACCGGAGATGTAGTTTAAGTGTAGTTCCTTGTTGCGATAGTAGAGGATAAAAACCGTAGACGTTGAATCAAATGGTTGAGAGTAGGAACCACATTTTCTAATCACGAAGTGGGTAAGACAGTTGTTAGTTTACACATTAACTGTCGTATCCCGTGGTAAAAAAATGTGGTAACTCTAATATTACTCAATGTTGAATATCATTATTTGTTGATTGAATGAACCCTAAGAAGCTACAAATTTTCTTGTATAAAATATGCTTCATAATATTTATTTTTTTTTCAAAAACCTTGGACATTTGGAGTATGGCCTTCATTATTCTTTTTTTTTTTTTTTTCAAATATATATTTTAGTTTCCTCAAGATTTTGCAAGAAAACAAATGGGGTGAATTTGCTAAAATACTATAACAAGCAAACAAATATCACCTGGGGGCTACAATTTACGCATACAGACCCTTGCCTAGTAGGCAAGTTTTGCAAACAATATATCTGACATACTAGTTTCAACTTTCACTGCCGGTGATCATATACAAAAGGGAAAAAAACAAATAAAATAAAATAAAAACAGTATAAAAACACCAGCAGAAAGAATTACCAAGTCTAGTTTGAGCAGCATCCAATTCTCTTAAAAACAGAACTGTCATCTTTGACATTTATGGTCTGTCCTTTGGACGGAGCAGCAGTAGCACTTCCGTTGTTCCCTGCCTCAACTGCCCTCTTGCTTACGACCCGGTATATTTGAGTCAAGACTTCAGTAAATGCACTTTCTACATTCGTTGCTTCCAATGCAGAAGTTTCCATGAAGTAGAGGGACTCTCTTTCAGCAAAAGATTTACCATCCTCTTTTGAGACGGCCACCAGATGGCGAAGATCTGATTTGTTGCCAATGAGCATGACTACAATGTTGGGGTCGGTATGGTCCCTCAGCTCCTTCAACCACCTTGCTACATTCTCAAATGTGGCTCCCCGAGTTACATCATACACTAGCAAAGCACCCACAGCTCCTCGGTAGTATGCACTTGTAATGGCTCGATATCTATAAGAATAAGGAAATTAGTGGAAACTACAAAACAGCTGTTAATTTGATACAAATCATTAATGTTAGAATTTTAAATACCAACTTGCAACTATAGCAGTATTCTCTAGCGGGAATTGACCAGACAATTGATTTGATATAATTTCCAGTTGGACATGACACTCAATTTAGGTAGATTCCAACGGAGACAAAACATGGGCCATAAGCACATGAAAATATAGCAGTCCAACTATTTGCAGCTTTGCAGGCAGAATGAGACTGGGGATGAAAATCAAGCATTTATGCCATCTGATAACATTTTAGATACCAATACAACATCATGAATTGGTGAAAATAAAATGCCCTGATAACAGTTAGCTCCACTGAAAATTGAACATTCATGCAACTCATGTTCAAATGCCCTATGGTTCAGTTATTGGCACAACAAATCATGGTAATTAGCATATACTGAACCACGAATTAGACAAAACATGCTAAAGTCCCAGGCAGCATCAACAATAAGGCGGCCAGCTGGTTTATCTGTCCCTCAGTGAACCTGGTGTTACCAAATGCAGATAGTGTTGTTAGCCGTTCATGCTTTTCCTAAAAATTATATTCTCCACCACGACTCAATAGGAATCAATCACTTACAGGAAGCTAACAAAAATAACATACATACATATGAAAAGAACTAAAGCAGTAACTTGTGTATTTTGAGTACGAATATATGAAAGTTGTGGGAACCGAATTAAATCACCCTAGGTCAAATAATTCCTTCCATTTGGGGATTATTTGACCTAATTGGGAGTTACTCAATTTAATTGGGGGTTACCCAATTAAATTGAGAGTTACCTAATTAAAATTGGGATTGATTTGATTCCTACCCCGATTAGGGATTTAATTTAAATTAAATAAATCAAATCCCTAATTAATCAAATCTCACCTAATCGGGGAGGAATAATTCCTTTCCATCTACGGAATTATTCCTCTGAAACCCTAGCCTCCGAGGCTCCTATAAATACTTGGCTACGCACAAGGGTTAAGGTACGTCTAAATTCATACTAAAATTCTGCATAAATTATCTCTCACAAACCCTAGCCACCATACTCCTCTCTCTCACACAAGGCTCCGGCCTCCACACACGGCTCCAGCCACTCGGTTTTCCTTGAAACACCCAACCTAACTTATGCATCGGAGGGCTTTTGGCCAACACCCCCTGGGTGTGGTCCTTTTCGAATATTCTCGTGAGAGGAAATTTGCTCTCACAAATTGGTGCTCTCAATGAAAGCACCAATTTGTGGGAGCAAATTTCCTCCCACGAGAATATTCGATTGAGATTCCTCTTCCTTCGTCGCCGTCTCCTTCTCCCTGCAAAACAAATCGGAGGGCCTTTGGCCAACAACCCCCCGGTGTGGTCCTTTTACTCCGATCTGTTTTGCAGGGAGAAGGAGACGGCGACGAAGGAAGAGGAATCTCAATCGAGAGGAAATTTGCTCCCACAAAAGTCAAAAGCATTTGCGAATGCTAATCAGGTAAACTATTGTTCTAACATGACAATTAACTCATAGGAGAGGAGTGTTGTCACAATGAAAGCTAGAAATACAGTGGGATAAAAAACAAAAAGTTTTCCCAAAGCCAAACATCGAAGTACGGTTTCATACTACAGCAGATGGCAAATACAAGTATTTCCATGAACTAAACAGAAATAAATGGCTGTTAAGAGCACTGCAGAGGTTCATTACACTTTACCAACAAAACTCCAAATTTAGTTTTCAAAATTCCTTCTTTTCCTCTGAGGATTGTTTGTAGGTAATGACTGAAAGTGCACTTCAGCATATAACTTCAAATTCATTTCTAAAGACATTCAATATAAAGACAACATCAAGCCAGATGGTCATTTTTCTATCAAATCAACAACTTGGATGCAAATGAGGGGACAGAGGAACACACCCCAGAGCACCTCCTCTAAAAAATATCTGGAACCTGAACATATTGCAAAAAATCAAATTCTTCAGGTGCATCTTTCTACAAAGAAGGCTCAAAACGAAACCGTATTGCAATATTTAATCCAAATATAGACCAGGCATGCCTCTTGTGGAGAGGTGGTGGAAAACATTGACCACTAGTTGACATAATGTCCTGTTCTGAAAAGTGTCTAGATGCGTGTTGGCATGGTCTGCCAATACCCTAACACAAACTTACCCTTTCTCGATTGGGTTGAAGATACAAAGAACAAACAGATGACAAGCAGGGAATGACACTAGTAATTTGTGGGAAAAACCGTCGGCCTTGTGCTGGGAGCTCCGGGAACATGGTGTGCAATGTTATTCAAGAATCACAAGCCTAACCCTATTCAGGCCATTACTATTGCTACTAAATGTCTTACAGACTTCGCCCTGAGATACAATATCTTACAAAAAGAACCCAAATAATCCCCTCCCACCAAGAGGATCAAATGGAAACCCCCAGAGGAGCACTTCATTAAACACAACTTGGATGCTCCAGTAAAGAATAGCAATCAAGTAAAATCTAGCTTTATCATCAAAAACTCTGATAAAACCCACTCTTTGCAGACAATAGAGACCTAGACTTTGGTACTGTTCCAATGGCAGAATGCAAAGCCCTAAAGTGACTCCAAACTAGTAATTGACAGCACCACGAGCCAAAAAATAAAAAACAAGCCATAGCAGTTGCTGGTCATGAGAGATATACACTCAGCTTCCACATGGAGCACATAGAACTCCAACATGTTATCAAAGAGGCAAATGTGGTGGCAGACGTACTTGCTGAGTCTGCATACATCATGTTTCATGTACTGGACTCCCCTCTTCATCATCAAAGGGCCAGCTTGGCTCTTGTAGGCTGTGGGCACTATTCAGGTGAGTCTATTAATAACCAAAAAAAAATGTCTTTCTACTACGCTATGAATATTCTTTTTTTAGAACAGGGTAAATTAAGAACAGCCCCTACAATCAAATCTCCTTTCTCTGTTCAGTTTTTCTTTTGTCAAGCAATATCTGCCTATTTTCTTTCTCCATTAATAACGATATTGCGATAGTGATCTGATCACCTTATCAAATTTTTACTCACCCTAGGAGTTAATACTTTCCAGCCATCAAGTTGGCAAATTAAAGCTTTTAAGACTGGCTTAATAACAAATTACAATTAAGTAGCCATAATGGAGTCAAATAAATGCTTCAATGATTCTTGAAAATTGAGATCAAACAATGAATAATTGAAAAACCTCCCCCATACACTGCCAACAAGCCAAGTAATAAAAAAGAACAAAGAATAGTCCATGTTAGGGATACACTTCCAAAGGACCAACTACTCTGAGTCCCAAATTTCCAAGTAATGAAATGAGAAACAAATAAGAAAAGTGTCTTACAGCTTCTCACATGAAGAAAGTTGTATAGTGAACAGACAATCTATGTTTCCTATGTATTACATCCAAAGCTTGTTGAGACTTCAGGCCCTATTAAATGCATGCTTCTCTGATCTTTAGTTCTACAATGATCATCTATTACCTATCTACATAATAATTTCCTAAGATTTAGGAAGACAAAGAAAAAAAATCAAAACCCCATGATATTTCAGAAACTATGGAAAAACCCTTTTGACAAAACCGAATGTTGTATTCGTCCTGTTTACCTCTGATTCAGTACTAACATATACAAACCAATCTGCCTAAGGCTTCATATGCCTAAATATTTCAGCAGAAAGAAAGAACAGCTATCATAAATCATCAGAAGAAATTGAAAAGCCACAAACCTATGATATCTGATCTTCAGAAAGAATAAGCCTCTAGAGCACACAATCCAACTCGAACCCCAAATAGTAAAAATCAAAGTTTTTCCAATACTCTAGAGAACACCCATGTCTAATCAGATAAAACGATCAAACCCCACATCACAAAAGCCAAAAATTTTGGCAATAAACAAAGGAAAAAGAAAATCCACACCTCTCTTGGCCAGCAGTGTCCCAAATCTGAGCCTTAATGGTTTTTCCATCAACGTTCATAGTCTTGGTAGCAAACTCCACCCCAATAGTAGACTTGGACTCCAGATTAAACTCGTTCCTCGTGAACCTGGAAAGCAGGTTTGATTTTCCTACACCAGAATCACCAATCAAAACCAGCTTGAACAAGTAATCATAGTCATCATCAGCTTTGTACCCAGCCATATATGATATATACTTCTTACTGAGAGAGATCAGAGAAATAGAGAGAAGGAAATTGAGAAAGAAAGAGCAAAGAGCAAAGAGCAACGAGCATAAAGGACACAGCTTTTTTCTTGGTTTGGTCTAAAGTCTAACAAGTGTTGAAAATTGGCGTAAGAGCAAATGGGGATATGGTGGTCTTTAAATTTTTCTTTTTTAGAAAAAGGCAAAGATTTGGTTTTTAATATATTGAAGGATTTTGTAGGTAAGGATTTTGAAATGGGAAATGATAGAGACTATTTTACTGGTCTGGCTGAAATCCAGGAAGAGAATAATAGCCGAAGACACGAGAATACGATAATGGTGCCACACAACTTTTCTAGTACAGACACACACACACAAAAACATTCTTAACTTTCTGACGCGGAAGCTACACCAAAAATCCAAAATGTTGCAATTTGCAAATGAAAGGAGGCGGGAACATGTGTTACGGTTACTTGTTGAAATCAAATTGGGGAATTGCAGTGGTGAAATTAGGATTTTATCTGTGTGGATAGAGGGGCTATCACAAAAGAGGGTTCGGATCACATATCCTTAAAATTGGGGGAATTTAAGTGTTTTGGGATTTTTTTTTTTTTGGTGAGGTTTTAAGGTTGGGCTTATTTTAAGAAAACTAGCGGCAGTTTTCTAAATTATAGGAAGTTCAAAGCCTCTTTGTTATGTTGTAAATAGGCTTTAGTTGTGTTTTTAAAGTCCATTTCATATAAAAAAAATAAAAAAAATTTGAGCTCTTATCCCAAATTTTAATGCCTAGCCTCAATTAAATTATTGAATAGCCAGCTCCCATATAACAAAATTTGCAGGTAGCTAGCTAGGGTAAATATGTGAGTGAGATCGATAGATTTATCATATTTCTCCATCCTATTGATTGCCTTCCCATATAGGTAGCTAGCTAGGGTCATAGAAAATGAAAGGTGCAAAATCTATAAAAATAAAATGAATTGTAAAAGATAGTTTATGAATAAATGAAAAGAAAAGGGAGAGAGAAGCTTCAAATCAAGAGGATTGAAAAAATGACTCAGAGAGTTGTTTCTCTTCATCTTTCAATCTTGGGCCTTACAAGGTCCACTAGCTACATGTATGAGAAGGTAATCAATATGATGGAGAAATAGTATGAATCTTTCGCTCTCACTAACATATATATCTCGCGATATAATTACATGGATGAACCAAAATAAAAGTGAGGAGAAAACTAAAAGAGAAAGATAAGGAGCAACATAAATAGAAAGTTTTGTCACTCTAAGGTTATCTTACCAGAGTTTTGCTATTGTTAGGTATTCTGATTAGAACTTTAGTCATTGTCAAGTTATCTAATTAGAGTCACATATATTCATATCAAGCTAAATATATTGAGCATAACAAACATTTTGTTCATCAGAATAATTGTATTTTATTTATTTTAATTGAGTTATTAATAAATTGAATTTTGTTATATTTAATTATTATAAATATGTTATTATTCATAGAAGATAAAAATGAATAGAAAGAAAATAAGATAGACAAAAAAAAAGGCTTATTTACACTAATACCCCTTGAAACTACGATCAAATATCACATTGCTCTCCCAAACTTAAAGTGACCCACTTACCCCATTTGACCGTGGTTTGGTGACTCACTTTGCCTTTTGCCATCAACTCCGTCCAAAAGTCTGCTAACTATGATGACGTGGCAATGGTATTTTTGTAATCTCATATACATGGATCATTATCCACCAATTGAGTGAGTGATGTAGCAAGTGGAGCCCACTTCCACATAGATTAAAACAAAATTAAATATTCTAATAATTAAAATTTAAAAAAAAACATTTAAAAAAAAACAAAGGAAAATGAATCAAACCAATAAGTTTCTTCAAAAAATAAAGGCAAAAAGTCATTTTAGATCCCTGTGGTTTACCACTTTTACCACTAAGGTCCTTGTGGTTTCAATTTCGTCACTTTTGTCCATGTGGTTTCAATTTGAAGCAATTTAAGGACAAGTCCCAATTTCTAATACTTATTGAGGGGCATTTCGGTCCAAACTGGCAGCCCCTCCCCAACCCCCCTATAGCCACCCAGCAGCCCCTCCAAAAACTTATCTCTGTTGTAAACCAGAAACAAACAATGCTCCATTTGAATTTTTGTTGATAAAAATTATGGCCGTCTATACATAAACATCAACTAAAAAAATCATAATCGAGCGAATCTTAGGATTACGCAAGGGAGATACATTACTTTTTTTTTTTTTTGAACCCAAAGAAAAACAAGGTAGCCAGAGCAAGTCTACTTCGGTCTTTTGTAAGCTTAATAAAAGTAGCCTAGGATTACAACAGCGTCATCAATTGCAGCTCTTATTGCACCTTGTGCCAATGTCACAAGCTTTGATAGTTTCTTATTATGTAATTCAACATAATCTCTAAAAAATTTGTTGATGAAGGTTGTATAAATGGTACATCTCTTTGTACATCTCCAAGGAGCATTGTTTGTTGCTGGTTTAGACAGTGGGATTGTCAATGTTTACAACAGGGAGGAGATTTTGGAGGGGCTAGTTGCTATGGAGGTGGTTGGGGAGGGGCTGCAAGTTTGGACCGAAATGCCCCTCAATAAGTATTAGAAATTGGGAATTGTCCTTAAATTGCGTCAAATTGAAACCACATGGATAAAAGTGACAAAATTGAAACCACAGGGACCTTAGTGTTAAAAGTAGTAAACCACAGGGACCAAAAGTGACTTTTTGCCAAAAATAAAAACCAGAAAAGCTAAACCCCCACACCCAGACATTAATCACAACCCAGACATTTCTTCTTCAATCAAATTTCCATAAAAACTGACCCACCTCCCAGCCAACCCGACCCACACCCACCCCCTTTCCACCGCCCAACACCTCCCCCCTTCTCTCTCTCTTTCCCTCTCTCTTCTCCCTTCATAAACCAAATCTGTAGCCCCCCTCCTTGATCTAGAGCCGCTACCCCTCCTCCTCGATCCCTGATCCCCACCAGACCTCCCTAACCCAAAATCAGCTTCATTTCCCCAACCCTAGATCGGCAACAGTGAGATTCGATGGGTTGGCTGAGAGGAGAGAGAGTTTTCACACTTCATATATATTTGTCATCTCTTCTCATTACAGCCTTCATCACCCATCTCCCCTTAACCCCATACCCTTAAAAAGCTTTCACCTTTGAGCCTTCTTTCATTCTTTTACAGAGAAAAACCAAAAGGGTTTTCTCCTTCATCTAAACAAAACCCTAATTTAATTCCCAATACCCCATATATGCCTCAAAGCCATGAACTTTTCCAGTGCTAATCACTTCACCCCCACAGCCACCACCATCAAAACCCCAAACACAGACATGGGTTGACTGAGAGGAGAGAATTCCTTTATATATAAAAAGTATTTAATTTTTTTAGTTTTTCCATTTTTTTATTTGTTAATTGATAACTTAATTTGTTATCTTTTATATTTTATTTTTATTAGTTGATGTGGCACAATAAGTCTGAGTTTAGGTGGGCCATTAATTGATGATGTGCGAAATTACCAAAACAACCCTGCCACATCATCATAGTTAATAGACTTTTTGACGAAGTTAACGGGAGGGGGCAAAATAGGTCACCAAATCACGGTCAAGTGGGATAAGTGGGCCACTTTAAGTTTAGGAGGGCAATGTGAGATTTGACAGTTATTTCAGGGGACATTGGTGTAAATAAGCCAAAAAAGAATAAATCATACTTTCATACAATATCTTATCTTTTTAAATGTAGAAGTGAGTCCAAATTATTACATGTGGATGGTTTTGAAAAACTGTTGTATAGAGAATTTCTCATTATTGATTAATTTGATTTTATGTTTATCAAAAGGCTGAAAGTTTCATTGTGAACCACTCTTATAAAATTAGATTGTCAAGATATAGCAGACATGGGCTTAGCCAAGTTGGTTAGAACAAATGTGCTCCCCACTCTGCAATCGAGTTCGAACCCTCCTCCTTGTAGTGTAGATTAAATTAAAGTAGATTATCTTGTGTATTAAAAGATTGTCAAGATATAATGTTGAATAATAAAGTTTAATAAGAGATATAATCTTGAGTTAATTGCCCGATCATCCCCATCTCAGGTTGGAGCCTCGAGGTCAATAATGCAACCAACTAATTAGTAATTGTAGGCTATGTTTGGTGGGCTGGACTAAATTGGATATATCCAATTAAAATCAACATGGGTCCAATCTGTTATTTGATGGGTTTAAATGCACCTGGGACTGATTTGGATGAAAATAATTATGTCGGCTACAAATCCAGCAGACGAGGGATTAGAGCATTTCCAGCAGTGTAGCCAAGGGGAGGGCTGGGGGGGGGTGGGGGGGGGGGGGGGGGGTGGGGGCGCAAGCCCAAAATCGTGTTTCCAGCAACAAACTTTGGCCTGGGCAAGTAGTGGGCCCTACCGAACTGGGCTGGCCCTCAGGCAAGGCTAGCCCCAGGTCCAAATCGAGGGCAAGGCTGACGTCAGCGCGCGCCAACTGTAATGTGCCATGTGTCAAAACCTGGGCCCTCCGATGGTATTTTCCCTCCAATCCAACGCCAGACAATATTTTGGCAATTAAAATATGAAAAAAATTCTAAAAAATACCAAAAAATACTGAAATTTTTTTCTATAAATAACTACCAATACTCTTCACTTTCAACACCAAATCCTGATACATGTAGGCAGAGGCGGACCTATTAAGGTGTACATATTACCTTATTTTCATTTTCAACATTTAAGTAAATGTCTTTGTCCTTTTACTTTTATTTATTTTTATATTACTCCATTTACTTAAGTTTACAATGTCAATAAGGAAGTACCCCCCATTGGATTCAAATAAAAATACTAGAAAATAAAATTCCCACCAAATCAAAATATGAAAAATCGGTTTTAGTGCAAAATACAATTTAGGCTAAAAATGATGGCTCATTAAGTCAATATATACTTCATAATAAAATCCCATAAAATCAAGTTTTCTTATTTGATGTGTAAGGAACAAAAGCCGCCAAAAATTATATAAAGAGAAAATGATTATTCCGAAAAATCATTTTTCATACTTAGTCAATATTGCACCTCCGCTAAAAAATTTCTGGATCCGCCAGTGCACGTAGGAACCCAAAAATCTTACCCGAAAATATTATCAAAAATAATTATTTAAGTAAAAAAAGTTGTGAAAAAAACAAAAAAATGAATAGTAGTTGCCATGGCAAAGGGAACCTGCTGGAAACACACAAAGCTTAATATGGCAAGGGCAACCACTATTCACGTGAATAGTAGCTGCCCTAGCCCCCCCCCCCCTTGCCATGGCAAGGGGCAAACTGCTGGAAGTGCTCTTAGAGCAACTCCACCCATTTGCCCCTTGCCATGGCAGGGGGGGGCCTAGGGCAGCCACTATTCACATGAATAGTGGTTGCCCTTGCAAATAGTAAATTTTGTGTTTCCACCCATTGCCATGGCTAAGGGCAATTACTATTCATTTTTTTTTTGTTTTTTTCACAATTTTTTTTACCTCAATAATTAATTTGGATAATATTTTCGGATAAGATTTCCGGGTTCCTACGTGTCATGACTATTCATAATCGGATAAAATTTCGGGATAAGATTTTTGGGTTCAATTTTCGGATGAATTTCAAAATTCAAAATTCAGATAAAAATTTGGGTTCAAATTTCGAATGAATTTCAAAATTCAAATTTCAGCTCAATTTGGGTTCAAATTTCGGATGAATTTCAAATTTCAGATAAGATTTTCATCCAATCAAATCAAGCCACGTGGCATCTCTATCTTTCCAAAATTTTCTATATAACCAAAGGCTCAGCTCATACCTCTCACACCACATCTTTCTATATTTTCATTTCTCTGTGTTTAGAATTCATACTCAATTCATTCTCAATGGAAGATTTTAGGAGAAGCTTGGAGAGGCAAGAGCGAGAAAGAAATGAGAGAAACCGTAGAGCAGATGAAATCAATGAGTTGCAGAGACAAGTAGATGAACAAGTTGTCATAGCAGTGGCTTTGCAAGATGAAGAGAACCAAGGTCGCCGCCATGGTTCACAAGTCGGCCGCCGAAAGAATGTGGACAGACATAGGCATTCTCAGGGTAAGAATCTTTTGAAGGATTATTTTATCCCAACTTCTTTGTACTCTAATGTTGATTTTCGAAGGCGATTTAGAGTGCAACCCCATGTGTTCAATAAAATCATGCATGATATTTGCAATCATGATGCATACTTTGTTCAAAAGTGTGATGCTACTGGGGTTTTGGGACTTCTTCCGGAGCAAAAGCTTACTGCTGTTATACGAATGTTGGCGTATGGAGCATCTGTTGATCAGGTGGATGAGGTTGCCCGGATGGGGAAGTCAACTACGTTGGAGGCTTTGGTAAGATTTTGTAATGCGGTTGAAACTCTGTACACTAGAGACTACCTACGTAGACCTACGCCTAGGGACCTCCAACAACTTCTACAAAAAGCCGAAGCTCGAGGATTTCCAGGAATGGTTGGCAGCATCGACTGCATGCACTGGCAATGGAAGAATTGCCCAACTGCTTGGCAAGGTGATTACGGAAATAGAAAAGGCCAAAAAAGTATCATCCTTGAAGCCGTTGCTGGCTTCGACACATGGGTTTGGCATGCCTTCTTTGGAGTTCCTAGATCCCAAAATGACCTCAACGTGCTGGGTCAATCCCCGGTCTTCAACGAGGTTTTGAGAGGCCAAGGCCCCAATATCACCTATGAAGTCAACAATACAGTCTACCAGACGGGATATTATCTAGCTGACGGCATCTACCCGAGGTGGACCGCATTTGTCAAATCCATTCCAAATCCCCGATCCCAGAAGGAAAAATTATTTGCTACATATCAAGAAAAATACAGGAAAGATGTCGAAAGGTGTTTTGGCATCCTTCAAGCTCGGTGGTTGATTATTCGAGGTGCAGCCCGTATGTTTGATGAGCAGGTCCTCAGAAGCATTATGATGACTTGCATCATCCTCCATAATATGATTGTGGAGGATGAATATGATTATGAAGCTGAAGAGGTCTACAAATCGGATCCCATGAACATGGCTTTGACACGAATTTATGAAAGGCCCATGGGGCCAAATGGAGAACCGTTTGAACCGGAGCCGTTGGTTAGGGATGGTTGTTTCATGACCAGTATGATAGATCGATATCAAGAGATGCAATCTTCGTATGTTCATGAAAGGCGTCAACGTGACTTGATGGCGCATCTATGGGCGGTGGTAGGCAATGAAGATGAATGATGGAGCATAGATGCTTTGGTTATGTTTTATTTAGTTATGGTTTGGTTGTGTTGTTTTTTATTTATTATGGTTTGGTTGTGGTTTTTTATTTATTATGGTTTGGTTGTGGTTTGCTATTATTATTGTGGTTTGTAGTTTTTTTTATTTTAATTATGTTTTGTTTGATGTATGGAATATGTTGAATAAAAAGGTCTTTTATTGAATGCTTTGTTTATTAAATAAAGAAATCCAATACAAGTCATTAAGAATTACTACTACTAAAATAAAAAACATGAATTACAACAACTTTAATAGAAAACATGAAAAATACAAATACATAAAAGGTATGCCAACTAATTTAATGGTTTTCATCATTTAACCAATCCGTGTTGCTAGGCCTATCATCTTGGAAAAGTCTTTTTCTTCTCAGAACATCCCTGCGTTCTAGCTTCCAAAATTGTTTTGTTTCAGGGGACATATGGCTTGTATCCATCGCCATGGTTTCCCGATCCGTCTTCTCCGTATCTTTTTTGCGCAAATACTCCATTTCTCGTGAAAACTCGGCTTGAATTGCCATCTCGTTATCTTGACGTTTCTGCTCCAGTTCAATTCTTATGGCATTTTGCCTTGCAATTTCCTCCAAAAACTTTGAATTACTATTACTTGAATTACCCGCTTTTTTTGCCTTCGCAGCCTTTCGGCCAATGGGCCTCGGCTCCTTTTCGATGGGTGAGTCTTCACTCATAGGGGAATCGAGAGGTGACTCCGATCTCATTGAATCACGGAGTGGTGTCTCATTTAACACAACGGCGGGACCCGTGGGAATTATTATGAAGCGTTTGCAATATTTCACAACATCCCAACATTCATGATGGTTGAAACTTTTTTTGCCACCCCCGGTTGCACCGAACCACATCTGTGCTTGAATCATCTATTTAACAAAAAAAAAAAGGAAATGCAAGAAATATTTAAAATATATTGGATATGCAAGTAACCAAAAAATGAACAAATGGAAATGCAATTAACCTTGCAAATAAATTGGAAGTGCAAGAAATATTAAGAAACAATTGGAAATGCAAGAAATATTAACAACATATTGAAAATGCAAGAAATATTAACAAAATATTTAAAATGCAAGAAATATGAACAAAATATTTAATTTGCAAGAAATATTAACAAAATATTGAAAATGAAATAAATATTAACAAAATATATAAATTAGGACATTAAACTTAATAAAACGAAAATTACAAAATACTTACCTCGTTAGTACGATTTTCCCCGCTTCTACAGTTTTCCATCGCTTTTGGCAACGCATCTCTCCATTTTCCCAACTCTTTATTTAGAATTTTCCACCTACTAGATAATGCCATTTCCGTACGAGTAGACCCCGGAATTTTTCCGTACGAGTAGACCCTGGAATTTTTTCACAAAATTCGGCATGAATTTTTTTCCACATATGAAAAAATTTCGTCTCATTGCCTGTCACGGGACAATGACAAACTTGGAGCCAAGCCTCACATAAGGAAACATCTTCCATGGTGCTCCACGCCCCTCCGGTTTCGATAGAAGAAGCCATAAAAATAAGAAGAAAAAAAATACAAGGTTAAAGAGAGGAAAATGTTGAATAAAGAGTGAATAATAGTAGAAGTAGAATAAAATGTATAAGGATTGGTGTTGAAAGTGAAGGGTATTAATAGGTATTTATAGAAAAAAAAATTCAGAATTTTTTAGTATTTTTTTTTTAAATTTCGATTTTTTTTCATAATTTTATTGCCAAAAAATCGCCAGCCGTTGGATTGGAGGAGAGATGCAGATCGGAGCGCCCAGGTTACGACACCTGTCTTCTAGCCGTTGGTGATCGCGCAGGGCTGACGTCAGCACGACGTCAGCGCAAGCGAATTCAATTTTTTTTACCGTTTGCGCGTGCAATGCACGCGCCAACGTTAAAAAAAATTGAATGCGCTCGCTGACGTCATCTTGACGTTAGCCCAAACCGAGTTTTGGACCTCAGGCTGAACTAGCCTTCGGGCCAGCCCGACTTGCTGGGACCCGCACCTTGCCCGGGCTTGGGCTCACCATTGGAAACTCCTTTTTTGGCTTTTCTCCCCCCAACCTTGGGCTCAGCTCATGGCTGGAACTGCTCTTAGGAAACCCAAGCAGAGACATGGGTTTACAACGACGCCTCCGCCTCCTTTTTCTTCTCGTCTTCTCTTTATTAGATTTTCTTCTATGATGCTACAATCTTATCACTTATCCCACATATTTCAAGCGATCTTATCATTTACTCTCTCTCACTCTCTCTCTCTCTAAAATAGGAACAAAAAAGAAAAAGGACTTTGAATAGAAGGTTGGTGGATTTGAAGAGAAGGATAAATCATAAAAGAAAAGGATCTTTTCACCATAATTCTTTTTTTCATTTTCTAGTTATTCCTTAAACTCAAATTTATTTATTTATTTTTTTTTTGTCTCTATCTCTCCGTTTGTTTTTGTTCTTGGTAAGAATCCCTTATTTTCTCCATTTCTCTATCCAATTCCCTTTTTTTTTTTTTGTGAATTTTGTTGATGAGTTGATCTAATCTAATCTCAGTTGTTCTGGGTTAATGAATAATATCAAATGTTCGATGTTAGTCTCAACATAAATAATTGATTCTTTAATTTGATGCTTTTTAATTTTAATTTTGTGTCTATTTTAGTAATTGTTTATGATATCAAATAATGAAATAAACACTAAAATTTAATTAAAAAATTGAAATCCAAGAGTCCTGTCTGGTCTAGCAAATTGATGTACCAAACAACTGATAGGACTTAAAGTCCAAGCCAATCCAAGCTAGCCCAACCCAACACTCAAAGTCGAATCCTAACCAATTCAGTCCAACTCACCAAACAGACCGTAGAGACTCCAGTGAGAGTATGAGAAACCTTGTCCCTGGTTGAGCTTTCAAGCTTCAGAACTTACCTTTTTGTATGACTGAAAATTTGGATGGACTATTTCATAAGGTACCTCGAGTTGATTAGAAAACATGATAAGAGCTACATCAACATCACAGAGAATAGAGAGTTCATAGGCTTTCTACATAAGCCCGTTTCTTCTTTTGCAGAAAGTGACTAGTCTATTAGTCGTATTCTCAATCCTCTTGATCTGAATTTTCACTCTTCCCATTCATTTAATTTATTCCAAAACTAGCTTTTACAATTCCTTTTAACTCTTGCAGCTTTCCGTTTCTATTTTGCTATTTTGGGAAACTAGGTAACAGGGTAATCCTGTGTTACTTGTTGCAGGTAAGGAGATGAGCTTGAACATCTGTTGGAGATGATGACGATGATATGGATGTGGGGGTGTTTAAGATAATTAAGCACCTGTCATGTCAACCAAAGTGTCAAATATTGCCTTTTGTTAGATCGAGAGGCTGTGAAGGCTGGAGGAGTGCTGCTGATATGGTTGAGAATCTCATGGCACAGAGGTTCTTGATGATATTATCATCAACTAATCCGATGGGCTTAATTGAGTTTTGTAGTTGGTCCTTCCGGTAAAGCCAGCCAGCCTTGCTCCTCCATCACTACTTGAAACTTCCTAGTACCGACTCTTCTCTATCTAATCCACATAGCACACAAAGCAGTTATAAAGAATCTGAAGAAGAAATGTAGAAGAATGTAGAAGATATCCCTGAAAGAATGTTCTAAAAGCCACCATGGAATTGAAAAAAATAGAGGTTATCTAACTCGAGTTTTGTCACTGTCATGGACCAGAGTTTTATGTTTATCATGTATCTGATTGAGGATATATATATATATATATATTATTATCCATAAAGAGAATAGAATTGAAGATTGGTTTGGTTTCCATTCAGAAGCTTAGCCATATCATTATTATGTGAGCATGGGTTGCAGGATGTGGGATAGGCCTCCTGACTCCTTTTGGGTCATATACCTTGAGGAACAAGCTAGGGTTTTTAGGCCCATAACTATTGGTCGGTAACTTTTGTCAGCTCCAAATTGAACATTTACCAATTTTTCTTCACTGACAAGATGGGGAAATGAGGCTAAAAAACTGAGTTTTACAAACACTAGCCCAAAAAGTTCATGCAAAAGGTCGAGCATGTACTTGGAGTCAACACAGTCAGGGAAAATTTTATAGTAAATTTGGCTTACCCTCTCCAAATTGAATTTTTCTTAATTGCAATTCATCCCTTACTCTGTTATTCCTATTAATAAAACCCATTTTTTACAAGTAAAAATCCATGACTAGGATCCACCTCATCAAATTACCTTATCAAGCTCAAGATTTGATTTATTGTGCTGATTCCCAAAATACCCCTACATATTTGCAATTGTTGTTTTCTCCATTGATTTTGCTGAATATATACTTTGAACATATTTGTTACAATTCAATGTCATTAATATTCAAATGGTGTTTAAATATATATATATATAATTTGATTAAAAAGAAGAAATTGATTTATTTTTTTTATTTTTATTTTTGGTGAAAGAAATTGATTAATTTCCATAGCTAATAAATAAGATATAAACACCTTAGGGGAAGAAGGCCATTTGCATTCAAGAAGTTGAGTATCTGAACTTGTGGGTCTCTTTGTGGAAGCCAGTTGCGTGGACTTGCTGCAATGTCGTGACTTCAGAGATATCACCTTCAAAGATCCTGCTATGGACACTTAGCTTATAAGATGAATGCATATGATGCTTGTTGTTATTGTAACTAATTATTTAGAAACATATTTCAAGGTGCAAAGAATTAAATTGCACCTCAGTTGATTTTCCATTTCTTTTACTTGTGACTTGCAACATAGGATTTCTTGTTGAATCTCCTGTAATTGATAAGAAATGAATCAATTTTCATGTACTTAAAAAAGGTATTAATCTGCCAATCAACTGCTTGCTTTCATATGCTTGACCTCAAGTCAGTGGCGGCGCAAGTTGGGACAAGAGGGGTCACACGACCCCTTGGGATGCCAGAAATCCGGCCATGGACTCAACCGACGACCCCTTGGCCGTTATTTGAGCGACCCTTTGTGTGCAAGTGCTCGATGAAAGTCCCCTATGAGCTTGCCTTGAGCTGCTCTCTAAACTTCTTCCAGACGCATCTGCTCTGCTTTGGCAGCACCACGACTTGAATTTTTTTTGGGTTGCAGAGGTAGCGAAGAAGATGATGTCGTGAAGATGATGTTGGTGATTTGCCCTAGCTTTGCCTCATTTTAGTTGAAACTCACCGTTTCACTAGTTGTAGGTTTTAAAAAAAAGTCTGGGCTATGTATAAGTCTGGCCCAAATTTTTATTAATAACTTGTAGGTCTTTTGAAAAAGTCTGGCCCAAATGTTTATTAATAAAACCCTTTTAACCTTTTAGTCTATATTCAGTGATATATTTAACTAATATATTAGTACAATAAAAATTTATAAAAATTTATAAATATATTATTTTAATTTTTGTATACATGTCGTACTCATATCCTAATTTTTTGAGAATTGAATAAGTGTACTATCTTTATGCTTTTTAGTATTTTTTTTTTTATAAAAAAATTTGGACACTTTCACACTGTGATCCCTTGGACCGGGAATCCTGGATTCGCCACTGCCTCGAGTTGATCAGAATCAGCACTGATTGGGCTGCAACCATCAAAATGACACGGAAAATTGTCAATACAACGTTTATGTTTATATATATTCCTACTTTCTATTATGTTGCCGTAAATTTTATCTTCAAAGATAAGTACTGCTGACAATTTTAACTCTGCAAATTGTCGGATCAAAATGAGAACATCACATTATATGATAAAATAATGGTTGAAGAGGTGTGTTAAAATGTGTGGTTTTTTGTGTGTTTCCCGATTGTGATCCATATATATATATATAGATTTACGTACTTAGTGCTAGCTTCTTACCTCTGTTATAAAAAATATAAAAAATATAGTTTTCCTTTTCCGTAAAGCCAAATACAAAAACATTTATATTATAAATAACTTATAAATAAATTGGAAAGCTTTTAAGGTACAATGAAATTTAAGAAAACAAAATAAATAATAAATAAGAAGGTGAGTTTGGTACGGTGAAGCACGTCAAAGACGTTGTCCTAAAGCCTTTGTAGCCTCCCTACGTGCAGGTACTGACGGTCTACAAGACTCCAAGATACGACCCCTTGTACATAAACTCAAGATTCGATATGAGTACGTTCATAAACGGATATAGGTATCCAAGTCATAGAACCAATGCCAAAATAATAATATAAAGTAGAGAATATATATAAAAGTAGAAAAGGAGAGAATTAGCTTGTGGTGGTGATTGTGGTATGTGATATTCTGATGGTGTACTGTGTGTATTTCAAATGTGAAGGAGGAGTGGCCTTTTATAAGCATCCAAAACATGTAACCTTCACCAACCATAAAAGTTCACCAACCAAAAAATTAAGGCATTCACCAACTAGAAATAAAACCTGAATATTAAATATTTATAACCCCCACAATAAATAAAATAAACAGCCAAAATAATTAAATAAATAAAATGGTTAAATTTTTAAAACCTTTTTAAAATTCCAACAACCTCTTGATTTGCAAACTTTATAATGGTAAAGAAAGAAACCAAGAACAACAAGCATCAAACAAGAGAAGGAAAAGAAAAACCATTAGCACAAACACCATATTGATGATGACAAGTTCAATACATAATCAGATGATGATCTCCTTACTGTCCTTGTTCATGCCCAAGAAGATTAACATTGTAACATCCCGACCCAAATTTAAAGGATTCAATACTTTGATTAATTTAATAAATTATGATATTACAATTTTGCCCCCGGAGTCGGGGTAATTTGGTTATTTTTTAATCCAAAAGGATTTGGGGGAAATGAATGGTACTATTGTGTAGATCGTACTGAGATGAGTTTGTAGGCACGTAGTGGGCTCGAATCGGAGTTATAACGAAGAAGTTATGATATACGAAAGTGCAGTGGCACAACCGTAAATATTTCGAAGTTACGATCTACGGAAGTGCCGGAATTTGCAGAAATCCGGCCGATTTTCTACCCATTTTTCTCTTCGCTCGTTCGGACGTTTTCGGCCACCAAATCTTGCAATCTAAATATGCTTTTTCCTCCTCTCGATGTGCTATAGCTGCTGGTTGGGTTATTTAGGATTAATTTCTGTGTTTTGAAACGAATTTAAGCAATAGAAGATTTTGCCGGTTTCGGCACTTGATTCCGGCCACTTTTTGGGGTTGGTCCAAGAATAAAAGTTGCTCCACTCAATGTCATGATCATGTAGGTATAAGTCTTGACTTGTGATTTGGAGATTTTCATATCTTCGGAATCACTTTGGACACCCACACGCCGTCGACGTGTGTGCACTATTTGGGTGTTCCTCTTGGTCCTAAAATGATCTCTATGTCATACAGAGCATGACGGTATACTTGGATTTAAATTTGGTTATCGTTTGATTGTCGATCGGATATTACATATTAGGCGTTATCAGGGTTTGATATGTTCGAACCGTTAGATCGACTTCATTTTAATATATATGTTGATCCAGACATCTCTAGGATCATGTAGGAATTCTCGGATCGTGAATCGGAGTCCTGGATGCTCTGATTCAATAACTTAAAGTTTGCGTGAAACAATAACAAGTTTGGTGTAGTGGTTTGTGAATGAGCCCTCCCCCTTTGAGGGTTAAGGTTCGAGTCCCTTCAATGACACAAAATGTTCTATTTTTTTAAAGGTGAATAAAGGGCAACAAAGTTAGCAGGTGATGGTTGGCCGGCGATGGGCGATGGGCAAAGGGTGGCGGGTGGCAGCTAGTCGGTGGTGGTGGCAACGACGGCTGGCCGGAGGCAACGGTGGCTGTTGGCCAACGGTGGTGGAGGTGGCTGGCCAGCCGGTGGCGGTGGTGGATGGCTGGCCAGCAGTGACGGTTGGCCGGAAGGAGATTGCCAGAGGTGGACCTATGGCATAGTGTACTTGCCTTAGAAGGAGTGGCATTGTGTGTAATTTTAATTTTTTTTTTATTATATTATTGTAAAATTAGGTATTACTTTTTAATCTTTGACTTTATGCTAATTAGATGAAATTGTATTCCTATTATCCAAATTAGTAAACTATATTGTGTTTTAAAACTAAAATTCCCTATTTTCTATAAGTTTAAGTGGTCTCTTTGTGCCTTGTTTTCGTTTACATAATATAAGTTATCATTTTTTATAAGTTATCATTTTCTATAAGTTATCATTTTCGTTTACATAATAATTCAATGCTTACAGATTGACCACATAAGCAAAGACAAATTTTTATTGTTTATTCCAAATAGTTTATTTTTATTGCTTATAGCAATTTCACAAGATAGGGGCAGATTGGTGATTGTCATGGTCTATATTTATTAGTTTTTTTCTTTTTTTATTCAATTGGGTTGGGGATTCGAATTTAAGGACTTCTTCCAACGTTAAAAAGATAAGTACCATTAGACAAAGAGATAGTTTCTATTCCAACATGACTAGATCAATTATTAGTGTTTGGTTGCTTCTGAAAGCAAATTTCCATCATAACTTATTCTCCCACATCGAAAGAGTGCAGAAATAAAAGCTCACATGGGTGTATAAAATGCAGCCAAAACAAAACGGGTAATCTATCTTTGCGCTTGGGGCAATGACGCAGCTAATGAGGTTCTAACCGAGGCGCGTCTATTGCTGGTTGAAAACTATTTCCAAACCCCCTCTTAGGCCTTGGCTCAGCCTTGTGCCTTCGAGAATTTCTGCAAGGGCTCCCTTCAGGGTAAAGCCCTACAAATTCTAGTTTGAAGTTTTTTATAGCCCTAATTTACCCTCTAATTCCAATTGTTGATGTTTAATTTAATTGGGTTCAATTTCTTTATGGATGATCAAAATTTCCTGGAAGATAATTCTTGTGTGCCTTGGGATATTAAACCTAGAAATCAAATGCAATATGGTAATTGTATATTATCATCCAAGGCTTTTTATCATAAAACGTCTCTGATGTTTGCGAAACTATCAAATTGCATCCTTAAAGGTTTTTTCTATCACTTGTGGTCTCTAATGTTAATATGGGTGCTCTTAAATAGTTCATCCATAAAAAAAAATCGCTAAATTCCCATTTTATGAGGGATATAATCATCAAATCAATCCCTTTTGACCTCTTCAACGCCTCAGACCCATTTGCCACCCAATTTGGAACCATTTCCCTCCATTTCTTGTTGGAATTGGAGGGCAACTAAAGCTGTAGTTCCATTTTCACATGCTAAAAGAATGTCTTACTTTGGACGAAGAACAAGCGATGAAAATGGAAGGGAAGAACATGACCAAATTGCACTATAAACAACATACGTTGAACAAATTGAATAAATTAAACTACGAACCATTGTGAACAAATTGAACCAACTGCATACATCAAAAACCACTTCCATACATAAAAAATCACTTTCAATTACATCATCAACTACATTCAGTTCCATCACATTAACTCCTACAAGACTTCCATAAAAAATCACTTCCATACATACAAAAATCCTAGACCACTTCCATAAAAAGCCACTTTCAATTCCATCACTTTAACGCCTAGAAAGCTTCCATCAAAAAACAATATCATACATCAAAAACCTTAAACCACTTTCCAATTACAGTTCCATAAAACATCATCTCAAACTCTCCATGGCCTTCCTTTCTTTGTTGGAGACTTTAATTTCCTTCTTTGGACAGTTTGTGATGTTGAGGCTTGCTGGGATGAAAAATTGTGTGCAGTAGGAGGTTGTGATCCCACTTGAGATGATGGAGAGGGTTGTGAAAACCTGACAACTGCTAGAGAAGGTGAGAAGGTAAAAGGGAGTTGATTTGACGATTATATCCCTCATAAAATTGGGGATTTAACGATTTTTTTGATAGAGGGACTATTTGAGAGCACCCATATTAACGTTAAGGACCACGAGTGATACAAAAAAATTTTAAGGATGCAATATGATAATTTCGCAAACGTCAGAGTCGTTTTGTGATAAAAAGCCTGTCATCCAAATATAGCTTGTCACATTTTCTTTTTATCAATACAGTAGGAGGAATTTTGAACTTCAAACTTTGTCGGTAATAAGAAGAAAAATATCAATAAATTAAGACCTAATTGGTTACTCTATCACGTTTCGACAACTACACTGGATCAATTTTAGCCATATTTAAAGCCGAAAGGCCTACAAATTTAGCATTAAGGGGGACCATGTAGCAAGGTTCTAAGTTATACAAATGGTTGTTAAAGTATCCAAATCAATATTTATTTTTTTTATTTTATGAATATCCTAGTTAATATTACACGTGCCACTAACCATTACTAGTTTTAAAAGGAACCTAGTTAAAATTACATTCTCCAGAAATAAAAATTTGTCAAACTTTCACCTTGAAAATTCCAAGTACTTAAAATGAACCATATTTTGCACTTAGTGTTTTCACTAAAGTAAATATTCACTGCTGTCCCTTTGGCCTTTGTCCCAAAAATAAAAAATTCACTGTTGTCCCACATCGGTGAAGTCCAAGTTACTCTTTCTACATCATAGGGTTTTGTTGACCCAAAAAAAGAACAAACATCAAAGGGTTTCACTATTAGAGCATCTATAATGAGTCTTTTAAATCACATTTTTACACAAATTTTATGGTGGATTTGGAAAAATACAACTCCAGAAGCTTCTAAATCTGAGGAAAGAGAAAAGAATCCTAGTGACTCCCTATAATTTAATGGGGCTTTATTTTATGATATTTTAAACCTTCAATTAATGCTAACTATTTTTATATAATTTTTTTAAATAGAAGTGGGCTAATTAAAAGAGTTATATCTTTTAGGACTCGCTAAATTAGAGAATATGATTGAATTGTGACAAAAAAAAGAAGAATGATTAGATTAAAAAATTTATAGAGAGCTCTTAAAATAGCTTTCATGTGTTCTTTGCTAAATTTGAACTTAAAAATAAAGAACGCAATCATTTCAATAATTTCTTTTTATCTTTTTTTAATTTTTCGGTTTACAACAATCATTTTTAGTTTTCACAGCTCATTTCCAATGACGTCAAGCTGTCCCTGCCAAAAGTCGCCACTTAAAGCAGCGCCATCTACGCAAACCTGTCTCCCACTTGACACGTGTCGCATCCAAGTGCCAAGCGTCCGATCTGTCAATCCAAGTCAGCACCTAAATTGCGCCCCTGATTGGTCAGTCCGTACGCACCAAAGCCCGAGGCGTTTTCACGCGCTTAGACTCTCCTACTCTCTTCGTCTTACTTGTCCAGTTGTCACAGCTCACGTGTTGAACGTGTGTCTAGTCGCCGCGTGAGGCCAGCTGGCTGACCTTATCCAATTTGTTATAAAGTGCTGATATAGTCACCAGCAGAGTACACCATACCATCACCGGCGTCGTGTTTTATTGGCTTAGTTCAACGCTTTCACGTGCCAGTCTCCACTCTCATTGGCTCTTGGCGTGGGCTGCCGGGTGCTCGTATAATTTCCCTTGGATTTGTTCCACGTTTACATGGAAGGCAAGTTAATTTTTTCATTAAGTTTTTGCCTAATTAATCCCTAACACACCATTCCGTGAATAATGATAGCCCTAATTTGCCCAATTCAATTTGGGAAAGAAAATTGCAGATGTCAAACAATGATATATGTAAATACATTGAAACCCTAGAGAAAACTTGTGAGTTTGGCTTCCAACATCAAACTGCACCAAAATAAAGCGTCATTTCTTATTGCTTTTTAACACACAGGTCAGTTTCAATATTCTTCTATAATCATGATCTCTTTATCATTTCTCAAGATTAGGGTTTTTGAAGAATTGGGTTATTGTTTTTGTGCCCTTGCAGTATCTGGGTATGGTTTATATTTCATGTTTTTCATGGTTGAGTGTCAATAGATAGCATTTTGGTTTTTATTTTGGGAGTGTGCTCTGTTTTTTGTGTTCATGATAATTTTGTACAATGTGGCTCTGGTTGCCGCAGATCTGAATGTGGTATCTAAGTGTACCTGTTTTTGGTTGCTCTGTTACATTTTGTGGAAAAGCTGGGTTCTTGACAACATTCTGTGGTATAAGTTAACCCACTTAGAGGGAAAAAGAATCTTGGGCTTTTTGCATCTGTAAGATTAGAATATGTGTTGGATATGTCAGAAGTTTCTGTTGTTTTCAGAATGAGAATCTTTGTTCTTTCGGTTTCTTTAGTTCTGTGTTTGATTTTCACTGCATTGAACCATGTATGGCTCTGGCTGATTCTTGTTTTTATATTATGTTTTTTATGGAACGTTTTACCTTTCGTTTTTCTGTGTTATTTATAATATGTAGGAGTGGATTAGGATTGTTGTTTTTTTGTTACTGATGTGAAATTGATGGGCTATATGCAGATTGTGTGATTTTGCTATTTTGAGTGGAAAAGAGTCTTGTGAGATTATCCATTTATAAAGGTTGTGAAATAATGTCGAAGTCATACGTAAATCTTTTAGATTTGGCATCAGGGAACTTCCCTTCAATGGAGGGGAAAAGGAGACGGTTTCCGAGGGTGAATACAGCTCCGGGCAATTTGTCAGATCTTGATGATGATCAAGCACGTAGTGTGTCATCTGATCAGCCATCATCAATTGCTTCAGATCGGATGATTATTGTAGCAAACCAACTTCCTGTGAAAGCAAAGAGGAGAGAGGATAATAAAGGTTGGAGTTTCAGTTGGAATGAGGATGCTTTGCTATTGCACCTTAAGGATGGGCTACCAGAAGACATGGAGGTTCTTTATGTAGGGTCATTGAAGGTCTCTGTTGATCCTAGAGAGCAGGATGATGTGTCCCAGGTCTTATTGGATAAATTTAGATGTGTTCCTACTTTTCTACCTCCTGATATTCTGTCAAAATTCTATGATGGTTTCTGCAAGAGGCATTTGTGGCCACTGTTTCATTACATGTTGCCATTTTCAGCTGATCAAGGAGGCCGATTTGATCGATCTTTGTGGGAAGCTTATATTTCAGCTAATAAGTTGTTTTTTCAAAAGGTAGTTGAGCTTATAAACCCGGATGAAGATTATGTCTGGATTCATGATTACCATTTGATGGTGCTGCCAACCTTTTTAAGGAGGCGTTTTAATCGGATTAGGATGGGATTTTTCCTTCACAGCCCGTTTCCCTCATCTGAGATCTATAGAACTCTTCCTGTAAGGGAAGAAATAATTAAGGCTTTACTCAACTCCGATATTATTGGATTCCATACCTTTGACTATGCTCGTCATTTCCTCACTTGTTGCAGTCGGATGTTGGGCTTGGCATATCAGTCAAAGAGAGGTTACTTAGGATTGGAATTTTATGGAAGGACCATTAGGATCAAGATTATGCCAGTTGGGGTTCATATGGGTTGGATAGAGTCGGTGATGAAAGGGGCGGATGAGGAGAGTAAAATGAGGGAGCTTAAACAAAAATTTCAAGGGAAAACAATGTTGCTTGGTGTAGATGATACTGACATTTTTAAAGGTATTAATTTGAAACTTCTAGCAATGGAACAAATGCTGAAGCAGCATCCCAGGTGGCAGGGAAAGGCTGTGCTGGTCCAGATTCTAAACCCTGCTAGAGGTAAGGGGATAGATTTAGAGGAAATACTTGCAGAAATACAAGAAAGCTGCCGGAGGATCAATGAACAATTTGGGAGACCAGGCTATGAGCCAATAATCCTTATTGACAGGGCAGTTTCCATTAATGAGAGGATTTGCTATTACAACATTGCTGAGTGTGTTGTTGTGACAGCTGTTAGAGATGGGATGAACCTTACGCCGTATGAATATGTTGTCTGTAGACAGGGAATAACTGGTTCTAAATCTTGTCTAAATTTCGATGGCCCAAAGAAGAGCATGTTAGTGGTGTCAGAATTTATTGGATGTTCTCCATCACTTAGTGGGGCAATCCGTATCAACCCATGGAATGTTGAAACAACTGGGGAGGCAATGAATGTCGCCATTTCAATGCTTGATTCAGAGAAAGAATTAAGACACGAGAAGCATTATCGGTATGTAAGTACACATGATGTTTCTTATTGGTCCCGCAGTTTCTTGCAAGACATGCAGAGAGCTTGTGCAGACCATTTTAAGAGAAGATGCTGGGGGATTGGTTTTGGCTTCGGATTCAGAGTTGTGGCTCTTGATCCTAATTTCAGAAAGCTGTCACTTGATGCTATTGTATCGGCTTATAGGAGGGCACAAACTAGGGCCATTCTGTTAGACTACGATGGTACTGTAATGCCCCAGAACTCAATTGACAAGTACCCTAGTCAGAAGGTAATCTCAATTATGAACACACTTTGTATGGACCCAAAAAATACAGTTTTCATTGTCACTGGAAGAGGGAGGGAGAGCTTAAGCAAGTGGTTTTCTCCCTGTCAGAGGCTTGGAATCGCGGCAGAACATGGGTACTTCTTGAGGTGTGCTTCTCTCTCTCTCTCTCTCTCTCTCTCAGGTCACTTGAATTTCAAATGTCAGAATTTATGGTACAATTTTCTTGAAAGCATAGCTTGTGCTTTTGCCAAGGATGGGAAAATATGAAAGAAAAGATGTGGGAGCTATAGTAAACTTATTGTTTGCAGTTGATTGATCTTAATTTATTTTCAAGAAGTGTTGAATAAGTTGTGCTAGGAGAGTGCTTAAAAAAGAACTTTTACTTTCACGAAATTTTAACACCAATTTATGAAACTTCTCAGATGGTCGCAAAATCAGGAGTGGGAAATCTGTCGTCAGGGTTTTGAGTTTGGCTGGATGAAAATTGTTGAACCAGTGATGCAATTGTATACCGAGTCTACTGATGGTTCTTCTATTGAAACTAAGGAAAGTGCTTTGGTTTGGCAATATCGTGATGCAGACCCAGGTTTTGGGTCCTCCCAGGCAAAGGAGATGTTAGACCATCTAGAGAGTGTCTTAGCAAATGAACCTGTTGCTGTCAAGAGGGGTCAGTTCATTGTAGAAGTAAAGCCTCAGGTATGTATCCATGAATCTCAACTTCTGCAATTCCAATAAACTTCTTCTACGCTTCCCCTCATTTTTCTTTTCTTTTGTGGTAATTCAGAGATATCTCTGTTCTTTTTGACATGATACATTTTCCCCCTATATGGTCCTTGTTACTTCCTCGTTTTTCTTTTCTTGTTTCAATTCAAATATACATTTAGGACATGTATTTGTTTGTTACTCTGACTTTTAACTGCCAGATAAGGGTCTTATTATTGATAGAAAACTTTGCTTTGATCTACTACCCTGCTGTCGTTTCCATTGCTGGCACGGACCATCATTAGTGTGTCTCATAAATTTTTCTTTGTAGACTTTGTTTTATTTCATGTATAAAGTTGAACAGTTATATCAATCTAGAGTCCAGAGAAAGATTTTTTTTTTTCACTTCTATTTGTTTTTTTTTACGATTCTAGGAAGTTAGTAAAGGGCATGTAGCAGAGAAGATTTTCTCATCAATGGCTGAGAATGGAAAACATGCAGACTTTGTGCTCTGTATTGGTGATGACAGATCTGATGAGGACATGTTTGAGATATTTGATAATGCTATGCTGAGAAGTATTCTCTCTCCCAATCCTTCAGTTTTCGCTTGCACGGTTGGACAAAAGCCTAGCAAGGCTACTTATTATTTGGACGATACAACGGAAGTGATAAACATGCTTGAATGTCTTCCTGAACCCTTTGATTCTTTGCCACCCGTTGAAGAAGGATATGAAAGCTCTCCATGATAAACTGAGTCAAATTTTGTTGTTTTTTCAATAACAGAGTTAGTATTTTTGAGACAGAAGTACAGATTAGGCAGGAGGCATCTTTACCATATTTAGGGTATGGATAGTGTATAAAGTTGGTAGTTTTTCCTATATTGCTTCCCCTTTTTTGTTTGTATATAGTTTTCTCAGCCAACGGATAACAGCAAATGATTGTTTGATCATTAAGTTGGAATGAAAATGGAAGCAAGAGGTAGCAATCTTGGGAGATTCTACTATTCAGAGTCTCATCATGTTAATCATCTTCATAAAACTGTCACATTAAGCTTTGCAATCTTGAAGAAGAATCCAATCTTTTACCATTTTTATTTGTGCACTCTGGCAACTGGAAAAGTTCAGATTTTGAAAGTGTTATACTACAGAGTATGTTAAGACTTGGCAGGAACTTAGAACATGCATCAAATTGTTGAAATGGTGCCTAGTGCTCCAGCTTGGTAGTTTCCACCGAATGTCCAGGGTTGAGCCCTCGGATTTGACGGCAGGCGTACTTAGAAAACCACCTACAGATGCTTCACGCCCAATTATTTGACGGCGGTGGGTTGAACACTAACAATGGAATTTTTTACAGAGGTTAACTTGAAAGTTTCAGTAGCGGCTATAAACTGCACCTGTAGATAATGCCACCCCAAAGCTCCTAGCATAACGTCCCCAATTTAATAAATATATCATAAAATGGCTTAAATTTGGAGCGTATGACAGAACAAATAATATCCCTGTTCTCAAACAATAGAATAAAGCAGCAAATAAACTTTTTTGAGAGAACAGAGGTCTGGTTCTCTATAATTAAACCATTTATATATTCTAGGGAATTAAAAGTTATGAACAAATATATAAATAAAAACACCAAATCCAAAATTTTTTGATCCTCTAATTCTATTATTGGTAACAGAATTCTGTTATGGTATCAGAACCAGGTTATCCATAAGAGCAACACATATGTGGTGGCAACATGCAAATAACATGACTCTGATACCACAATAGAATTGAAGGAAGCCACAATTAGTTGACCATAGGCCAAAAAGTTATATCTTTTAAACTCTTATGCAAAACATCAATTTTTCCAATGTGGGACAAAAACATCACAACTACAAATCCTCAAGAGGCCAGCACAGGTATAAGACGGTGGATGATATGCAAATAAAAACAATCATCAAAATCCACCAGAACCTCCTATCAAAACGTCTACTTAATTTGGTTAAAAGTTTGAGGGTTCGATCTTTTGGCCTTAGCTAATGGTTTGATCAGAGGTTCTGGTCATTTTTTCAAGAAGAATTTCATGAGCTATAGCTGCCATGTTTAGAACAACACCTTGTTGTTGCACAAAGTGTATTTTCAGATTGCAGTCAAATTCCAATTGCTGGGCAGGCTCATCAACCTTCTAAATTCAACTCAAGCTTGGTCCACATAATAACTGAAATGAAAAAAAAAAAATTTCCCCTTAACTTCTTGCTCGTCAAGATTGTTGCCTTCCTCTTCCTCCAATTGGTTTTTCTCAACCCCACAGAAGTATATAATATACAATTTCAAAAGTAATATTAAAATAATAATAATAATAAAAAGGTTTCATATCCCACTAGAGGTGTCAAACGGGACGGGCCGGCCCGGCACGGCACGAGCCCAGCCCGTTTAAATGAGGCACGGCACGGCACGAGCACGAATATTAATGGGCCGTGCTTGGCACGGCACGAAAACTTGGGCCGGGCCGGGATCAAGAAATAGGTCCAATGGACCGGGCCGGCCCATGGCCCGACATGGGCCGGGCTTGGCCCGAGCCCGCTTCAAGCACGGCACGAGCCCAGGCACGAGCCCAAGCACGGCCCAAGCACGACCCATTTAGCATTTTTTTTTCTTCTCAAAAAGTCAAAATGCAATAATTTGACATCTAATGTCATTCTTTATATGTTTTTAAAATAAAAAAAAATCATAAACATATATTTGATGTCTTTCATTTTAGGGAAATTACTTGAGTCCTTAGTTAATTAAACATATCAACTACAAATTAATTAAACATATTGGACTTGATATCTAATCAATATATATGACATATACGCTTCTCCTATAATCAAAGCAAAACATTTCTTCACATATAAAATAATAAGTTGTTTAAAGATAAAAAGTTCAAGTGGACTTTGTGGAGTTGGACATTTTTTGCCCTCCGCCCTTTCATATTGTTTGAATGTTTGATTGATTAATGTTTTCAAATAATTCATAATTTCTTGCCTATAATTATATTTTTAATGTTTATAATTTGAATTATCTAGTGGAAAAAAAAAATCAAGTGAAAAAAATTCAAATTAAATGGGTTGGTTTTTGGGCCCGAGTATGGCACGAGCACGAGCACGGGCACGGCACGAGCCCGGCCCGGCCCGTTTGAATATGGACATGGGCTTTGGGCCGGGCCGGGATCAATGATTTTATTAAATGGGCCGGCACGGCACGGCACGATAAATTAAATGGGCCGGCCCGGCACGGCACGAAAATGTTAAAAGCACGAGTTTAAATGGGACGGGCCGGCCCGGCACGGCCCGTTTGACACCTCTATATCCCACATCGGCTGCAGCGGAGAAGTGCGTTGGGGAAGTGGCGTATAAAACGGGAAACCAAGCAAAAGAAATGGCATACCTTTCTCGGCCTTTTGGCTAAGATCAAGTGTAGTATCTGTTCTTATCAGTTTAATATCTGATACGTGGGTCAATGACTCACACGATATTAAATTAATTTCTTTAGGGGAGGGTCCGCTACAGTAGCTTGCTATTGGTGCTCTCGAGCGTCGCCCAAGTGTTGCACTATTGCATGGGCCTGGCGCACTCCATCAAATCTAGTTCAACTTTTTATTTATTTTACACTCAAATTTGTGTGCTACACTGCCAAAGAAATTTGAAAGCCATGCAAGGGCGGAACCAGAAATTTTTTAATGGGTGGGCTAGCTAAAGTTATTAGCTTAAAATCTAATTATAAATTTTTTTTGTACTTACATTTTCTATAGTTTTTCTAGAAATAAAAGTATACATTAAATCATATAAACCACATAATTGTAAACACAAGGAAAAAAATTGAAATTAGAGCCATATTATTTGCGAAAGGGTGAATTTCATTTAGAAAAATGCTTCTCTTTGGGAGACAAATTAATAGAAAAATTTTAAAATTGATGTTGGGATAAACTTTGACACCAAATACAAATGTGGAAGATCTCTTACTATGCATATTGGTGCTGAAAATGTATATTTATTTATTTATTTTCAGTTAAAATATAGACTATATGTATATTTAATTTGTTTTTTTCCCAAACTGTCCCTGGGCTACAGCCAAGGGCAGCCCTTGCCTTGGTTCCGCCAATGAAGCCATGTTCTCCAAGGGAGAATGAATATAAGGATAAAGGGACCATCTGTTCTTGATGGAGAGCGATGGGACTGGAGGAGGAAACGAGTTGGAGAAGGAAGAAGAACAAGAGGTTGATGATCAGTCTGTCAAGGAGAAAGTTTTTATGGTTACCACACAACATTATATGTTTTACGTAGAAAAGCGACTTGAATTGCTTTCAAGAGGATTCGACATTGCACCCTCTATAAGCAGAAAGAGGACTTGAATTGCATTCAAGAGGATTCGACATTGCAAGCAGAAAGGGAATTCGAATTTGAGTGCAACTATGGTCAGAATTTCATTGGACAGTAAAGTATTTAATATATTAAAGATAATGACGTATTTACAAAATACCGTCTCAATTCATCCTAACCGGCCTACATTATGAAAACATTTGTCAACTGATTACATTACTTTGTGACCCTTTTACAGTAAAACTATAACCAACTTTAAAAGAGTTCACAATATTTTTCCTAGTTTAGTTCAACTGATACTATATATATTCTCTCATCCTTTGCAAGAGAGAACAGCAATTAGCTTCATTGATTCGTGAAACTATACTTTTCCAACTGCTTCCTCTATATATCACATGACAAACAGAAAATTAAAACTCACAACTGTTAAGAAAAGAAGAAAAGCATGTCTATTTTCATGGCCAACAACATAAATGATTCAAAATCAAATAAATAACAAAGGCTGCAAGGCAAGTTATCTAAAAGCCTTAAGGACATCGAGTCAGTGGCACAAAGTTGCATCTGCGATGTCTGGTATGGATCCATTACAGAAGCAAAAACATAACGAACAATAGCATTCACCCTTCATCTTCTTCCTCAATTCATCCTCCAGTCGAGTTCAGATATGTCACAATGTTAGTAATGGTACATTCTTAGGGAGTTGAATGTAGCATGGTCATCCGTCTATCCACAACACCCAAATTTCAACATATTTCGTCAGAGATATGTAGAAAGCAACATAGTCTAAAGGATATGTAGTTTCTTTAGAGATATCTGAAAACTGCATCAAAGGGGAATAAATTCAAACACAAAAAAGTAGCATACAAATCTGAGTTAATTCTACTTTAACATCCAGAGAAAAGTAACCAAAAAATAACTTAGACAGAAGCCAATTAAGAAGTACATATTGAAACCGAAAATACGGGAGCAGAATAGAGCTAAAGCATAGTTCCAAACCCATTTGCTTAGGTATTCAAATATACATAGCTGCTTTATGTGCTCAAGGAATAGAAGAAAACTATACAGATCCGAACAAAGAAACAACTATTAGGCATATCACCTTGATTAATAAATGAAGATCATAGAAAGTTTAGAAACCAACGATGACAGCTAAAGAACCAATTTGTGATATCTTACTTAGAGTTAGGGTATTCATAACTTTCATTCAAGTCTTTAAGCTCTCCGAATAAGTTCGTACTTTCTACTATCTTGCCCTCCTTACAGAAACTTTGGATTACAGTCTTGTATGTTATCAAATCACAAACAAAACCCTTCTGGTGCATTTCTTGGACCAATTTATATGCCACGTCAGTTCTTCCATGTAAACACAGCACTGTCAGTCATCATTGCGTTGTAACTGACTGGTTTCTTTATGACCTTTATGTATTGTATGTGTACTCATTTGGATGATATCCCTTCTCAATCATCTCAAACCACAGCTTCGTAGCTTCCCCAATCCAACTCATTGTACAACCTCTATCCTTAAGATCATTAAAAACCCGTAAACCCTCGAACCCCTTTCCTTTCTTACACAGCCAATTGATTATACCTCATGATACATACAATTATCTGGGACACGGTTCTTTGCAATCAGGGTGTGGAGGAGTTTGGATACTCTAGTATACTGCTTCTCTCTTACAAAACCCAGAAATCAATTTATTGAATGCAGCATTTCAGGGACCAATCCATCTATCAAAGCCTGTCGAAGAAGTTTGTAACCTTCCAAAACCCTGTTATCAGCACAAAAAGCTTGAATGAGATACCTAACAGTCTCAACTCAACATCAGCTACAAACACCACATTCTATCATTTCTTGATACAATTTCCAAATAATCAGTCCTCCCAACCTTAAGGCAACCCGACAAATCCGCCTTCCAAGTCATTATAGCCGGGCACACTCCAGCCTCTTTCAACCTATAAAACACATCAATCGCATCCTGAATATATCTACCCTCACAAAGACACCGAATATAACTTTCTAATGAGGCAAGCTCAGGGCTAAAACTGGTATGTTCAAGAAAAGATTTTGCAGGATTGCAGACCTTAGTCTCCATTAAGGCACTGACAAGCGCTTTACACGAAATGGGGTCCAGTGAAAACCCATTATGAGAGCTCAACCAGAAGAAACATCTCAGCGATAAAAACACATTCTTTTAGAGCTTCAGAAGCTCGGTGAAAAACTGGGGATCAGAGAAATTGAAGAAGGGTACTCAGAGGGCAGAGTCTGCTCCCATGGGTTTGTTCAAATGATCTCACAAATGCGTTGGGCAACTTCAGTAAAGTCACATTCTTTGGTTTCTGTTGTATGGTATCATTTTTTTTTTCAGAGGTATTCAAATATACATAGCTGCCTTATGTGCCCAAGGAAAAGAAGAAAACTATACAGATCTGAACAAAGAAACATCTATTAGGCTTACCAACTTGATTAATAAACGAAGATCATGGAAAGTTTAGAAACCAACGACGACAGCTAAAGAATTTAGAGAGAGCAAGAAAGCGTTTGACAATGGCTGGTGAGAGGGGAGGGGGGTGGAGTCCAGGTTGATAACCGCATCAGGAATAAACTGCATTCGGCTTACCATCTATTAACTTAAATTGGTTAAAAAAGAAGTAAAAAAACCTTTAATCCCTATAAGCATAGTTAATATTAACTCAACAAACCTGCAACATTGCATATCAAAGACAGACCATACCATCATGTACTAAATAATCCAACACCAACACCAAAAGCCTCACTTTCAAACAGATATTTGCAATCAGAATCCAATATATACATACATAATTGCACACATACATACATATATATTAATAAAACTACGCATTTAAATAAAAAATTCAGTGCATACCGCATGCTTCCACAGTATTTAAGAGTATCGGGACCACTGTGGAACCTCTTCATAAAATGGCTACACCCTGTGCCATTGTTTCTCTCTGATCCGAAAACAAAGCCCTAACGTCTGTGCCCTCCCTCACCAGAGTTATGAAGAAAGACACGGATGGGGCATTGGCCTCAACGCTCTTGCCATCTGGGTAGAAATATGTAGCCCGTGTATAGCCACCGGCCACAAATGAATAGGACCCAATGTACTTGACGATTCCCATACCCTTGACGAGTGAGTACCCACTGATCTTAAACTCGTGGCACCCATTTGTGATATCTTACTCAGACTTAGGGTTTTTGTAACTTTCATTCAAGTCTTTAAAAAAAAAACAGCCTCTTACTCATTAACAAATTTCACAGGATTGGACCTTTACTCATAACACAATAAATAATCATACAAAGCACGCTGCAAAATGATCACTAGCCGTAAAATAATTGAAAGGAAGTGAAAAATCATTTATGCATTTCTAATTATTAGTAACTTACAGAAGTTTCCTGTAAAAAAGAAGTAACTTACACAAGTTACAAGGAACATCTCAAAAACAGTTGAAACATCACTTTCCTTCTAAGATCTCCCCCAGACAGTTTTCAACAAAATGGTTATCCTCCCAGCAAAGCTTATTGACCAGGGAATGACATATGCCTTTTTCCAGGGCATAACCTGTCCTAAACATAAATTCTAAAACAAGTAAAGAATCATCCAACCTATCTCTTTGTGTGAGACATTCAACCAGTCTTCCCAATGTGTCCTGCTTTGGTTTAAGTTTACTATTTAGCATTTCTATGAACCATTCCATTCCCTCTGCAGCATCTCCTTGATCACACAACCCAATGATGATATAATCATGAGTACCGACAATTGGTTCCAAACCTATATTCTTCATATCATTCCACAAACCTTTTGCTTCTTGTACAGCTCCAACCTGACAAAGCTTTTCAATAAGTGGGGTGAATGAGTAAGCTGATGGCTGCAAACCTTGAGCCAGGAGCTCTCGGAATAAGTTCATACTTTCTACTATCTTGCCCTCCTTACAGAAACCTTGGATTACAGTGTTGTATGTGATCAAATCACGAACAATACCCTTCTGGTGCATTTCTTGGAACAATCTATATGCCTCGTCGGTTCTTCCATGTAAACACAGCCCTGTCATCATTGCGTTGTAACTGACTGTGGTTTCTTTATGACCTTTATTACACATCTCCTTGTACAAGGTCTTGGCCTCTTCAAAATTATCAATCTTACAAAACCCATGAATCATTGTATTGTATGTGTACTCATTTGGATGATATCCCTTCTCAATCATCTCAAACCACAGCTTCCTAGCTTCCCCAAGCCAACCCATTGTACAAAGACCATGAATCATGGTCGTATACATGGCAATATCTGGAGCATAGCCTCTATCCTTGAGATCATTAAAAACACGTAAACCCTCAAGCCCCTTTCCTTTCTTACACAGCCAATTGATTACCCCCTGATACGTATAATTATCTGGGACATGGTTCTTTGCAATCATGGTATGGAGGAGTTCAGATACTCTAGTATATTGCTTCTCCTTACAAAACCCAGATATCAATGTGTTGAAAGCAGCATGTTCAGGGACTAGTCCGTTTACCAAAACCTGTCTAAGAAGTTCATAACCTTCTGAAACCCTGTTATCAGCACAAAAAGCTTGAATGAGATACCCAACAGTCTCAACATCAACATCTGCTACAACACCACATTCTATCATTTCTTGATACAATTTCCAAATAATATCAGTCCTCCTAACCTTAAGGCAACCCGACAAAGCCGCATTCCATGTCATTATAGCCGGGCACACTCCAGCCTCTTTCAACCTATAAAACACATCAATCGCATCCTGAATATATCCACCCTCACAAAGACACTGAATATAACTTTCTAATGAGGCAGGCTCAGGGCTAAAACTGGTATGTTCAAGAAAAGATTTTGCAGCATTGCACGCCTTAGCCTCCACGAGGGCACTGAAAAGCGCTTTACACGAAATGGGGTCGGGTGAAAACCCATTATGAGACCTCAACCAGAAGAAAAATCGAAGCGATAAAAGCACATTCTTTTGGAGCTTCAAAAGCTCGGTGAAAAACTGGGGATCAGAGAAATTGAAAGAAGGGTACTCAGAGGGTAGAGTCTGCTCCCATCTGGATTTTGTTCTAATAATCTTACAAATTTGTTGGGCAACTTCTGTAAAGTCACATTCTTTGGTTTCTGTTGTATGGTATCTGATTTGGGTATTTGGGTTTTGGCGGGCACGAGGGTTTTGGCGGAGGAAGATTAAGATTGAAGATGGAGCTCTGGCCATGAACCTTTTGCTCTTTCTAGCTATGAATTGAATATTCTGTGTCGATGTTGAAAATGATGCTCAAAATCACCGAACAAATGTTGGGAAAAAAAAGGTTCAAGTAGGAACTTTTACATACAATTAGATGGGCTTTGCTTTGAAGCAGAGCTGTGCAGACTGTGGAGGGAATCCATGGCGTCAATAAGCGAACCAACCAGTTGGAGCTGGGTATTTCGGAATCTATCGTCTCTGTCTACTACCCAGGACAGCGGCAGGCAGACGGCAGTATACGCCAACCCCTTATAGCAGAAACGACACGTAGTATATCAAGAGATGGAGCGGGGGAGGATGACAGGACCCAATTATTATCATTTTCAATGGTTCAAGTTTCAATTTTCGGATTAAGGAAAATTCATGGCGATTTGGACAATTTAGCCATAAAAGTAAGTAATGCTAATCATACGTAACAACAAATGCTTAAAACATACAAAGAAATCATATAAAAAGTGAGAACCAACCAACTGAGCTCAACAACAAAATGAACATGCCAGAGGCCCAAATAAAATGCAAAAGAACCAACAAGAAGTTAAAAGCCCAAAAGATATTAAGCCCACACAAGTCCAAACCAAGGCCAAGAAAGCTAACAAACCCTAACCAAAATTCAACTGAGCCGGCGCCTGAGACGACATCATCGAGATAAGTTGAGGGGAAGAGCTGCCACACCAAACGGGCATAAAACGAAAACATCACACTACCCACAGATCCACCCAAATACCTTAAAATCCCACATATTGCAAAGACACAAACAAGAAAAAAGAAGCCAGCGACAAGATGATCGTCACCTCCCAAATCAAACCTGACAAATCACTAGAACAAACATAAAAAATAAAACAAACATCAACATAGTAGAAGGAGATGGTGTAGGCACCCGAGAAAGAGCAAAAGCTCAAACTCTACACATCTTCAGAGTTGTGCGTGAGAAACCGCATTTTCGACTAGCCGAAGCAGCCACAAGGTGAAGCCAGATCAATAAGGAGGAGAAAATTTCGGTGGGAAGGGACGATACCATGACCATAGAGAAGGGATTTGAATGAAGTGTGTCGGGGAGATAAGAGGAAATGGATGGAGGAAGGGACAACTGAATACAAGGGATGAGACATAAATGGGGATTTGGGTAAATGAAGGAAGCCAAAGGAATAAAGCATCAGAGTTCAAGCAAAACTTGAGCAAAACACCCACAAAGGGGAGAACAAAACACCCACAAAAGGGGAGAGTAGAACACTCACAAAAGGGGAGAGCAGAAACACCCACAAAGAAGGGGAGAAAAGGGGTCGACAAGTCTCCACCAGGAGATCCACAAGCAACAGGAAGCAGGCTAGAGAAGAGAAACCAGAGGAAATGGGAGGAGGAGAGGACCTCCTTCCCCCCCCAGGTCGTGCGGTGCATAAGGGTTTTTTTCTCACAAAGCGTCGGGATTTCAAAGCTCCTTAACTTTTTAGTCGAAAAGTTGAGGTAGTAATGGGTTTACTTAAGTTTCAAACTTAGTCAAATTTTGGGAGAGAATCGTTAATACAATTAAAATCATGTTTGATGCACTCTAGGTTGGCACAACTAAATATATGTACATCCCAACTAGATTGGCACCTACACACTTATCAATCACTCTTGCACTTTACAACCTCAATGTACAAAATGATGTTAGCATTATGTTAGCCTTACATAACTCTTAACACAATCATACTTGAAAACTAGTTTTCTCTCAAAATTTGACTAAGTATGAAAAATGAACTTTTGAAATACTAATGTTTTCAATGATATTTTTTGCGGTTTATATTCCTTACATCTTAAATAATTAAACATGATATTTTAGTATAAAGTATACATTGACTTATTGAGGTATCAATATTGGTATAATTATATCTTATACTAAAATTGAATTTTCATATTTTGATTTGTTGGGAATTTGATTTTCTTGTATTTTTAATTGAATCCAAATGGGGGTTACTTCCTTATTTACATTGTAAACTTAAGTAAATGGAGTAATATAAAAGTAAATTAAAGTAAAAAAGACAAGCCTTTTACTTAAATGTTTGGGATGGAAATAAGGCAATAGACGGCCCTACTTGGGCCGAACTAATCTGGCCATGGGTGGGCCTACTCGAGCTAGATAGTGGGCTGCAAAGGTTTCAAATCTTAAATCCAAGCCCTAGCCAATCTTCGAATGAGCCAAACCGAGCGAGCCTAACCATCAGGTTGGGCTTTAGCCCATCGGGCCTCAGGCTACCCTTTTCAGCTCGTGGGCCAAATGATGATCCCTATAGCTCTTCCACCCATTGCTTGTTCCATGGCAAAAGGGGACCTAGGTTGAAAAAACCCCCCACACCAACAAAACCATACCTGGCAACTTGTGGGCTCCATCAAAATCAGGTAAGACCAACTCAAGTTGTTGCTGAAGGCACTGATGTTAGCAAATAAATTATTTTTTCCACCATTGGCGCGTACACGCATCTCACCCAATGAAGAAATCTCCAACAGTCATATGCGCCATGTGGCGGCTCTTGGGGCGTCCGATTCAATTTTTTTCTCCATCCAACGACTACCAATTTTTGTGTAATAAAAATTGAAAAGAAAATTGGAAAGAATTCTGAAATAAAATACATTGTTGTTGAAAGAGGTAAATTACCTTTGATAACTGAAACAATGTTTAAAAAATTGCCAATACCCCCCAAAAAAAAAAGAGTTTCATTTGTTGTAAAACAAGTGGATGCTATCTTAACCCATAAAGAAATAATGGTGCATATATTGAAAGGCAAAAACTAAACTGAACACAATTGTTGATGTTCAAAAATGAAAACTTAAAGGCCTCATTTGGTTCACGGAATGGATTTGAAGGGAAATCATTTCCCATGTCACTTTTCAGGGAATGGGAAATGGAAGATTCCTTTCCCATGTTTAGTAACGCCGGAAAAGTAACCGGGAGATATCACTTTATTTCATTTTCCATGTTTGTTTTGAGTAGAAATGGAAAACAAAGTTCGTATAATTTTCCAATTATACCCATATTCCATCAAATAAAAAAAGAATGCATTTAATGATGTATTGTAATTCAAATTGTTAATGGGGACAAAATGGTCATGAAAAATGTGCATTTAATATTGGCTCATTTTCCTAAACTTTCCCATAAGGAGGGAAAACAAAACCCAAGTTCGGAGGATGACTTTACTTTCCCCTTACTTTCCCATGTGCAAGACAACCATTTCCCATGCTTGGACTTACCAAACATGAGAAATCAATTGATTTCCCATCCCCAAGCCTCATTTCCATGAACTAAATGGGGCCAAAAGGGGAATGAATTCTTCAAGTGCTGCTTCAGTGTTCATTTGGCAACTTAGAGCGGATATGCATGACGAGAAGATCAATAAAAACCTTGGCATCAATGTGGTACTGACCCAAGTATCTCTTAAATTAAGTATGAAGTGACAATTTTTGCAGAGTAACACCGTGGTTAAAAGATTGATTACCTGGTAGAGATCAATGTAGAGATCTTCATAGATTGGTAGGACTTGGCATCTATATATATATGTTTATAAATATGTAGATAGGTTGTTTGCATTTGATAAGTTTTATTGAAAGAGTAAGCATCAAAAATGGGGCAGAGCCAGCGGCGGACCCAGGAATTTTTCAGCGGAGGTGCAATTCTTAAAAGCTAAAAGCTTTAAAAAAAAAAAAAAAAAAGACAACTAAATATCTTTATAATTTAAATAATACTAATGTTTAAATTCCATGAGCAAGATACAAAAAGTTAACAAGAACAGCTAAACTGCTAAAAAATTATAAAATTAAAAAGAGAGAGGAGGAGGGGGGTTGGGGGGGGGGGGGGGGGGGGGGGGGGGGGGGCGGTGGTGTTTGAAAATGGAAAAAACGAGTGAAAACTCATTTGGGGATGGGGAGTTATCGGGCAGCAGCTTTGCTGCCTCTTTTTCAGTTTTTTTTATAAATTTTTAAACTGAGCCAAAACGATCGTTTTGGCCAGGTTTTTAAAAAAACATAACTAGAACGACGTCGTTTTGACGTCGAAGTTGACGCGCGGTGGAGGAGGACAGCAGCAGCAGCAAGACAAAACAGCAGCCCCTTTGGGTACTTTCATCAAACAGGTTGCAGGGGTCAAATTTCCACCCTATAATGGAGGATTCCATGAATTGCAGGGGTCACTTGACCACCCTTGCTCCTCTGTGGATCTGTCCCTTGCAGCCTTGTGGAGGACAAATCACAATAGCGCTTCACTTGCGCATTTCATCGAACAGCTTCGGCGCATGAGCAGAGTTGCAGCTTCAGCAGCTTCTATGGAGTTTTCCAGCGACCGAAGGTGCAGGTGCACCTCCTTGCGCCTGCACAGGTCCGCCACTGGGTAGAGCACGGGTGAAAATCCCCGTGAAATATAGAAACTCAAAGATAAGAAACAAAGAACCTACTCTCGTATTTTGTTATTTCACATCACCACCTTTATGATTTTCTAATTTTGTTTGCCAACAAGGATAAAACTTGGCTCTCATCTCTTGCAAATAGCTTGGACAACCCCAGATCAGAAACTCTTTGGCATTTTATATCAAAATGTATTATTTTCTGCCTACAATCTTCATGGAGATAAGCCAACACTTGGGCTATATATGTCTAAGTTTAATCTTCTTTCGAGTTTCCCAATCTAATTCTATACCATTGGTATGCTCTGATCTCTTGAAAATCCAATTGCCTAAAGACCCATTAGTCATATATTAATTCATATAGTGTAGGCTCCCAACTCTTCCAAAACCTCGAGTTCCAAGTTTTTCCCTTGAAATCCTCTGTGGCAACTTGCAAATTCATCATGTGATCAAAACCTCATGATTATTGCCATTTCAAGAACTTGCTCAACAAGATTATTGCCTTCCCCTTCCTCCAATTTGGTCCTTCTCAACATCACAAAGTATATAATATACAATTTCAAAAGTAATATGAAAAAACATTATGACGTTTCATATCCCACATCGGCTGCAGGAGAGAAGTGCGTTGGTGAAGTGGTGTATAAAAGCAGAAACCAAACCAGAGAGAAAGCATACCTTTCTCGGCCTTTTGGCTAAGATCAAGTGTAGTATCTGTTCTTATCAGTTTAATATCTGATACGTGGGCCAATGGCCCACACGATATTAAATTAATTTCTTTAAGGGGAGGGCCCACTACGGTAGCTTGCTACTGGGGCTCTCGAGCGTCGCCCAAGTGTTGCACTACTGCATGGGCCTGGCGCACCCCACCAAATCTAGTTCAAAGTTGACATAAAATGAAATCTGTTGGGAGGTACTCTTGAGCTCTTTTCTGCAACATTTGTAGTATAAGCTTGACCTTGAGCGATCCCCATTTCTCCCTCTTGTGACTATCTCAAGAAGAACAAATCCAAAGCTATAGACATCCCACTTTGACAGTGACTATATTAGCAGCGGCAAGGCACCCTGGAGTTCCTAGCACCTGGTTGCCATCTCTTACAATTAGCTTCGACAGCCCAAAATCTGGGACTTTGGCATTGAAAGTTTCATCCAAGAGAATATCATGCGGTTTTATATCAGGGTGTACTATTTTCTGCCTACAATCTTCATGAAGATAAGCCCCTTTGGCTATATCAAGTATAATCTTCTTTCGAGTTTCCAAATCTAATTCTAGACCATTTGCTGCTCTAATATCTTGAAAATCCAATTTTCTAAAGACCCCTCAAGTGATATGTTCATATAGTGGATGAAATTTATGCAGAAAATCTAATCAACCTTACGAGGTTAAAATGGTGGTCTCCCAATTGTATCAACTTCAACTAGGAACGCCCTCATCCCCTGGCCCCTGTTATCCAACCGCTTTACTGCAATTATTGTGCTATCTGCCATAACTCCTTTGATCACAGAACCAAAGCCTTCTCTTCCAAGTTCTTCCTTGAAATCCTCTGTTGCAACTTGCAAGTCAACATATGAAAATTTCATGATGGGAATTCCAAGAACTTTGTCAATGGCGTCTTCACCATCCTTCGATTTGGTCTTCCTTACCGTTATGCTGTATACAGAAGATAAGAAAAAAGAATGGCACCAGCTATGGCAAGAATTGTGACAGTATCCATAAAATACCCAATTACAAAGAACGTTACAGCCTAACCATATATTATCTGTTTTCATCATCCTGAAAACCCCACAGCATACTACTTGGAAACCAAGTTTAAATGAAATGAGTATCACGTTACTGTTAATGTTGACAGAAGTTTCTAATTTATTTGTATAAAATAGAGTTCTCCCCAATTCGGGAATGGTGTGGTTACAGACATAAAAATGAAAGTAATCTCAAAACATTTCTAAATCAGATGAAGAACACCTACCAGTATGACCTCCCTTACCAGTAATCTCCACAAGAACACTTCCCATTTTTAAAGTGATGAAATCTACTAGCATCACGTACAATAATTTCTCGGTTTTTTATTAGAGATATGTACTTAATAGCAACATGACAATCAATGCAAACACGCAAATTCTTCATCACCCTTACCGGTACACCCTCAGGTGTGTTCATTAACGCAAAAGCAATTGCCAACTTCTCACTATGGTGAGCCAAGTTGTATTCTTTCTCCTCGTTATCCATGTCATGCAAAACAGAGCCAGTATCAGGCACATAACCATGCAACTTCAACTCGGATGTTAGTTCTTGAAGATACATATCAAGCTCCTTAGATTGTGGATGTGATTTATCACCAATACAGAACTGGTGAACTTGATTTTTAATTTCCAGCCAACTTATGCCTGGCTCCTTCTTGACCTTTCTATCTCTCATGGCTTTTCTCACCTCAGAAACATCCTGCCACCTTCTAGCTGAAGCATGAATGTTTGAAAGTAGCACGTAAGAAGCCGAGTCCTGTGGATCTTGCCTAATAACTTCTTCAGAGATCCTTTTTGCTATATTTGCGTTCTTGTGGATTTTACATGCAGATAACAAAGTTTTCCATATGATAGCATCTGCTTTAACAGGCATTGATCTTATCATTGACTCAGCTTCGTCCAAACGGCCAGACCGGCCAAGCAGGTCAACCACACATGTATAGTGTTCTAGTCTAGGCTTCAACCCATACTTTTCTACCATTGAGTTGAAGAACTCAATCCCTTTCTCCTTCAATCCACAATGACTGCAGGCATAAAGCAAACTTAAGAAAGTAACATCGTTTGCCTCCAATTCTTCCTGCTCCATCTCCTCAAACAGCTGAATGGCTTCCTCTCCTCGTCCATGAAACCCATAAGCAGAAATCATAGAACTCCATAGTACAATATCTCGACCTACACTTTCCTTGAAAGCTTTTAGAGAATCTTCAAGACACCCACATCTTGAATACATGCTAATTAAGGAACTAATGACCGCATCAACTGTGCTGGCCCCAGCTTTAATTGCTTCAGCATGAATCTGCTGACCCTGTCCGAGTGTTGCCAATTCCGAACACGAACTAATAACACTCACAAATGTGACCTGATCAGGTCGAAAACCTGCGATTTTCATTATATTATACTGATCCAACACTGCCTCAGAATGCCCATTTTGAGCTTTTCCCGCAATAAGAGTATTCCAAGCAACCACATTTTGAATTGGCAGTGATTTAATTACTCTTTCCCCTTCTTCCAAGCTACCAGACTTCATATACATATGAGCCAAAGAGCTCCCAACAACCAAATTGAACTCAAACCTGCATTTCATCACATAAGCGTGAACCTGTCGCCCGGCATGTAATGCTCTCAAACCTGCACATCCCCTAAGAACACTACCCAAAGTGAACTCATCAGGCAAAAACCCCAACTCGTGCATTTCCGAAAACAAACCCAACCCCTCCTCATTAAATTGAAACTGGGTCAAACCCGTGACCATGGCATTCCACGTAGCCACATTTCTCTCAGGCATTTCGTTAAACACCTTCTGGGCACTTTCCAAATCACCCTTTTGCACATACCCATTGATCAAAATGTTGCAAGACATAATATTTCTCCTTGGCAGATGACCAAACAGAGTTAACGCTGCTCCCAAGTCTCCAACTTTGGAGTAAAAGTTGAGGAGGTGATTGGATACGAACTTGTCCGTGGAACACCCAGATGTGATAATCAAAGAATGGAGCTGCTTTCCTAATGAAAGTGACTTTCTGGGTATGCATGCTTGGAGGAGGTGTGAGAAGAGAGATGGGTTTGACCATATCTCAGATTTAAAGCTCTCAAAGGCTTCTTTGATATGTCCTTTGGAGCAGAGGCTGCTCAACTGTTCTGCGGCGGAGTCTCCAAGCTTAGATACAACTCTGGAGGTGTTTGTGGACGGAAAGCGTGGCGTGGGAATGCGTATAGTGTTGAATACGGAATTGCAAGACTTGTCCCCATACATCTGGCTGGCGAGTTGTATTCAAAACATGCAAGGACTGGAACTTTATCAAGGTGGTGCTGTGGCTGGAAGTTCCTTTTTCTTTTTTACTCGAGCTTAAGATTTTACAGGGTTTTGTGTACAATAAAATTTATGAACGGAGCTCCCTTTTTTTATTTTATTAAAAAAACAGAAGTATTAAAGAATTTATGCAATATGTCATTATTTTTCACAGTCCCGATCTCTTGGATCACATGAGTCCAAGAGATTGTGGTCACCCACCGTTGGATATTAATATAATGGTTCAAAAAAGTTTTTTAAAATGAGTGCAAGAGTGAATGAAGTATAATATATAGATACTCTAACTTTTTTCATACTAAAAAGAGTGTTGTTAAACGAACTCTAAAATTAACTGAGTACACATAACTACCAAACTATTTATTGAATTACTAATTTACCCTAATATAAAGTGACAAAAAATGATATATTGAATTGCAAAATAATTGTAATTTTAATAAGTACACCCTACTTATCATATTCAACCGTGAGCAGGAAAGTAATCCCAAAAGGCAAGTCTAATGAATCTCTTATCCATGCTTTATGGAAGTGCAAACTAAGCAAGAAAGTATGGAGGCTTTCTATGTTGGGATTTGTTGTTGAGCAGTGGCATACGTTGAGCTTAATTGATTTCTTTGAGAAAGCTAAAACAGTTTTGTCTTCTATTGAGTTGGAGCAATTTGCTTACATTTGTTGGATGTTGTGGAAAGCTAGAAATGACAATCTTCATGGTCAAGGTGTGCATAATCCTACCCATCTTCTTGAGAGGAGTTTTGAGCTTTATGAAGAATCTCATAAATCTCAAGAAGAACCACGTGCTTATAGGGTTAATCAGAATGAGATTTGGAGTTGTCCTTATGAAGGTTTCTATAAGCTCATTGCATAGTATAGGTACAGTTGTTCGTAATGATTCTGGAGTTTTTATGGGTGCCCTAGCCATACAAAGCCCTCGCGAGTTTCCATTATAGCTACAAAATTTCATGCAATCTATAGAGAAGTTTTATTTGCTGCATGTGCTGGTTTTTTCCCTCTCATCATAGAAACTGACTCTTCTGAGGCTATTCTGATGATTAATTCATGAGAGACTATTTGGGCTACCGTCGGCAACATTATGGATGATGTGAGAGACTTGCTCATGCAGTTTTCTTTAAAGGAAGTCTAATTTCGACCTAGGGAGTGTAACAAAGTGGCTCATGCTATTGCTGTTTTGCTTTACACGAACAAGGTCCTTATTATTGGTTAGAAGAAGGCCTTGTGTGGCTAATGAATTGTATTATTTATGATCTTATTGTAACCAATGCTTCCGGTTAACGAAATTTACTTATTTTCGATAATAAAAAACCCTAATCAAACGTATCAATTCTTTTGCTACTACTACTCTTTATTTTCAATACTAATTTACTATGAACTGCGAATTTGTTCTTCTATGATCGGGCCTTTTGTTTTTATTTTTTATTTCTTGGGTAATGATCATTTTCAGTTTGTTAGAGCTTCAAGCTATAAAGATTTAAGTTAGTCGCTGCTTTACCTGAATATAGTTGGTCCAAATTTTGAAGTAGAAGGAACTAGGGGTGGGCACGGTCCGGATTGGTTCGATTTTACGCTCAAACCATAGCTGAACCAATAAGAAAATAATGGTTCGGTTTGGTTCGGATTAGCCTAAAACCATAATGAAAACCGAACCAATCCAAACCACTTATAATAGGTTTGGTTCGGATTGGTTCGGCCGATTTGTGCCTAACACAAAACCATGCATTTTCCAACCTGCTCTTACATTATAATGCTAACATTTTGCCATTATATCATTCCATTCCATTCCATCAAAGGCTAACACAACAATATTCCATTAATCAAAAGTGGTCCAATTTCTAGCATGCATCTAAGTTCACAATTTCCATCAAAACAAACATTCTAAAGTTCATAAGAAATGAATACAAGATGATAAAACTAAGAAATGAAAGGATGCCCAAAATACAAGTTCATAATTTCCATCTAATCAAAACATGTCCAGTTTCCAGTATGCTTCTAAGTTCACAATATCCATCAAAACAAACATTCTAAAGTTCATAAGAAATGAATACCTGATAAAACTAAGAAATGAAACGATGCCCAAAATACAAGTTCATAATTTCCATCTAATCAAAACCTGTCTAGTTTCCAGTATGCTTCTAAGTTCACAATATCCATCAAAACAAACATTCTAAAGTTCATAAGAAATGAATACATGATAAAACTAAGAAATGAAAAGCTGCCCAAAATTAGTTCATAATGAAAGGTTGGAGTAATGGGCTTTTAACTTTTTTAAAATTACAAAACTGTCATTGATTTCTTAGAACAAACCAAACCCCAAAACCTCATAAAAAAACCCCTAAAACACTCAATAAGGCATCAAAGTAATTTAATAATCAAAATTAAATTCAATATGGCCAGTTGTCATTTTTTGGGTTTTTGTTGTTGTTGGTTTATAGAAATTAAATGGTGTGGGGTTTATTTATAGTTTTAGTGCTAAGAATGGGTATATGACTGTAGGGGCTTTTTTCTTCCAACAGCTACCACGGGCCTGGGCTGCCGTAAATAGCAAAATAGATAAAATTGCCTCTTGAGTCTGAGTTCAGAGATCAAGCCCCAAGAATGCTTCGAAAGGATAGTAGGGCCTTAGAAAATACCTTGGTTACCTTTACCAACGAAAATAATGGCTGCTTACAGGTAAAATCTTAGCTTGGCATGAGAAGCTTGTGGCATGGGAGCAAAATCGACATGAGTTTAGCACCGAAGAGAAAATTATGCATACTTGGGGAAAAATGGAGTGTTAAGGTAAGAAAGGGAAGGTTTGCAAGAAGATTTGGCTGAGAAAGGAGGGAGAGAAAGAAATGGGTGTCTTAAGTGTTCTTCCGGCAGCTTGACAGAGGTTCTGTCAAATGTGAGAACAGTCTGCTAAGAGAGGGAAAATGAGAGAGAAGGGAGAATGGAGCACGAAATTGCTGGGTTTTGCATGCAAGAGAGGAAGCTTGCTCTCTGGATGTGTGTTGTCGTGATGGGTAGGAAATGCCTCTTTTTATAGGCGCTGGAAGCTGTCATTTTCCAAGAAACCCTAATGGCTTCTATCCAATTTGGCCAAGTCTTTCCCTTCCTTTCTCTCCTCATCATTTCAATCATATTCTTGTGGTGAAATCTACTCTGCTCCTATGCATAAAATCAGGGATTTTGGGAGCTCAAGGCCCCCTTTCCTGCGGCTGCCTCTGTGAAGAATTCCTATTTTCATCCCTCTCCTTTTTCTTCTTTTCTCCTCTTTCCATGGCCAGATCTGATAAAGAAAAGAAATGGCTATGTATGCTGGTTTGAAAAGTGGCATCCTTCCTTGTGCGCCAATATCCCTTGGTCCCTTGAAGGTTTTTACTTGGAACTTGTTCCTTCCATGGCTGAAGCTCTACAGCTGCTCTGTGTACGTGGTCCTCCAAGCTCCTTGCGCAGCTTTGTCCTCCAGCCAAGTGCTGGAGCTTTTAATATTTCTTATCCTAATTGTATGGGCCTTTCATGACAATAATTAAATAAATGGGCTACCCTTAAGTGTTGGGCCATCTTGATTGAGGCAATGGGCCATTCTTGGTTGGAGTAATGGGCTATTTTCTGGTTGGGCTATTTTGGTTGGAGTAATGGGCTACTTTCTCTCTTGTGTTTACCCACGTTTGAGCCTAAGAAATAGGCTTGAGTTCCGAGGTTCCCAAGCAACCCCGGGACTTCCATTTCTTGGCCCATCAATGGGCCTCATGTCAACTTATTACCATCCATACCACAACCCACTCAAGCAAGCCCCAGACATCTTGCGTGGCTTGGGCCCATTTAAGCTTGTAGCGTGGTGTGTTGCTTATTTGCTTGGCGTGGCATATGTGCAAGTGCATATGACAAACTTTCGCGTGCCCAAATCGGGTTTCTTCTCGGTAAGGTGTTGCATTGGGCCGAGAATTTATTTGGGCCGAACCGTGAATTTTTTGGGCCTCAACAATGACTAAATATATATATTTTTTTGGGTCAAAGAGAGAAATTCAGATAATTTCTTTATGTGAATTTCATTCTTGCATCAAATATAAGTTAGATATAACATAATGACTGTCGGTTTTCTTCCATTGATCCATGTAGAAGAGGGTTGGATTACCCCCTAAGATATGATTTTGTGGTGTAGAAAACTATGATGATTAAGTTTTGCTTATGGCCATGGAGTGGTTTTATAACGATGTTGAGTATATTAATGGAGAAAAAATTTCCGTTTAATGTGTTCCTCCTGTTGTGGAATTTGCAAGTCTGGAAACCATTTGTTCTTACTTTTTCTGAATAAATTACTTTTGTAAAATAATAGAACATTGAACATTTATGGAGGAATGGTGTAAATGTATTTTTTTAAAAACTTTTGATGTGTATTAGGGTGTATTAGGGGTATGTTTGGTAGTTAAATATGGTGTACTTAATTAATTTTATATTTTGATTTAAATATTAGGGTTTACTTTGATCATAGGTGTACTCAGTTAATTTTAGAGTTCGTTTAACAACACTAAAAAAATATCTTGCTTACTATGTCTTTTTATTTTCTTTTATAAAACGGATAGAGGAGATTCAAACTTGGGACCTTTTCTAACATTGGGAAGCAGTGGCGGAGCCAAAAGTTCTAGTATTGGGTGTCAAGAAATATACCGTCAAGCGTCCAAATTTTACTATGTATATGATACGTTTTGAATAAAGGATCTTTTTCACAAAATCTAATGTATTTCGTAATTACTTGCATTTTTCACATTTCTTTTTTTATAATATTTCTCCATCATTGTATACTAATCTTATATACGAGCATCAAAATTACTATAAGATACTAGTGATGAATTTTCTTTTGTCAAGGATTCACGCATCAAATGGGTAAAAGTCCATGGCCAAAACAGAATGTTACTGGAGGATTAACATTGGTAGAAGGAAAGAGAAGTACCAATATACCCAGAGCTATCTGTTTAAGCATAGCTTCAATATCGAATCGAAACGAATGAAAGTTCGGTAAATTGCTGGAGGGCTAGTAAATTCATCCAGATCCTAAATTACCAATTTACCACCTATAATTCTCAAGAGAGAAACCATTCAATGCAACTTATGATGTAGTGCAAAACTAGAACTTACTGATTTGACCTAAATGTACAGTGAAGCCATGGCTACTATTCAGCTCATTATAGCTTGAGCATCGTGTGAGCAGAGAGCGAACAAAAACCTACCAGTTTAGGTCTGCACAGTCACAAGGATTTTCAAACAGACCAAAGGCCCAAGTATATTTGGTCATTCCAACTTACAGTACTTTACATATGATCAAAAAATTACAGCTTTATACATTTAATCAATTACAGACGTTTAGCTAAGTGTCGATGACAGTATGAGTTCACTACCTAAACAGCGACTGGTGATGGAACTGAAGCAGGGACCCGGTTTTCAACTGGGATTTCAACGAATTCAGCGAGAAGTGCCCGGAATTCATCCCCAGTCATTGTTTCCTTCTCAAGGAGGACCTCCACGATCTTGTCAATTGCTTCACGGTTGTTTCTTATGTGGGTCAATGCTATCTCATATGCTTCATCGGATAATCTCTTGATAGCCATATCAATGTCTTCAGCAAGTTTTTCTGACATTGAGTTCCTTGCCATCATTCTCATTATGACGTCACCACTCTGGGATGCGTCCATCAACGACCACGGTCCAATGTCAGACATTCCAAAGGTTGTGACCATCTGCAACAACGCCAATTAAGTCTCAGTACAGCTGATTTAATATGGTAAATGAGCTAACGAGAGGGTGCTCTTAAAGCAGTTAACTTTGGAGCCACACTAGGAATTCAACAAACAGGACTGGAAACCACTATTTAAACTGGCAATTTCAAATGTCTGCCTTAAGCGGTCTATAAGGAAGCTAACATGAGTAACAATATAATAAAGCTCTTAAGCTTCTAAAGTACGAAAGAACTAAGAGTTTCAAGCCACATTTCATAAGACCAAGGATCACTGAAATTCGACAGTTATTTATAATCGGATAATGAATATGTTCAGTTACCTGTTTGGCCAAACCAGTGATCTGCTGCAAATCACCAGCTGCACCTGTTGTCACCTCAGGCTCACCAAAGATCACTTCCTCTGCAGCTCGACCACCAAGCCCACCAACAATTCTTGCAAATAGTTGCTGCTTGGAGATCAAGGTAGGATCATCTGCAGGAATAAACCAGGTAAGACCCCGTGCCTGACCTCGAGGGACCAGGGTCACTTTCTGGACAGCATCATGCCCTGGAGTCAATGTCCTGCATTGAAGAAAAAATGAAAACATTGTGTGGGTTATTTAAGTTCCATTTTTCTACAATTTTCCTTACAAGTTATTTGAGCTTCATAAGCACAAGTAATAACAAGCTAAGTAAGATATCTTTGGATATATCAAATAATAGGATGGGTGAAAGGGGGTAGAAATGAGTGTGAGAGAAAAGCATATGGCAAAAAGGTGAGCATCAGTGCAAACCTATAACATTCAAAGCTATACCATCCGAAGTTAAAACGCATTTTTATAAAATTTAGTTGATGAACTTGGATCACAAATGAATTAATGAACACTCTTGTAGAAAACCTAAACAAGTTTCTATGGTCTTCAGATATTGGATGGGTTCATTTGCCGCTGATGATATTAATATACTACAAATACAAACATTAAAACCTAATTTTATATCTATAAAATAACATAACTAAAAACAAATAAGTAAGATTCATATCGCAGAATATTCATGGGTGTAATGCGAAGAGGAAACCAGTGTAAAGAATGAACCTTGGCCTGATGAAAACTATCATAAAGAGAATTTGTAGAACAATAAGAACCAGAGACTAAATTATCACTTACCCACAGATGGCATGACCAACTTCGTGATATGCCACCAGACTTTTACTCTTTCCATCTGTCATTACTGTTCCTTCCATTCCAGCCACTATTCTATCAATTGAATCATCAATCTCTTTTGGTGAAATTGCCGTCTTCCCACGCCGACCAGCCAATATAGCTGCTTCATTTAGAAGGTTTGCGAGATCTGCTCCACTAAAACCAGGTGTCCTCATGGCTACAACATCTAGGGAAACATTTCCATCGAACTTCTTATTGCTAGCATGAACCTTTAAGATCTCTGTTCTGCCCCGTATGTCAGGGACATCAACAGACACCTGCCTGTCAAATCGGCCAGGCCTCAATAAGGCAGAGTCAAGAATGTCTGCCCTGTTAGTCGCTGCAACCACAATGATACCAGTGTTGCCCTCAAAACCATCCATTTCTGTCAAAAGCTGATTAAGGGTTTGTTCTCTTTCATCATTTCCTCCACCAATTCCAGTTCCTCTTTGCCGTCCAACAGCATCAATTTCATCAACAAATACAATGCAAGGTGCATTCTCTTTGGCCTTCTTAAAAAGATCACGAACTCGGGACGCACCAACACCAACAAACATTTCAACAAACTCAGAACCTGAGATGGAGAAAAATGGAACACCAGCTTCACCAGCAATTGCCTTTGCTAACAGAGTCTTTCCAGTTCCTGGAGGACCAACAAGAAGAACCCCTTTAGGAATTCGAGCCCCAACAGCAGTGAACCTCTCAGGCTTCTTCAAGAATTCCACGACCTCCACAAAATCCTGCTTGGCTTCATCCACCCCAGCAACATCATCAAATGTCACTCCAGTGTTCGGTTCCATTTGGAACTTGGCTTTAGATTGACCAAATTGTAGAGGAAATCCAGGCCCACCAGGACCACCCATGCCTCCAGATGAACGCCTTGAGAGCAGGAACAAACCCCCAATTAAGATTAGTGGGAAAGCCAGATTTCCAATCAGGTTAAATAAAAGAGAGCCTGAATCTTCTTGGGCATTATGTGCTGCAAAGTCAATGTTCTTTTCCCTGAACTTCGCGAGGAGCTCTTGGCTTAGTCCAGGAAGTTGAACGCGAACTCGCTGCAATCGGTTCCCTAACTCAGGAGAAACAGCCTCAACAATAGCTATGGTTCCATTCTCAAATAAATCAACTTTTGTCACCCTGCCCTTGTCCAGATACTCCAAGAATCTAGAATAAGACATCCTTGAAGAAGAGACCCCTTGATCATCGGCTGCCATAGCATTCCCTGCTCCAAGTAAAGCAGGAGCTCCTACTCCCACATTTCCAAGCAACAACTTCAGAAAGTCTCTTCTTCCCTCATGCTGCCTTTGGTCCAGCAATGCCCTTGTGATAGATGTTTTGGTCACCTTACCCAATGATGGCAGAGCTGAAGGGTGCAAGAGATGTCTCCCAGAAAAGTCCTTGCTCAAAGTTTGTTTAGTACTGTGGGTAGATAACCCATTCCCCACAAGGCATGCTGACGATGCTGCCATCTGTGAGTACAACAAGAAAGGTGCTTGTAAGTTAATGAATTAATGAAAAATCCAAAAACAAATGCATAAGTATTGCAATGTCAAGAATGACTGTCAGATTATGGAAATTAAATCAAGTAGTTCAACAGCCATGCAAGACAAAAAATATCACAGTAAGGGGCAGATGAAATCAGCTTTATTTCAAGACATAGCATTATAATAATGACCTTAAGACAAAAGGTGACATGAATAAACATTACTGGAGTAGAATTAGAGCAATTCAACATTTTATAGAACAACACGAATGAATTCCAAGATCCTCACCCATATCACAATATTTAAGCAATTTCTCATAAATGGAAAGAGGGAATAGCCACAAGATAAACTTTTAAAATGGATAACCCAATACCAATAGCAACACATTCAAGTCCAACTAACCCTGTAATGTAGTTTTTACCCAACACATGATTTTTTTCAGTTACTTTCTTTTTTCTTCAGAAGAAAATGAATTTAATCAAAAGCAAACACAATAGCATAAATTTTACGTGGACGAGGAGAAAATGAAAGAAGCCATCACGAGACAAATTGAAGGACTGGCAACAAAGATGGTACTTTCTGATTCAAAAAACCCACAAAAACATGCAAAATAAAGCTTAATTATGAATAATATTTAGCTACCCCAAGAAAGAAGCATCCCATCCCATTGACAGCAACAAAAAATTTAAAAAGTTCATGATCAGGCCAAGCCCACCAAACCCCTCTCCAGATTTTTTGTTTCCGAAGTACCAATATCAAGACATAGGCATAGAATTACACAAACCCATATGGGTATAACGCAAGTTATGGACTAAAATGTACTGAAACTGAACAATTGAAAACAAACCCATCACAGATACAAGCTAATTCAAGCTAAGTCACAGTAGAAGAAGTTTGTACCTTGCAAAAGGAAGGATTTTTTGGAGGGAAAGAATGTGGATTTAAGAAGGGCGAGCGAGATAAATAGCTCTGGACCCTTTGGTGCAGAGAGAGCTGAGAGGTGAAGGAAGGATGAAGAAGCAAAAGGGTATTTTAGAAGGAGTGGATGTGGTTTCAGAACAGCGTACGTGGCTTGATGCTAGTGGCTTGATGCTAGTGGCTAGTTCCTGTCTTTTTCACCTGTTTGGATTTTTATCGGACGTTTTTGAAGAAAATTCATTTTCGGTTAGAGGACTTGGAAATCGTTTAAGATTTTTGTTTTTAATTTTTAATTTTTCTGTTCTTATGCTGGGGATCTTAAAAGGGCACGTCACATATTTAAGCCAGGAATTGGGAAAAAAAGAGTACACGTCACACACTTTGCACCATGTGGACACAATCAAAACTTTTAAAAACCTTGTTTTTATCTCTTTTCAATAAGTCAATACAGTCGGTAAACATTTTGTCAGTGGAACTAGCACCTAATTTTCATTTTGTCGAAGAAAGTTTTGAGTTCAGATCTCATGAACGATTATTTTATAATTACAAAACTCTCAAGAATATAATATATTCAAGCTAACACCAATTATTTTATAATTTTAAAGTTTGAGTTAACTAAGACGATCTGTATGCATGTGACGCAAAGAACCTTAAATTTTGTTTGAATTACAAAATTATTTGTTGTAATAGAGGTATAGGGGCCTTCTCCAATGCGAACTCTAAGATGCGGATTGGTTGCGAACTTTTGTTTTTAACCGTTGGATGGCTTGTGTGGCTTTATTTTCTTTCTTTTCGCTCTTCATCCAACGGTTAAAAACAAAAGTTCGCAACCAATCCGCATCTTAGAGTTCGCATTGGAGAAGCCCCCTAGAGGTATAGATTATAATTTGATTTTTCTCATCCTATAGTTGTGACATTAAACAGGAATCAATGCAAGTGTACTTTCACTGAAATTGTAAGTCCAGTATTTAGTTTTGCTTGTGAACATGAAGATAGTTGAAAGACATGTATCAATACCGACATCTAATGAGAAATAATTCTATGATATTTTTTCTCAAGTTGGTTTCTTTTGGTGATCAATAGGGTTACGTGTACGTTTTTGCTGATCACAACATGAAAGTGAAACGTTGAAAATACAGGTATACATTCATCATCAACAGGCTATTATGATGTAAATATAGAGGCGAGAGCCCCACATATCAGGAACTATCTCTATTGGGGGAGCGCTTTCGAAAAGGCTAAAAGCGCTTTGTGGCAAACGAAAACACTTTTAACTGGGTTCGACAGAAAAATTTAAAAATGATTATGAACAATAAAAGCGCTTTCTAAAGAAGCCGCCGGTAGGAGATAGTTCATGATATGTGGAGTACTAGCAAGCATTTTGGCATTCTAATTAAAGGCACAAACATTTTGGCATTTTTTAAGTACAAACTTCATTTGATATACAACTTTGAGTGATAGTCTCAACATAAGCATTGGCCTCAACATAAGATATTTTGACTGTTTTTGTTGTTAAGGATGCAGAGCAGCCTCCCGTGCTTTACTCACATATTGCAAACCTACAGACAGGGCAGTGGCCATTGCTCTTCACCCATGGCACAATGCATTCCTCATGAAACATGTGTTTACAAGGTGTGAGCATAACCTCTTCACTGGGCTCAAAGTCTTCCAAGCAAACGGCGCACCTCGTGCCATTTTCATCCTTCTCCATTTCATTCGCATTCACAACCGTATCTCTGTAATACAAGTTGACCCTCTGTGATAGTCTCCTAAAAGGTTTGTATATTTCTTTTTTGAGCTTCTGCAATGCCCGCTTTTGCTCAGTGTTGCTCAATCTTGAGTCCAGTTCCAGCCTAGACGGGGCGGCTGCGTTCCATTGGTTGCCAATGAACTGTCCCCAGGGGTTTGCCTGTCCTGCCATTTCGTCGCCAAGGACCAGAATATGAATTCGGGAACCTGGCGGTGCTGCTGATCTGCAATTTCATATATATAGATAGATGGTGATCCCAAATTAATAAGAGATGGATAGAAAATAAATAACAATGCACAAGTAATGGATGCTACGGTTGAGATGTGATGCACTTCACTTTTCGCCCATTATACGATATATAATTTGTCAAGTTACGTCCGTATTAGTAATAGAAAGTAAGTATATAGTATGGTTAAAGGCTTAGAGCTTTACTAATTCTTGCATACTTGTGGCATCAAATGTGCAAACATTGGCAGAAAAGGAGGTTCCCCTAAGAAGACTTGGGAATGAAGTTATTCCAAAACTTAGTAACTTTAGTTTACTGTAGTTGATTAAAATTTTCCATATGGAACTAGAAACTTAGCAGCTTTTCTATGCACATAAATTGAAAATTATTGATGTTAAACCTCATACATGTGTATACTAATAATTTAATTGATTGTGATTACCCTGCTAAGCCAAGAGGTTGTGCTCGTGCTCGCGCTAGCGTTCCCTCAAATGGTCGCCTTGAATCCGATGCACCTGTTCTGGTAGCCTGTTGATGCAACCAAAACAATTCATGTCACAATCTCATCATCTTTGAATAGCGCGATAAAGAAACAGAGGACGAGACTATACTTACTTGGGTGGCTTGAAAATTATCAGACAGGGGCCATTCACCAATACCGTCATTGATTCCAAAGAAGTAGTCGTACGGATCATGATAGGTAAGAAGAGGAGGAGAATAGGCTGGAGTGTTACTGTTGGTGCTTCTTCTCATGGTGTAGGTTAGATGCAATGTTGATGGTTTTGGGATTTTATGAGCTTTTATTCCTTCCTGTGCTTGAAGGTCTTTCAGGCACTAGGGAATACTTATATCTTCTCAATGTTTTCATCTTTTGCTTTTATGCTCCACACTTTCGTATTGCAATGTCAAGTGGTGAAGTACGTGATGGTTTCTTCATTCTATAGATGCCTTTTTTCTGGTGGCTTATGTGAAAAAGCTACAACAGATTCGACGGAAAGTAAGGTAGGAATCGATTCTTACCCCATCTCACATGGGATCTTTTTCCTGTTTCTGTGATTAGTTTATGTGATTGAGGTGACAGTGTATTCTACGGTGGAGATTTCCCAGCATCGGCACGCATGCGTTTTCACACACGCTTAAGCAATAGTTGATGTATAAAATCACTCATGCACGCATGGACGATTGTGTTTGATTGGTGAAGTTCTTGATTTCTTTAGAAAACTTTAATCCTTTCTCTGGTAAAGGGTGACGATTGTCTCTGTTCAGAAATGACAGAATTTTCTACCCCTAGATATTGCAGTTTTGAAATTCTCTAATGATAAGTGAACTCTGCATTTGCCTGTGCTTAAAAGTTTATTCCTCTGAGCTTTCAGTTGTCACCTTTTGGCCCCATCAACTTTGTCAATGCATCAATGCATGTAAAAAAGCAATTTAAACTTTAATTTAGTCTAAGGACATCTAATTTCCACTTTAGCGGAAGAAGTCTCGAGTGCAAATCTCATAAACAAAAATCATGTATTTAGTAATGACAAATTTGAACACTTCTAAACGTGTTAGAACTAAAAACTAGTGTAATAGTTTTTGTTTTAAAAGAAAAAATAGAAAGAAAAAAAAAACCTGGAAGCAGTAGTTGGTTTATTTATTTGTTTACCCTCAGAGTGGTTTAATTGCAAAATCATATAATTTTAAAATGTACAACTTAAATTCTATTTGAGTCCCATGGGGAGGTGGGATTGAGCTAGTAATCCAATCTCCATTAGAAGGTGACAAAAGCTTTGAAGATCGTCATCTCAAAAATGTACATGCTTCAGTTTGAGTTACACAAATAAAAAATTATGCAAACGATCAAGTAATTACCAAGTTTTCCTGTTCTTTATTTCTTTTCGCCAGCAGGAAAAGATCAGTTTACCAGGTGCAGGCTGTTACAACAATCATTCGTCTTTAAATTTGAAGCATATGAATTTCAATTAAAAAAGGTGCTTCTGGTCCTCATTTCTTCTCGAATGTACCAGATGCCGGACCTGCAAATTAACCTGGAACAAGCGAGAAATAACATAAACCAGAAAGAATTAAGAAGCTCAAAACCATGTAAGAGATTGGATATGCAAAAGATACCTCGTGCTCGCAAGTCTGCTTGCTGATATAAAATAACCTAAAATGCGCAGATTTTACTTGCTCATAGTTGAAGACAAACAGAAGTTCCAGAATATCGAGCCCACAGACATGAAAGCTACACGGGCTTGAAGAGGTATCACCCTGTATAGAGAGGCACTGAGGTTAAACTATCACACAGAAGTACTACTTAATTTTGACATTAAAAATTGAAATCTATGCTAAAGTATGATGCTCTTGGAAAAGATTTGCCACATTTAGGGGGTCATACAGAAACTAACGTTTACAAACAGTTTTCAATGCTGTGTCTAACAAAATGTATAAACAGAAGCTCTGGATTAGCCATACCAATGAGGGGGAAAAAGGAGAAAAAAAGAGGAGAAGAGAAAAAGGTGTACCAAAAATTCAATACACTGACAGGTATCCAGAACTTAAATCCTGCACAAATAATAATAATCAAATGAAAAGTTATCAGTTATTGAAATCTGAAATGGAGTATCAAGTGAACACATATATCAATCAGAAGAGGTTTTTACCATAAAGTAAAGTGGGAAAAGCATCTCTCCGGTACTTGTCCGGGAGCTGTGAGAGTTTCCTTTGCCATAAATTGTTCCATGCAAAAACAACAGCAATCACAGTTGGACCAAGCACAATTTGGTTTAATAAAACCTGTAAGAAATGAAAGCTATGAGGAACATTTTAAAGGCTTGCGTTGCTTTAAATTTTTTTTTTTTGGGGTTTCCAAGTTCCATAAGATGATACTACCTCAATATTTATAAAAAAAGGTCGTACCTTCAGTAGTAGGTTCCCTACCGTTTTCGCAGGTAAAGAATGATCAAGAAACTGGTACCATGCATAGGAACCGGGGCCGTATAAAAGAAACCCATAGGAAGTCATCCGAAGTGCACGAAGCCAATCATGATCTGAGAGAAGAGCATGTTTTCCATCCTAAGAAAGAGGCTTTGGTCAAACACTAAACTCAAAGGACAACAATGTAACAAAGCATCCTCACAAGAAATAAACTATAACAAAGTGATTTGAAGTGCCTTAAGTTAAGATTGGACATGACAAGGCCAATTGACTGAGCTACAAAAGAGTCAACAGGCCTGGAGGATGGACCACCAAAATCAACTAGGAAGCACGCCATGAAAGCCCTAATATGTCTCCAACCTAGAACTGAATTTTCTGCAAGCAAAACAACTAGGAGAGCCAAATTTTTCAAAGAACAAAGTCTTGATCCATCATTCCACCCTCCACAACCTTAGAATCACAATCTTTTGACTAAGCATTGGCTTAAAAGACAACAACCTATAGCTGGAAGGTCTAAGGAGGCCATCCAACATGATATAGACTCCATTTATTCTGGCATACTCGGCACTTATTTTAGTAATATTAATAAAAACAAGCTTTCCTGAAATTCACACAGTATATACAACCAAACAGAGCATACGTATGACCATTTGCACTAACTTTGGGGCACTGAAGAAAAACAGCATCCGCCTGCAAATTTATATGCCGGTGCTCCCCTCAGAATTACAGAAAAAAAAACTCTCAAGTCTCAAGTACCTGAAACTTCAAAACTATGAACAACCAAACAGAAAACTGAAACTTCATTTTCCTAATACCCAAACCATAGAAACAAAAAATGTCTCTTTCTTTCAGTCCAGCTATAAAAAATTATTAGAAGTGTCAAACTTGCATTTCCCACATTTTCTGAGCACCCAAACAGGGAAAAAGGAGAAGTTTTCCCCACCACATCCCAACAGTGAAACTATTCAAGTTCCTCTTTCCCACATTTTCTCAGCAACCAACCACGGCATATAATCCCAACATTTTTCTTCACAAGGAGTATGTCCCAAAAGAAACTGACCGAACACCTTTTATATTATTACCTTAACCTTTTCCTACATTTTCTCAGCAACCAAACAAAACCCAATAAACAAAAATGAGAAAAAGTTCACCAAACCTGTTGGTTAAGAGCCTTGGCTTTTGTCCACCGCTGGGTGAGCTGAGCAATTGTGTCTCCTGTTAGAGCCAGTGAGCCAGCTGTGGCGGCTTGCTTTAAGGGGAACCAGTGACCGGCTCCTCCGGTTGCCTCCACAGAATTGGAGGACTGGGATTTGGAATCAAATCGCCTTTTTCTTTGTTGTTTCGGTTTTCTCGGTGAAGGGTTCCAACCCCAAATCCCGCCATGGCCTCCACCGCCAAGAACATTCATATTCTCAAAGCAAGGAAGACAGAAGCACAATTCCTTTTTTTTATTATTTTTCTCTTGAGAATAGTTTCGATTTTGTATTGAGAGCGAAATGGTGTGTTGGGTTACTGACAGTGGACACGGGTAAGGTTCGGGCCGGGTTTGGGTCCAACCCGAAGATCAAAACAAATTTAATTAATTAATTAATTTTTTTTTGGTATGAACCACAAGGTGGTCCTGGATGGGCCCCAACTATGGGTGGCACCTTTAAGCCTTAACCACAACCCAGACTAATCCCCTCTTACACCGGGTCGGCCCGTAAGGGGTAAAGTGTTGGCCAAAGTAGAGACTCCATACAAGAGCAGGGATCGAACCCCTGACCTCTCTTAAAAAATTAATTTTCTTTTACTTTTACTGCATGACATATTAATCTATATATATAAAGCAAAAGGCAGATAATGATAAAATATTCAAAATACCAGAAAATGTCTTTGGTTAATGCAAACATTAAGAATTGAAATTATTAATTAAATGAGGATAATATGGTAAATTCACACTTTTTCATATTAAAAAAAATTAAAAATAAAAGAAAAATATTTTTACGGAATACAACTAATTCTAAAATAAATTTAATTTTGTTTAAAAAAAGCCTCTTGCAGTAAAACACGTTTCTAACCCCCAAATCTCTGAACACGTTCTTCTTCCTCCCATCACTCGTCAATGTAGCACCTCCGACCCCGACGTTACGAGCGAAACCATGTTAAATTTAGAAAGACTGGCTAGTAGCCCACTACTAACAACACCAATATTGTTCCTAACTTAACCACTTACAAAACCTAGTAGGTATGAGGTTTTATCACAAAAAGACTTCGATATTATTAATAGTAGAACAATTCATTATATTTTGTATATTATTTAGGCAAGTTTCCGATGTTTCAACAGGGTAGGGGTATACACCAACACTAAGACTTTGGTTGTTTCTTTCAATCACTGTAAAAAGCCTCAAGTTTCTCTAAGGCAACTTGCACTCTGCACACCAGTATTACCTTGAAATTTATTTCAGCACTGAGGCATCATCCCCCACCAGATGTCCTTGAGCGAAATGAAGCTTGGAACATGACTTATTGCTTCAAATTGTGGATTATCAAAGATTTTTGTGCACCATAATCTTCCATTACCCACACATTGATATAAGTCTCTCTCTCTCTGACTGTATTCTACATATATTTTTAGAATAAAATGAGATGCACTAATCACACCATAACTATCTGGTAAATCATCGATCCGATTGAATATTCATGTCATCCATCTTGCTAAGCAAATTCATTTTTCGAAATAAAACTTGCTCTTGATCTCCTTCAACAAAAATCTTGTAAGATTACTGCAATCAAACAAAAGTAAATATGTCTATTCTTGCACTGAGTAAAAAGGAGAAAGGGAGTACAAAGAATCTCAATCCTTAATGCATTTCCTAATGATAGAACTGGCAAACTTGTGAAGGGGACATCAAGGAGGCATACTCACATGTATAAAAAAAGCATCGAACATCACGATATTATCACTATCTTAAGAATGCGAAAAACGTTTGCTCTGCAGGATTCACATGGTACCAATAAAGAAGATTTCCAATCAGTGCCGGAGCCACCAAAGGACTAAAGTGGGCCCATATGCCCCCTCAAAGTAGTCTCCGCATGAAAGCCTAATTGACCAAGAAAATGTAAAATTATTAAATTATTGTAAATAATACGAACTGCAAGAAAGTAATAAAAATATGAAAATTATCCTGGTTAAATTAGGGCACATCGCGCGTCTGCCAGGACAAGTTGTGGGATTGCCGTGCCTGTGTTTAAGTCAAGCTTGAAAGATCTTTGAGAATGCTTCCAAGCACCTTCTTATCTTCCAGCAGCATACACACTAGAAACAAAGGCTAGAGAGATGTCCGCAATTCACCTTAGATCCCTTCCTTTATTGATAACAGACTTACAATACAAGTTATTTGTAGCTCTTACACAAATTAAAACAACGCTAGAGTCCTATATCGGAAACTTATTGAAATATAGGAAGACTTATAAGGCCTTACACTAAGGTTTATAATTGCCGAGTCTAGTAGTGTGGGCTTGTAACTAAACAGGGCATTAAAGTGATTGATTACATGTGGATCTTGGGTCAAGCCCTGTGCCGACAGGGCACTCCTACCCACCATGGGTAGTTAGCAATTAACAAATGCTTGAAATATCATGCTTGGAGCGAAAGGCCCTATGCCCTGAGGGTGGGAAGGTCTTGGCGGCTTGCTCAACTCCACACGCACAATCAACTTTTTGTTCTTTATTTGTAAATTCCGAAATGCTTCAGATAATTTAGGACCCAAGCCCTTTAATTCAAAATTTTTTATTTCCGACCTGTTTAAGTAGTTGATTGATTTTTTGTATTTTTAAACGTGGTACATACATTCATATAATTCCAAAGATGAGAACGCTTAGGCACAAATAAATTCTGTAGTTGGTTCTAAAAAATAAAAAATTTGTGGTTGTGCAGAGGCCTAAATATTTTTATTTTATATAAATCTATAAATATCTTGATGGGTAAATTTCACTTTATTAATAAGAAGTTGCCCAATATTCTAACTTTGCTATCTAAAGTTTTTTTTTGTATCAACTTCGTACCCAGTATTTTATTTTTTTACCATTTTCATACTTCCGTTAGTCAAACTGTTAAGTTATTCATTAAATGATGATGTGGTAATTAATGGCCCATAAAATATCAAACATATTGTGCCATATCAGCTGATAAAAATAAAATATATAAATTAAAAATTTGAAAAAAAAAACCTGAAAATTTTAATTTTAAAAAAAAAAACTCTCTCTCCTCTCCATGCAACTAACGACACAGGGTCGGGTGGTTTTGGGTATGGGGTGGGGATCTAGGCCGGGGATCTAGGGGAGGGGAGGGTGATTCTGGGTCAGGGTCCTCAGGGAGGTGGGGTGGGGATATGGGGTTGGGGAGGGGGATCTGAGTTGAAGAGGGGGTAGCTGCTACTTTCGCCAGATTTTTTTTTTTTTTTTGGATGAGATCCAAGGGTTTCCACCGCCGACAGCAGTGACTAATCCTTTTTGCCGCGGGAGCTCTCCAAAGGAGGTAAACAGCTGGCCATGAAATGCGCTCCATTCCCATGAGTGGGGATCGAACCCCCAACCACATGGTTAAGGAATGAGGTGAGCTACCATCACACCACATCTCATGGTTTTTCGCCAGATTTCAAATACGGCGACTGTGACAAAATCCGACCTGCGTTTGTTCGAAGAGAGAGAAAGGAAATAGATACAGAGGAAGGGATGGGTTGTGGACGGGAGAGTGTTTGTTTCGTTGCTGGGGTGGGTTTTTTTTTTGGACAAATTGCTGGGTGGATTGGGTTCTGCAAATTATTCACCTTTTCGCTAGTGGTGGTGATCAATTAATGGATGCTTCTGAACATATATTTTGCCCATAATCCCATAAATTATCTCCAGAAAACAAATATGGTATTTGTTTTTGCCGTGAGCATTACTGTTTTAATTCTTTCTTGATATTGTAGTTTTGATCTTGTTGATGAAGTAATAGTTTACCAAATGAGTTGAAAGTGAGGGGGTGGGTCTTCGTGGTTGGTATGGTGGTGGGCTAAAAGGGGTGGTAGTTGGTCGCGGATGGTGTAGGAGGGGGCTGGTTAGGTTTTTTTCAATGCTCTTTAATTGATGTTTTGGTAATTGAGAGACAGGGGATGAGAGAGAAAGAGGTGGAGAGAGTTTTTTTTTTTTTTCAATTTTAATTTTTTTGAAAAAATATTTATCATGTTTTACAAATGTATTTATTATTTTTAAATAATTTATGTGTCTCTTTGTTGCCACGTCATTTACCACGTAATGAGTTAATAGATTTTTTTACGGCTAATTGACGGTGGGTATGAAAATGGAAGGAAATTGAACTTTATGTACAAAGTTTATACAAGAAAAACTTTAGGTACCAAAGTCAAAATTTTGGGAAACTTCCAAGTAGTAAAGTGAAATTTATCATATCTTGATTGATAACTTATTCTAAAAATATAACATAAAACATTAAAGTAAATATAATCTTGACAAAATTCATAATTACCTCAAACTCCTCAATCAATCTGAAAACAATGCTACACTTACCAATTTCAAACTCTAAGTTTTGAGTTATTTGCATGTGTATAATTAGATGACATATATTAAAGAGTGCTGCTATTTACATCTCCCAGTCCTATTTCCCTACCCAAACCTTAGATGACATACGGTAAAGCCCTACAATACTCAAACCTTAGGCTTAAGCCCATTTTGACTTTTCCAAGGGACCAAATATACTACACAAGCCTTAAGAAACCTAAAAATCAAAACACTACTATTAGACCTTTTTTTTTTTGGTGGAAAATCACAATGCAAGGGTAATAGTGCTACTTTACATATCAGTTGGTCATTTTTTTGGGGTTTTTTTTTCTTCAATTTATAGGTTTTAGTGTTTATATATATAATCAATGCAAGAAATGAGTTATATTATAAATTTTTCTATTTTTTAATAAAAAAACAAGTTCTTTAAATAAAATAAAGTTCAAGAATACAAACTAAGATATCGAAATGACGCTAATAGAGTTTAGCACTGTGGAAAAGGGCTTTGACTTGCAAAATAGTGGTCTCAAGTCAAACTCTTATGGCACTGTGGTAGTGCCTCTGTGTGTGTGTGTGACAAACCTCTCATCTCTCTCTAGTTTAGACTATCGCTTGTACCATCTAAAGGACCAAGCCCAAGAGGACAAGAAAACTAACACACTAAAAACCAAAACTAAAGCGGACTAAAGTTGTACGAACAATTACTAGCCCACATTATTACAATTAAACAAAATCTCAATGACAACCTACAAAACCCAAGATAACCGAAACACTAAACCAACCAAAGAGTCGCAGTCCCCACCCACTAGGGAATAGTCTTTAGGTGAACACAAAACATGTGATAAATCTGGAGAAAACTTGGTTTCCAGTGATCTAATTGCGAATAACAGCGAACAAATATGTTAATCATGACAAAAACCAATTGGGTAGCAAACTCTTCAAATACGAGGTAGAACTAAATTTAGAGAAGATGAGAAGTGTTAGATAAAGGGTTTTTGGAGCAGGATCTAATTGAGTGCATAGCCCAATAGAAGTCATGATGAACTTCGATATGAGCATGCCTCAGAAGAAATCACAACAAAAGGCTTCTGATCAAAAACACTTAATGAACTTATTCACTAACCCAAAAGAAAACAGAAGAGGAGATGAGAATTGAGGGGTTGCTCTCCTCCCATATGGAGGCATTTCTTTGGGACCTTTCCAATTCATAGTCCAGTTAAGTGTCAATGAGTGTCTACTGATTGTGGGTTCGTCGTGCAACGGATCTGTCCTCCTCTCATATGTTTTCCTTACAGACAAATCTCACGATTTCATTCATATGTGATCATGGAGAGAAGTTGGAAAGACTTGTTGCTTGATTGTGGCTTCACTTCCCCAACTTCAAGGTTCTTTTGTTTGTTGAGAGAGACAATTTCGATTCATCTGATTGCTCAGCTCCAAATCCTCCGTGGTGGCCACAGTTAAGTTAACAAGTCACGGCTTTTATTTTTTCAGTTACAACAAGTTCTATCTTTTGACAATAAAACAAACCTCAGCCTCATCAACCTTCAGTCCATCAAGAGAACCTAAGCTCATGGGTAAAAACACCATAAGGAGTTGTAAGTGCGTCAATAATTATTTTTGTGTACTGAAGACATACTTCATTCACCAAATCAACCAAAGTTGATATAAGCAAAGCCTTTAACATCACCATTAGCCTTGAACATCACTGTACTTCCTTAAACATAAACAAGAAATTTAACTTCTAATCCAAAAATATTTGAAGTATCATCAGACAAAACACTAGCTGGTCACTAAGTTAGAGGCCAATTAAGGTTCTGGTGTCCAACTATATAATATTAATCAAGGGCGCCCACAGCCCTTTATCAAAATGGTGTTTTAGCTCATTGTTAGACTGCATCTCCTCCTCCAGTGTGGTGTGCGGGTGCTCGTTCAATCTTCGCAATCTTCGCAACTGTCAGTTGAATAAAAATCTGATCCCAACCCCGCAATATCTTCCTCCAGAAAAAGAGCTTTGGTCTCTCCTAGCAGCTTCAACCCTGCACACCTGTATCAGCAGTTGTGACATTAAAAAAGTAAAATACTTGAACAGATACTGGTCATTTCCAAGGAATTTTAAAAAATACTAGAACAAATGTGTCAGGTTAATGTTCTGTTAATGGCTTACCGAGTACCATTTTAAAACAGATATGCAAACAGAATAACAAAACAGAATAAATAGAAGTTGTCAAAGTACGAGGAAGGGGAAATCACATCGAACCATGGAACTGACTCTGTCAGGCAGCAGAGTGAAATGGGACTATCGCAAAGTACGAGGAATGGAACGTTGCAACAGGTGGGCAATCGAGACACTGCGATCCCTACAGGAAGTGATAGTGACCATTCGCAACCATTAAATTTTGGCAGCGGGATGTATAATAGAGCCCCGAGACCACCTCTGCTATTGGGGCATGTGCATCATGAAGGAGATCAAGCTACTCCATTTGGGCTTGGAAGAGGAGGAGGCCCAAATGTTTCTCATTCTCTGGAAGTGCAAAACCCATCTACATCTGTCTATGGGCCTATAAGTCCAACAGGCCTAGAAGCAATAAGGGGGCTAACAAATGAGGTTTGCCCTGCAAGTGTGACAAACACAAGAGCTATGCTTACAAATCTGGGGCTCAAGAGAAGTGCAGGGAGTGACCTCCCCACCTCCACTCAATCCCCGGAGAAGAAAACAAAGACAATTGGAGGTGCTGGAACCTCAGGAGGAAAAAGCCACAGAATTATAAAGCCAGCTAGAAGGGTAGCTAGGAAATTAGCGGTGACAGAGGGAGGGCTTCTTGATGAGGCTAATCTCAGAGATGTTATGGTGGAGCAGGCCAAGGAGTGGGTTCAGACAGAGAACGAGGCAAGCAAAGATGGAATGGGACAAGAATCCTGGGGCGGTGGCGGCTGGTCTGCAACAGCCGCAAGGCCTCAATGATTTTCATAATGTGGAACTGTCAGGGTCTTGGGTCAGACCAGACAGTTCGAGCCCTCCATGGGCTCACTCAAAGAAATAGACCCACTGCTGTCTTCCTCATGGAGACCAAGATGCGGAGCAGCAGGATAGAAGGTATACGCAGAAGATTGGGATTTTATAAGGGTTTTGATGTGGCTCCTATAGGAAGAGCGGGTGGTTTGAGTCTTTGGTGGGACACGTCTGTAGAGGTAGAGATTTTATCTTCCTCAACAAATGTAATATGCTCTCAATTCCAATTTATAAACACTGGAGAAAAGGCCCACTTCACTTGGGTGTATGGAACACCATATAGAGAAGATAAAAATGCTTTTTGGCAATGGATCGAGAATTCTCTGCACCCAACCATGATACCCTGGCTTTGTGGAGGGGATTTCAATGAATATCTGTGGTCTCATGAGAAGAGTGGTGGAATTGTTGCCTCTCATAACCGACCTAGATTCCTCCATAATTTCATGACAAAAATGTCTCTAACTGATCTTGGTTTCAAGGGCCAAAGTTTCACCTGGAGAGGCAGAGCTCGAAATGGGGATCTCGTCTAGGAAAGGATTGATTGTGCTTTGGCTAATGCTACCTGGCAATCAGTTTGGCCTAACACAGTTGTATCTCATGGTGTGGTTCTAGGCTCAGATCATTGCCCTCTAATTATTAATACTGATCCCATGAGACACAAATGCAAAAAACTCTTTAGATTTGAGGCTTATTGGGCGAAGGAGGATGATAGTTATGATATCGTAGAAAGAAGCTGGCAGACGTCTATAACGGGTCCTTGGATTCGGTTGTGGCACCACAAGTTGAACAACTGTCAGAACCAACTACAACAGTGGAGCAATCAAAAATTTCAAAAAGTCCTTTTGGAGGTGGAGCAGCTCATTCCTCAACTTGAGTTTTTGCAAGAGAACTGGGAGGATAATGTCAGAGAGATCCATCATCTCACTGCCAGGATAAATGATCTGTTGGAGAAGGAGGAATCCTACTGGAAACAACGCTCTCGTATAAAATGGCTTATGGAAGGTGACACCAATACATCTTTTTTTCACCAAGCAACTATCCAAAGAAGGCGCAGGAATCGCATACACCGGATAAAAAATAGCGATGGCCGTTGGGTGGAGTCTCCAATCTTGATTAGACAAGTAGTGGAGAAGTATTTCAAAGAACTCTTCACTTCGGGGGGCACTCGTGATTGGGGGGATATTCTCAACTGTGTTCTTCCAGTGGTAAGTAATAAAGCAAATGTGGACTTATGTTCACAAATTACTGATCAAGAAGTAAAAGATGCTGTGTTTCAAATGGGAGGAACAAAGGCGCCCGGGCTTGATGGTTTTCCTGGTATTTTCTACCATTCTTACTGGCAAACGATCTGTAATGATGTTCAGGGGATTCCTGCTGATTTCTTGAGGGGAAATACCTCCCCTATGCCTTTAAACCACACCCACATTGCCTTGATCCCTAAGATTCCCAACCCTGAGTCCGTTTCCCATTTTAGGCCTATTGGCTTATGTAATTTCTCTTATAAAATCTTATCAAAAATCATGGCAAATAGACTTCAACCCCACATGTCTAACATTATTTCTTCTAGCCAAAACGCATTCATTCCAGGGAGACAAATTCAAGACAACCTCATTATTGCCCACGAGATTTTCCATTTTCTGAAACTTAAGAAGTCAAAGAAGCATTTCGACTTGGGGGTGAAATTAGACATGAATAAAGCATATGACAGGGTGGAATGGGATTTCCTCGAAGCAGTGATGCTAAAAATGGGTTTTGAGGAATCTTGGGTTAATCTTATCATGATTTGTGTGAGATCAGTTCAGCTCTCTGTGCTCATTGATGGGCAACCAGGCTGCAAATTCAAACCATCCAGGGGTCTAAGGCAAGGAGATCCAATCTCCCCTTATCTATTTTTGATCGTAAGTGATGTTCTTTCTTTATTAATACAAAGTGCTGTTTCAAATGAGCTCGTGCAGGGTATTAAAATGAGCAATAGGGCCCCCACTCTATCCCACCTTATGTTTGCAGATGATACTTTGATATTCCTAAAGGCCTCCACTCAGAATTGCAGAAATTTGGTCATGCTCCTCAACGCCTATTGTTATGCATCAGGTCAGCAAGTGAATTTCTCCAAATCCACCCTCTTCTTCAGTCTCCATACTCCTATGCAATTACGTGAGAGCTTATGTAATATCTTTGGTATGCCCGAGGTTGAGGATCCTGGAAATTATCTTGGCTTGCCAACTGTTTGGGGGAGAGCCAAGAGAAATGCATTATCTTACATAAAAGATCGGATTCTTGCCAAAGTTGATGGGTGGAAACAACAACTTCTTTCACAAGTGGGTCGAGAAGTTTTAATAAAAGCTGTGGCACAGGCTGTCCCTACATACCCAATGAATATTTTCTCGTTCCCTCTCACTTTTTGCAAGGAGATTGATTCAATTCTTGCAAAATTTTGGTGGGGTCAAACTGATGACAGACGACGAGTGCACTGGATGAGTTGGGAATCTCTTGGTAATTCGAGAAGGGATGGTGGCTTATTTAGAAATATTCATGAATTCAACCTTGCCCTTGTTGCAAAACAATGTTGGAGATTAGTGCATGATCCTGATTCTTTGTGGGCTCAAACTCTTAAAGCTCGATATTGTCCTAATACTACTTTTCTTGAAGCTACAAAGGGGGGACGTGCCTCTTGGGCTTGGGCAAGCCTATTGCAAGGGAGAGAATTGATAAAGAATGAGGCTTTCTGGCAGGTTTCGAATGGCAACTCTATTAAGATTTGGGAAGATAGATGGGTTCCTTCCACTCTCAACATGCGTCTCACTCCTAGAACTAATATTCGGGTGGATGTTAATCTGAGGGTACAGCATATCATTAACCCCCAAACAAATAAATGGGACCTAGGGCTGATCCAACACTTAATCACTGACGATGAAGCACAAGCTGTTCAAAGGATTTGTCTTACCCCTTCAGGTGAAGGTGATCGCTTGGTCTGGCCTAAAACTAATACGGGGGTTTATACAGTAAAATCTGGGTACCACACGCTTCATGAAATCTCTTGTAGAAGGCGACCTCGGAATCCTTCTTCTTCATTGTCCTGTGATAAAGAGGTTTGGAAGCTTGTTTGGAATTTAATTGCTCCCCCAAAAATTCAAAATTTTCTTTGGCGAGCCTTGAGGAACTGTCTTGCTACTAAGGCTAATCTTTTCCGTCGAAAAATTAGGACTTCTCCATTGTGCCCCATATGTGGTGAAGAAAGTGAATCTGTTGAACATATGCTGCTTCTTTGTCATTGGGTGGAGCCTATTTGGTTTGGCCGCTATCTTAATTTGTGGATTGACAGAAGATCTATTACCACGTTTGATAAATGGCTTTTATCTTTCTCCTCAAGTTTGAATGGAAATTCGGGTGACAAGGAAAACATCATGACCAGCATTGGTTACATTTGTTGGTACATTTGGAAAATGCGATGCAAGGCGGCTATCGAATCTCACCCGCCATCCCCAATGGGGGTAATCTGTGAATCTCATGCTGCTTGTAGGAGCTACCTTAATGCTCAATCCTTGAAGAATGCAACTCGCAGGACCCCTGTTATTGTGGCCCAAACTCCCCAATTTTGGTCCCCTCCTGCTAATGGTGTTGTCAAAATTAATGTGGATGCTTCTTGGAAAATTGGGCACCATAAGGCAGGTATTGGAGTGATATTACGTGATTCTAGTGGTGTTTTTGCTGCTGCCCTTGCTTGCTCTGTTGTAGTAGACTCTATCATTGAAGCTGAGACTCTAGCTATTTTGGAAGGATGTAACTTTGCTATCCAACAAGGGCACACCAGAGTAGTCATTGAATCTGATTCCAAAGAGGCCATATCTTGCCTTAATCGTTCAATCCCTCGAGGTAGGTGGCAGCTTTATCCAATTCTATGTAGCATCAGAAACTCTTGCTTTACCTTTCAGGATTTTAACTGGTCATGGGTCCCTAGGACCGCAAACTTGGCAGCCGATCACTTAGCCAAGTTAGCTATGTCGAGGATGAGCCTTTCTATTTGGGTCAATCGACCCCCATCCTCTTTGGTTGGAATCGTGGACAAAGATGGTCTTCCTTGCCCCCCAATTCGCAGCAATTGAGGAGTGCTAGATCAGATTTCGACGTCCTTTGCCCTTCTCTAGCACCGTCTGTTTCTTTTCTTTTCTAGCATTCCTGCTTTAACTTGTATCATGTTTTGGTCTTTATCTGTGATGTTTGCTTGCTTGTAGTCCCCTCCTAATTGGACTCCTGCTTTCTGTATTTGCTTGCGCTTTTTGCGCCCTGGTTTTAAGCTCCAGGTTCAACCAAAAAAAAAAAAAAAAAAGTCCCTCAAAAAAGGTATGACTAATGGAAATTTTGAACAACAAAATACTAAAAGGTACAAAAAAAACATATGAACTAGAATTTCTGAACAAAATAAAAGCAAAAAGGTTAAAAAATGCAACCACTGAACTATATACAACTTAAATCAAGTCAGACCCAACCACAAAAAATACATCAATACGCACTGAAATTAAATAACAAACAAATCGTAGCCCTATATCTCAGACAAACAACCATCATAAACAAGAAAACATATTGAATCGGAAACTTTAAATTATTGAATCGGAACATCTGGGGCTCCAATTCACGATCCTTGAATTCCTATACGATCCTAGGAATGCCTAGACCAACACATATGAAATTGGAGTCGATCCAACGGTCCGAACATATCGAACCCGGATAACGCCTAATATGCGATAACCGATCAACGATCAAACGATATCCAAATTGAAATCCGAGCACACCTACGCACTCGTGACAACAAGGATATCTCATTAGAACACAATGCACCTTCGCTACAGTGCCCACGCGCCGCCACACACTCCGACAGCGCGTGGGTGTCCCAAGTTGTTCCGGTGACTGGAAAACTTCCAAACCAAGGGTCACCCTTCCAGCTGCAGCTACTACTCGACGAGTGGAACACTTTCTTCAACTACGGGAACATCCAATTCGGACAGCAAGTGGCCGGAATTTATAATTGAAACCGGCCAAACTTAGGGTTACAAATCGAGTTATCTATGCTAGAAATCGATCAATTCCTATCCAACCATTAGCTAGAGCTCAAAGAGTAGGTGAGAAACCATACCTCACTTGCCAGAAATGGTGCTCGGAAACGTCGCCGGTGAGGGTGGCAGTTTCTGTCGATTCTTCCCGTCGTCACAGCCGTCGTTTGTCAGGTTTTTGGTCAGAGAAGGGGTGGGCTGGGTAAAGGAAAGAGTGGGGAAGTGTTTGCAAGTGACGACGTCTATAATGATGGCCGGACATTGGTGTTCTCGCCGTTTGAAACTGAATCGAAAAAAAGAAAAAAACTTGGGGGGGGGGGGGGGGGGCGGCGGGCTGCTGGTTCGTGATGGGGAAGGGAGAGAGAGAGAGAGAAAAAAAAATTCAGGTTTTTAAAAACAGTTTTCGCAAAAATTACAGTTATGCACAGGCCTATTTTGATCGTATTTTTCTCGTTACAACTCCAATTTGAGCCCACTATGTGTCCACGGACTCGTCTCGACGTGCTCTACGCAACTGTCTAATTAAAAGTTCCAAATTCCTTCCCGATCAAAAATTCAACTTTTATACTAATAAAATATTCCTGGGGCAAAATAGTCTTTTACCATAATAAATTAATAATAAAAAATTTAATTAGGATTGGGTTATTACAATCTACCCTCCTTATAAAAATTCCATCCTTGAAATTTCCATACTTGTCACTCGAAGAGGTAAGGGTACTGATCTCGCATTTGGTCCTTGGGTTCCCATGTGGCCTCTTCCACTGTATGACTCCTCCACAAGACTTTCTCAAGTGAAGTCTCTATAGAACGTAGCACCTGCATCTTCCAATCCAAAATATGAACTGGTTGCTCCACATAACTCAAATCATCCTTCAATTCTATTGGTTGCGATTCTAGGACATGACAAGGATCTGGAACATATTTCCGGAGCATGGAAATATGGAATACATCATGCAACCGAGATAGTTTTGAAGGCAAAGCAAGTTTATATGCCACTGGGCCTACACGTTCCAAAATCTCATATGGCCCAATGTAACGAGGGCTTAACTTCCCCCATTTCCCAAATCTTACCACACCTTTCCAAGGCGATAACTTTAAGAACACCTAGTCACCAACCTCAAACTAAAGATCTTTTCTTCTATTGTCAGCATAACTCTTTTATCGATCTTGGGCCGCCTTAAGTCTTTCTCTGATCAGTTCCACCCGTTTCTTCGTCGCTTCAATGTCCTCAGATACTTCTAATCTTTGCTCACCTATTTCATCCCAATACAATGGAGTCCTACAATGTCTTCCATACAAGGCATCATATGGTGACATTCCAATACTTGCCTGGTAACTGTTATTATACGCAAACTCCATGAGCAGTAGTTTATCATCCCAATCACCCCGAAACTATAATGCACAAGCTCTCAGCATATCTTCCAAATTCTGGATTGTTCTTTCTGCCAGTCCATCAGTTTGGGGATGGAATGCAGTACTAAACTGCAACTGAGTCCCAAAAGCTTCATGTAATTTCGTCCAAAAATGGGATGTAAACCGAGGATCTCTGTCTGACACAATTGACACTGGCACCCCATGTCTTGGTGAGTCGATCCACAATTACCCAAACTCCATCATGCTTGCTCTGTGTCTGAGGAAGTTTGAACACAAAGTCCATAGTTATGTGCTCCCACTTCAATTCAGGAATCGGAAGTGGTTGCAGCAATCCCGATGGTTTCTGCCTCTCTGCCTTAACTTGCTGACAAATTAAGCACTTACTGACATATTCTGCTATTTCCTTCTTCATAAAAGGCCACCAGTAATGCTCTCTCAGGGTACGGTACATTTTCGTGTTGCCATGATGCATGGCAAAGGCCGAGCAGTGGGCCTCGTCAAGAATTTCCCTATTTAGTGTTTCATCTCCCAGAACATACAGTCTTGTGCCCACCATTAAGGCTCCATCATTTCTCACTGAACAATCTGTTCAGGTACCATTCTCGACCTCCAATCTCAATGTATAGATCAATATATCCTGCAACTGGGCTTCAATTATTTGATCCATTAACACTGGTCTTACATAGAGAATAGCCAACAAGGCTCCCTGATCATCCACACCTAGCCCAACCCTCAGTTTTCTCAACTCAACCAACAATGGAAGATATCTCCCTGAAGATGAGCCACGAATCCAGATGACTTCGTGCTGAGAGCATCCACTACCACATTAGCTCTCCCAGGATGATGCTCAATAGTGCAGTCATAATCCTTCATCAACTCTAACCACCTCCTTTGTCTCAAGTTCAGTTCTTTCTAGGTAAACTGGTACTTCAAACTTTTATGGTCCGTGAAAATCTGACATGTTTCCCCGTACAGATAGTGCCGCCAAATCTTTAGAGCGAACACTACAACAGCAAGTTCCAAATCATGAGTAGGATAATTCGACTCATGCTTCTTAAGTTGCCTATAAGCATAAGAAATTACCCTACCATGATGCATCAACACACAACCTAATCCTTGTCGTGATGCATCACTGTAGATAACAAAGTTCCCACTATCATCCGGAAGTGTCAATACCGGAGCAGTTGTCAACCTGGTTTTGAGTTCATTGAAGCTCTCTTCACACTCATTTGACCATTCAAACTTAACTCCCTATCTTGTCAAACGAGTGAGAGGTGTCGTTATGGTAGAGAAACCCTCCACGAAGCGACGATAGTACCCGGCTAACCCAAGGAAACTCTGTACCTCTGTGACATTAGTTGGTCGTGGCCAATTCACTACTACCTCCACTTTCTGGGAATCCACATAAATACCTTTTGCAGAGATCACATGCCCCAAGAAACTCACTCTGTCCAACCAAAACATACACTTACTGAACTTGGCATACAATTGCCTCCTCCATAGAGTTTTCAGCACAATTTCCATGTGCTTCATATGTGCCTTTTGGCTTTTAGAGTACACCAGAATGTCGTCTATGAATACAATCACAAAGTGATCCAAGGAACGTTGCAACACTCTGTTCATGAGATCCATAAACACAACTGGCGCATTAGTTAGCCCAACAGGCATCACCAAGAACTCATAATGACCATATCTTGTTCGGAAAGCAGTCTTAGGCACATCCTCTTCTCTGATCCGCAACTGATGATAACCTGACCTCAAATTGATTTTAGAAAATACTTTAGCGCCCTTCAACTGATCAAACAAGTCGTCAATACGAGGGAATGGGTACTGGTTCCACACTATAACCTTGTTCAACTGTCTGTAATTAATGCACAACCTCACGGAACCATCCTTCTTATTCACGAACAGAACGGGTGCACCCCAAGAAGAGAAACTGGGTTGGATGAAACCCTTGTCCACCAACTCCTGCAATTGAGTTTTCAATTCCCTCAATTCTACTGGTGCCATTCTGTACGACGCTTGAGAAATAGGATTCGTTCCTGGAATGAGTTCAATGGTGAATTCGATCTCCCGTTGAGGAGGTAATCCAGGAAGATCTTCTGGGAACACATCTGGAAACTTCCGTACCACCGGAATATCTTCCAACCGCAGTCCATTATCTCGTGTGTCAATCACATGAGCCAAGTATCCTGAGCATCCCTTTCCAAGTAACTGTCTCGCCGTCATGGCTGAAATGAGGCAAGATGGAAGAACTCTACGCTCTCCATAGAAAGTCACCTTAGGTTGTCCTTGACTACGGAGTACGACCTCCTTCCGGAAACAGTCCATTGAGGCATGGTGCTTGGCCAACCAATCCATTCCCAGAATGAGGCCCAAATCCACCATATCCAAGGGAATTAAATCCGCCTCCAAGAATACATCCCCAACTAACAGCATGCTATCCTTGTATGCAGTACCAACCATAAAGACATCTCCCGTTGGTATAGAAATAGCAAGCTCATCCCGTAGGGCTGTGAGTCTCACATTCACATTATGAGCAAAACTGTGTGCAACAAAAGAATGTGTAGCCCCGGGATCGATCAAAACACGTGTAGGAATGCCAAAGATTGGTAACATACCTATGATGACGTCGGGTGACGCATGTGCCTCCTGCTGAGTCATATTGTACACCCGACCTGTTGCCCTGAAACGTCCACCACATCCCCTTTGTTGACTGCCACCTCTGTTAGCCATATTGGTCTGGGCCTTACTACTAGATGAGGCCCTCACAAACTGTGATGTACTCTGTACTCTACTCTGTGCCCCAGTCCCTTGGGTTTGCCCAGTGGTAATTTCTCTACCCTACAGAAGCATCGGGCACTCCCTCCAAAAATGCCCTGACTGTCCACAGTGATAGCACTCAGTGGCGCCCTGCTGACAAGGCCCAGTATGGTATCTGCAGCATAAAGCACACTGGGAGCGATTCCTCCCACTAAAAACTTGTTGCAGCTGTCTCCCTGAACCTCTGGTTGTGCCACCTCCAGTACAGGGTCTAGAACTTCCACTCTAATTGGACCCTCCGCTGGAACTAACTCCAGCTCCAAAACGTCCATAACTACGGCCACTGGATGATCCGGAGCTGAAACTACCCCATATCATACTGACGTCGGCTGGAGTCACCTCGTCCTCGCACCATCATCTGACTACTCTCGATCAATGAAGCAGACATAACCAGATCACCAAAGTTTACCAGACATTGTCCCACTACAATATCGCAGATGGTTCCTTTCAAAACCCTAGTAAACAACTGACACTTCTTCCTCTCGTCTGCTACTAGTGATGTGCAATACTTGGACAGTTCATTAAATTTCTTTTCATAATCTAGTACTGTCATACTGCCCTGTTCCAAGTGAAGAAACTCATCCATCTTCATATTTTGGTAGGCCAAAGGAAAGAATTGCTCATCAAATGTTGTGCGAAAAACTTGCCATGTAATGGTTGATGGGTCTTGGTACCGTCTTCTCACTGATTACCACCAATATCTTGCATTTCTAGAAAGGAAGAAGGTGGCCAAAACTACTTTGCACTCCTGTGGAACGTCCATTACATCCATAATTCTTTCCATTTTCTATATCCATTCTTCAGCCATGGTAGGATCACCTTCACCATTAAATTCCACGACCCCTATTCTCCTAGCCTGGTCCGCATATGTCAAGGATGCATCTCTGGTATGCTCGGTCCGAGACAAGACCTAAGTTAACAATTCTAGGGTATGCTGAAAATTGGGGTCCATTAGTGGAGTAGTCATCGCCGGTGCTACCCCTGTCTGACCTCCTGCATAAGACTGTTCAACCTATTCCGGTGCTGGCCCCCAAATTAGATCATTCTCTGAACAGGACAGGGATCCTGTCCCCGAAGTCGGGATGACTGACGGGTCCCTCTACAAGTACCACCATGCTTAGGGCCCATGATTCTGTCACAAGAAACATGAATTCATCAAAACAGGAATGCACACTAGGTGCGAAGTCTACAGGAATTTAACCATAATGCTCTGATACCAAGTTGACAAGACCCGACCTAAATTCCACTTTGGAATCTGAGCTGAACCCTGTGCGTGTCCGACACCTGGTGGGTGCTGGGCACACTTGACTAACTTGCCCTTCTAACAAAACCGAAGTTGACCTTAAGTTTGACTTCTGCCGAAAATTCAACAAAGTCTCCCCTGTAAATAGTCGTTTCCCAAAATTTTCTACCTTTACAAAATGCAATTACAATCCCTAATCGTTCAGCATGTATCAAGTTTACATTCAAGCAATCCAACAGAATTATACGGCCTCAGGCCTTACACAAAAATCCTAGGGCAATGTCCTCAGAGCAATACTAGTTGGATTAAATCACGAGTAGAATTCAATTGTACAGAAACCCTACATAGTGAAAGGATGGAGCGGAATGTGGTGTTTGCCCTATGGTGGCGCTCTGGTATACGACTATTACCTGGGGGCACAAAACATTTAAAAGTGTAAGTGGACAAAAATAAAGTTTTGGAAAATAGAGCATTAACATACTAACGCCACTGTTAAAACATTTAGAAAACTCAATTAAATTCGCATACCATACTCGTACAGAAATCAAACATGCATATTTATATTATATAACAATTCACACGTTTACACAAATCATCAAACCAGTTTAAAGCATTGAAAAATAAAGATTTCTCTTTTACCTAGGTGTACCCATCATATATCCCACATTATACCGTCAATTCCTCATGTCACAATTTGTGACACATCCTTGCATGCCTCGGTAACACAAAGTCGACCCGAGCTACAATCCTCGCAGGACTCAGGGGACATTTAGTCAACCTGATCGGCATTCCTTGCTCCGCACGATCTGGATATCCTTAAGACTCGTGGGGCAACTGTCAAATGCACTGACATAACCAAAGACAACAATAATCTGAAGGCAACAATAATTCGAAGGCAACATTATAACCGAAGGCAATATGGGTACCTATGGTGGTTTAAAAAAAATACATGCCTTTCTTAGAAAACTACCATTTTATTCCTCATCAAACCAATAAATCCGGTTATCATCTCAATTCCTACTTTCCAAGCCATTCACATTTAACATAAAAACATATAATTATGAAATATTTAAATTCAAATATTCATGCTCGGAAAGTAATAGTCTTAAACAATTCATTAAAATCAATCCATGAAAGTTTAATTGCAGAAAATTCATTTTTAAAACAATAGTCCACTTACTGGGTGTTCGAGCTAGCTTGACCCTTCAAGAGTCCCTCCTGCGGGTCTGACGATGATTGAGTACCTATTTAAGCCATTAAAAATATTTAATTAATAAAATTACTCAACATAATTATTTAATCCAAAATCCTGACCCCCGGCTTCTAGACGTGCTTGTACTTAGTTTAAGAAAATCCATAGGCCCATTTTAACATTCCTAGCGGTTAGAACGGTCTGAAAAAGACCTGAAACTCGATAAGCGATAAATTCTCAAAAAGGTCGACCCTGGGACCCCGTGGGGTCCACGACCTCCAATTACCAATCTGAGAGTTTCTATAGGTTAAACACACTTTACTAACACATGCCCTGCAAATTTGGTCCAAATTGAACGGTCGGATTGCTCACAATCGTACGATCAGACGGTTATCGATTAAACGAAAACTTTAAATTATTGAATCGAAACATCCGGGGCTCCGATTCACAATCTGCGAATTCCTACACGGTCCTAGGAATGCTTAGATCAACATATATTACATTAGAGTCGATCCAACGGTCCGAACATATCGAACCTATGCGCTCGTGACAACAAGGAGATCGCATTAGAACATAATGCAGCTCTGCTACAGTGCCCATGATCCGCCACACACGCCGGCAGCGTGTGGGTGTCCCAAGCGATTCTGGTGACCGGAAAACTTCCAAACCAAGGGTCACCCTTCCAGCTACAGCTACTACTCAACGAGTGAGACAGTTTCTTCAACTACGGGAACGTCCAAACTTAGGGTTACAAATCAAGTTATCTAGGCTAGAAATCGATCAATTCCTATCCAACCATCAGTTAGAGCTCGAAGAGGAGGTGAGAAACCATATCTCACTTGCCGGAAACATCGCCGATGAGGGTAGCAGTTTCTGCCGATTCTTCCATTTGACGCCGCTGCTGTTTGTCGAGTATTTGGTTGGAGATAAGGGGTGGGCTGGGTAGAGGAGAGAGTGGGGAAGGTTTTGCAAGTTACGGCGTCGATAACGGTGGCCGGACGGCGGTGTTCTCGCCGTCTGAAACTGAACGAAAAAAAAGAAGAAAAAAACTAGGGGGGGGGGGGGGGGGGGTGCTGGTTGGTGATGGGGAAGGGAGAGAGAGAGAGAGATAAGGTTTTTAAAAATAGTTTACGCAAAAATTACGGTTATGCCACTAGCCTATTTTGATCGTATCTTTCTCGTTACAACTCGAATTTGAGCCCACTACGTGTTTACGGACTCGTCTCAACGTGCTTTATGCAACGGTCCAATTGAAATTTCCAAATTCCTTCCCGATCAAAAAGTCAACTTTTAGACTAATAAAATATTCCATGGGCAAAATAGTCTTTTACCAGAATAAATTAATAATTAAAAATTTAATTAGGATTGAGTTATTACAAATATCCATTAATCATTAAATAAAGAAAACACTTGAGGTGATTATCTGTTGTGTTGATTACAGAACTTAAGGCCAAAGTAAACTAAGGGACCTACTCCAAACTAGAGGTGTCAAACGTATCGTGTTGGCCCAGTCTAGCCCGTTTAGAGTTAGCTCATTTAATAAAAGGGTAGTGTCAGACTCGATCATTTAAGAAAATCATCAATCTCAACTTGAGCTCATATGGGCTCGAGCCGTGTTCGTGCTAGGCCACTAAATGGGACAATATGGGCCCACACAAAATTTTACATATGCATTGTATTTTTTTTGTAATTTTTTTCTAAAACTTCATTTAAATATTTTTTTTTACAATTATGTATATACTAACAAGAGTTATTATTTGTTAAAAAACTTGTCAATAACTCTATTTAAAGTACAATTAAATAGAAAATGGCTCAAGATTTATTATTGATAAGAGTAGTTTAGAGAATTATCCATTACCCGAGTCTCCATTGTCCCCTTTTGAGTTTTTAATTTTTCAGAGTTATTACCCGTATAAAGAATTTAGCATTTTCACGTTTATAAAATTTTCAATAATACACACAAAATTCACGTATGATACACATAATTTTCGTACATTGTTGAATAGAAATAATATATATTAAAATTTTAATTAAATCATATTAAAATATTATATAGTCGTTGAACTTATGAGTTGTAATTTGCCAAAATATTGCCGAATAAAACACGTACGTATTTTATTCATATTTTTCCCGTTCCGTATTTTACTAACTATGAAAGAATGTGAGAGGTTAAGATTATTTCTTACTTGTTGTAACAAAAATGCAAGATGGTGATTTTACAATCTCTTTGCCAACCAGAAACAACAATTTCAAACAAAGATTTATGGGTGTAGTAGTAAGCGAGGTGGTAGTATTTTTCATGTGAAGTGTCGTTTGAAATGTAAAGCAATTACCAAGAACACTCCAACTCAGCATGTAATTTTCTACAACAAATAATGTGTGCAATAATAGAATTTAGTATTACTCAAGAGAACGAGGTAGACTAAAGGCAAAAATTACCACACAAAAAGAAGAAGAAAAAATTGAACTCTCAAATTGATTAACTGTGAAATTTCTCTCTCCTCAATATCTGCTTTGGAGATGTCGAAACTTGCAAATTAATATCTATAAAGTATAAATTAATTCAACTAGAAGGGTGCTTTTCTTATATATATATTTTAAAATAAATAGTATAGCCGGGCGGCTATACGCCTTTTAAATATAATATACTTAAAGCGTATAGCCGTGCGCCTATACGGTTTTGGACAAGTGGGCGCCGAATCGCTAGGTGGGTCCTCTTTATTTTATATTATATATATAGTATAGCCGCTCGGCTATACGTGAGTTTTTTAATTTTTTTTAAACAAGTATAGCCAGGGGTCGTTTAATTTTTAATTATTTAATAAATAGAGAACAGTATAGCCGCCTTGCTATACTGTTTTGACACGTGCTCTTTTTTTTTATATTGATTTATTTATATAAATAGCTCTGCTCATATTTGGTGAGAGAGTAAAGAGGGAAAAAAGAAGAAGTTGAAAATGGACAATTAATGCTGCTAAGAGGTAAAGCCACGTGAAAGGCACGTGAGTTTGATTTCTCAGTCGCCTTACGATTCGGCAACTGAGAATAGCCATGCACCAAGAAAAAATAAATAATAATAATGTGCCAAGCTTTATTCACGCATATAGCCAGTGATGAGCTCTCACTTCCATCCATTTCATTTCCTTAATTCAGTCCAAAAAATGCAAAATTGACATTTAACTATAACTATAAAGAACGAGAGACAAAGACTTTGACTCCAGCCATTGTAAGAATAACCACTGAGGTGAAAGATAACTTATTCAAGAGCACAAGGAACAGGCTTTTTGCACGCAATTTGTATCTAAATTTCATTCAATCTGTCAGCTTCTTTGTTACAATTCTAACAACGGCAGCAAGCTCACTCAATAGTAAAAAAGACTTGGCCTGATTTTGAGGATAGGGAGATTTGAAGTAAACAACTAAATCTTTGTCAAGCATTCATTATTTCATCTAGAAAATAATGAGACTTTTACTCCTGCTATCTCTCACCTCCATCAATTTCATTTCATTATTTCATCCAGAAAATACAAAATTGGCATTTAAATTTAGAGAATGAAAGACTGAGACCTTTACCCATAAGAAAACTGATTATAGATGAGACCCAAGAGACTTTTCAATGCTCATTTTACTGTCCTGCTGGAAAATAAAAGGGATACATGGGGGCATTTCCGCCATTACAATGTGCTTAGGAGGAGTATCTAGTTGGATTGAGTTTTAGTATATATAAATTTCATGTCCACCTCTGTCTTTTGGCTCACGCTTTAATAAGGATTACTGGTATTTAGAAATGTTTTTCGTAAAGTATGTATGTATGTCTCATTTTGCCACCTAAAATATTATGAATATGTTGCTATTAGCCCAACCCTGTCAAGCATTCACTTAAAACTTCACTCCTAGTGCTCTGTTTTAATATAAAGAATAGTAAAATAAAACAAAATATTGAACGTACACTCAAAATACAATAATATTACTCGAATATACCAAAAATTAAAAATCCTTGTTTCTCTCTCTGTTTGATTTGTCAAAGCTGAGTGTGATCTAGGGTTTATAATCTAGCTGTGTAGTTTGGAGAGTGGGAAACAGTATTCTGAAAACAAAGAATGTATTTTCTCTATTTATGTTATAATTCTTTTTTGTTGTGTATATGTTTGATCTTATTTTATTTTTCAGTTTTTAATTGTTTATAAGGTACAAATTGACCAATTTGCCCTCATAGTGCCCACATGGCATCTTTTAATGATAAAATGGACCTTGACTTGCAACTATCTGCTGGAGGAGAAACTTGGCTCTACAGTCTGCACACAACTTAATCAAGAGCACAAGGAACAGGCTCTCATGTTATACCATGTGACGTAGTGTAGTGGCAAGCATACAGGTGGGACACTTCTGAACCCCTATATCACGCAACTAGTAACCTCTCACTTTCCATCAATTTCATTTCAGTAATTTCAATATATTTTTCTCCCAAAAACATCAAAGTCGAGGAACCCTTGATCAGAGAAAAGTCTATGAGAAAGCTATGCATACTAAAAAACAAACAAAATCGAATTAGTTTTCCAAGTCATGTGCATTGAGTTGAATGGCTCCTTTAGGGTTTCACATTTAGGTTTCGTCAAGGAGAGTACATATCCTTGTTGAGCAACATATGTAATTGTTTTTTCCTTTGTTTTTCAGGGTTTCAATTTCTTCAGCCAAACAGAGGTTTAAGGATCACATTGATTGATTGGAAAGTTTGAGAATTCAAATGAGGACTTTTGAAAAATTCAAGGACCATTCATGACAAAAACCCTTCTCAGTACCTTTCTATTCAGAGGCTACATTTGTTGAAGCTATTACCTATGATACCATGTGACATAGTGCAGTGGAAAGCATACAGTAACCTCTCACTTTCCATCAATTTCATTTAAGTAATTCCAATATATTTTTCTCCCAAAAGCATCAAGGTCGAGGAATCCTTGATTAGAGAAAAGTCTATGAGAAAGTTGTGCATACTAAAAAACAAACAGAATCGAATTAGTTTTCCAGTCATGTGCATTGAGTTGAATAGCTCCTTTAATAAGTTATCTTTCGAATTCGTAGTTAGAACAGATGAACAGGCTCATTTTAAGGCCTCTCAAACTCTCAGTAGCAACCAAGTCAAGTGATAAAGACAACGAATATATAGGTTTTTATTTAAACCCTGCAAATCTCCAAGTTCAACAAAAAAAAATGTTTTGCACATTAATGTGTCTTAATTATTTATGGCAAACAAAATTGTAGAAAACAAGTTTAACCTCAATTACGTCATCTTGGGCAGCCTGTCTATATGAAATTTTATTAATAGGATTAAATTTGAATTTAAATGTGTTTTAAAAAAAAATTATTGTTGGGTGAACTTGAATATTTACATGGTCGTTTAATTAAAACATCTATAAATATATGATAGAAATCGTGTTCTTGACTCATGGATCGAAATAATAGGAAGGAGAAAATGACATTCAAGTATCAACCTCATTTCACTAAAGTTCAGCGACAACATGCAAACTTTCCAATTTTAACATTATAGATAATAGACAAAGACTTTGACTGAAGATATGTGTGGAAGCAAAATATCTCATTCTAGGTCAAATAATTAGGCCAATCAATTTGGGAATTATTTGACCTAATTTGGGGTTACCAAACCTAATTGGGAGTTATCTAAATTAATTAGGAGGTTATTTGATTTAAATTAGATGTCTTTGATTTTTGTCTTAATTAGGGATTTGATTAAATCTCTAACCCCTAAATACACCAACCCCACCAACCTCGCCAAATTAAAGCCTCTGAGACCTTCTAAAAATATTGGCTACACACGAGGATTGAGGTACATCTGAATTCCTACTGAAACTCTGCATAAATTATTTCTCATAAACCCTTCTCCCTTCCTATTCTTTCTCTCTCTCACACACGGCTCCAGCCACCACACACAGCTGCGGCCACCCGGTTTTCCTTGAAACACCCAACCTAACTTAGGCATCGGAGGGCCTTTGGCCAACATCCCCCAGGTGTGGTCCTTTTCCTTCGATTTATTTTACAAGGAGAAAAAGAAGCGGAGAAGACGAAGGAATCTCAATCGAATATTCTCGTGGGAGGAAATTTGCTCCCACAATATGTGTGCTTCTTTCCTATTTTTCAATGTGTCAGGGTTCTAATATTTTCTTGTTAGGGAAATTTTATTGAGACCCAACTATATAAATAAGAAAAAATATAAATGAACAAAGCTATAAAAATAAAATAAACAAAAACAACACGGATAGAGCAACAACCTCAACCCCCAGCTAAATGTTGAAATCCGTGTGAACTTGTACCTAACTTTCATTTTACTTAATTATTTTTTTATTTAGAAAATTAAGGATACAAATTTTTTTTAGCCAATCTCCTCCTTACCGTTAACTGTCCTAAAATTTCATCATTGTAAAATGACTGAGCCCAGCCCTTGGAAAGCTGTGCAAAACTTGAATATGTTCCAAGATATGGTAACCCGATATCTATGCATAATATTACTCGAATATACCAAAAATTAAAAAAAAATTAAAAATCCTTGTTTTTCTCTCTGTTTGATTTGTCAGAGCTGAGTGTGATCTAGGGTTTATAATCTAGCTGGGTAGTTTGGAGAGTGGGAAACAGTATTCTGAAAACAAAGAATGTATTTTCTCTATTTATGTTATAATTCTTTTTTGTTGTGTATATGTTTGATCTTATTTTATTTTTCAGTTTTTAATTGTTTATAAGGTACAAATTGACCAATTTGCCCTCATAGTGCCCACGTGGCATCTTTTAATGATAAAATGGACCTTGACTTGCAACTATCTGCTGGAGGAGAAACTTGGCTCTACAGTCTGCACACAACTTAATCAAGAGCACAAGGAACAGGCTCTCATGTTATACCATGTGACGTAGTGTAGTGGCAAGCATACAGGTGGGACACTTCTGAACCCCTATATCACGCAACTAGTAACCTCTCACTTTCCATCAATTTCATTTAAGTAATTTCAATATATTTTTCTCCCAAAAACATCAAAGTCGAGGAACCCTTGATCAAAGAAAAGTCCATGAGAAAGCTATGCATGCTAAAAAAACAAACAAAATCGAATTAGTTTTCCAAGTCATGTGCATTGAGTTGAATGGCTCCTTTAATGAACACGCTCATTTTAAAGCCTCTCAAATTCTCAGTAGCAGCCAAGTCAAGTGATAAAGACAACAAATATATAATATATAGGTTTCAAGTGCAGCAACTATCTTGACTCATGGGTCGTAATAATAGGAAGGAGAAAACGACATTCAAGTATCAACCTCATTTCACTGAAGTTAAGCGACAACATATAAACTTTCCAATTTTAATATTACAAATAACATACAAAGACTTTGACTGAACATATGTATGCTTGTTTCTTATTTTTCAATGTGTCAGGGTTTTAATATTTTATTGTTAGAGAAATTTTATTGAGACCCAACAATCCAAATAAGAAAAAATATAAAATGAACAAAGCTAAAAAAATAAAATAAACTGTTGAAATCCCCGGTTTATAATGAAAAACAAAGAATGTATTTTCTCTATTTATGTTATAATTCTTTTTTGTTGTGTATATGTTTGATCTTATTTTATTTTTCAGTTTTTAATTGTTTATATGGTACAAAATGACCAATTTGCCCTCATTGTGCCCACATGGTATCTTTTAACGATAAAATGGAAATTTAGCAGTTGGGGGGAGAATGACTAAAAAATGAAGTTTGTATCCTGAATTTTCTAAATAAAAAAATAAAAAAATAACCGATTGTTCAAATAAAAGTTATGTTCAATAGTTTAGCCTTTTTTGTTTTTGGCACCAAATAATCGATTTTCTTTTTTATATATTTAAAATCAGAAGATATCTTTCATTGAACTCAGTATGTAAACACGTTGATGAAAACAAAACAAACCATCAATTACGCATTCCTATTCCTATGTACAGTAAACGACAATTTCATCTTTAGTTCTTCTACAATTTATAGATGAGATTTGAAAGACTTTTCAATGCTTAACTGAACCCCAAAGACTAACTCACACTATATATAACTAGTAAGGCACGGCCCATTCAATATACGTATACCACACAAACAATAACCATGACATCTTTAACTTTCGCTAAACTATGCTTCCTGCCTTATTTCCTTGTCATCTGGTTGTATGTTTCATCACCAAATTGGGTTGCTTTTCCTTCTGCTACTTCCACTTCTGATACTGAAGCAAAGGCTCTTCTCAAATGGAAAGCCAGCTTATTTCTAAATCAAGCCCTCAATAACCTCACTTGGTACGACCCTGCCACTCGTAATATTAATGCCACCAATTCTTCCAACACCAATCCAAAACCAAGAACAAGCCCATGCACTTGGACTGGTGTTTCATGCAACTCAGCTGGAAGTGTCAGCACGATAAACCTTTCCACTCGTGGTATTCAAGGTACGCTACGTGAGTTTTCATTCTTGTCCTTTCCTAATCTTGAATATCTTGACCTCGGCTTGAACAAACTCTTTGATGCCATCCCACCTCAAATCAGTAACCTCTCCAAACTCCACCATCTTGATCTCTCTAACAATCAGTTGTCTGGGAGAATCCCACCAGAAATTGGTCTCTTAAGAAATCTTACCTTTCTCAGTCTCACTGAAAATACATTTTTTGGGCATATTCCCAATGAGATAGGCAACCTGAAATCTCTTGTTGAGCTATATTTGTATAAGAATCAACTCAACGATTCAGTTCCAAGATCACTAGGCAATCTAACAAGCCTTATCCATCTCTATATCTATGATACTAAACTTTCTGGTTTGATTCCCAAGGAGATAGGTAACTTGAAATCTTTAGAAATTCTAGATTTGACTGCCAACAATTTAAGTGGTCCCATCCCTCCAAATATTGGTAACTTAATAAAGCTAAACATTTTGCACTTGTTTTCCAATCAACTTTCTAGTTTGATTCCCAAGGAGATAGGGAACTTGAAATCTCTTGTAGATCTAGACTTGTCCATAAACAATTTAAGTGGTCTCATCCCTCCAAATATTTGTAACTTAATAAACCTAAACAGTTTGGTGTTGGGTAGAAATCAACTTTCTGGTTTGATTCCCAAAGAGATAGGGAACTTAAAATCTCTTGTAAATCTAGTATTGGACGAGAATCAACTCAATGGTTCAATTCCAGCCTCATTTGCTAACTTGAGTAACTTGGAGATCTTATTCGTACGCGTTAACCAACTTTCTGGCTCCATTACCCAAGAGTTAGAGAATCTCAAGAATTTGATTGCACTGCACTTGGATACAAACCAATTGTCTGGTTATTTGCCCCCAAATATTTGCCAAGGTGGAAAACTCACAAACTTGTCAGTACACACAAACTATTTGACTGGTCCAATCCCCAAAAGCTTGAAAAATTGCACAGGCTTAGTGAGAGTCCGTCTTGACCAAAACCAATTGACAGGCAATATATCGGAAGACTTTGGTGTTTATCCGAATCTTGATTTTATGAATATAAGCCACAACAACTTGTACGGAGAAATCTCACACAACTGGGGACAATGCCCAAAGCTGACAACCTTAGCAATGGCAGCAAACAACCTTACTGGTAGCATACCACTTGAGATAGGCAACGCAACCCAAATTCATGTGCTGGATCTTTCTTCAAATCATTTAGTTGGGGTGATTCCAATGGAATTCGGGAGACTGACTTCTTTGGTGAAGTTGCTGTTGAATGGAAATCAATTTTCAGGTCGTATACCCTCTGAATTTGGATCATTGACTAATCTTGATTATCTTGACTTGTCAACAAATAAATTCAGTGACTCAATTCCGAGCATTCTAGGTGACTTGCTCAAATTATACCATATGAATTTGAGCAACAACAAGTTATCTCAAGCAATTCCACTTCAGTTGGGGCAGTTAGTTCAATTGAATGAACTGGATTTAAGTCGTAACTCTCTTGAAGGTAGCATACCATCAGCAATGAGCAATATGGAGAGTTTGGTGACGCTCAATCTTTCCCACAACAATCTTTCGGGTTCCATACCATCAAGTTTTGAAGAGATGCATGGCTTGTCATATGTTGACATATCCTACAATCACTTGGAAGGTCCTCTTCCCAACATCAGTGCATTTCTAGAAGCTCCGCCAAAAAGATTGAAAGGGAACAAAGGATTGTGTGGAAACGTTGAAGCTCTACTACCACCCTGCAATGCACATAGCTCAAAAAAGGACCACAAGGTCATATTCTCTATTCTAGCAGTATTTGTACTTCTATCTGCTCTCTTTACAATTCTCTTTGTAATAGTGCAAAGAAAGAAAAAGCATCAATATACTAAACAAAAACACGTGCATGGAGAAATTTCCTTTTCGGTTTTAAATTTTGATGGAAAATCAATGTATGAGGAAATCATAAGGGCAACAGAAGATTTTGATTCCAGATATTGCATTGGGAAGGGAGGACATGGAAACGTCTATAAAGTGAATTTGTCATCTGGAGACGTAGTGGCTGTGAAGAAACTCCATATGCTATGGGATGGCGAGACAGAATTTCAAAAGGAGTTCTTGAATGAAGTAAGGGCACTTAGTGAGATAAGACATCGGAATATTGTGAAGCTTTCTGGTTTCTGCGCACATAAACGACACTCGTTTTTAGTGTATGAGTATTTTGAAAGAGGTAGCTTGAACGCAATGTTGAGCAAAGATGAAGAAGCTAAAGAGTTGGGGTGGAGTAAAAGGGTGAATATTGTTAAAGGCTCAGCTTATGCCTTGTCTTACATGCACCACGATTGCTTGCCACCGATTGTACATCGTGACATCTCAAGCAAGAACATTTTGTTGGATTCTGAATATGAGGCCTGTGTTTCAGACTTCGGCACAGCTAAGTTTTTAAATCCAGACTCAACTAATTGGACTGCGGCTGTAGGCACACATGGCTATATGGCACCAGGTAATATTGTGATTCCCTGTTCTCTGTATTTAGCATTTTTTAAGCTTTTGCTTTTAGACTAATGCTTCATTTTCATCATTAGGAACGGTTAACATAAACACATTTTCACTTCTTTGATTTAGAAAATATACTAATAAACACATTTTCACTTCTCTTAAGCTACAAACTAATAAGTCGATTTATGCATGATACAGTTTCGTTAAAATTCCATTGAATAGTTATGTCTATAAACTAATAATGCCACATCTCTGAGGTTTTCTCTGAGCAGAGCTTGCTTTCACAATGGAAGTGAATGAGAACTGTGATGTTTATAGCTTTGGTGTGGTCACATTGGAAATAATTATGGGAAAGCATCCTGGAGATCTTTTCTCATCAGTCTCTTCATCCTCCTCCTCCTCCTCATCATCATCTGCATTAGCAGCCCATCAAATACCTATTGTGGATGTTTTGGACCAACGCATCTCCCCTCCTACGCATCAACTTGCAAGCGAAGTGGTCTCTCTTGTGAAGATAGCATTTTCATGCTTGAATTCCAGCCCGAAATCTCGTCCAACCATGAAACAAGTTTCTCATTTCCTCTCAACTCAGAAGCTGCATTTGTCAAAGTCGATACATATGATGACATGTGGTGAATTGCTTGGTCTTGATCCTTTGGCTACATGATCAGAATGTGATTCTTTCTTATGCACATCTCACTTTTCCTGTGTCTCCTGTTTAGAAAGATTCTCCATAGATGTTTCCTTCTTGTAATTTATTTCATGCACGTGTGCGCTATGCTATGGCTCTATGTATACTTTATCTGGGATGTTTTATAGTTTGTTTATCCTTGTGAGGAAAAACAAAATGAAATAAGACAAGGGTTTTGTTTAGTAATTTTATATACTCTATATAGCAGCAAATACATACGAGAATTTGAAATTGTAAACCACACCAAAATCATTAATAAACAATTCAGTTCTGATTCCTTCCCTACCAGAAATAAAGCTGGGAACATGACTAAATACCTCAAAATCTGACTTGAACCCACGAAGCTTAAGAAAAATGAATGGACTGTGGTTTCTTGGGTGATAGTAAAAGAAGGCATTAGTATGAGAATTAAACATCAACAGACACCCATCCTGCAAGTATGGGTTTGAATGATCCATACGGCCACCTTCCAGCATCTTGGGTATCAATCGAAATATTCTTCCTCCAAAGTTTTTGTGCACCAGAATCATTCAGTGTCCAAAATTTGATTTTAAGACCATCAGTATGACACACACAAATACAATCTCCCAAAACTCCCAAGACCACATTACGACATTGCTCCCGTCCAAAAGGCGGGGATGGAACTGAATGCAACTTTTCAGTATCCAAGTCAAAAGAAATTATGGTAAAACCTGACCATTCATCGCAAAACCAATAAAGTACTCCTTTCACATAGGTGAGGAACGCTAGCTTACTAGCTAAGTAGGGAGCACTACCAACAGATTTCCATGAACCTGCTCCAAGCGTGTGTATCTCAGCCACCCTATTGGGACGAGGGGTCCCTTGCTTAAACATTCTTATCACCTTATATTCGTTAGTCCTTGGACTGAATCCGAATCCACAATCGATTGAAATTTTTTCATTCTCAGGTTTAGAACCTTCGGGAAGGTTTATAAATTCTCCGGTTATTGGATTGCCCACAACAGCAGGGTCATTGGAGAATGGCTCAGACAGGCAAAGCAAGCCGTTACACGAGTTCACCACATTGTACTTGTGATCATTTCGCCTTATCTTGATGCAAGGCTTTCTTGTAGTGCCATGTTTCCTATCAAGCATCACATTGGCATTACCGTGGTTACTGATTACTTGCTCAGCATTGCGCAATGGGATTTTACATTTGGAAAGAATCATGTGGAAATCAGATCGCTTACGATAACGGTCATATGCACCACAGTCCCTCAAAAACGAACCAGAGCTATCTTCAGGCTCAACCAAGTAAAGGGTTCTTGGCACGCGTGGTGGACCCAAGGGCCGGACCATAGGAAAGACCTCTGCTTGTGCAAAATGCAGCTGAGCAAATTCAGGGTCCGAAATTAGACCATGCCAAGTCTTGCACACACACTTGTACACGAGAATGCTCCTTGTTGGGATCTTTAGTAGAACCATGTGAATGACAGACTTTGGAAGATCTGTTATAAAAGGATCCATTTCTTGAATTTCTTGAATGTGGTCATCCTTGTTCCCTATTTGGGTGGCACAAGATGTAGACTTTTCTTTCCTCTTCATGAATCTATTGATAAGAAAACACTAAAATAATATAAATAAAGGGTTAAGGCAAATTACTTGTGGTTAAGCGTCACAGAGAAAAGAACACCACATTAGCACAACATCCACAACTGACCCACCTAATTAAAAACGGATTGAAGTGGAAAAAGAATCACTTATATGCTTTTCCTATTACTGATATAAAAATCATAGTAAATCAGTGATGTAATATCCAAGTGAAGGAAAAATAAGAATTTTAGGGTAACATATGATCAAAACGAAAAGCTAAATTACAAAATTTGTAAAAAAATAGGGTTTAAAACACTAAAATGATAAGAACTGAAATTATTACCTGGACAAAATGGTAAGAACTATGAAATAGTAGCCCCTTGCAGAGAGATGGAAGTCTTTTTGCTTTTTTGGGTCAAAAGAGATATAAGTGTTTTACCTAATGGCAGAGGGCGAAAAGGCAATTGTTAATTTGTACGTGAGGGTTCAACTTGGCGGGAAGAGGGTTCAGCTTGGCGGGAAAAGATGATGCACTGACTGGTCCAATGGGCCTTTCAACTTTTGGACTAAACACTAAACATCCCCTTGGGTTCATTTCTCCACCTTCCCTCACCACTGAAAGAGCACCAGAGGGCTTGGAATTTTTATTTTTATTTTTGTTGTTCTTCACACTGCATTACAAATTGTCAAAACAAGAAACCTAAGAGTTAAAGGATATTTGAATCCAAGCAGGGTGGCTCTGAGATTTTAGGGGTGTAAATGAGCAACGGGACTTCCTAAAACAAAGTTTTCAACAAAAATACTAAAATTGGACAACACATATTGAGAGTAAATTTATAACTAAATCTCACCCCAAAAGATATAATTAAAAAACATGTATATCATCTAACATGAATCTTCCCAATGTCAGATTTATCTAGTGATATAACATTTATAGGCTGGCATTATTTCTGTCAAATGAGTTTTACATTCCTAATTAGTCTAAGTCAACTATTTGATTCTGTAAGATTATAAGATCATAATTAAATTCCCCGAATGGTTTCCTAAGGCTTAGTGTTAACCTTCCTATTGTTGTACATTATAATATCAATGAAATATAATTCTCACCCAATTTGAATTGGTAGAAGAGCAATCAATCATGATTGGCTCTTGACCTAACCATATCATATTTCTGCAACTGCAACAACCATACAAACCCAGTCGCAACAGCCGCCACCCGCATCACCATTAGTCGTGTTCCACCACCACTCACGTTGCTCAAAACCCAGACTCACGCAAACATCGTTCACGACTCACATTGCTCAAAAACGATACCAACAACATACATCATCCATGACTTGCATCGCAAAAAAACCAGACCAGTAGAATGTGGGAGCAAATAATTTGGCTTCCAATCACAAGGCACCACATGGACAAGAAAAGTATCTCATAGGTCAATTAATTGAGCCCATTTATTTGGCCAAGAAAATTGTGAATTCTTCACTAGTTTGAAGCAAGAAAAGAACTTACTTGAAAGATATTCCTCACCCAAATTCACAATCACTTTTTTAAAGTCAATAACTTGGGGCGCAAATTATCTATTTTTCATAAGTCTGTTAGGGTTTTTTTTACTGATAGCAGTGGCACGCTCGCACATCAAAAGAAAGTTGACTTGTTGACCACAAATGGTTCTCAAACCAATGGGAAACTTTACTCTACCATCATAGGACTAAATCAAAACAGGTGAACACACTCTCACCTCAACGACCTACAGAATGGACAACGCTTTTTGTCTTCTCATAATTAGCGCCAAGGACTCTGAAGCTCTTCAGTCCTCTGGCGATAATGGCAAAGCTTCTACAAGCTATAGCGGGCGAGTGAGCTCGAAAAGTTTCATGTCAACGATGTAGGCGTCGCTGCCATCTCCCGTAGCTCGAATATGGAGATTTTGCACCTGGTCAACTGTAGAAACTTAGGGTTAATTTTAGCCGCGCCCAACACTATACTGAAGCTTACACATTAACGAACACAACACTATGAGCTTCTTCTTCGTTGTAGCCAAAAGGTGCCCAACCTTCATGAATTGGTGCTCATCATCGTGAATCCAGCAAAAGCGAGCTTGGAGACGTGTTCATAGCTCGCATATAACAGAGCTTGTGTAAAAGAGAGCAGTGAGCTCAAAACAGAGGAAAAACAATTAAAAGGCCATAAATGTAATTCCGGCAACACACTAAACCTGATATAAGGGTTTGAAAATCGTGGAATTTTGAGGTTTTTTTTTGGGAGATTCACTAATATACCCAATATAGGAGCCCAAATTATAAAAATACCCTATATGAAATGGACTTTAGAAACACACCCAAAGCCCATTTATAACATAACAAAAAGGCTTTTAACTTCTTTTAAATTACAAAACTGCCATTGATTTCTCAAAACAAACCCAACCCCAAAACATATAAACAAGCCCAAAATACTCAATAGGACATCAAAGTAATTTAATAATCAAAATTAAATTCAATATGACCAATTGTCATTTTTTGGGTTTTTTTTGGGTTTGTTTATAGAAATTAAATAGTGTAGGGTTTATTTATAGTTTTAGTGCTAAGAATGGGTATTTGACTAAATATCTCTTTTTTTTTTGTGGGAAGAAGAATTCCAAGGTTTTAGTTGGTAACAAACTGATTGGGATACATTGGACAACAAAACATGCAATGACTAGAATTCTTTAAAACAATAATATAAATTCTAAGTTAGAGACCGTTATAATTTCAAAGATATTTCTTAAATTAACCAATAATTTGTGATTATAATTACTTAATTTCAGGAATAATTGCAAGCAACTAGTTATGTGTTCAAATCTCCCCTGAATCTATCTAAGGTTCTATGTAATTGTGTTTGAATCTCCCCTCCTCTAATCGTTTGTATCCAAAATAAATAAATAAAAATACCCCAAATTCAAATGCCCTTCCCAATTAATAAAAAGAATAAATTATAATTATATTCACAACCAAATCATCAGAGTTATTTATTCTCGAATTGCATTGATGGTTACCTACTACATGATTGAATAGTCCAACTTCTATGCAACTCCTCATAGAAAAGTAGAAGGGTTGGAACATTCCACTTTGGGTCTTGGTTCCACACATTGGACTCCAACAACAAATGCAAAAAAGCATACAATTTGAAATGACCGGCGTACGTTCTTGTCGGTGCATGCCTGGTCATGCATTGCATGTACCCTCTAGCAAGTCTTGCCTTTTGTTTTTCTTCTACTCCAGAGCTTTTATTTATAGGCTTGAATTCATGTATCGTTTCCATATATTCTCATTATTCATCAGTGACCTATACAATACAATTTGGTAAATTAAGAGACAAAAGGCGACAGACACAGAGAGAGAGATGGAGAGCAAAATGGTGGTTGTTTTTGGTGTCTTTGTGGCCGTGTTTGTGCAATGTGTAGCAGCACAGACAGTGCATGTGGTGGGAGATAGCTTAGGTTGGACCATTCCACAATCTGGGCAACAATATGTCACTTGGGCATCTGCTAACAAGTTCGTTGTTGGTGATATTCTCAGTAAGATTTCTCAAGTCTTCTAATTAATTTCCTTTTTTATTTTGATTTATAACTTCTCACCTATTGTCTTTGCTAGTCAATTGGGGAACTCATTATTTAACTTTGGGTCTTAATTAATTCTCATGAGATTACTTGATTTTTAAATTACCCTTTAGATTAATATAACTTAAGTATTAGTTGATTCTTTTTTCTTAAAAATTACTTACCTCTCTTTCTCACACTAGACGTTATTTCTTAATAATTCTTCAGTTTTCAACTTCGCCACCAACGCACACGACGTCCAACAAGTACCCAAAGCATCGTTCGACTCATGCAGCTCGGACAACGCAATTGGCTCGTCCATCACAACAGGCCCAGCCAACGTCTCGCTCACCTCAGCAGGCGACAACTACTTCATCTGCACTTATGGCACCCACTGCCAGTCAGGCCAGAAGCTAGCCATCACCGTCTCAGCCGCTGCCCCTGGAGCCTCGCCCTCTGCACCAACTTCTGCTCCACCACCACCACCGGCCACTACCACTCCTACCACACCATCACCGTCATCGAACGACCCTGCTGCTTGTGCTCCAGTCCCGTCACCGTCACCATCACCGTCCAAAGCTGGCAGGCCCACTGTGAAGGCTACTCCTGGGTCTTCCCCGCCCCCTGATAATTCTTCTTCACCATCTGTTGTGGCGGGTTTCACTTTGTCCTTCTTGTCCCTTGTCATCATGGGTTTGTTCTTTTAGATATTTTCTGTGAAGACTCGGGAGATGGACGTGTTCTTATGCTTGTTAGTGATTGTACTTTGTACCTATTTTAGAGAACAGAATTGTTTTAAGGGCTTGTCCAATATAGGTCCCTATAATTTCTATTTCCTAGACATATACCCATTATTCTATAAATCTATGTGTAAAACCCAATTTCAAACTTAAATGACCAGTAGAATATAAGAGGTCATAGTATTCCTATGTTTTTACATCCTTGCCATCAGACTTTATATTTTATTTATAATTTATTCTAAGCATTTCATTAACTGACATAATTGTAATTAAAACTCCCTATTAATAGCATATCAATCACCCCATTTCTTTTGGTTGTCATTCCCTCTAACATATCGCCCCCTAAAATTGCAAACCAAAAAAAAAAATGCAAATTACATATCCAATAATGTACATATGAAAAATATAAATATAAATATATACGTATAAAAATATAGGTATATTATTTACCAAATTTTTTTTAAAAAAATAGGTCAGTTACTTTATAATTGAAATTTTTGTACATTTTTCATAAATTAAAAATAGGTACACAATAATTTGTAGAAAATAGGTGCGTTGTATAATTGAAATTTATGCACATTTTTTATAAATTAAAAATAGGTACATTATTTAGAAGGAATTCATTATACTAGGTAAATTGTTTTACTAGGTATACATTATTAGAGAAAAAAAAATAGGTACATTATTTAGAGAAAACAATAGATACAAAATTTAGCCAAAAAATAGGTTCATTATACTAGGTACATTATTAGAGAAAAAAAAAATAGGTACATTATTTAGAGAAAAAAATAGGTACATTATTTAGAGAAAAAAAATAGATGCAAAATTTAGCAAAAAAAAAAGGCTCATTATACTAGGTAAATTGTTTTACTAGGTACATTATTAGAGAAAAAAAATAGATACATTATTTGGTGAGAAAAAATAGGTTCATTTAAAAAAAATTATTTTCATAAAACAAACAATAAAAAGATGATCAAATTATTTTTCAACATAATTAAAATGTACACTATTATTCATAAAACTATAATAAAATAGATTACTAGTCGTATAATTCATAAAAGGAAAACAACATTAATTCCTAAATTTAATATTGAATTTAAATTACTAATACATTAAATATATTACTAGTCGTAATTCATAAAAAGAAAACAATATTAATTCAAAAATAGATTACTAATACGTTAATGTTGAATTTAATATTTAATTTCAAATAAGTTTCTAAATTAATTCCTACATCCATTACAGCCATTTGAAAATCTTTCCAAATTCAACGTGTGTCATTAGTTACACTCCCATAACACATTAAGTCATAAATAGGGATAGATTTGGAATCCGAAAAATACAAGGTAACTTGCTTAATTGGATCCTAGTCATCGGGTATTATTTAAAAAAATTTGGTATTTTAAATAGAAAACTAAAAGAAAAGGTTTTAGGTGATTTAAAATGAATTTTATGGGTATAAACTCAATTTACTATTGTTTTAATCATTTTTTTTAATACATTTTCATTAATAAAGGATTAATTCCGATCTTTATAATTCTAGCATGCATCTCGTTTATCTTTTCTTTTTGATCAATATCTTTATTTTTCTAATATTCGTAAGATTATAGCATGCATATTCTTGATATATAACGATTGGTTAATTAAAAACAAACTAGAAAGAGAAGAAGCTATTAGACGCAGTCAAGCCTAAATTTATCCTCATGTCATATATTTGATTTGATTTCTCAATTCCTCAACCAATATCTTTTCCATTTTTCTCTATGGGGAATGCTAGCAAGCTTCTCTCTAACCTTCTCCTTTGGACCTTCTCCCTTTTTTGCTTGACATGTGTCATTCTTTTTACACTTAAAACAATGTCATTAATATATTATACAAGCTAACTTTTGCTTTCCCAGTTTACCCTTATTAAATGTATTCAATTTATCCAAAAAAATTTCACAACTTTCTTACACCTTATTAATTTTTTTTATGTCAATTATTTTTTATTTAAAGATGTCTACTTTTTTTTATTTAAAAAAAAAAAGAAAAAAGAAGAAATGTATGTTTTTTTAACACAAGGGGTTTAGATAGAAAAAAAAAAGTCTAAATTTGACGTTAAAAAATAGGGACATCAAGCATACATTTTCTTTATAAAAAAAATTTTAAAAAAAAAGATGGTAAGAAAGTTGTGAAATATTTTTGGATAAATTAAATACATTTAATAAGGGTAAACTTGGAAAGCAAAAGTTAGCTTGTATAATATCTTAATTACATTGTTTTAAGTGTAAGGAGAATGACACATGTCAAGCAAAAAGTGGAGAAAGTCCTAAAGAGAAGGTTAGAGAGAAGGTTGCTAGCATTCCTCTTTCTCTATTGAATAAACACTACAAGAAAAGAAGGCAATAGTCACGTTTTTCAGTCAACAAATTGATTTTGGTGACCATTATTTGTGCTTAATTTATTGATTACATATGATTTAAATATAATAAATATAAAACCACTTTATTGTCCTTGACAGCTAAAAGTAACTTTCCAATTTTCCCGAGTAATTAAATATTTAAGAAATGTATTTTACTTTCCAATACACATTTAAACTGTCCCTTTTTTCTCTCCCCCTGGAATGTCTCACGTATGTTTTCATCTTCCAAGCGTATGATATGACCAGTACGGCCATGGCCCACACTCCAACATTTTTTTATTCTTGCTTTTTCTTTCCTTTCCTTCTCTCCTCTCTCTGTTTCCTTTAATTTTTTTTTCTTGCGTCTATCCCTTCTCTCTCTCTCTCTCCCTCCCCCCCCTTTTTTTTTTTTTTTTTTTTTTTTTCTTTCTTGTTCCTCATTCAGGATCTATTAAGGATTCAGTTGTGGGAAGGAATGATGGAATTGCTCAATACTTGCTCGTAGTTAAGGACTTATAATTACCTTTGCAAGGCCTTGCATTCAGTTGTGGTAAGGAAGGATGGAATTGTTCAATACTTGCTCGCAGTTAAGGACTTATAATTACCTTTGCAAGGCCTTGCCTTATGTATTTACACAGAGATAGAGCTTGGATTTGGATTCAAGAATGGAAATACTGTTGACTTTGAACCATATGTTATTAGAAATTGAAAAATGAAAGGTAATTAGAAACTGTTAATTTTTTTTAGGAATATAATACACAAGCTATACACTCACTTATTATACAAATACAAATACAAATATAAATACAAGAATTAATATATATCAGTCAAATCAAACTCTCTCATTCATAAGTTAACAAAGAGCAACAGTCATGGAGGCATATGTAACTAACACTCTAATTGTAATTGCATCGTGAATATTGGCTTTTGTCACTGAAAACCGTAACTAATAAGGGCAATAGTCACGCAAAACATAGTAACTACTGCCTTTTTTTATTTTTTTTTATTTTTATAGTGAAAAACAAAAACAGACAACAAAAACATTTCTTGTGTGGGATTGTGTGTAAATTAAATCCCAACTTCTAAATTATTTCTACACCCAATCATCTGCAAAAGAAGTACCAAATCCGTCTGTTAATTGAGTGGCAAGGGTACTGGTCACTCAGACCACAAAGTGTCTCGACGTATGCACCTCAACCTTCCTAAACCATTTTCCATCAAGTGGTATAACTTACTCGATTGTTCTCTTGTTAGTTGACCAAACACAGATTTCTCCGATTTGATTTTTGATTTAAACTCTTTTTGTTGGAAATAATAAGGAAAATGTAGAAATATACTTAGGGGGTTGTATTCAATTGAGATTTTAATGGATTATTTTGCAGCTTAAAAATCTAGTGGTATTCAAATAGGATTTGTAAGTAATCAATAAAAATCTGGTGGTATTCAATTAGGATTTTTAAATCATAAATACAAATCTGGTGGTATTCAATTAGGACTTTTAAAAGATAAGACAAAGTACCGTGGTATTAAAAAACTTACCGATTTTGAAGTATTTCATTAAATGATGTATTGTGTGGTACTTTTGAGTGGGTGATATAAATACCAAACCCCATAACAAATCTCACCCTCCTATGCCTGATTCTCACGTTCTTTGTTTTTCTTTTGGGAGAAGATGAACAGCCACATCTGAGAAGGGCTCCTATTTCATGGTTGTTCTCTATACTAGCGATGTTCGTATACATTTTGCATCTGTTCATGGTTATTCTCTATCTATTAACTAGCGCTGGTTGTATACATTTTGCGTCTGCATACGTTCATGGTTGTTCTCTATTAGCGCTGTTCTCCCCAACCACTCACTCCATTAACACTTCAGTTTTTAAATCCTATCAAAACAAGATTCTTTTGCTGAAAGACATGTAAAGTATTGTATAATTTATTTGCTAACTTTAAACGAAAAGCATGTTTTCCAACCAAGATTATATCAAAAGACAGAGATAATTATGGCAGAGATGAACGAGAGGCAAACAGAAAAAAAAATTCAGAAACACACAACACCTCAAGCATCAACACCTGGACTAGACCAGGAGGGAGAATTATGTATGATGTATGATGTAGTAGTAAACTTCTTTGGTTGTGGTGTTTTGGTTGAACTTTGTCTATTAAGTAGCCTCAATTGAATTTGATTTTTGGTATTTTTGTTGAACTATGTATTTTGGTTGTGGCATTTTAGTTGAATTATGTATTTTGGTAGTGGCATTTTAATTGAATTATGTATTAGGTTTTGTTCACTGTGTGATAAATCCGTTGATGTATGGAATAGCATTGTTAGTGAAATAATGGGTGGGATGAATCTGTGTTTTGAGTAATTTGTGCACAAGTGATTTTCTAATGAAGTTAGGTAACAACTGTATTATCAATTCATGAAGGTTTGTAAGTCGCATGCATGAATTCGATAAGCTTGTATGGTTTAAATTGGCCATCCACTAAAGCATTACAAATTAGCAAAGATTAGAGAATAGCCTAATGACATTCCCTACATCATATTTCTCATTTACCATAAATAAATTGATACAATTCGAATCTAACAAAACAACTTCCATAGTAAACATGCCCATCTATTCTTTCATGAGTCGCATATAGAAGTTCTCTTCTTGCATTGCATGTCAGAAAGGTCCCCAGTACATTGAGCTGCACCGTAAACTAAGCGTGTATTTAAGACTTCAAGCTGTAAATTCCCATAATACAACAATTTACTAGTATATATGCTTTTAGACATACGTAGGTTAAAAGCTCCTGAACTTTCTTATTAAACAAGAAGGGAGCATCAACAAATTTTTTATTCATCACAATAATTGAGCTAGTCAAGTCAATCTTACCCAGAAAAGGTGTATTTGAGTATTTCAAGAGGCAGTTATCATACTAAATTATAGCTCCTAGCTTTTGTGAACATAACTTGAGAATCTCCCGTCTTGCTTCATGGATACATACTCTGCAAGTTGATCGGGAAAGTGCACTCCAACATTGTGCGAGCCCATATACAACATTTTTTTGTACTCCAAATTTTCCAGTGGTAACATTTCGATATCTTGGAAGAGTTAATGTTGTTTTATTTAATTTTGTGAGTAGCAAGTTCAAGTTAACCTCGAAACCCCCTTTGGCTGAAAATTAAAGCTCATTTAACATTTATACCCCATAATAATGGAAAAGATAAAAGACTTAGTGGTACTTTTGGCCAAAACATGTTTTTAGAAAAGTTTCATACTCTGTGTGTAACAAAAAAATTCTTTTTTTGAATCTTTGTTCCATTGTTTGAAAATAAGACGGTAATATATAAGTAATATCTTTTATTTCTCTCACTGCTCTTTATGTTTAGAGCTTCCACTTTTGCGGATGGAAGCTTTGCAATAGTCTTTAAAGGATGTTGGGCAATTGGTTGGATATTCACATTCTAATATGATATCAGAGTCAATTATCCATTTGGCAAGCCAACGGTCCCACTAAGGTGCAATAGACTCCACATGTGAGGGGCGTGTTAAGATTGCCCACATTGGATTGGAGGATAGAAACTTTGCAAAATCACTTAGGCCCTCTCCACTAATTGCCAATGCACATTCTAATACTCTTTACTTACCCTTCCTTTCACCTTTCACCTTTCAGTTTTACAACAATTCCAAAAGCCAAATGTCTAAAATGATTACTTGTTATTCACAGTAATAACAAGTGCTAAAGTAAAGGAATAAAACAAAGGTGGCTTTTCTTTGGGCTTTCGGCCAGGCCTTGTATTAATTTTGTTGGGCTATTGTTTTAGCTCTCTCGTGTATTTCTTAATGAAACATGTTTCTAACAAAAATAAATAAAAGTCAACGGGCCGTTTGGTTCAAAGTTTAAAAGCATGAGAATGGGTGCACTCTTTAGAATGTAATAACTGATCCATAGGAATGAACTGCTTATATAGGGGAAATTTCACACCATTTACCCTCTTTGAAAATCTTTTTACCCCCGCTTGGGAAAGCATATTTATTACAATTTTTTTAGACTAACTTATCCTTATTCTAATTTTAAATATCACCTTTCAGTATACTTTTTAAATAAGGGTGCTGCTATATGTATCACCTTTATTGACCACCTCTCTAATATATGTGGGTCTCACATACACTGGTGGGGCCCGCCTTTATTAGAGAGGAGGTAGTCATCAAAGTGGTACAAATAGCATTATTGAAAAATAAAAAATAAAGGGCACTATTAGAAAACTCAACAACTTTCCATTCCCAATGTTGCACAAACCAAACATGGGGAATAAGAGAAAGTGGTCATTCCTGGTCCTTATTTCTTAGCATTACCAAACACGGGAATGGTGTCCATTCCCACGGGACTAGACGTTAAGGTGCAAGACTTTTCGAATGGAACCCTCTCCTAAACCTTGCTCGAATCATTTAGGTACTGCTGTTCTCTAGCTGATAAGGATCCTCTTGGAACATCAAGGATAGGCAGAGCAACTACGCCCTTGGTTGCATATATCATGATTCACTAGGAATAAGAATAACCTTAGCTCACTCAAATGAGTGATGCTTAAGTCAATGCTTCTTCGTGTGATTGAACATGTAGGCCTATATTGTCGAAATTACCTCTATGAATTTCTAGCATGAAATCAGCAAGACAAACTCATGATACCTGATGAAATCAAGATAACCAGGTCATCAATTAACACTTTGAGAAAATCTCAAAATGATCTTAAACATATGCGGTTGATCCTAAATCTAAATCCAAGAGATTCACTTCTGATAATCATCTTCAAAACCAAATGCATAACCATGTATGCATGGACAAAGCGAATCCATGTATGCCTAGTAGGGTTGATTGCCTTGCCCCCACTTGGATTGGAATATTGTTTGTGGATTGTTTTTACATAAGTACTGACTCTAAGAAAATAGATTAGCCCGAGCCCTCTTTTTTGTTTTGTTACTTCAGAGTTTGGCCTTACTTCACTTGTTTAGTAGAAAGAAAATTAGCTGCAAAAGAGGGATAAAATGCCCAAAACCGAAAAAGAAAGAAAGAAAGACAAAGGATGCCAAGAGGTTTGTAGAATTGTTGTTTACTTTTCTCCATTCGTCTCATTTACATATGTATATATATTTCTAATTCCTTCGATTTTTAGACCATGTATTTATAGATAATTAGTTTTATTTTATTTTAGTGGATCTTAATTTGTAAGGATTGAAATATCCGAGATTCTATACTAAGGGTGTCATATATATATGGACTTCTCATGTGGACCTTCATATTAGTCACATATCACTTCTCTGTACGAAGAACTATGATGCTTTTTCTAGATCATAGGAGAACTTCTTTGACAGTAGCTATGTAGTGATGAGATGTTATTTTAAGGGTTTTGTGGTTGGGGTTTAGGTTGGTTTGTTTCAAATAAGTTGTTTGACTCTTCTATTTAATCAATAGCATGGGTGGTACTCTTTTCTAACCCGGGATTTTGTTTCTTGGGGAAGGTTTTAACGAGGCCACCGTTACAATGCTAGTTCTTACCAATGTAAAGTTCCATTCGGTTGAATGAAATACCATCTTTTCTCAACAAAAAAAACTGTAATAAATAAATTCATAAGCTCCTATATTTTTAAATTTTCCAACACATTCAACCATCCTAGACCATCAAAATTCCAAAACAAACCAAAATCTATTTCAGTCTAGATGCAATGTAATGGCAAAACAATGCACTGAATGATCAATTATAGTTACTTTTTACAATTTTGTTTTTACTAATACATAATTTTACATTACAAATTGTTCAATTAATGACACTATAGGTAAATAAATCCTCTGGTCTTTTAGTATTTTAACTCAGGATACATAAAAGCCAGTAGGGTCTATTCCAGTGGAAAAAGGCCTTGACTTGCAGACTATAGATCTTAGATTCGAACTTCATGACATCTTGATTGTGTGCATGTGAGAAACCCCCTCCCTTGTAATTTAGAATTTAACTTGTACTACAACCAAAAACAAAACAAAAAAGGATTAAAACAAAGCCAAAATTGTTGTCTACATGCCTCTAATCAAATCAAAGGTTATAGTGAGATAATGCACATTATCAGCTCTCTATTAAGCCTTGCCAATCACAAATATACACTAATGAAGTATTACAAAGTTCATGAAAAAGGCTTTCATAAAATACAACTCAGTTTTAGTCCTAAACAATTAATCACAACTGAGTTTCTAACCCGTAAAAAAAATAGTTAATTTCAGTTTGGTATCCTGAATTTTTCACTAAATGACATGGTAGCATGGTAATATCGGGAAGCATCAACTAACTAATGAATATGAAGCCTGATACACTACGGGAAGCATCAACTTATGTCTGTGTGTGCAAGTGTGTATCTAATAGAGAGATTCCTGCATATGACTGACAACAGTGCAAACAAATTATGCAGAGAACCCATCACATTACCATTCAACCAATTCACTCTTTCTCAATTTTCCCATTATCTCTACACCCCTTTTGCCCAATGGCCTAGAACTAGCCCCCTCTTCTCTAGCAGTGATTTGGTTGGAACATGGAACAATAAACAAACTACTTCAAAAAAAAACATAAGGGCAGAAGTGCAACCTAAATTGTTAAGCGCAGGGGATTTTTGAGAAAAAAAAAAAGTAACGGATACTGCTTCCCTCTTTCCCTGGAAGGAGGCATTCCTACTTCCTGCAAATCACAGTTTGACACATTGCGAAAATAATTCATCAAAAACACACAACAAAAAAAATATCTCTACACATGTCAAATTGTGATTGGCAGGAAAGTAGGAATTCCTACTTCCAAGAAAGGAGGCAAGTATTTTCCAAAAGTTACATAGTTATGGCATTTTCAATTTGGTTAATTTCAATTTAGTATCCAAATTTTTGCTTGTTTTCTATCCCTTCCTCTATCATTCCCCTGCTACTGCAAGTGTTCTTTTTATGTTCTTAAACTTGGGCTTCATTGATTTCTAGTCCAAAAATATTTAAAGTAACTTTGGATGAAGAAAGGTCTCTCCTTATGAGAGGGTACACTTGGGAATGTAAATTTGATTTACAAACGGATAAAAGGGTGAATTCAGTTGGTTTGGGTGATTTTGCTGTGCCAACAGAAACTATGATATTTACTTTTGCTTATTTGTAATTGCTGCTGGATGACAGAATGGAATTGAGTTTTGCAGTCATAGTTCTGTGTTCAGGGCGGACATGTAATTAAATCGTTCACTCAACAAATTAACCAAAGCAATGATGATAAGTAAAGCCTGTGATTAGCAATGTACTTTCCACAAACATGACAAGTAGTTTAACCTCTAATCCAGAACTATTTAAAGTAACATCAACAAAACAGTTGACGGCCACTAAGTTAGATGCGAATTAAGGTTCTGGTGTCCAACTATAAAAATATTAATTAGGGTAACGAAATGGTCTTTTAGCTGAGTCTTAGACTGCATCCCATCCACCATTGTGTGCTTGTTTCATTCTTCCCAACTGTCAGAAGCGTAACGAACTGGCATTTTCTTCCACCAGAGATAGGGCTTCGGTCTCTCCGGGCAGCTTCAACACTGCACACCTGCATCAACAACAGTTGTGACATTAAAAACAAACAAAGTATCGATCTAGCAAGTGAAACCAACTGAGAAAAATAAATTCAAATATGCTGTTCATCTACGCAAAAGATAAAACTCAACCATGTACAATTAAAGACCGAATGAAAACATAGACGACAGTTCAAATAGATTGGTAAACACTTCATGAACACATTGAGTAAAGCAACTCCACACAAGAGGTAAGCAAACCAAGCTCCCAACAGCATGATACCAAGAATCTTCTATTTTGACATCCTAGAAAACATGACAAGAAAAACCTATTAAGTCTCGGAAGGTAAAAGAATAATGCAAAGCGATCCTTACCTTGAATTGATATTCAGTATTTCTACATCCTTCCCCACCAGAATATCCTTGAGCGAAATAAAGCTAGGAACATGACTAATTGCCTCAGTAGATGAATATTTGATCTCTCGAAGCTTAAGATAAATGAATGGAGTGTGGTTTCCTGGGTGATGGTAAAAGAAGGCATTGAGACGAGAATTAAACATCAACAGACCATCATTCTCAAAGTATTTCATGGGTATGTATACGCCACGTGGCCAACTTCGAGAAAAACCAGTATGAATCGAAATCTTCTTCATCCAAAGTTTTTGTGGACCGGAATCATTCATTACCCACACGTTGATTTCAAAACTCTCAACTTTACACAGACAAAGACTACCTCCCAAATCTCCCATGCTCACATCATAACCATCCTCAAAAGGCAGTGATGGAACCGATTGGAACTCTTCAGTATCCAAGTCAAATGAAATCACACTACAACCTGACCACTTATCGCAAAACCAATAAAGCATTCCTTTCACACAAGTGGGGAATGATAGCTCAGAGTCTGAGCAGCGAGCAGTGCCAACAGATTTCCATGAACCTGTTCCCAGGGTGTGTATCTCAGCCACCTTATTGGGATTAGGTGTCTGTTCCTTAAGAATTCTCATCACCTTATATTCGTTAGTCCTCGGACTGAAACCTAATCCACTACCGATTAAAATCATTGCCTTCTCATGTTTAGGACCATGGGGAAGGTTTACAAATTCGCCGGTTATTGGATTGCACACAGCAGCAGGGTGATTCCCAAAAAAATAAGACAGGCAAAGCAAACCGTTACAAGAATTCACCAAGTTGTAGTTGTTGTGATCATATTGCATCATGAAAGCGAAACCGTCACCGAGATCCACCTCGTTGTTGTTGTCATCAATTTGCGTTATCTTCATGGAAACCTTTCTTTCAGTTTCATGACTAGGCATCACAATGCCATTCCTATGGTAATTGAGTAACTCCTCAGGATGACACAATGGGAATTTATATTTGGCAAGATTCATGTCGACACGAGACCGGTTACAGTCATGGTCCTTCAAATCAAAACCAGAGCTATCTTCAGGCTCAACCAAGTAAAGGTTTCTTGACACGCTTCTTCGATCCACGGGCCGGACCATAGGATAGGCCTCTGCTTGTGTGAAATGCAGCTTAGCAAATGCAGGGTCCGAAATTAGAGAATACCAAGTCTTGCAGACGCTTTTGCACATGATAATGCTCTTTGATGGCAGCTTTATTATAACATCTTGAAGGACAGACTTTGGAACATCTGTTATAGAAGGACCCATTTCTGTGTTTCCTATTTGGGTGCCTGAAGCTGTGGATTTTGATGTAGGGATAGGGTTTAGGTAGTTTAGTGGTAGCGAAAACAAAGAAAAAACAGAAAATAGACGGATAAAGATGCAATGGCTTCACACCAAGAATTCTCCAATCTTTGCAAAATAAACTTTACTCAATAACTCAAATCTCCAATCTCTATTACATAAGAGGAGGGGGGGTGTATTTATAACAATCTAACCCTAGAGCGAAAAGAAAATTAAACTTATTCTAGGAAAGAAATCCTAATCCATATAAGAAATCCAGAAAGTAAAGAAAATTTAGGAAACAAGTTAGAAAAGCAGTAATCATCTACTGCTCCAAATTTGCAGGATTTAAACAAGGAATTAAGTAATTTCCTCTTCCATCTCTCTAATGGGTTTGACAAAGATGTCCTCATCAGATTTTCTTTTCCTCTTCGTGAATAGAAATCAAAAATAAAATAAATCAAGGGTCAGAATCCAAAATCACTACCGGCCTAATTAAAAAAGGATTGAAGTGGAAAAAGAACCATTTACATGTTTTTCCTATTACTACCAAGTTTCAGCGTAAATCATACACGAGTGAAGGAAAAAGAGGGCTCTGCTTGCTTGGCATGGGTTATGAAACGGTGAGCATGGGTGAGAGAGGGGATTTTTTATACACGGTGTCGTTTTGGTTATTTTGAAAGGTACCCAACGCCCCCCTTTGTTCTTAATTTCCTTCCCACCATATCCTAAAAACGAAATGTATTTTTGAAAAAACAGGGAGGGCAATTTCCTTTCTTCTTTTTTTTTTTTTTTTTTTTTTCCTGAAGATAGCGAAAATATATATTTTTGGTTTTCCTATCAACGCTAGACATAATAAAGATGGATTTATTCTGTTATCGCCCCTTTCATTAGGAAAGGTACTTAAAAAAAGTGTTGATGGAAAAAAAGGAAACAAAACTTTCCCATTGTACCAAGGAATTGAGTTTCCCATTGTGCCAAGGAATAATTTTAAATTTCTACAGTTTGACAATTCCCTTAACAAACAGGTCTCTATCTATTTATACATATAGGAGGATCAAAACCTTACAACATACAAAATACAACAAATTGACAAAGATAATGAGGGAAGCAATGCCTAGGATGATGATGCTTTCACTTGTTCTTCTCCTGGTTTTTCATGTTTCTGCTTCATGGGCAGCCTCAGCTTCTGTCTATGACAACTTTCTTCAATGCCTAAACACCAACACAAACCCATCATCAACCCAATTGTCTAACATAATCTATGCCGAAAACAACCCTTCATACTCATCTGTTCTCAGAGCCTACATCAGAAACTCAAGGTTCAACACCACTTCAACCCCAAAACCAGTCCTCATCGTCACACCCTCAGCTTCATCTCATGTTCAAGCTTCTGTTGTCTGTGCCAAACAGCTTGGCATACAGCTGAGAATCCGAAGTGGCGGGCACGATTATGAGGGCCTTTCTTACTGGTCTGATCAGACCTTTATTGTCCTTGACATGTTCAACCTTAGGACTGTGACTGTAGACATTGAGGACAGCTCGGTTTGGGTTCAGGCTGGAGCCACACTTGGAGAATTGTACTATAGGATTTCAGAGAAGAGCAAAGTTCATGGCTTTCCTGCTGGTGTCTGTCCCACAGTTGGTATTGGTGGGCACATAAGTGGTGGTGGCTATGGAAACATGTTGAGGAAGTTTGGCCTTGCTGTTGACAATGTCCTTGATGCTCAGATTGTTGATGCTAAGGGGAGACTTCTTGATAGAAAAGCCATGGGAGAAGACCTGTTTTGGGCCATTAAAGGAGGGGGTGGAGGAAGCTTTGGTGTCATTGTTGCATACAAATTGAAGCTGGTTTCTGTCCCTGAAACTGTCACAGTTTTCCAGGCTGCGAGAACATTGGAAGAGAATGCGACCGATGTTGTTTCGAGGTGGCAAGAGGTGGCGCCAACCACAGATGACGGTCTGTTTATGAGGCTGCTGTTGCAGCCAGGGAGCAACACTGTTAAGGCCACAGTTATGGCTGAGTTTCTAGGCAATGCTGACCAACTTGTGTCATTGTTGGGGAAGCAGTTTCCTGAGTTAGGTTTGAAGAAGGATGACTGTAAGGAGATGAGCTGGATTGAGTCTGTGCTTTGGTGGGCTAACTATGATAATGGGACCTCCCCTGATGTGTTGCTTGACAGAAATCCTGATCATGCAAATTTCCTGAAAAGAAAGTCTGATTATGTTCAAACCCCAATTTCCAAAAGTAGGCTGGAGTTAGTGTGGAAGAAGATGATTGAAATAGGCAAAATAGGTTTGGTTTTCAATCCATATGGTGGGATGATGAGTCGGATTCCGGCCTCTGCCACTCCTTTTCCACACCGTGCTGGGAACTTGTTCAAAGTTCAGTACTCAGTGAGCTGGGGGGAAGCAGGGGCTGAAGCAGAGAAGAATTATACCACAGACACCAGGAGGCTTTTCAGGTTCATGACCCCATTTGTGTCCAAGAACCCAAGGAGTGCTTTCTTGAATTACAGGGACCTTGACATTGGTGTCAATAAATTTGGTAATAGAAGCTATGAACAGGGGAAGGTGTATGGCTTGAAGTACTTCAATGGCAATTTTGATAGGTTGATGAAGGTGAAGACTGCTGTTGATCCAGCAAATTTCTTCAGGAACGAGCAGAGTATCCCCCCTCATCCAACTTTCTACTCAGACCCTCCTCATCCAATCTTGCACATAGATGTTAATGGTGGCTCGAGCTCCAAGCTATCCATGGGGAAGCTGAAGCTAGTACTGGCTCTACTGGTGTTCTTGTTTATTTCTTTTTAATTTTGTATTACTTAGGTTTTTTTTTCGGTCGAGTCGAGATATTAGTCAGTTCTTAGCCGATTTGCACGCCCTCAATTTTGTACCGTGGCAATTGGTAGAAAGAATTTTTGTTCGAGCTTCTAGTATTTGGAAATTTATTTTATTTTTTTACATGCACCTTCATCTTACTTCTCCAAGATACAAATCAAAATATACTTGAGAAACAAGAAAGTGAAAATATCTGTACCCTAGAGAAAAGATAGGGTATAATTCACAGGGAAAGTTTCTACGTCTAACAACAAAGCTCACTTTGCCTCTGACCAAGACTTCTTCACCTTGAACCGTCAGCACCAATACGATGACAATCCGTATTATAAAAAATGACTTGTGAACAAACAAGCATGGGGCATAGCTTAACCTCCAGTGACTCCACCCCACTCTCTTACAAACAATTTGAAAGGAACAAGAGTATATAAACCCCGGGTGACCATGATTATAGATTCCAGTGAAGCTATCTGCATGTGTTTTGTGATATTTTCAAAGCATTGGTAGCCTTTGTAGGTCACATTACAATGACAAGGGTTTGTCCTTTTTTTCTGGTGAAATCCTATCATGGACCAACAATGCCAGAGGCCCAAGGAACAAGAAGTGGTGCAGATGGATGGGAGTTTCTGTATGATTCAGGATACTTGTCCTTAAAATTGAGTTTCAGCGTTTCTGCCTGCATTTTTGTAATTGAAAGCAAGAAATATTAGACCGGATTGGATCCACATAATTGAGACTCATCTAGACGAAACTCAGATTAAAGGAAAAAGTAATGAATGTGTCAATCGTAGTAAAGAGGTTTAATTCTTACGTATTTCAGCCAGCACTGTCCAAGGCTATGCTCATAGATATCTGGAGAATGGCAACCACTTTCAAACAGGCAGTATACCCATATATTACATCTCTTTTCATTAGGCTTGGCACATTCAGCTTGATCCAAGCACACCCTAACTGGTGAAAAGCTAAAGCTAAGGCTTGTATCTTAATTTAGAGATCCATCATAATCTGTATGAACTTGCACATGGCATTCAGGTGGAGGCGGCCTGCCAGGCAAAATTTGATATTCTAGAGAGAAAAAAGGAATATATACATCAACATATGGAATAAGTCTCTAACAGAACAATACTAACAATAATAATAAATCTCTCAACACTAGCAGATAAGTATGCTCTCAGTATTGACCCCACTAAAGCCGCATGATACAATATTTCCTAAGCTTTCAGAGTTTGTCATCAATGTCGAGAAATTTAGTTTCGGATATCATACACTAAAACTCAATAGAGAAGAAAACATAAATTCATAATCTTATCAATTTCAAGGACAGATTTGTCAGTCACTGTAAGATGCTCTGTGGTTTAAACGGGGTATGCACAATTGCATGACGATTAACTATTCTAGTGCAAAACAAGAATTGCCTTGAAATACAGAAAACAAAAGAAGATAAACTAAAGAAATCAAATTAAGGTGCACTGACCTCTCTCCTCAGCAACATTTGCTTTGGGCCTCAAGGTTTTCAACCTCTCAACTATCTCATTGGTTATCTTCAGTTTCAAAGGCTGTGGCAATTCAACCACTACCTCTCTGCAAAGCTCCTTCTTTATTGCCTTTACCTTTTGAGCATAAGAAAGAGTCCTCCGTTAAATTAAAAAAGTTACAACAAATCGCTCTACCACTTCAATCCAACAGATGTACCACCAAAACAATCGAAATGCATCTTACCAATCTAATGAGCTCAACCGGTTCAGCTGCTTTTCGAATCCAAACTGATTCCTCCATTCTCCTAATCTGATCCGGAGTGTACCCAAGAGCTTAACCAATATATTAACAGAACATTTCCTTAACTAAACAAGCATTCAACATTGAGAAACATCATCAATTGCAACTGGGTTATCAGAAAAACTCCTCAAAAAGCTAGTGGGCCATTCAAAGCAACAAGATTTGAACAAAGCTTATAAAATCACAAGCTAGCGAGATATATATATATATATATATATAGAAAGAAAGAAAGAAAGAGACGTACTAGGACGTGAATCTCTATCGCAGTGGATGTACAGAGAAGCGTATTGAGAACGAAGAACATATAGAGCAACAACAATGTTAATGGAGGAAACAATGAGAGTGGTTATTGTACGAACAGGCCCCATTTCGCTCTACATTTAAATCCCCATTCTCCTACCATAAAGAGCCATTCCTTCATCTCAACATATATCCACCTTCCTCTTCACAGATCGATCATCATCAGAGACAAATCAAAACCCAAAAGCCCAAAGATGCTTTTGGGTGAACTGCACACGGAAAATTCCTTTAAGCTTCCAAAACCCACCTGACACCTTAATTTGGCACTTTGCCTTGCATACGGAAAATTCCTTTAAGCTCCCAAGTGCTACATTTCACAGGTCAAAGCTAAATGGCAGCGGCCGCCACTGGGGCTGTAAAAATCAATGCGGATGGGGTTGTTCACGCTGCATCACGTCTTGGTGGGATTGGGTTTATGGCTCGAAACCATGCAGGCTCTTTTCTTGCTTGCAAGTTGGTAGTGCTCAATGGTATCTCAAATTCCGTGCATGCCAAGTTACTGGCAGTAAGAGAAGGCTTATTCTTTGCTGCCAACCAGCTGATTTGTCCCACCTAGGATGCTTAATTGAAGACTGTAAAACACTATTGGTTAAAGCATGTGAGAAGGGCTGCTAATGGGCACCTTGTTAAGGCATCCGGATTTCCTTCAGGATGTTCTGCTAGTTGATACTTTGTAATTTGTTTTTGGATTTGTACTCCTTTGGCACGTATGGTACTGTTTCCTACCCTGGGGTTTTTCCCTTGTGTTTTTCTCCGACAAGATTTTAAAGAGGCCACGCAAAACAGGCCCCATGTTACCGCTTTCTATTGGAATGAAATCTACCTTATTCTCAAAATAAATAAACAAATCTAGCTACAATAGGAAAATCTTAATTGAAAAAGAAAATGTATACCACCTAACTGACTAAAATCAGGAATTATCCTACAAAATTTGAATCACCAAAATATAAGTCCAAATCAAAGGAGGATTTCAAATAACAGCTATAAACTTTTTCCAAAGCTGCAGTTGTAACATTTTCAATGAAAAGAATAACCCTGACTAATTGAAGTAACTACTAATGAGTTATAATATAACATTCCTATAGAGAGAATGTCAACTTGCGGTGATAGTCAGTCGTTTCTTTGTTTCCACAAAGGACTGAAGATAAGAAACATTATGAAAATATCAAGAAATACTGATCAAATCTAGTGTGAAAACCAATTTAGCAGCTCAACTCAAAGTAAATATTTTTGGATGTGCCAACTTTGTAAGATTTGTTAACCCAGAAAACCCATCAAGGGAAAAACTGGGGGACCAAGCCAGCAAGAGAAAATCCACTATCAATATGAAGTAAGTTAATACTTGGAACAGTGTTTTCAAGCAGATATTTGTGATTAAAATTTGTTAACATTTGTACATTAAAAATTCTCTTTTAAAGTTGGCCCAAGTGTCACTCAATTTACAAACTTGAATAATGACAAAACAAAACCAGCCTTGTACTGGTTCTCTCTCTTCTCCTCTACTTCTCGTCAAGTCCTTTCCACTGCTTTCACTAACTTAACTGGTAATTTCGCACTCCCATCCCAACCTAGGCCTCTCATCATCCTCCATAAATGCACCCAGCTGCAGACAAATAAGATTTTCTCAATAGGGATCGCCAAATAAGACTTGCCCATGCTATCCTCACTATTCTATTATCAATGGAAGATACTCTCTCCTAAAATTCTGCATCCTTCCCGCTTCCATAGAAGAAATACAGATGGCTTCTCGGTTCCATTTAAAAAATTACACCAATCTTTAATTTTTCACCACGGGCTAAACTCATACCACTACACCAAGTACCATATCATACTTGTACCAGTACGTGAGATTTTACACCAATATAATCTGAGGATCTGGATAATAAGGGTCAAAACTCCAAGGGACCTGCCTTGGTTGCCTTTGATGAGGAGGAGAGAATGCCATCAAGACAAATGCAACCATCTCTAAGTTTCTCTATGTCAATGTTTATAACTTGTAGAAGATTATATCTAGACAAAGACTATACAAGAAACATCCAGTTAGCTCCTCTAATTGAGTTTAACTAATTATTAGTGGGGGAGTGTATTTCAATTACGAATAAGGGCAAAGCTATAATTTGAATATCCCCTGCCTGTTTACCCTTTATTAGTCTCTTCTTTGCATAAATGGAAAAGGAGGTATTGTTTGCTTAAAATTATTAAATAAACAAAATAACATACCACAGTCAATAACCCCTAATTTGATCCCTAAAATAGAAAGAAATATGATCCTATGTTTATGTTTTGGGTGCTTGTCTCATTGTTTTTATATCCAACCTATTTAGTGCTTTTAAGAGTTAAACATTCTGAGTTTAGGGTTTAGTATTTACAGTTTATGCTGGGAAAATAATTAAATACAAGTCTATCAGGACATAACTTTAGATACCCAAAACACAAGGCACTGGATAGCAATAAGGAAACAGAATCTTCCAGCAATTACTGTAATGAATATTGTGTCTGCCTGGAGTAATTTATTTCTGTTTGAGGGATATATGGCCTAGATAATTAATCTCTTTAAATTTCAAAATCAACGAAGCTATAGATGATAAGAACAACTAATAAGCCAAGTCCTATTTTGTGTCCTTCCATGGACATGACCACTAATATTCTGATCCAAAACTATTATAGAAAATAAAAATACATCAAAAATAAAAAAGTAACTTACAACAATGCATTAGCTGGTAACTTTAGGTTAGAGGGGAAGCAAGGTTCAGGGTATTTGACTCAAAAACTCAAAAACTCAAACCCTCCAGATGTAGGTTGAAAGTTGCCACTCCATGAGGCTGCATTATTGCCACCGGTAGAATCCCTGTTTCATTCTAAATTCCTTAAAAGAACGATCATCTGATGCCACGTCTGCATCCAAATTCACCAAATCAAGACCTCTAGTCTCTCCGGGAAGCTTGCACTCTGCACACCTGCATCAACATTTCTGATATTTAAGGTACAATACTCAAATTTTATAAGGCCATTCAAGGAAAAACAAAACGGAAAGAAGCACTGGTTGCTATTATTATTCTCTTTTCAAGTTTACTGCTGTATAAACACCAGTATGTGCAATGTTGGCATTTTGTCATTGCAGCAACTCCTGTACAGAACTTTTTTTATATGGGCAAAATGCAAACTGAGTGGTAAGATGATATTGTCTCTTAATGGCTTAACTATGAAAAAATTGTGCAACATCTTGCCCTGCTTCTACAGCAACAAAGGGATATGTGAAAGCAATCTCAACACCATATATACGAATACAACACAGTGAACCCTACTTCCTCAAACGTCCGTTTCATGCATATAAGGACCAACATTTTTAAAATGAAAAATGCTGTCTTAAATAAAAGATTAAACTGTGTCATTAATTAAGAGAGAGAGAGAGAGAGAGAGAGAGAGAGAGAGAGATGAAGTAATGAATTCCAACCAAACAGAAAAAATAGGACCAACGCTTAAGAAATTCGCGTGCATGTGCATGTGTCTCCAATTTACATGTGCCAATAAAGTAGAAACACTTGGCCATTCTCTAACCAACAAAGAATAAAATTCAATTCATGTACGATTGAAGACTGAATCCAAAACATCGACGACATAGTTCAAACAGCTCCTGAAACAAATTACAAATATGCTGAAATACTTATGAATCTTCGGATCATAACAGCAAACAAACTCATCCACACATAAATTCTTCTGATGTTCAGCAATATTTAAGATACAACTCTTCATAAGAGGTAACTAGGGCATGCTGAACCAAAAAAGGAAAAGGAAAAACCAACTACCACAAATCCAGCAAATCCACATTAAGTTAACCATTCAAAGGTAAAAATATATTGAAAACCATAACAACCATACCTTGAATTTATATTGAGTACTTCTACATCATTGCCCATCAAAATGTCCTTGAGAGAAATGAAGCTTGGAACATGACTAATTGCTTCAAAATATGGACTAAACCCACGAAGCTTAAGATAAATTAACGATCTGTAGTTTCTTGGGTGATAGTAAATCAAGGTGACAGTAGAATGGTTAAACATCAACAAACCCCCATTTTTTAAGTATCTCATTGGTTCATATAAACCATTTGGCCACCACACACCATCATCAGTCTTAATAGAAAATCTGTTGGTCCAAGATTTGTGTGTACCGTAATCTTCCATTACCCACACATTGATACAATTCTCATGAGCATAGCAGACACAAAGAGAACCTCCCAAAAGTCCCAAGCTCACATGCTGACATTCCTCCAGTTCAAAAGGAGGTGTTGGAACTGAGTGAAATTGCTCATTGTCAAAGTCAAAAGAAGCTATCTCATATGAACTCTCATAGTAAAACCAATAAAGCTCTCCATTAAGATAGGTGGGCAATGTCAATAGCATATATGCTGCTGACGTGGGAGCAGTACCAAGAGATTTCCATGAACGCTGCCCAAGTGTGTACAACTCAACCATCCGAACTAGATTGGGTGTTCCTTGACTAAAGACTCTCAACACCTTATATTGGTTAGTCTTCGGACTGTAACCTAATGCACAGCGTATGGATAATCCCTCTTGACTCTCATCCTTGGAAGATTCAGGAAGTTGTAAAAATTCACCCGTTATTGGATTGCACACAACAAGAGGGTCGTTGTAGAATGTTTCAGCCAAGAAAAGCAAGCCATTACACGAATTCACATACATGTATTTGTGATCCAATGGCTCCAACTTAATGCAAGGTTTCCTTTTAGTTCTACCTTTCCTATTACGCATTGCATGGATGGCTTGTTCAGCATTCCGCAAAGGGATCTTGAATTTGCAAAAATTCATTCGGAGGTGAAAGTGGATACACTCCGATGTGCCACCATCACCGACAAAGTCCTTCAAGTCAAAATCAGACTTCTCTTCCGGCTCAAGCAAGTAAACGGTCCTTGACACGCGTGTTGGCGCGGAGGGACGGACCAAAGGACAGGCCTCAGCTTGTGCAAGGTGCAGCTTAGCAAATTCAGGGTCTGAAATCAGAGAATACCAAGCCTTGCAGACACGTTTGCACATGATAATGCTCCTTATCGGCAGCTTTGTTAGAACATCTTGAAGTACAGACTTTGGAAGATCTGATATAAAAGGACCCATTTCTTGAATTTGTTTTCCTTTGTTTCCTATTTCGATGGCCTTAGCTGTTGATTTTCTTTTCCTTGTCATGGCTAATATATGAATCTATGGCAGAAATGCACAAAAATAAATAAATAAATAAAATAAAATGTTTCAGAAGCCATCCAATTGAAGAACGACATGATTAAATAATTTTAAATAAAAAAAACACAAAGTAGAACAAAATATTAAGAAGGTAAATACAGAAACAAAGGTTTAAAAGGATTTGGAATGAGAGTATTTATCACCTTGAAGATTGACGCCCTAGTTGCAGTTGCAGTTGCAGATGCAGGGAGAGAGATGAAAACCCTAACCTCCAATAGGGGAGAGAGCCAATTACTTTCGACTACTTTGAGTTTGAGGTTTCTGCTTGGGTGAATACTCGAGAAGATCGCTACCTCAAAAATGAGTGAAGAGGACGATCGCTACCTCAAAAACGGGTGAAGAAGAAGATCACTACCAATCTTTCATTTCCATGAACAGAAAGTTGAGTTTGAATTTACACAAGGAAGGAGAAAGGAGAACGCTTTTTCGCAGGAACTCAGGGCATCAGTTATAAGCTATGAGTTGAGTGAGTGCCTGATACAACAACCTGACACAATGCACGCGTGGCTTCTCTTCAAGTTTACAAGTGTCTTCTCTTTAATTATTTAAAAATCCCTTCTTTTTTTTATTTTTCTTTTTGTATAGCTGATACCAAACAAAAAAAAAAATTTCTTTTCAAATTTGTTCAAATTTATTTATTTTCCCGGTTACGATTTTTTGGTTCAATTTTGTATATACCCTGAAAAATAAAATCAGGCCCAAACATTTTGAAGTAGACATTAATAATTACGAGCATCTTCGCACGGGCTTTCGTGCCTGTGAGAAGCTTTTTAAAAAAAAAAATTAATTATTTTAGAATTAAAAAAGATAATTGATAGTTATGTTTTATAAAAATAGGATCTATTATCTGATTTTTCTTTTAATTTTAATTTTTTTTAACATGAAAAAGTGTGAATTTACCATATTATCCTTATTTAATTAATAATTTCAATTCTTAATGTTTGCATTAACCGAAGGCAGTTTCTGGTACTTTGAATGTTTTATCATTCTCTGCCTTTTGCTTTATATATATATATATATATATATATATATATATATATATATATATATATATATATATATATATATATATATATATATATATATATATTCCAAATTTGTTCTTTGCTAGAAATCACTATGTTTATTGATGTCCATGGCGCTTTTTTATGTTTTATTTTTATTTGCTAGTGTAATCCAATGACAACTTATGTGGAAACAATAAAGTTAGCCTAGTTTTAGAACGTTTGGAAGGAAAAAAAAAAAAAAAACCTTATCGTTTTAGAAGAAAATGAAAAAGATTAATAGAGCTTCATGGGCTTCTAATGAATCATATCAACCAAAATATGAATCTCAAGTGATGCTAGAGTCTTTCTAAGTTTCCCTCACATGATTGTAGGCGTAGTATAATGAAGATGACAAGAAAAACAAAAGTACGTAGGGAAATGTGACAGACATGGAAGAACAATAAACGATGCAACCACCTGAAAGAGAATGTCGTCATGAGAGAGAGAGAGAGAGAGAGAGAGAGCTTACTTACTATAAAACTCTAGGTTATAGATACGCGAGGCTTGAATGGATTTGGAAAATTCATAGGAGGTGTATTTAATTGAATACAGCTCGTATAAATTCAAATTGAAGGCACCCAAATTTTTAAAATCTTTTTAAACTCTCTAGAATCCTAATTGTATTAACTTTTAAAAAGTCCATACAAATATGGGTGTATTCAATCAGGATTATAAAAAAGTTCAATAAAATCTAGATGTATTAAAAAATTCATATATTTGGAAGGATTTCATTGAGAGATAAATTTTGGTAGGTTTTAAAGTGAGAGGTACAAATAACAAAGACCATAATAAATCCAACCTCCCCCCAAAGATTTCATCAGAGGCAAGTTTTTCTCTCTGCATATGCCCTAGCTTTTCTCTCTACAGAAGACAAACAGTTTCCTCCATCTGTGAAGGTATGCTCCCTATCTTTTCTTTGATCAATACCTCATTGGGTTTTCTTTTTCCATGATTTTTCTTCATCGTATATTTTTCTTGTTATTAGGGTATAGTTTGGGGTTACATGTTTTGCTTGTTATTAGGGTTTAGCTTGGGGTGAAGGTTTATGCTTGTTTTTCTTCTCAAATATCTATCACTACTAAAAAAAACACACACTATGTACTGGTCCAAACTTGTCCCCTAAGTTAAGTTTTGAGACAATAAATTGTTTCCATTAACCAAAAGAGACTATGCAACCACTATTTTTAAATCAGTATCCCAGTTGGGTACCATTTATTGAGTCAGTCCTTCCCTATTTTCCATTAAAGAAATACCTTTTAAGATACAAGCCCATTTGAGTTAAGCCAAGCCATGTTCAATGGCTCCTAGCTTGGGATCTAATATTTGGAACAGTGTCGGAGGTAGAGTTTGATTTTTTTTAGGGGGGGGGGGGGGGTTGGCGGGGGCACAGGCTTAAAATTATGAGATTTTTTCTGTAATCTAGGCATATACTCTCTATATATAGTAAAGGAGATGAGAAAATGGAAGGGGGGCCAAGGCCACTTGAAGCCCGTGAATAGCTCTGTCCCTGTGGAATGATGTTTATTATATTAGAGACTAATCATGACATATCAGTTTGCAATTGTGTACTCTTCAAACAAGACAAATCTGAGTTTTAGTATCTTCTCCCATAGAAACGCAAAATTACAGCAGTTCACCTTAGTTCAATATCAGTCCCCATTATATGAGTACCCATTTAATAATACCCTATCATTTATGTAATACACTTAAAGCCATCAGTCCCCATTCATATATTACGTTTAATATTCACAAGAATGTGTATTTTAATTTAATAATCTGCACTTTTCAAATACGATTTGGGGGGCTGATTTTCATATTATTCTATTGACTATATTTAATTCATCAATGTTATGTAATTGCCTTGAATGAAAACTGAACGCATCAACCTAATATTTCATATTATCCAAACAAGTTTACACAGCAGCTGCATATTTCATATTATCCAAACAACTTTACACAACCCATGCTTGATATCGATATGATCCAAAAATCTTTACACAGCAGATGCATGTTTTGTACTCTCATTTTTTTACACACTTGGCCAATGTGTACATATATTTGGCCACTGCTGCTTATATTCAAAAGGTTGTCCTAACTCCCCATCATGAAGCACATCCCATGTCTGTTATAATAAGGAGGTTGCTCATATTTTTCAAGGAATTCCATATAATGGTGTTGAATCAGTTTGACTCTCGAATTAAAATTATTTGATATGATAATGGGACAGAATATGTCAAAAGTCTTCTATCTGAATATTTGATTGATCAATGAATTATTCATGAAACTAGTTGTGTTGGTACTCTACAACAAAACGGAATAGCAGAGAGAAAAAATCGCGATCTCTTAGAAAAGACTCGATCTCTCATGATTCATATGAATGTTCCAAAAAGGTATTGGTCGCATAAGGTTCTCACTGATAAACCTTGTTAGGTAGTTACCATTGTCCTGACTAGTAACGGGTGGTTTAAAGCCAATGAATGCCAGCATGTAATTGTTTCTGCTGTTATGATATTATTAGGATGTAATACATTTCCATTATGTAGTAACTGAAAGGTTTACATTCATATACCTAGTGTATAAATAGATTGTAATATCTGTTTCTGGAATATAAGAAAACTAAGATTATTTCAAGGTATCACAGCAACACAGAGTCTAACGACTTCATTGTTTTTTTTTAAACTCTCCTCATGTCTTCTTTTGCCGCTTTGAGCTCCTCTCCTCATGGCGTCCTCCTCTAACATCAATTTTTTGACTATCAAACTTGATCGCACCAATTTCCCTCTCTGGTGTGCACAGATCGTTCCTTTGCTTCGCAGTCACAATCTTCTCTCTTTTGTTGACGGTTCTAGCATCTGTCCTGCTGTCTTTTTGACTGATGCTGAAGGCAAACTCACTAAATCTGTTAATCTTGCGTATGAAGACTGGATCCAGCAAGACCAACAAGTTCTTTCTTGGTTGAATTCTTCTCTTTCTTCCACTGTCTTGTCTACCGTTGCTCTGTCGACTTCTAATCGTACTACCTGGGTTTCGTTGGAAAACTGCTACGCTTCTCAGTTGCACAATCATATTTTGCAACTCCGCAGTGATCTTATACGGACTACTCTTGGTGACCTTTCCATTAAAGACTATCTTGACAAGGTCAATTCTCTCTCTGATACTCTTGTGTTGTTTGGTTCTCCTTTCAACGATGATGATCTTGTCACCATTATTATGAATAACGTTAGGCCCATGTAAGAAACTACTGTTACTTCTACTCAAGATCGTGACACTCCCATCACCTATGCTGCTTTGGAGCTCTTCTCTTAAGTGTGGAACTTCGTCTTCAATCTCTCCCACCTCCTGGTGCTACCGTTCTCGCTGCTGCTCATGGTCATGGTGGTTTCCGCGGTCGTGGTTCCTTTTCCCCCCTCGGCGGCCGTGGTTTTTCTGATTTTTCTCGCGGTAGTTTTTCTCGTGGTTCCGGTTCCGGCTTGTCTTCCCATGCGCTTAGTCTTCTTAGTGCTGCTCCTGGTGGTTCTGTTGGTGCTTTTTCGTTGGCGCCTTCCAGTTTTGTTGCTCCCAATCGCGTGCAATGTCAAATCTGCACCCGTTATGGTCACTCTGCTATTGATTGCTTCAACCGTCTCAATCTTTCTTATGAAGGTCAAGTCCCAGCTCAACGTCTTACTGCTTATGCTGCTCAATCTTCTGCTGGTATTGCTGCTCCCCCTGGCGGTTCTTCCTCTTCTCAGTGGCTTACTGATTCAAGTGCCAACTCTCATATCACCAATGATTTGAGTCAGCTTTCTCATCCTCAGGAGTACCGAGGAACTGACAACGTTAATGGCATGCTTGGTGGTACAGGTTTGGGAATTCTCCAAGTTGTCACATCCTATGTTTCTTCTCCTTCTTCTACCTATCCTTTATCTCACACCCTTTACTGTCCTAATTCTTCTGCTAATATTCTCTCTGTTCATCAATTTTCCAAAGATAACCACTGTTATTTCACATTTTATCTTGATTTCTTTCGTGTACAGGATTTGGAGACGGGGAAGATCCTTTTCCATGGGCGGAGTGATAATGGCCTCTATCCTTTTCCGGCTCCTTCATCTTCAAAGTTTTCCAATGGTGTCTTTGCATGTTTAGGTGTTAAGGTGGCTGATGGCGTTTGGCATTCGCGACTCGGTCATCCTTCCAAAGCTATTTTAAATTATTTAGTTTCACATCATAATTTGCCTCTTCAAGGCTCTCTTTCTCATTCTTTTTGTCAGTCCTATCCTTTGGGCAAAAGTAGAAAATTACCTTTTAAATTATCCAACTATATTGCTTTGTCTCCATTAGAATTAATACATTCAGATGTTTGGACTTCTCCATCTTTATCTTTTTCTGGTTTTTGTTATTATGTTTTATTTATTGATGATTTTTCTCGCTACACATGGCTTTATCCTCTAAAACTAAAATCCGATGTCTTTGCTACTTTTGTTCAATTCAAAACCTTGGTTGATAACATGTTCAATACTAAAATTAAGATGGTTCAAACTGATGTGGGTGGTGAATATAAAAATAAAAAAACTCAATCCTTTTTCCATACCCATGGCATTCACCATCAATTTTCTTGGCCCTATCACCCCGAACAAAATGGTTTGGCGGAACGTAAACATCGTCATCTGGTTGAAACTGGGCTAACTCTTTTGGCTCATGTCTCTATGCCTCTGTCATATTAGGCTGAGGCTTTTCATACTGCTACTTACCTCATTAATCGTTTGCCCACTCATGTGCTTCAAATGTTTCTCCTTATCACAGGTTGTTTCATAAGACTCCTCAATATGATTTCTTTAATGTTTTTGGATGTGCTTGTTTTCCCTATTTACATCCATATAATCAACATTAGCTTCAATTTTGATCAAAAAGGTGTGTTTTCTTAGGGTATTCATTAAATCACCATGGCTATCGTTGTCTTGATTTGCATACTGGTCGTGTTTTTCTATCTAGGCATGTTATTTTTGATGAACATTGTTTTCCATTTAAAGACACCATCATCACTCCTCCTTTGGTCGCTCGCTGTCCAAGTCCACCAGAGGTCGCGATTGAAATTGGGCCTCCTCCTCCATCACCCCCTCTTCCTCATACTCCACAGCCTGCTGCTTCTCCTCCTCCTTTGTAGATTTACCGTTGTGATCCCCACCGCAATGTTTTAACCTTTCCCTCCCATGTTGCAATGGAAGGAAATATAGGGTTTGCCAACCCTTCTCCTCCCTCACCCAGTGTTGCTGCATCTCCATCTCCAGTTCCTCCTTCTCCCCAGGTTCATGAATCTGATTCTCATCCTATGCTCACACGTGCTAACGCTAGTATTTGTAAGCATAATCCTAAGTATGCTTATCTTACTGCTATTACTAATCACTTGGTTGAGCCCACTTATTTTAGTCATGCCCAAAAATTTGAACACTGGCGCAAGGCCATGGCCAAAGAAATTAATGCTTTACAGAAAGCTGGCACCTGGACTCTGGTTCCTTCCAAGCCTACTATGAATATACGTCCCAACAAATGGGTCTTTCGTATCAAGACACGCTCTGATGGGTCCATTGAATGGTTTAAAGCCCGTTTGGTGGCCAATGGTTTTCATCAATAAGAGAGTCTGGATTATGTCGAGACCTTTAGCCTCGTGGTCAATCACTCCACCATTCGTCTTATCTTAGCCGTCGTTGCTCATTTTGGGTGGTCTATTCGCCAGCTTGATGTCTAAAATGCTTTTCTCCATGGTTCTCTCACTGAGGCAGTCTACATGAAGCAACCTGCTGGGTTTCTTGATTCACAATATCCTTCACATGTTTGTAAACTCAATCGATAGTTATATGGGCTCAAACAGGCTCTGCGCGCCTAGTTTCAATGTTTTTCTACTCATCTTGAGCATTTGGGCTTTGTTGCTTCCAAGGCCGATTCCTCCTTATTCATGTACTTTCATGGGTCTATTACTATCTACTTGTTGATTTATGTTGATGACATTTTAGTTACAGGCAGTGGGTCACACATTACTCAGCTCATTCTCGATTTGGGCCGTCAATTTTCTATGAAAGATCTTGGTCCCTTGCATTACTTCTTAGGCATGGAAGTGGTACAAACCTCCACAGGCCTGCATTTATCTCATTCCAAATATATACTGGATCTCTTGACACGCACGAAGATGTTAGACTGCAATCCCTTGCCTACTCCTGCTATTGGTGGTCGCAGATTAAGTTTGCATGATGGTGACCCATTATCTGATGTCTCTGAGTACCGTAGTGTGGTTGCAGCTCTTCAATATCTTACTTACTCACGTCCAGACATTGCCTTTTCCGTTAATCAAGTCTACCAATTTATGCACATGCCTACGACAACTCATTAGGCTGTCATTAAACGGATCCTTCGTTATCTCAAGTCAACCTCTAATCATGGTCTTGTATATAAGCCTGGTGAGTTACGTCTTACTGCGTATGCTGATGCTGACTATGCCAGTGATCTAGATGATCGTCGCTCTACAGGAGGGTATTGTATCTATCTTGGTAATAATGTTGTTTCCTGGAGCTCCAAGAAACAACGAGGTGTTTCACGCTCCAGTACGGAGGCCGAATACTGCCAATTAGCTTATACTGCTACTACCTTGTCCTGGATGCATTCGTTGTTTCGTGATATTTGTATTCCCATTCCTCCTCCACGTTTGTGGTGTGATAATGTCAGTGCAATCTCCCTTACTTCCAATCCCGTATTTCAGTCCCACAGTCGTCATATTGAGGTTGATTATCACTATGTTCGAGAGAAAGCCATTCGCAAGGAGCTCGAAGTTGGTTACATTTCGTCTACGGATCAGCTTGCTGATCTTCTAACCAAGGGTCTTTCCACTCTTCGGTTTTGCTACTTACTCTCCAAGCTTCCCGTTCTTTGTCGTCCGCTCAGCTTGCGGGGGCGTGATAAACCTTGTTAGGCAGTTACCATTGTCCTGACTAGTAACAGGTGGTTTAAAGCCAATGAATGCCAACATGTAATTGTTTCTACTGTTATGATATTATTAGGTTGTAAATACATTTCCATTATGTAGTAACTGAAAGGTTTACATTCATATACCTTGTGTATAAATAGATTGTAATATCTGTTTTTGGAATATAAGAAAACTAAGATTCTTTCACTCACTGCAGCTTACCTAATGCACAAACTCCATAGTCGAGTCATTGAGTACAAATCACCACTCGAAGTGCTTAAGGGATGGAAAATTAATTTATCTCACCTGCGCGTCTTTGGTTGTGTTTGTTATGTCCATGTTCAAGCTATTCATCAGGATAAGTTCGATCCTCGTGCCACAAATGTGTGTTCTTTGGCTACTCCTCTACCAAAAAGGGGTACAAGTGCTACGAACCCAAAACAAAAAAGTTGTTAATCTCTCGTGATGTTTATTTTGAGGAGACTGAAAGTTTTTTTTGAAAAACAACTTAAAGTTGGGGTTCTGAGGGAGCACTTATGTGACTTTATTCCCTTTCCAACCGTTGATGCTACTGTGGTCCCACAAACTCCCAATCAGTCTCAAGATTCAAGTGGCTCTTCTCCATTGGAAAATCAACAAGAGGTTAACGATATCAAGTTAATGAGATACCGTGTGTTGAACCAGTGCATGACATGAACAGTACTTCAATCAATGAAGCTACTGATGTTGAACTATGGCGATCATCAAGAGAACGACAAAAGCCAACCAAGTACAAGGACTTTATCAGTTATTATTCTACAAGGTATCCAAGCCAACATCATATAAATTATGAGAATGTGTCTAAACCTTATTCAGCTTTCTTGAGCAGTATTTCCAAGGCGTCATAACCAACTAGTTTCCACGAAGCAAATTCACAATATGTGTGGAGAGGAGCAATGAAAGAAGAGCTCCATGCCCTTGATGAAAACAACACATGGACCATTGTCAAACTGCCACAAGGAAAGAAACCAGTGAGATGTCGATGGGTCTATAAGATCAAATTTAGAAGCGATGAGACAATTGAAAGGCATAAAGCAAGGCTTGTTGCAAAAGGTTTTACCCAAACTTATGGAGTTGATTACAAGGAGACATTTGCACCTGTTGCAAAAATGAATATTGTCCGAGTTTTATTATCGGTTCCTACATGGAGATCTTGAAGATGAGGTTTACATGAGCCTTCCACCTGGACATCCACTTGAAACCCAAGATGGTCTAGTCTGCAAATTAAATAAGGCCCTTTATGGTCTCAAACAGTCTCCTAGAGCCAGGTATGCAAAACTCAGTTCATTTATCATAAATACTGGTTTTAAAAGAAGTAGTGCAGGCTCCTTCATGTTTGTCAAGAAGAAGCCATCAAGCACCACAGCTCTATTGATATATGTTTATGATATCATTATAACAGGAAGCAACATGGAAGAAATCAATCAGGTTAAATCTCTTCTTCATAAACAATTTGCTGTTAAAGATCTGGGTACCTTGAAATATTTTTTTGGAATTGAAGTTGCTTCTTCCAAAAAGGGTTTATTTTTTAATCAAAGAAAGTATGTGCTTGACTTGCTACAAGAGACTGGAAAGCTCGGTACAAAACCTGTGGATACCCCAATTGATAGCAAAGGAAAACTTGGTTTGGATGGAGACCTACTCACAGATATTGGTCAGTATTAGAGGTTACTGGGGCGATTAATCTATCTCACTATAACTTGACTTGACATTACTCATGATGTTAGCTTGGTTAGCCAATTTATGCATGCCCCAAGAACCAGTCACATGAAAGCAATAAACAGAATTCTCTCGTATTTGAAGGGTACCCCGGAGCAAGGGATATTGATGAAGAATAACGGTCATACTGAGATAATTGGGTATAGCGAAGCTGATTGGACAGGATGTCAAGTGGATCGAAGATCCACAACCGAATATTGTACATTTGTAGGTGGAAACCTAGTCACTTGGGAGAGCAAGAAGCAAAATGTCGTGGCACGCTCAAGTGCAGAAGCAAAATATAGAGCGATGGCTTCCACAACTAGTGAGATGATTTGGCTTCAAGCTTTACTTTGAGATTTGGGGTGCAATCCTATACTTCCCATGGATATGTTCTGCGACAATCAAGCTGCAATACACATTGCATCTAATCCTGTATTTCATGAAAGAACAAAGCATATTAAAGTGGATTGTTACTTTCTCCGAGAAAAGGTCCAATCCAATATCATTCGAACATCCTTCGTTCGAAGTGGTGAACAACTAGCTGATATATTCACCAAAGCGTTACCCTCAGTTCAGTTTCGCAAAATTTTGTCCAAGCTTGGCTCAATTGATATCTTCGCACCAACTTGAGGGGGAGTGTTGGAATACTACATTATTATATTATCCATTGTTTGGATAGCTGTGTAGTGATGAAACATGTTTGAGTGGTGGAGCATGCTTGTCTCGGGTGCATATTACATTTGCATGCCTACCTTGAGCAATGTATAATTGTTTATTATTTCCTTGTGTTGTACCCATCTATAAAGCTCTAAAGAGCTGTCTTGCTGTGCTATGATGAATAAGACAAATTCATTCAAAGTGGATGTAGGCATCAACAACCGAACCACTATAATTCTTTGTTCTTATCTGTTGCTATTTCATAGCCTTTGTTTCTTTAGTTCATGTCCCTGTTATATGGTTCGTCTTCAGTTTCCCCCTACTAGCTCTATTCGTTGCTGACCAGTTTTAAGTATCTTATAATCTTTTACATAAACAAACATCAGTATGCAATATATTAGTAAACTCTTACAGAATATAAATCATGATTGAACTTCTTACCTGACCTTGAGTCTTATCCTAATAGACCACCAATGCATTCCAATGATCCTTGTGGACACAGTCGTGGCCTCAAACAAATCGTTATTATGTCCCAGCATAGGGTGCATACCAATCCCTCCATAAGGTGGCCTTAAAGTGCTTCCAACGATCACAAAGCTTCCTTTCAACATTAATTTTTATCTTGTTTTTCAGTGCTTGAGTTTGGGGATCGGACCAAACAAGTGTTGCTTGAGATAGTGTTGGGTTCAGTTTATTAATGTCAATTGACTAGAAAATTGGAAAACTTGCAAGTACATCAACCTTGAGAAGGCACAAACTAGAAAACTAAAAAAATGCATATATATATATATATATATATATATATATATATATATATATATATATATATATATAACATGTCATTTTCTCATCGGCTCTGTTCCAACTATTTTGTTTAAGGTTGAGAAGGACAACATTCTTTTTCCATTGAAAGTTAACCCATAATTTTAACTTTGAAGACCTCCCCCAAAAAGTGGGCACTTAGCAGATGTTCAGAGTTTTCCAATCACACAATTGCTTTTAGCCATTAATACTGCTTCAAACAATCAGCAACATGACAATGTCAATTAAAATATCAAAAGCAAACTTTGCATGCAAATTAATATTTCACAGGATGTTTAATAGTCCTAAACAAGGTCCAAGTCATCTGAGTTTACTTAGATATGTCACCTAAGTTTGACTTTACTGTTCTAATTATACCCCTATAGAATACCTTTACATGTTTGAGCATAAAAAAAAAGTGAATACCTTTACATGCTCCCAAGCATCTGTTATTGCAAATCAATTTTGTAAGTATGCTGAAATTTTTGATATTGACTGGAAATCTTGATTTCTCTTTCGCAACTATCTCGATGAACCTAGAAAATTTTGCACATGTCCTCCTTGGTACTTCAGCCTGTCCATTTGAGTTGAATTGTACCTTCTCAAGATTATTTACAACCCAATTATGTTTGTTTCATCCCCTTTCCTTTCCTCGGCTGGCGACTCCTCGAACCAATGCTCGCCTCATTTATCATATCTTCAACGTTGTTGTTGAGGTCACCATTGAAGGCTGACTCGTTCCACAAATTTTCCAGATTATCTTGTTGTAATGTTGTCTCTTGTTGAGATGGTTGTGTCTCTCCATCTCTTTCCAGGTCTGCTATGTTGAAACCCTCAATAAGCTCCCTTAAGAAGTCACTCATTTTGATTTGCTATGTTAGGGGGTGAGGGTGAGTTTGGTTAGAAGTGGTTTGGTTCATGTCTGTTCATATGAATGCCCGATTAAGCAAAAACTCATATTCATTTTTAAAGTACGATGATGTAAGTAATCATGTCTATAGTTGTGTTTGATCTAGAAGGGCATGAATAAAGTTAGTACAATCTGAATAAAGCCTAGTAAACACAAGAACCAAGAACATGCACAAGTTAAATATTTGACATTACAATCCTATGAAGAAAAAACATTTATTTTACCAATAAAGAAGACATAATTAGCATGCATTTATGCATGAAGTCTTACATAGGGACTATTACACATAGTATGCAAATTAGTGAGTACTACCATAAGCCTAGAAGTATCCACAAAAGGCCAAATGTGCATATATAACCACATAAGTGGTCACCAAAATACAACATGATTACAATGAAGGTCACTAAAAAAGCATATTAGTTGACATTGTCTTGTTGTTCAGTTGTTGTCAATGAGGCATATCTTACCATTTATGTTGTCATATCCATTTTCCCCACAGTATCCATTTCAGATGCAGCTTCTTCCAAGGAATCAGGAACTTCAGCACCCCACAAGGACTGAGACAATTCAGCTGCATCATCCCCTTCAACAACACTTTTGCTCATATCCCCATTTAGCCAATTGCAAAAACGTTGGCTACCAACGTACGTGCAAGCTGCACAATTGCTTTTGCACTGATACTTTTGAGTGCGGTTAGGCTTCCTTCCAGTACTAACACAATTCGGGTCTTCTTCCCAAGCCAAAGCATTGCACATCTCAATGGAACTATATCGATATGAATAACTGGGATGGTAATCAGAGATGATTTTCGGGGACTTGGGGCTACAGATTAGAGTTTTACAACCTTCATAGTTTCCGTCGACAAGCCCATGCTTGTTTGATGATGAGGGAAGTATGTTAGGAACCATAGGTGGAAGGTCTAGAAGTACCAACTCTTTACATTTGTTATCAAACATAGGACAATATATGTTGATAAGGGGGTTTGGTGATGGAGTGAGATAGTTTAGGAATGTTGGAACCCTCAGAACATGTTTGGGATATTAGGGCAATAGGGCTACAAACATAACCTTCATCTAGAGTATTGTAATACTCTTCAAACTATTGCTCAATACATGGTTCAAATTTCAGCTTCTTCTCATCATTATGCATGTTGAAATCATGGTCAAAATCAGAATCAATAGAATTTAAGACATTACCATAAACATCAGGGGGAATCAAACTACCAACGAAATGATTATTCACCTTAGCTTCCTCATCAACATTAGATTATTGAATAACTGGAGGAGGAAATGGTCCAAAGTTGAAAGGACCAACTTGGGGAGCAACCACATCAGTTTTCATCACATCTCCCATGTCATCCTTGAAAAATTGCTTCCTTATGAGGTTTGATCTTAGAGGGACCATGGTAGTGGGAGGTTCTTGGTGTATGCTGGCTTCTAATATACAAAAGCATTGTGAAGGAAGAATGACTATTTGTAGAATTCAATATTGTTAATCATGGGTTAGTAGTTAACAAAACCATGATTGGATGATCTAACTAAGCTTCATTATGATTTTATATTGAGTTGTGTGCCTTTATTAGTTTGATATCTACCATCAGGAAAAGAATTTTAATGTTATTGTTGTGTGGTTGAAATTAGTAATTGTTGTGAGGTTAAAATTAGTTTGTTATACAGTGATGAGGTAGTGAACAAAATGATTATATTGGACGTTATTCATACTAGCAATAGCCCTCTTTCTTTCTATTTCTTGGTTGACTATGCGTATACCACACCAGTAATAGCCCAACGACTATCAACCCTTAATTAAAAAACATAAATTTACTCTAACTACTAGTTGTACAAATATATACTAATCATCAATGAATGCCAACATTAATATTACTTTTGCTACTATTTTGCATATGTCATTCAAACCATTCAATATAGAATGAAATGGAAGAGACTAACATTCAAAATGGTTTTATATTAAGTTGTGTGCCTTTATTAGTTTGATATCTACCATCAGGAAAAGGATTTTAATGTTATTGTTGTGTGGTTGAAAGTAGTAATTGTTGTGAGGTTGAAATTAGTTTGTTATACGGTGATGAGGTAGTGAACAAAATGATTATATTGGACGTTATTCATACTAGCAATAGCCCTCTTTCTTTCTATTTCTTGGTTGACTGTGCGTATACCACACCAGTAATAGCCCAACGACTATCAACCCTTAATTAAAAAACATAAATTTACTCTAACTATTAGTTGTACAAATATATACTATTCATTAATGAATGCCAACATTAATATTACTTTTGCTACTATTTTGCATATGTCATTCAAACCATTCAATATAGAATTAAATGGAAGAGACTAACATTCAAAATGATTTTATATTGAGTTGTGTGCCTTTATTAGTTTGATATCTACCATCAGGAAAATGATTTTAATGTTATTGTTGTGTGGTTGAAATTAGTAATTGTTGTGAGGTTGAAATTAGTTTGTTATACAGTGATGAAGTAGTGAACAAAATGATTATATTGGACGTTATTCATACTAGCAATAGCCCTCTTTCTTTCTATTTCTTGGTTGACTGTGCGTATACCACACCAGTAATAGGCCAACGACTATCAACCCTTAATTAAAAAACATAAATTTACTCTAACTACTAGTTGTACAAATAGATACTAATCTATTACTTTTGCTACTATTTTGCATATGTCGTTCAAACCATTCAATATAGAATTAAATGGAAGAGACTAATATTCAAAATTAGTATCCAATTTACGGTCAAATGCTAAAACTGAGTGAAAGGGAGCCAGCCAAGCTTGTTTGTGTTATTTGTGAGTGGAGCCAAATAGGCTGCAGCTTCCTTTGACAAGTTGGGACTAATAATGACAAGTTATGACTGATAAAAAGGCCCATATATTAAAGGAAAATAATTAAAATCACTTTTTTGTATTGCACACCATTGTCTATCCCAAATACCTTTAACATGCATGGTTTTGGAATTAGTTTTGCAAGAAAAAAATCACAAGACAATTTTATGAAATTGTGTCTAGATAATCAATGCGTAGTAGCCATATTTCTAGTAGTGTATATACAATTTTATAAGAATTGTTCGCTGAATCATTGGACAGGAAACTGAAAAATGTGACATTCATGTTCATAAGTTGTCCATGCAACTTCTGAATTTGTTTGTGAACGTATGCAGTCGAATGCTATTGGTGATATTCATGTGTGTATTCAATTGTGTAGGAGAAAAACTGAGACAAATATAAAGGTATTCAATAGTGAATAGTTAAGGGGTACATTAGCAAAAACTTTGCAGTGGAATGCTATTGGATGCTACAGTGTAAGCCAACATAAGATGTGTATGTTAGGATCTATGGTTGCTGATGTACATTTTTTAGGTACATTAGTTGTAGATTTTACTTTCCTTTCAACTAATTAAGGTATCTAATAGTGAATAGTAAACGGGTAAAATGTTAATTGAACAAATATAATTATCTTTCCAAAACTCAAAGCAAACTTTTTTCTTTGGATAAGAAAAGGAAATTTGGCAATGTTTTGATAATTATCTTTCAACGTCTATAGTGTTTTGTGGGTTTCATATATTTTTTATGCTTCACTTGTGATTGATATGATAAAATTCATAGTTGCACCACTCAAATAGAGTCTGAAAATGCATAACAAGTAAAGGGAAAAGGGAAGAGCAAACAAGATTATAACGCTTGGAGTGTGGAAGAGAATAGAATGTTGTTGCAACTCATGGTTGATGCTGGATCCCGTGGATGGTGTGATGCTAATGGCATGCTAAACAAGGCAACTGTAGAAACCAAAATACTTCCCAAGATTAATGAAAAACTTAGGTGTCACAAAACCTATTCTTAATACCAGAGTTAGTTGAAATACTTTAAAAGAGTATCAAAAATATTCATAGCTTATTTGTCACAGCTCTGGGTTTGGGTGAGATCCAATCACAAAGAAATTCACTGCTCCTGAAAAAGTTTGGAAATACTACTTTAAGGTTAGGTTATTAAATTTTCTTTAAATAATTCTATTTGGTAACTTGAATACATAATTATGTTAAATAATTATTATTTTATTGTTTTTGTTATAGTCCCACCCAAAAGACACAAGTATTCAAACAAAAACTTGTGAGGACTATGAGGATCTGCAAATTGTAATTGGGAATGCAACTGCTATTGGAAGAAACTCATTAGGATTGGGTGATGATACTGATGCAAGAACTTTTAGGGTGGATGATAGACGTGTTGAAATAGAGGACTTTGTTTTTTTATGATGAAAGTTAGGCCTTTATACCAAATCATAATGAACCACCACACCAAGATCCACCACTCGGACATTCTTCTTCATCCTTACCCTTTCAGGCCACTAATTGGGAAGGTCCCTCAGAAAGCTCAAGCCAAAGGAAACGAACTAAAACAGATTTGGAAGGGAATGCTATCTCAAATTAGACCACCCAACAAGCTATGTGAAGAATTAGCCTTAGAAGTGATTCAATTGCAACCGAATTCCAGGGAGTCCATAACCTATTGGCAAAAGGAAAAAAGAGAGAGCAGTAGAGTTATTTGTGGGATGCCATTAAGGAGACCCCAAATTTGGAAGAACGTGCTCGTTATATAACACTTTCTTTGTTGAATACTAACACAAAAAAGGATGCATTTTTAAAAATGTCTCCTGAGGAGCGCTCAAATTGGATATCCCTACAATTTGGAATGAGTTGTTTTTTTGAGAGTTTTTGGGAATGATTGACTTGTTTGAAATGATTGGTTTTTGGGATTGTTTTTTGTTTCGATATCATCTCCAAGAGTTTGGTGGTCAAAGTCATGAACCTGCAAATGAAGTTGAGTTGTTCAATTTTTGTCATGCGTTCTTGAGGAATGTCATTGAGAGGATATTTGGTATATTTAAATCACAATTCAAAATTTTCAAATCTGGACCTCCATTCCAATATACAACACAAACAGAGCTAGTGTTAGCTTGTGTAGGACTACACAACTTTCTTTGAAGAGAGTGTAGATCTGACAAATTTCTTGTTGAATTGGAGAACGAATCTTCTTCATCTTCATCGTTACCAATTAATGAAGGGGATCCTGAACTAGGTTTCCAAACACAAGAACAACGACAAAATGCTAATGAATTGAGAGTTGGTATAGCTTCGAATATGTGGAGAGATGCCGGGCACAATGACAACAATGAGAATTAAGGATAATGAATGAATGTTGAATATTTTCCTTAAACTTTGCTTTCAAATTTGTTATACATTTGTCACTATATTTCTTGTGAATTTCTTATGAATTTTGCTTTTTGTTAAAAGAATATCATTCATCATTACTATGTTTGACCTAACTATCTGGTCAGAAATCACTAGGGAAGAGAGTTTATGTATTTGAAGTCTTCAGTAACTACAAGAAGGAAAAAAACAGAAGAAGAAAGATTTGAAGTTTCTTCTGAAATCATGTAGTTATTGCACCATACTTTTTATACAGAGTGCCAAATGAGAGAGCAGTCAGAAACAAATGTACTAAAGAAACAAAACACCATTTACTGCTCCGCGAAAAGAAAACATGTCTCTTCTTGGCTTTTTTATTGTTTGGGTAAGGATGCCAAAGTTTGCATTCATTTAAAGAAATATGTTAAAGAAATAATGAAAGTCTAAAATAAAAGCCATACAAATCTTATAATAAAATTATATAGAACTCTTCTCAAGTCTATACGAAATCCAAATGTTCCATAGAGTTTCATGAAATTTGGCACTTAATCCTATTCATATGGATTTTAAATTCTCAAATTTTAACTCGTCAAATTATGGATGGATTTAGCCCCAAAAAAAAAATCTACTTACTTAAAATGGACCCAAACAACATGATTTACATTTGAGCTATTCAAATTCAAATTCGCATCCTCGTCTCGTTCATCAATCTTTGATGTGGGATTTGTAGCTATTGAAATAGGCGCAATCGTTGATGATCTGCGATTGTAGGAGAGGAATGGAATTCTGGAAACTTCTCCAATGAGGGAGCTATGGTGAGGAAGTGTGTTGAGGGATTCGATATGGTCGTCCAATAATAGCTCTTGAATTAGCCATTAGAGATGACAGTGAAGACAAAATTACGTAGTGAAATGTGATAAGACATGGAAGAGCAACAACAATTGCAACCACCATAAAAGAGGGTGTCGTCATGAGAGAGAGCTTACTTACTATGGAACCCTAGGTTAGGATGCGGCAGGCTTGGATGGAATTAGAAAATATAATAACCTCTCGTTACAGTCTCTTTGCTGTAATCCATAGATCCAAATGGGCCCATGAATTTATAGCTGGATTAAGCTTATCGATCCGTTGACCTGTTTACTTGGAAGTGGGTCATGTGGGAAGAAATATGTGCGTGTGCATTTTTTTAAAATTTGGGCTGAAGATGATAAAACACAGAATGTTCAGCCCATTCAACTGCAAGGATACATTCGGCAACGACATCGTTTGGTGGCTGTCATCTCCTTTCCTTCAATTCCAGAATCCAAGTGCGATTGATTTTGTTGGTTTAGGTTTCCGAAACAGAAAACGAAGAAGCATTTCCAGAAATGGCAGGGAGATTGAGCAGTGTGGCTTCCAAGATCATGGGCGGAAACGGCGTTGTCTCCCGTTCCGTCGCTTCCTCTCTTCGTCTCCGCGCCGGCATGGGCCTTCCCGTCGGCAAACACATCGTCCCCAACAGACCCCTTCAAGTAAACGACGAGCTCATCTGGGACAACGGCACGCCGTTTCCCGAACCCTGTATTGATCGCATCGCCGACACCGTAGGAAAGTACGAAGCTTTGGCTTGGCTCTGTGGGGGTTTGAGCTTCTTTGCTTCTTTGGGTTTGTTGGCCGTGTGGAACGACAAGGCGTCTAAGATCCCATTTGCTCCAAAAGTGTACCCATACGAAAATCTTCGAGTGGAGCTCGGTGGAGAACCGTAGGTACATCCAGCGGTTTCTGATTGTCATTGTGTGTTTCAGATGTGTTTTGTTGATTTCTGTGTTTGATATGCTGGTTCTAAATAATGCCTGTAACTGAAACTGAGATAACTGAGATATTTGGCCTGTTTCATGATCTTCAAAACAAATTGCAAGTCTTGGTTCATTTATATACTTCTTTTGATTTTCATGTTAAGATGCAATTTTTCATGTTTTGTTCAATTGGGTTTCTATTTCATATGTGATATGTACCAATTGTGGGTCATGATCATTTGTGAACCTCTTTTTCGTTTTTTTGGGTTGTAGAGCTCAAATTAAGGGGATAAAGGTATTATAACACTCTGAGTAACACTGAACAAGGTGAGCTGAGAAATGCAATTGGGCTGCTCGAAGTTTGTTTGATCTGGCATAGTATGTTTCTGAGAGTAGGGAATTCGGTCAAACTGATGACATCTTAAATTCAGATATTCACATGGTTTGTGTGGTAAAGAGAAGCACAGTTTATGATTTGATTGTGAGGTTGCCTTTCAGTCCTGTATCTTTGCTTGTGTTTCTGAGGATGTAACTGTGGAATTGATGGCTGCTTCCTGCCATGTTCGATTTTGAACGAAACAGTTGTCATTTTCTAAAATGGGGACTGTAATCTTGAATACTTTATGGACCCTGCGCCCCCTAACCTGAATGTAATGCAAATATGTAATTTGCAGAAAAAGTTTTAATTGGCCCTGGACATTGAGTTAATTGGTGTAGAACTAGTTTTTTGTCCTTTCACTTAGCTGTTTGAACTGATGTGAAAGAAGAGTCACTTCCAACATTTTAACTGTTTGAAGTTTTCTGTTATTGCTTAAGTGGCTGTTATAAGACTAGGGCATGGCAATCATCAAAAGAACGAGAAAATTAACAGGAAACAAAAAACATCTCAACAACTGTGTCTACAAAACATATAACAGTGTATTTCAATTGTTGTGATGGAAATTCCTGTAATGTATTTTAAATTGTACTTATGGAGAAATGCCAGAACTACGCAACATTTTTCCTTAAATCTTAACAATTAAGTTGTACTTCTGTCCTTATTAGAATGGAAGTTTTAGTTTCATTCAAGGACAGGGCAGGGTTACCTTGATGTGCAGTCCAAACATTAGATCAAACAAGGAATGGGGAGAGAAAGTAATTCATGGCTTCAAACTTCCTTAATAAGGCGGTTGTGTCATCTGATTCATACTATTGGTTATTACTGATGTTTTTTTGCCTTTAGAAATTCCTCTAAGTTCATATGAAGTTGATGTGTTCGTTGGAAGGTTTTATACATGACATCACCTACAATTTAGGCTCATTCCCTTGATTATGTGGCAAATGGAGCTGCTGCAACCACATCATTTTGAACATTCTTGTGCTATGTTTTTGGTAGAAGTAGTTTGTAAGCATGCTTTATTGTTCCATGATCTGTTTCTTATTTGGATGCTAGTTCTTTTATCATAAAGTCACTGCTACAGGTGAGTAATTCTAGGCCATTGGTGAAAAGGGTGTTGAGATAATGAGAAAATTGAGAAAGAGTGAATTGGCTGAATGGTAATGCGATTGGTTGTCTGCATAATTTGTTTGCACTGTTATCAGTCAGATGCAGGAATCTCTCTATTAGACACACACTTGCACACAGACATAAGTTGATGTTTCTGATAGTGTATTAGGCTTCATATTCATTAGTTATGATGAGGAACCAGAATCGGTGTAATTACTGTCTCTGTTTTCCTAATCCAGTAGATCATTCCATGTAATTAGCTATTACTGCCTCTCTTTTCCAGTAAATTGAGCGTGCAAGCATATGATTTTGAACATTTGCTTGTTACTGATGTTCTTTTTTTCTTCTTCTTATATGTAAGTAGTTCCAGTGTATAATTTATTGTCTACGATCAATTTTTATTTGTGCACTGTTTTGCCGTCCTCTTAAATGGATTAAGATCAATTACTTGTTTAGTGCTTCCAGGGCATTGGTCAAAAGTGAGTAGAGATTGATGAGAAAAATTGAAATATAGTTGAGTTAACGGGTACTTGAATAGGAATGTGAATTGTCCTCTGCAGAATTGTTTGCTTTGTTATGAGTCTGATGCTGGAGAATCTTAATCCATTAGAAGAAGACACACTTGCACACAACTTTACACCAGTGCACAATCACCTCAACTATTTTCAACAACATTTTCGAACATTGGAATTCGAAATAACTCAATTTCACTCCCCTGATAACTTGATTTTTATTTTACCGGAATAAGAATGGACATGAAAAATTCCCGACAAATCCCTTTCGCGAGGGAAATGCAAGATTAGCCATGGAAGGTTAGAAATTTGTTATGATATAGGGTGATTTTGGCACTCCAAACCACCCTTAAATTTCCTCGTGCACTCATTTGTGTGTTTGTAAATCAAATTTAAATTGTGCATTTTGATCGTTTCTTTGTTTCCATCAGGGTCTCTCTTAGATTTTGAAACCTAAAACAGAACAGGGAAAAAGCCATCGCAATTGTCATGGCAGGCCATGGTCAATTCCAGTCTCATGAAGGGGACAGCTTTCTTCATTCAAATAGTTTTGGATGAGAAATCAATGAAGCCCAAGTTTAAGAACATAAAAGGAACACACGCGCACACACACACACACAATTATATTATCACAATTAATTCTTCTTGATAATCAGTCTAATGACAGAATTATATTATCACAATTTTGAAACGTACAAGTGTTCAAATTGAAAAGACCGTTATTACCATGCAATGTAGTTAAAAATTCAAGATAATAAATTGAAATTAACTCAATTATTTATTTATTTAGGGGTTAGAAAGTAAAGCTGGATTAACAATTTTTAGATAAAATGGATAAAGATAAGGTTTTAAGTTAATAAAGATGGTCAATGTCACTGATTTTCAGTCCATTAGAGCAGTTCCAGCAGCCCCCTAGGGCTCGGGCTAGGGGGGGGGGGGGGGGGGGGGTGGTGGGGAGCAAGAGCCCAAAAGTGACTTCCAGCAGCACAGGCTGGCCTGGGCAAGTGTGGGGTCCACGAGCCTGGGCTGGCCCCAAGGGGGAAGGGGCCCGAGCTGCTGCCTGCGGGCTAGATGACGTCATTGCTACAGTGACCGCTACAGTGCAGCCAACATCTCTCTGCCAAGTGTCGCGTTCTGGGCTCTCCGATCAGAATTTTTCCTCCAATCCAACGGCAGCCAATTTTTGTGCAATAAAAAAATGAAAAAAAAATCGAATTTTTTTAAAAAAAATACCCAAAAATTCAGTAATTTTTTTTCTATAAATACCTACCAAAACTCTTCACTTTCAACACCAAATCCTTATATATTTTCTTCTACTTCTACTATTATTCACTTTTTACTCAAGTATTGACAAGTACGAACCAAAAAATTTTATCCGAAAATATTGTCCAAAATAATTGTTTAGGTAAACAAATTTGTGAAAAAAACAAAAAATTGAATAGTACTTGCCCTTTGCCCGGGCAACTGCTGGAAGTGCAACTTACTTTTTACAAGTGCAGACACTATTCATGTGAATAGTATCAGCCTTAGCCCCCCCCTTGCCATGGCAAGGGTTTGACTGCTGGAAGTGCTCTTAGGCAAAGCTGAAAAAGAGAAAAAACGACTTAAAGGGAGTAGCGACAAAAAAAAAACACTTTATTTCTAAAATGATTTAAATCTATATATATAAAGCAAAAGGCAGAGAATGGTGAAACATTCAAAATACCAGAAAATGCCCTTTATTAATTAAAACATTTAGAATTGAAATTATTAATTAAATGAGGATAATATGGTAAATTCACATTTTTTTTCATATTAAAAAAATTAAAATTAAAAACAAAATCAGATAATAGATCCTACTTTTATGGAACATAACTACCCATGTTATCTTTTCTTAATTCTTTTAAAATAAAATAAAAAAACCAATTGGCACATGCGTGAGCGTGTGCCAAGGGGCTAGTTACAAATAAAATAGAAACAAAAATGCATTGTATTGGTGCTATAAGTTTACAGCTTGTAATACTTATTGATCAGAGTAGCTTCAGATTTACGAAGCCATCTCAAATTCGGGCATCCCTAAACCCTAAATCCTAAACGGTGAATAGGACTTAATGCATTCATGCACCAGGTCCACTGTAGAATTTTCATAGGTTTTGACGGGTTGAGAATTTTCTTTTAACCTACTTAGCAGGTTTTCAGGTTATCCCATTCAATGGTGTAGATTTACCCATGAAATTTTAGTGAAATCTAACGTTCAATAGGATCTGGCGAATCCATGCACCAGGTCCACCGTAGAATTTTCGATGGAGGCGTATCTATTATTTTCAGTCTTGTATTTTTCTTTTTTCAAAAGAGGGTACATAAGCCCGACACAATTGTTCTATACCACGTCAGTTTTCAGTTCAACAGGAAATTATTATCTGCAAATAAAAAAAAATATATGGTGCCTGTCCTCATGCCCATCAGTTATTACTATCATGTCATAGAAATGGGAAAGCTAAGAAAAATTTGAGTGGAAAAGAATCGAACAGCTTGGCTACCTTCCATGTGTCTCATTTTTAATGGACCAGTGCTTAATCAAATATCGTACGACATGTCGTCTTCATTTGGCGGGTTCATGGTTTAGGTTGTGTGAGTTGAAAATGGTTCAAACTGGAAATTGGTTTTGACTTTTCGCCTGTGCTTGCAAAGCCTCAAGCTTTCTTGTTCGAGAATGGTGTGGGTCTCATTTAATGGAAATATCAGATTCGGTATTTTCAAAAATCTTATTTATCAGAGTTGTATTTTTTTGGAAATATTCAGATCAAAATCGGTTAGAATTGAATTTTCCAATCCGACTTACATCCCTAATTCTAAAGTTTAATTAGGGATAAAAGAGAGTTTCCTAATAGTCCAATTTTTTTTAAAACGAATTAGAAACAATTTTTAGATAAAATGGATAATGTTTAGGTTTTAAGTTCATAAATACAATAACGACAAAATCTAAAAAGATTTAAATTACAAATAAGTTCACAGCTGTAATTCTGATGAGAGTGGCTTCAGACTTACGAAGCTATTTCAAATTTGACTTCAAAAAAGAGAAAAATAATATATTTTATTGGATTATTAATTAGACCGCAATAAATGGCCGCGGCGAAAGTAAAAGAAACAAATGACCGTTGGAAAGTTATATATACCCAATTTCCCAACGCAACTAGGAAAGGGAAACTTGGATTTCGAAAAACCCCAACAGCGTCAAGAATACGCAGATCTTTCGTAAAGCCTAAAGGGTTTCTTTCAATTCCAACTCTCTTCTTCATCATCGACTTGTTTGTTCATCAATCGATCTGCGATCTGCTTCCCCTGCTTCTTCTACAACCCACAAGCTCTGCTCTTGTTCTCCGTCGTGTCCTTTGTTTTTGTTAGCCCGCAAGTTCTGCTCTTCTTCTACAACCCAGAATCTTTGTATCTTCGGAAAAAGCTTTGTTCTTCACTTTTGAACAAAGTGTACAAAAGCAATGGCGGGTCTCAAGAGAAAAAGAGCAACCCATGATGAGATAATAGTTGCAGACGATTTTGCAGATCATGCAGATCATTACTTGACAGTTTCACTAAGTGGCTGCGAGTGGGTTCGAGGGCCGATGCTGGGCCAAGGCGGATTCGGGTCGGTTTATTTGGGTTTCGTGAAAAAACCCAGGTTGTGTTTGAAGGGTGTGCCGAGGATTGTGGCCGTGAAATCGACATTGGCCTCTCAGGCGCATGATCTGATGGGGGAAGATATTCTTCTTTACATTTTTCGTCGCTGCCCTTTTGTTATCAACTGCTATGGAGAGGATGAGACGATTGGCGCTGATGGCCGTCATTTATTCAATGTGTTCTTGGAGTACGCGGATGGAGGAACAATGGCGGATTTGATTGAGAAATCAAGGGGTTTTGGGTTGCGTGAATTCCAAGTCAGAAAGTATACTGAGTCGATTTTGAAAGGGATTAATTACATCCACGAAAGGGGTTTTGTGCATTGTGATCTCAAGCCTGAGAATATTCTGCTTGTGTCTGATACCGCTGGTTCCTCTGGTGGTGCTCGTTTTGTGCCGAAAATTGGAGACTTGGGGCTCACAAAGAAGGCAAATCAGAAGTGGGAGAAGCCTTCCTTTGGAGGCACACCAATGTATTTGTCTCCAGAAGCTGTGGTTTATGGAATTCAACAGCAGCCTTCTGATATTTGGGCGTTAGGTTGTGTTGTGCTGCAAATGCTAACTGGGAGGCATCCATGGGATTTCACACCTGGCGCCGTATTTGACGTTCGGGACCTGTTAACTGCCCTGCTTGCTTCAAGAATTCCTGCCATTCCTGGTTGGTTATCAAAAGAGGCTAAAGATTTCTTGCAATGTTGCTTTATGTGGAACACTTCAGAGAGGTTTACTGCTGCTATGCTCTTGAACCACCCATTTGTGACTAAACTGGATAATGGGGTTGGAGACGTTAAACCAATTAAGCAAGTGTCTTCTGCAGTGGCTTCCTCTGTTCCGGATTGTCCTAGCTTCATACCCCTTGGAAGATGGAAGTCTGAAGATGCTGAGGAGATAGCTCAAGAAAATGTTGGTTTTTCTGAACAGGAGATTCTTCCTCTGAAGCTCATGTCAAGGCATGTGGTTCCAAGCCCAAAACCATCAACTTTTGCTATAATGGGTGCAGCTTAGCTTAGGTTTATTGTTTACATATGAAACTCAATTGTATTTTATGAAAGCCTTTTTCATGAACTGGTGTAAATTGTAATACATCATTATTCTATTGATTTTTTTGTACTCATAGAGAGCTAATAATGCAAATATGCCACTTTGATCTCTATTTCTGGGTTCCTTTTCAGTTGTCTTGCTCTTTCACTGATGTACTTTATCGCACTATATTGGCAAGTTTGAAATCCTTTTTCATGAACTGGCGTTAGGTTTCTCTCTTTTTCACTCTGCAAGTTGAAGTAGGGTTACATTACTGCAGGTAATTCCCTTACTTCCAAGTCCTCTTTCACTTCCTTCCTATTGGGCCGAGGCCATGCGCACCGCTGTTTATTTAATTAACCGTCTTCCTTTTAAGTTGCTTCAGCACAAATCACCCTATGAATTATCATTTCACAAAGAACCTCATTATTCGTTTTTAAAAACTTTTGGGTGCGCATGTTTTCCTTATTTGCGACCATATAATAAATAATAAATTACAATTTCAGTCTTCCAAATGTGTGTTTCTTGGTTATTCTTTGAACCATCAGGGTTATCGATGTTTGGATCTTGTTTCTAATCGTGTTTTTTTTTTTATCGCGTCATGTGTTATTTGATGAATTTTCTTTTCCGTTTAACAAGGCTCATGCTGCTCCTTCTCCATACCATTCTCCGTCGTCGAACCTGTCTATCATCCTCTCTGGCCCAAGTTTGTCTTCCTGCAGCCCACGCCTTCCAGCGTGGCAGCCTTTACCTAGTCCTCCTTGTCCAACACTTGACCCTCCCGTCGTACAGAAACTCGTGCTTCTAGCCCAGTCCCGTCCATCTCTACCATCACCCATGCCGCACTTGCTCCTGCGCCAACCTCCCCTGCCGTGCCCACTGATCCCTCATGCCCTTCTCACCCACCAGTTAATCCCTCCATGCCTTCAGCTTCTCGATTCTTTCAGACCTACACTAGGAACTCCAACTGCAAACTTTTCCTCCTGCCTCCCGCTCTTGTTTCATCTAGTACATCTTCTCCTCATATTTCTAATACATCTCTGGTAAGTGACTCCCATGCTCATTCGATGGTTACTCATGCTCAAGGGTATCCGTAAACCCAATCCTAAATATGCTAATCATGCGTTGGTTTTTATCTTCTACTGATGGTACTTTTGAGCCTACCTCTTTTTCACAGGCTAATAAGCATCAGGAATGGCATCTTGCTATGGTAGATGAGTTTAATGCTCTTCTTCGTGCTGAGACTTGGAATTTGGTCCCTCGTACTCCCACTATGAATGTGCGACCGAATAAGTGGGTTTTTCATGTCAAGAGGAATTATGATGGCTCTATCTAGCGTTACAAGGCTCGCTTTATGGCTAATGGTTTTCATCAACAGCTGAGCTTGGACTATGGTGAAACCTTTAGTCCAGTTGTTAATCATTCTACTATTCGTCTTATCTTGGCTCTCTCTGTGTAGTTTGGTTGGATTGTTCGTCAATTGGATGTTCAAAATGCCTTTTTGCATGGTTACCTAGATGAAGAGGTTTATATGCGCTAGCCCGTTGGGTTTGTGGATCCCGCCTATCCTGATAATGTATGTTGTTTACGTCGCTCTCTTTATGGTCTGAAGCAGGCTTCTCGCGCTTGGTTTCAGTGTTTCTCTTCTCATCTTCTTCAATTAGGATTCACTGCCTCTAAGTCCAATTCTTCACTCTTCATCTACATTCATGGTTCTATTTGCATCTATTTGTTGATTTACGCTGATGGTATTCTTGTCACTGGCTCCGATCCCGCTCGCATCACCACACTTATTTCTGATTTGGGTCGTCAATTTTCTATGAAGGATCTTGGGCCCGTTCATTATTTTTTGGGCATGGAACTTGCTCGTATTTTGTCCGGTCTATCTCTTACTCATACCAAATATATTGTGGATCTCCTCAAGCATGCTAACATGCACGAAGCCAAACTCGTGCCTACCCCGGCTGTTGGTCGTCGTCGTCTTAGCCTCTCTGATGGCGATCCTCTCTATGATCCTACTTAGTACTGTAGTATTGTTGGTGCTCTTCAGTACTTAACCCTTACTTGCCCGGACATTGCCTTTTACTGTTAATCTAGTTTGTCAGTTTATGCACCAACCCACTACTGTTCCTTGGCTCACTGTTAAGCGATTCTTCGTTATCTCAATGGCACACTTATTCATGGGTTACTCTATTTGCCCATCACCCTTCATCTCAGTGCCTATTCTGATGTTGATTATGCGAGGGATCCTGACGATTGTCGCTCCACTGGTGGCTATTGCGTTTATTTGGGTACTAACTTAATCTCTTGGAGCTCCAAAAAGCAACGCAGTGTCTCTCGCTCTAGTACTAAGTCGGAGTACCATCAGCTTGCCTACACTGCCGCCACTCTGTCTTGGTTACGGGCTTTGTTTCTTGATCTTCATCTTCCAGTTCCTTGCCCTAAGCTTTGGTGTGACAATATTAGTACTCTCTTTCTCGCCTCTAATATGGTGTTTCACTCTCGCACTCGCCATGTTGAGGTTGATTATCATTTTGTTCGTGAAAAGGTGGTGTGCAATGAGTTGCTTGTTGCTTATTGCCCTACTATTGATCAGATTGCTGATATCTTCACTAAGGGTCTATCTCCTGCTCAGTTTTCTTTCCTTAAGTCCAAGCTGCCTGTGCTCCCCCGCCTCGTCAGCTTGCGGGGGTGTAATGAGACGTGATTTAGTTTCCTGTTTTATTAGTATTTATTTCATTGATTTGTTGTATATATTCCTTGTCTCTCTAGGACTTGATTCTTGCCTAGAATAGAAAATCCTTTGTGTAGACACCAAGCAAAGCATTGTATATAATTATCACAAGATTGTTCAATGAAAATCATCGAGAATATTCAAAACCTTTCAACACATAGGTATAGTAACAGTTAGTTAGGAAGTAAAAGTTTGTTTTATAAGACTGGAGATGATGATGGACATGTTGGTTGCAGTAAAACTCTCAGTTGAGAAGTAAAAGTCTTTTCCGGTGTTGCTTTGATGCAGCCACTGAATCCCAAAGGTAGAGAGCTCTTGCCGAATTGAATTCTTATCCAAGTAATCTGTTGAGAAGGGGTAAAAGGCCCCTACCTACATATAGACATAAGTAAAGCTAGTCTCATAATTTGACTTTCCAGAGCACAATGCAAGTGTAAAAGAAGATACATAATGTGGCCTAGTTCTTGTGGAAGTGTTCAAATTAAAGGCTTTGCTTATCAATTTTCTGAATCCAGCGCTGGCAGAGTTCTTCATTTGTATCTCCTAAGAATCCACATATATCGGCTCCAATCATGGGAACTCCGAAGAGTCCAAAGTTCTAAGTGGCTGGAATTGAGTAAGCCAAATCCTCCCATTTTGCACTTGTCTCCTGTCCAGTGTGCTGTGTACCTACCAGAGCTTACTAAAGCTGACCTGCTGAGTAGAAATGGTCTTTTACCAGTCACATTGAGTAAGGCCTTGTTTGTTGCCTTGGCATCCAATAAACCAAATAGGTTATGAACATCATATTCTGTCATGTCACCCAAGTGTAAGGCTGATGTCGTAACATCCTGCAGCCTATACCCTATCCCCGATTAAAACAGTAGGCGCTCCTAACTTCCACAGCTTCAGGTTACAAGTAGTAAAAACACACCGAAAATAAAATATATTTTCTCCATTAAAAACAGTATAGGCGTTTGTTCCTACTTGATATTGATACTTGAATAAATAAAAATTCCCAAGTGCATATTAGGATTAGGATTAGGATTAGGATTATTCTAGTTGGATTTGTTTCATCGTTCATCTATATATCTATATGATCCTTTATCTAAAGATAAAGATAAAATTTCAAAACACAATTACTTCATGTTAGAGAGACAAATGCGTACAATACTAATCCATTTAAATGCAAATAATTAAAAACAAAAAGAAAATATTTATTTTCTATGGATAAGGATAAAATAAAAGTTGGAACAAAGAAGGCCTATCTTTCCTTCCTTATTTCAAGCAGCGATAACATTATATTTTGTCCAAGGATAAACAACACAAAAGGGTAATAATCAAGACAATAATTTTTTCTATTTCTTCATTATCCATGCGGACCCAACTCTGCAACTCTCAACTGCTAAATATTTACCAATGCATATACATAATTGGTGAAAAATGGAAACTTATTTTCTTTTGGGTGGAAATAGTTTACATATATTTCAAGAAAGCATTATAATATGCAAGAAAAGTCACCTAGTATTTTTCTTGGTCGATGAAGGTAATTACCACTATAAATACAAACCAAACTTGATCACCATACTCACAATCACTCTACAACAATTCATCATCTCAGTTAAGAAAAGCAAGCATGCGGGGTTATTATCAAGTTCCAGTGATGGGGTTACAGAAGTTGGGCTGCAGCAGAAGGTGTCCACGTCCAGGTACGCTTTTCGTTTCAGCACTCGGGGGTGAACGTTGGGCAGGACCAGCTTACCTGAACTCACCCCCACCACAATCACTTCCCATGCCCCATTTCTTATCAACATCCCCATCCCAATCCCCGTCCCCAGCTGGGGAGTGCCCACCTCCCACACCAAACCACTCTGTTGAGTCTGCGACAATGGAGCTGCGTCGCATACTCAACATTGAGGTTGGTAAGTAGTATGCATGTAAGGAGTCGACATACCTGGCCTCAGCTCCAGACCATGGGTGTCCAAACATCGGTGGGCTGAGTTATGATATTTCTTTTACTGGTTGTGTTCTTATTCAATGTGTTTCTTTGTTTTTTTTTAAAAAATATTTCTTAAAAACATTTGATAGGTCTCTGACAATTACAAAAATTCCATTATACACTTGGAATCAATTAGCTAAGCTGCATTCTAGAAATAGTTTGGTCATAGGCTTGTGAAAGTGTGAGGGGGTGTATTTTTGATTTAGTCAGCATTAAAGTTCTTCTTTTTAGTCTTGTAAAAGACTCTAGATTGACCAATAGAGTAAACCCTTCCAAGTCTTGTAAAAAGACTCTCGATTGACCACCAATGTTACATTTTAATGAGGGTTTATGTATAGAGATGGCTGCATGTAGGGGATGTGTGAAGCTGCCATTTAGGTGGGTGCGCACTTAATCTCTAATGGAGAGGGCTACCACCCTAATGGTGTGAAAGCTACCTATACAAAATTGGTGTACACAATAAATTAGGAGAAGGCTACCTATTAGGGTTGAGTGAAAGCTAATGTTGAGGTAAGTAGGTGTATATGCTTCATTTCTAACAAAGATGGCTACCACCCTAATAGAGTGAAAGCTACCACATTAACGGCTTCCTATTTTGTGAAGCCAGTACATCATTTAGTAAACATGGAGAGGGCTACCCGTGAGGACTGTGTGAAAGCTACCATTAGAGTAGGTGCACACTTAATTTCTAATGGAGAGGGCTACCGCCCTTATTATGTGAAAGCCGCTATACAAACGTCCTTTTAAAAAAGAAAAAACTTTGTATTGACATTGAGTTAGAGTTCACTCTATTTGACTTCAAGTGCAGAGTCTTGAATAAGACTAAATTGGACTTGATCAATGTACTTGACTTATTGGGAATGCATCTCCTCTCACAATTTTCATTCACCAAAACAAACCCTATACCATACTAGTTACAGTAACTCTTAGCTTGTTGATTCATGAGTACTTATATTATTGATATGTTGTCATTGATCGATTCACATTTCAGTTTGGTTCATTGTTTAAATATGAAACCTGCAGTGAAAATGTGTTGTTCAGATGTTTGGATTGGAGAATTCTTTTTATGGGGAGGAAGAGTTTCGATTGGGAATTTAATTTGATTTTATTTTACCACCCCTCTGATGATTTCCAAGTCTTAGAGTGGACAATGGGCAGAGGGGTAATACAAACCTATTAATTTGGGTTTATTTCCTTGTAGATATATATGCAGGTGAAATAGGTGCAGATCATCAAGCTCCCAGGAAGCATATTAATTTGGACATGGTAATGTATATTTTGTTTGGCTCCTTTGTTTATTTGAATTTGTATTAATCAAGGTATGGTTAAATGATTGAGGGATGTTGTCAGTTAAATCTCTGTCTTTTATAGAGTGGAGATTGGACCTGATTTTTCATAAGTTCCTGGTTTTTATCTGTAGATCTGGAAATTTGGATTACTACTACCTACTGCTACATGCATGTCGTGTGTCAGTTCTAAGTTTAAGCTGCTGTATTATTCAGAATTTATGTTTATTCAGTGTTCTAAATTTTTTTTATTTTTTTGTGGATGATCTTGAATGACTCTGCTTTTCTGTTCAGGTTGATATTTGTCTGAGTATACTGAACACTTCATCATTCTGGTTCAACAAATTTCTTTTATACTGTTGCATTTCCCCCTCCAGATTTCTTCCCTGCACTTTCAGTTTTTGGCAATTTGATAATATCTTATGTCATATTTCTGATAATAATAATAAATTGATTTGTTGAATAGATAAAATGATGAAGGCCAGTAAAAATGTACTGGTTTTGGGTTTTTGGAGTTGACATCAATATGAGTGGTTTGCTGTATTGGTTTTTGGTTCAGTGTTTGGGTTGGGTAACTGGTTGAAGTGCAATCCAACAAGTGTATGTCATTTCATTTTTTACTGTGTTTGGGTACAGGTGATGTATAAAACATGTCTTCCAGGGGAGCCATAAATCTGAATGGCATGTAACTTATTGTTCTCTCTAGAAGAGTGTTAATTTTCACTAGTATCAATACTTCAGCTCCAAGTTAAAATCTGCTCCTATAAGAATGGATAATCTGGAAATCTCTACCGTGACAAATCGCTTATTGCTGTCAAAGCTGGCCCTGATATCTGAGTGTCCCCCCTTCAAGTTTGCTCCCTTAGACAATGCATACCCTTCCAATCCATCAACCTTGTCCAACCCAATGATGGTAACTTTATCAATGACCCATTTTTGGCTTAAAGCAAATCCTCCATTGACAACCGTTGATCTTACAGATACACTTCCTGCTAAAATATGAATATGGGTTTTCAATATGTTCAGATATTTTATTCTTCTCCATAAGGAGGTATATATATGAGTTTACAGAGTGCTTTACAAGGAAGGAGATTCTATCAGGGATTAGGAAAGTATATCCTAATTATACACAGATTTGTTAATTAAATGGAATGAGAAAGTAAATCCCTTAATTAATCAAGGAAATAAATCTCCTTGATTAATTAGGAGACTCACGTCAACACTCCTCCTCAAGTTGGTGCATATACGTCACCAATGCCCAACTTGGTAAGTGAGTCATAAAACACTCTGCTACAAACAGCTTTGGTTAAGATATCAGCTAATTGATCTTCTGATTTTACGAACGGTAGGCGGATGATCTTCTTCTCAATTTTTTCTTTGATAAAATGTCTATCCACCTCAACATGTTTGGTTCGATCATGTTGAACTGGATTATGAGCAATATCAATAGCTGACTTGTTGTCACAATGCAACTCCATTGGCTTTTCTGGCTTGAAACCCAATTCTGTCAAGAGTCTTCTGATCCATAGCAATTCACAAACTCCATGAGCCATTCCTCGATACTCTGCTTCTGCACTAGACCGAGAAACCACATTTTGTTTTTTACTCCGCCAAGTGACTAGATTACCTCCCACGAAGGTGAAGTAGCCTGAAGTAGAGCGTCTGTCAGTAATGGATCCAGCCCAATCAGCATCTGTATATCCCACAACTTCAAGATCTCTATTCTTTGAGAACATTAATCCTTTTCCCGGGGCTAACTTTAAATACCTTAAGATTCGATCAACTGCATTCCTATGAGACACACTGGGTGAATGCATAAACTGGCTAACCACACTCACAGCATATGCAATATCTGGTCTTGTGTGGGCTAAGTATATTAACCTTCCAACAAGGCGTTGGTACTGTTCCTTATTGGTTGGTTCTTGATCCATACCTTCGCACAATTTGTGATTCATCTCGATTGGTGTGTCAGCAGGCTTACATCCAAGCAATCCTGTTTCAGCAAGTAGATCTAATACATACTTTCTCTGTGACAGAAATATACCATTTTTGGACCTTGCTACTTCAATTCCAAGAAAGTACTTTAGATCACCTAAATCCTTCATCTCAAATTCCTGAGACAAATACTTCTGCAGTTTCAATTGCTCTCCTGTGTCATTTCCAGTCACAACTATGTCATCCACATAGACAATCAGTGCGGTAATCTTCTTTCCATCACGCTTCAAGAACAAAGTGTGATCCGAATGACTCTGTGTATATCCAAAGAACTTCATGGATTTAGTGAATCTACCAAACCATGCTCTGGGAGACTGTTTTAATCCATACAATGATTTTTTGAGCTTGCAAACTTGATTCTTCTTGTCACAAGTGAAGTTACATCCTGGTGGTAAATCCATATATACTTCTTCTTCCAGATCTCCATGTAAGAATGCATTCTTTACATCAAACTGATGTAATGGCCAATCGAGATTTGCTGCTAGAGATAGGAGGACCCTGATAGTTTTGATCTTGGCTACTGGGGCAAAGGTTTCTTGGTAGTCTATCCCATATCTCTGTGTGTATCCCTTTGCCACCAATCTGGCTTTATATCTTTCAATAGATCCATCTGCCTTGAGTTTCACGGTATAGATCCACTTGCATCCCACTGTCTTCTTTCCATGAGGTAATGGCACGAGTTCCCATGTGCCATTCTTCTGGAGAGCTTGCATTTCTTCATTCATGGCTTCTTTCCATTTTTGGTCTTTTAGTGCTTCAGTTACACTATTGGGAACAAGTATGTCGGCTAACTGCTTCACAAAATGTACCCGTGACTCAGATAATCTGGTGAGGGATACATAATTGTTGATGGGATATTTCCCCTTTGCATGAAGATCTGCTTCGTAGTGAACTGGGGGTTTACCACGGTTCTTCCTTTTTGGAATTTGATATGTAGGCTCTGTGCCTTCTGAAATGCAATCAGTTATTTCATTAATGTTATCAGTTTCAGGTAGAGAAGTTACCTGAATGACGTCCTCAGCAGATGATTGGTGTGGTACTGGAGCTGAAGAATTCTCCGGAGCAGGCACAAACTCTTCAATTCTCTCCTCCTGAGTGTGATGGCTGGGATCGGACTGAAGCGGAACAGCTTCAGCAAAAACTGGGGGGAGCGACTGGTCGTTAGAGTCAGGCGACCGGTCGTCTTCATGCGGAGTCGTGCTTTGCGACGTTCGGGGCGACCGGTCGTGAGAGGCATGCGACCGGTCGCTTTCAGGCAGAGTCTCGATACGTTGCGACGTGCGTGGCGACCGGTCGTTAGAGACATGCGACCGGTCTCTTTCGTCAGGCGACCGGTCGCTAGAGGTCTGCGACCGGTCGTTCTGAGTCTGGAACGAATCTGGAAAAAATGCTGAAGTAAAAAATTCAGAATTTTGAGAAGAATCCTCCTGTGCATCCGAAAAATAGCTCTCTTGTTCCCGGAACGCAACATCCATAGAAGTATACACTTTCCGACTTGGAGGATGATAACACCGGTAACCTTTCTGATGAGGTGCATACCCAATGAACACACACTTGTCGGCACGGGGATCTAATTTGCTGCGTTGGTGATCATGTAAGTGGACAAAGACCACACAACCAAATATGCGGGGTTCCAGATTTTGGGTGGGAGGTATTTGGCTATGGTGTTGTAGTGTTTGAAGGGGGGTTCGGAATTGGAGGATACTAGAGGGAATTCGATTGATAAGATAAGCCGCAGAGAGTACGGCTTCGCCCCAAAAAGACCGAGGCATATTTGCACCAAAGAGGGATGCACGAACGACTTCCAGTAAGTGTCTATTCTTTCGTTCAGCCACACCATTCTGTTGAGGAGTGGAAGGGCATGAGCGTTGATGGATGATACCGTGAGCTTGGAAGAACTCATTAAGATCATGGTTAAGAAATTCCCCACCATTGTCAGATCGAAGAACCTGAATTCGAGTATGAAATTGTGTCTCCACCATGTGATAAAACTGTTGAAACTTGGAACTGACTTCCCCTTTAGTTTTGAGAAGGGAAACCCAGGTCATGCGTGTGCAATCATCAATAAACGTGACAAACCATCTAGCTCCCCCGGGAGTGGTAACTTTAGAAGGGCCCCAAACATCAGAATGAACAAGGGAAAAAGGAATTAAACTTTTATTGGAACTTAAGGGAAAGGGAACACGATGGCTCTTGGCCAATTCACAAATGTCACACTTAAAATTAGAACTCTCTAAATTTGAAAATAATGAAGGAAATAGCTTCTGTAAATATCCAAACGAAGCATGTCCAAGACGGCGATGCCATAACCATACTTCGGAAGTTTTCTTCTCAACACTCGTCCCCCCAATTTTGAAAGCTTGACTGAGGCTGGCTTCACTGTCAGATGCCAGGTCCAAATAATAGAGTTTGCCCCTCCTAGTACCACAACCAATCGTCTTGCTGCTGAGAATGTCCTGAAAAACACAATGAGTAGGCCAAAAAGTTACGGTGCAATTCAAAGCCGTAGTAATTTGGGCAACAGACAAGAGATTATGATGTAAGGATGGAACAATTAACACAGAATCCAAAGTGAGGGAGTCAGAGAGAGAGAGGGAACCCTCCCCAATCACTGGGGAGGGGGTACCATTGGCATTAGACACCACCGATTGAGAAGACGGTGTATGAGAGATAATTTGTCCGGGATCAAAAGTCATGTGATCAGTGGCTCCGGTGTCAATGACCCATGTGTGTTTCTTTGAAGAACTATGCAAAACATAACCGGGGGAACCAGTGGTGGCAATTGCGGAGGAAGAGACGATATTCAGTGCAGCGGAATGATTGAAGAATACGAGGAAAAATATGTAGGGTTGCGGGTTTGTGTTTAGGGTTTCGGGGTTGTGTTTAGGGTTTCGGGATTCAGGATTCAGGATTCAGAGTTTCAGGATTCAGGGTTTCGAGTTTCAGGATTCAGGGTTTCGGGATTCAGGATTCAGGATTCAGGGTTTCGGGATTCAGGATATGAGAATACGGGTTCGTGTTTCAAGGAATTCGATACGAGGGATTCGGGTTTCGAGAAATTCGATACGAGGATTTAGAGACAACCTAGGATCGATTGCTCTGATACCATGCTAAAATATGAATATGGGTTTTCAATATGTTCAGATATTTTATTCTTCTCCATAAGGAGGTATATATATGAGTTTACAGAGTGCTTTACAAGGAAGGAGATTCTATCAGGGATTAGGAAAGTATATCCTAATTATACACAGATTTGTTAATTAAATGGAATGGGAAAGTAAATCCCTTAATTAATCAAGGAAATAAATCTCCTTGATTAATTAGGAGACTCACGTCAACACTTCCATTTCCTGTTCCACCGTAAAATCTCACTAAACTCCACTTGCCTCCCTCTCCTCCCATTTCCACTTCCTCTCCATCATCCAAGAAAACTTCTCCGGTGCTCTGTCCACTGCTGCTAACAACCAAAAGTTCGAACGCAGTCTTTCGGGCTGCTTCTGTTGTCAAGGCCTTTCCTTGTAAGGCCAAAATGTTTCCTTCGCAGACAAGTACATTGATACGATCAGGTGGTGCTTCCAGTGTAACGTGCTCTCCCGATTTTACGCTTACTGAGTTTGAGTAGTTGAAGAGATCAAACCAGTTTCCTGCAGGAAAATATGCATCAACTGAACTTACTCCTGGCTTCAACACAGGTGACACCATTACACCTCTGCCAATCAGAAACTGAGTGTTGATCTCATAAGTTCTGATATCTTGAGGAAATGAGAAGAAAAGGGGTCTTGCAATGGGGGTCCCCTTTTTATGTGCCTCATACATTGATGTGTAAAACAAGGGGAGCAACCGATAGCGCAGGCCAAGCACCTTCCTTGCCGTTGCAGCCACTGAGTCCCAAAGATAGAGCTCTTGACGGATTGTAAACTTCTCTAAGTGATCTTGTTTCCCTCTTTTCGGCCGGGTAGGCCGACGGAAGGAGTTTTTGGTCCTTCTTCTTTTGAGATGCGTAGGCGTGCCATCACCAAGCCACTTGATGGCTTGGATGGAAAGATAGTGTGAGTGTGGTTGCGCTTCTGACTTTTAATCAAACAATTGATCGACCGAGCAAGGAACCTCCTCTCGACCTAGGTTCTTTTTCTTCCTTGAGGTCAAGGATGATTGAGCTTTGTATGACTATTTTTAGGATTTTTGTGATAAGTGCGAGAAATATAAATGTAGTAAACGAAATGACAGAAATGTAAGTGCGAGAAAAATATATTAAAGCGATAAAGACTTGAATTAAATTTGAATGTAAAGACAATTGAAATTAAATTGCAAGAAAGTAAGCTTACACTAGAAAAAACGAAGAACTTAGATAATCTGAAGAACTTGAAAGATAAAATCCTAGACTATGAATTGAAAAGTACAGGATGGAAAGATAGATTTTGTTTGTTCAGTTGGCGGTCCTCTTCTCTTCTTCTGACGACCAATTTATAGAGCTTCCTTCCGTTCATGGATTTGGTTGTTAAATGGCCTCAACCGACTCTGTCTTGAAAATCTTCCTAGAATTAATGCCTTCCGGAGCTCTAGGCGTGAACCATCCGATGTCTTGAAAATCTTCCCACCTTTCGGAGCTCTAGGCATTTAATGAGAATTTTCCAACCATCATCAATCCCTATGGTTGGTCAGTAAAATGAGATCAGGATAGTAGGGTGGCTACAAATCTTCCAAATATCAATGCCTTCCGGAGCTCTAGGCACGAACTACCCGATGTCTTGGAAATCTTCCCAATATTAATGCCCTCCTGTCTTTAAACTCCGCCACTTGTAGGAAAACATCTGCTGGAACTCCTAAGCATACTTCTTGAGTTCAGGATAGTAGGGTTGAGTCCGTCCGAGGATTCTTCCACTCATCCGTCCTCCACCTCAACCGTCCGGATTTTTCCACCTCAACCGTCCGGTTTTTTGGCTCGACGGAGGATTTTTGGCACAGGCGGAGGATTTTTATGTAATCCGAGGATTTTTGGCTCAGGCGGAGGATTTTTATGTAATCCGAGGATTTTTGGCACAAGCGGAGGATTTTTATGTAATCCGAGGATTTTTGGCTCAGGCGGAGGATTTTTATGTAATCCGAGGATTTTTGGCATAGGCGGAGGATTTTTATGTAATCCGAGGATTTTTGGCATAGGCGGAGGATTTTTATGTAGGAGTTTTGTGTAGGATTCTTGGCACAGGCGGAGGATTTTTATGTAGGAGTTTTGTGTAGGATTCTTGGCTAATTCAAACCGTGGGTGGGTGGGTCTAATCACACTAATCATGACATATATATATATATATATATAAATGACTATGATCATGCAAAACACTAAAGCAAAGCTTTTGTCCATCTTCCCCTTATCTTCCCGACACTTTCTCCCCACATATAGTTTTATATTGACCAAGTGGCAACCCTTCACCTTGTTTAGCATCCTTTCTCTTCTTTTGCAGAGAAATCCTACGCCTCATTCATCACTTGCATCTGCTCAACTCCAGCCCCAACTTCTCCATAGCCAATCCTGCGTGTGAGCTCTCCCATAGCCAATTAATCCATTAACAGGTAACTCACTATAACATGCCAAATTCTTTATCATACTTAAGTTTAAACTGATAACAACAGGCTAATTGATGGCCTTTGAATTATTTTCAGATTTTAATGCATTTTTTTCCTCTCACAGCCATGGTCTACATATATATATATATATATATATATATATATATATATATATATATATATAAAACTTAAACAGATGGCAATAGGCCAATTAGTGGCCTCTCAGTCATCTCCAGCAAAATCTTCACGCCATTTTTGTTCTGCACACTCATATATATATATAAAACTTAAACAAATGGCAATAGGCCAATTAGTGGCCTCTCAGTCATCTTCAGCAAGTTCCCACGCCATTGACATCATGTACTGGGATATTTCTGGATATAAAGGCAACCCATTGAGTGCATTTATGTAAATGCATTAGTTGAGGCTAACAAACCATTCTATCAGATGCAACTTGATCTGATATGCCTTCTGCATGAATAGATATGAATAAATATATTAGTGCACCATATTGTTGAGGCTCAATTATGTATTGTTGAAAGGGGCACCAATATGTATTTATTCATATCCGATGTACAACAATTAAATAGATGCATTTATATTGTTGAAAGCATTCTTATGGGTTGTATTTAATTGCTGTGGATTTTCAACCACACTCAAACAGATCTCTTGCAAAAGGGTAAAAGGCGCCTAGCTACATAGAGACATAGCATCGTTAAGTTAGTTGCACATGTTCTGATGATTATAATTGACAGCATAGCAAAGTTCTAGGTAAAACAAGCTGTATAATGTGGTCTAGTTTTTGTGGAAGTGTTTAATTTGAAGGCTTATAAGTTACCTGAATCCACCGCCTGCAGAGTTCTTGATTTGTATCTCCTATGAATCCACATATATCAGCTCCAACCATCGGAACTCCGAAGAGGCCAAAATTCAGAATTGCTGGAATTGTGTATGCCAGATCACTCCATTCTGCAGAATTGTCTCCAGTCCAGTGTGCTGTGTACGTACCAGAGCTTACAAAAGTGGATCTAGAAAGTATAAATGGTCTTTTACCAGTCACATTGACTAAGGCCTTGTTTGTTGCTTTGGATTCCAAGAGTCCATATAAGTTATGAGCATCATATTCTGTGATGTTACCGAAGTGTAGCGCTGATGCCGGAACAGTATTGTTATTGATGGGACGCAGGACCCCGGCATTGTTAATCTTGTAAGGAGGGTCATCAAGTGTAGAAGATGGAGTGGGAGGGGACGTGATGAAATTGGATAGCTCATTCATATCAAGCCAAAGACCATCGAAAGGCAGAGCATCTTGAAATATTTTTATCTCATTAGCCCAAAAATTTTCACTTTGTGGATGTGCAAAATCAGGGAAATAGACAGGGCCAGGCCAAACACTTCCCAGGTAAGGAATTCCATCACGTTTTATAAATATATCTGCTTTCAGCCCTCTGTTGTAGGTTCCATAGCTCTCATTCACACTGATACCTGTGAGAGTCATAATACTATCATTTTCTGCCTCATCAGAAAAACTGCATGTAACATCAATTTTGCTGCAGAGAGAACATACCAGGGTCCAAGATGAGCACATATTTCTGATCATTTTGGTGAAGGGTGTTGACAAATTTCTTCATCTTATCCAATGGGAAGTTGATGGGATCAAGAGTAAAATCCTTGTATGCATCCATGTAATCAATGTCTGTCCACATAACTTCAAGAGGGATAGCGGCTTTTGCATAGCCAGCAACCACACCCTCAAGATCGGAAACATTCTTGTAACCCCATCGACACTGGTGGAATCCTTCAGCAGAGAATAAGTGAACAAAGTCAATGTGATTCCAAAATAAGATGAAAATTGCAAGCGTACTATGCTAGTAGGAAGGACATTTTCGGACCATGCTAATATCAAACAAGGACTATATATGCACATTTCAATTGAAGAATTCGACTGGTCACGTGACATAGCGCTTGTCTACTAATAAGTGCCGATACAAAAACATGATTAGTTGAGATGGTACAAATGACATATACTCTTAGTCATAATAATTGATGTCACATGTGAAATGCGATTTGAGAAATGTGATAATATATAGTACCTGCCTAAGAAAAGTGGAATTTACAATATTTGAGTGCAAACAAACTTACCAAAAGACCAATAGGGCATAGGGGCAGGGCGACCAATGAGCTCTGTATACTGCTCCACCACCAACTCCTGAGTTGGCCCAGAAAAGAAATACAAATCCACAATTCCACCAATGGCCTTATAAGTAATTCTATCACCGCCGTATGTTATGTCCATGCCATTGCTATTCAGCAGCAACACTCCATGAGATGTTCCGGCGCCGTTGGCCTTACCATCTGGAGAAGCTGACCTGACGTCCAGGTAGAAGGGGTGGGACCCGTAGAGGTTGATGTCAGCATTGGCGCTGGCAATGTCAGCGTCCCAGAGTGTCAAGGTCTGGTTGGGGGTGAGCTTGAAGGAGGACTTGGTGTGCTCGCCAAGGCCGAAAAGGGAGGACCTGGCTTTGGGGAGGGAGGAGGAAAGCTGGATGTATTGGTTCTTGAAGACCAAGAAGGTGTCGGGGTTTGATGGGTTCGGGGAGGCGTCGAAAATGACGTCGTTGGAGGATTGGCAGGTGACGGTGAAGCCGAATGGGGTGGTGTTGTGGAGAGTGAAGACAAGGTCGTTGGAGATGCTGTTAGGCTTTAATCTCTGTATCTATCTTCGCAATTTTTGTTTTAGTTCTTCGTTTTGATCATTTGGTACAATGAAATTCTCATTTTTTGTTGGGTCATATATTATATTGCTGTTTGTATGAAAGAGATATAGCATATTATTGTTTCTTTAGCAGTAATTATGCTTAAGAACAAAATAAAAATCATAGGTTTCTTTCAGTCCGATTTAAATCAGTCAGTTGTGGATTCTGGAACAATATGATTTCAGGGTTCTATAAATAAGAATAGCTGTTTGCACAGATGTGAAAGAAGAGTGACTTCCAGCATTTTAACTGTTTGAAGTTTTCTATTATTGCTTAAGTTGTTGTCATAAGACTAGGGCATGGCATTTGTCCAAATGCCAGAAGTATGTGAACTTTGAGTTCATATCATTTGTTGTGGTGGAAATTCCTGTAATAGAATGGATAAATGCCAGAAATATGTAAACTTCGTAGGTTTTGACGAGTTGGTAATTTTCTTTTGACTTACTGAGCAGGTTTTCAGGTTATCTAATTCAATGATGTAGATTTACCCATAAAATTTTAGTGAAATCTAATGGTCAATAGGACCTGACGAATCCATGCACCAGGTCCAACGCAGAATTTTCATTGGAGGTGGATCTAGCTATCATTTTCAGTGTTGTATTTTTCTTTTTTCAAAAGAGGTACAATTATAAGCCCGACACAATTGTTCTATACCACATCAGTTTTCAGTTCAACGGGAAATTATTATCTGCAAATCAAATATAATATATGGTGCCTATCCTCATGCCCATCAGTTATTACAATCATGTCATAGAAATGGGAAAGCTAAGAAAAATTTGAGGGGATGAAGAATCGAACAGCTTGGCTACCTTCCATGTGTCTCATCTTTAATTGACCAGTGCTTAATCAAAAATCGTACGACATGTCGTCTTCATTTGGCGGGTTCATGGTTTAGGGTTGTGTGAGTTTTTTTTTTTTTTTTTTTGGGTCTGAAAGAGGTTGTTGTAATTAAAACAGCCCACAAAGGGAAGCAAATACAACACAGCTAGCAGAGCCAGCAAGAGCACAAACAGAAGCAAAACACAAAAAGGGTTAGACAAATCTAAAACTCCGTCGGAGTTTAGTAAACTGTCTCAACCCCAACCGAATAACAATAAAGAAAACTAGTTTAAAACAGAGACCCCAACTGGGGGACAAGGTAAACCATCAGAATTCAGGACCCCAACAAGAGACAATGGTGGTCGAATGACCCAACTTTGCAGTTCCATAGCTCTCAAACCTATCGTCGCAGACATGTGAGCCGCACGATTTGCAGATCTTGGCACCCACTTCCACCTCACCTCGTCGAAATGTTGAGAAAGATTACAAATTTCGTCAAGAATTGGGAGGATAGTCCAAGAGTAGTTTCCATGATTCCCAAGTATATAATCCACAATAATTTTGCAGTCAGATTCAAACAGCACCTTGGAGAAACCTCTGGTGTTCGCAAAAGAGACTGCACAGAGCGCAGCAGCAGCTTCAGCAACAAGAGCAGAATTACAGTAGAGTGGGGAAGCTGTTCCACCCCGCCAGGTACCACAATCGTCACGAGCAATAACCCCAATACCGCCATGAGAAGTTCCAGGAGACCAGGCCCCATCAAAATTAACTTTAATTGCATTAGCATGTGGAGGGAGCCATCGATCCCTACCGACAGGAGGGGAGGAGGGGGAAGTTCTTGAACCAGAAAGCCTAGACGAACAAGTGGTGGCCTCCCAAAATTCTCTGTAAAAGTCATTGGCCCGATTAATAACAAGCCTTGGGTCGGGATTGATGCCTTTAAAAACAATAAAGTCACATCTAGTCTTCCAAATTTCCCAGCAAAAGAAGCTAAGAAGAGAGAAGCGATGCAAGAAGTCTTCATGAGGAGTATCCGGGATTGATAACATATCATGCAGCCACCGGTCCAAAGTGGTGAAGGTATTGGGGATGATCCTGTAAGAGAAGACAGAGCCAAACCATACTGGATGTGTCCAAGGACATAAAAAGAGGATATGTTCAATAGATTCGTCAAAACAGTTACAAATTGGGCAGAGAGGGAGTTGAAAATGGTTCAAACTGGAAATTGGTTTTGACTTTTGTCTTTGCTTGCAAAGCCTCAAGCTTTCTTGTTCGAGAATCGTGTGTGTATCATTTATCGGAAATATCAGATTCGGCATTTTCAGATATCTTATTTATCAAAGTCGGATTTTTTGAGAAATATTCAGATCGAAATCGGTTGGAATTGAATTTTCCAATCTGACTTACACTCCTAATTCTAGGGTTTAATTAGGGATAAAAGAGAGTTTCCTAAGAGCATCTCCAACCGATGTGTCAAAAGTGTCACATAAATAATTAACGATTAGAAATGACATCCCACATCACTCCAACCGATGTATCAAAGCTGATGTGGAATGAAGGTTGGAGGTTAAGATGTTATTTTTGACATCCCAAAAGCAAGATGTCAAATTAATATTTTAATATTTTTTCTTTTCTTTTCTTTTTAATTAAAAATAAATCAACACTAAAATGTAATAAAATAATAATTTAATTTGACATATCGGGTGGAGTGTAAAGTCGTGTAAGATGTCAAATTGTCACATCAGCCATCAAATTTAAATTTGATATTTGGTATTTAACATCTCCCTTGGAGATGCTCTAATAGTCCAAATTTTTTTATAAAAACGAATTAGAAACAATTTTTAGATAAAATGGATAATGTTTAAGTTTTAAGTTCATAAATACAATAGCGACAAAATCTAAAAAGATTTAAATTACAAAAAAGTTCACAGCTGTAATACTGGTGAGAGTGGCTTCAGATTTACGAAGCTATTTCAAATTTGACTTCAAAAAAGAGAAAAATAATATATTTTATTGGATTATTAATTACATCGCAATAAATGGCCGCGGCGAAAGTAAAAGAAACAAATGACTGTTGGAAAGTTATATATACCCAATTTCCCAACGCAACTAGGAAAGGGAAACTTGGATGTCGAAAAACCCCAACAGCGTCAAGAATACCCAGATCTTTCGTAAAGCCTAAAGGGTTTCTTTCAATTCCAACTCTCTTCTTCATCATCGACTTGTTTGTTCATCAATCGATCTGCGATCTGCTTCCCCTGCTTCTTCTACAACCCACAAGTTCTGCTCCTGTTCTCCGTCGTGTCCTTTGTTTTTGTTAGCCCACAAGTTCTGCTCTTCTTCTACAACCCAGAATCTTTGTATCTTCGGAAAAAGCTTTGTTCTTCACTTTTGAACAAAGTGTACAAAAGCAATGGCGGGTGTCAAGAGAAAAAGAGCAACCCATGATGAGATAATAGTTGCAGACGATTTTGCAGATCATGCAGATCATTACTTGACAGTTTCACTAAGTGGCTGCGAGTGGGTTCGAGGGCCGATGCTGGGCCAAGGCGGATTCGGGTCGGTTTATTTGGGTTTCGTGAAAAAACCCAGGTTGTGTTTGAAGGGTGTGCCGAGGATTGTGGCCGTGAAATCGACATTGGCCTCTCAGGCGCATGATCTGATGGGGGAAGATATTCTTCTTTACATTTTTCGTCGCTGCCCTTTTGTTATCAACTGCTATGGAGAGGATGAGACGATTGGCGCTGATGGCCGTCATTTATTCAATGTGTTCTTGGAGTACGCGGATGGAGGAACAATGGCGAATTTGATTGAGAAATCAAGGGGTTTTGGGTTGCGTGAATTCCAAGTCAGAAAGTATACTGAGTCGATTTTGAAAGGGATTAAGTACATCCACGAAAGGGGTTTTGTGCATTGTGATCTCAAGCCTGAGAATATTCTGCTTGTGTCTGATACCGCTGGTTCCTCTGGTGGTGCTCGTTTTGTGCCGAAAATTGGAGACTTGGGGCTCACAAAGAAGGCAAATCAGAAGTGGGAGAAGCCTTCCTTTGGAGGCACACCAATGTATTTGTCTCCAGAAGCTGTGGTTTATGGAATTCAACAGCAGCCTTCTGATATTTGGGCGTTAGGTTGTGTTGTGCTGCAAATGCTAACTGGGAGGCATCCATGGGATTTCACACCTGGCGCCGTATTTGACGTTCGGGACCTGTTAACTGCCCTGCTTGCTTCAAGAATTCCTGCCATTCCTGGTTGGTTATCAAAAGAGGCTAAAGATTTCTTGCAATGTTGCTTTATGTGGAACACTTCAGAGAGGTTTACTGCTGCTATGCTCTTGAACCACCCATTTGTGACTAAAGTGGATAATGGGGTTGGAGACGTTAAACCAATTAAGCAAGTGTCTTCTGCAGTGGCTTCCTCTGTTCCGGATTGTCCTAGCTTCATACCCCTTGGAAGTTGGAAGTCTGAAGATGCAGAGGAGATGGCTGAAGAAAATGTTGGTTTTTCTGAGCAGGAGATTCTTCCTCTGAAGCTCATGTCAAGGCATGTGGTTCCAAGCCCGAAACCATCAACTTTTGCTATAATGGGTGCAGCTTAGCTTAGGTTTATTGTTTACATCTGAAACTCAATTGTATTTTATGAAAGCCTTTTTCATGAACTGGTGTAAATTGTAATACTTCATTATTCTATTGATTTTTTTGTACTCATAGAGAGCTAATAATGGAAATATGCCACTTTGATCTCTATTTCTGGGTTCCTTTTCAGTTTTATCTTGCTGTTTCACTGATGTACTTTGTCGCACTATATTGGCAAGTTTGAAATCCTTTTTCATGAACTGGCGTTAGGTTTCTCTCTTTTTCACTCTGCAAGTTGAAGTAGGGTTACATTTCTGCAGGTAATTCCCTTACTTCCAAGTCCTCTTTCACTGTTTTATGCTGTTAGGCTTTAATCTCTGTATCTATCTTCACAATTGTTGTTTTAGTTCTTCGTTTTGATCATTTGGTACAATGAAATTCTCATTTTTTGTTGGGTCATATATTATATTGCTGTTCGTATGAAAGAGATATAGCATATTATTGTTTCTTTAGCAGTAATTATGCTTAAGAACAAAATAAAAATCATAGGTTTCTTTCAGTCCGATTTAAATCAGTCAGTTGTGGATTCTGGAACAATATGATTTCAGGGTTCTATAAATAAGAATAGCTGTTTGCACAGATGTGAAAGAAGAGTGACTTCCAGCATTTTAACTGTTTGAAGTTTTCTATTATTGCTTAAGTTGTTGTCATAAGACTAGGGCATGGCATTTGTCCAAATGCCAGAAGTATGTGAACTTTGAGTTCATATCATTTGTTGTGGTGGAAATTCCTGTAATAGAATGGATAAATGCCAGAAGTATGTAAACTTTTTTTTGTCAAAACCCCTGCTCTTAAGAATTAGGTTGCATTTCTACTCTTATTAGAATGGAGGTTTGAGTTTCATTCAAGGGAAGGGCAAGGTTTCATGTGTCACATTACCTACAATTTAGGCTCATCCCCTTGATTATGTTGCAAATGGAGCAATTTTGTGCTATGTTTATGTAGAAGTAGTTTGTAGGCATAATTTATTTTTCCATGATCTGTGTCTTATATGTAGACTAGTTCTTTTATCATAGAGTCCTGCTACAGGGGACTAATTCCAGGCCACTGTCGAAAAGAGTGTTGAGATACTGAGAAAATTGGGAAAGAGTGAATTGATTGAATGGTAATGCGACGCAGGAATATCTCTATTAGACACACACTTGCACACGGACATAAGTTGATGCTTCTGATAGTGTATTAGGCTTCATATGAATTAGTTTATGATGAGAACCAGAATTGTTGCAGAGAGATAGAATTGAAAGACGGATCCAATATTTGTTCGTTGGACTTTATGAGGACTCGGAGCACAGATACTGTACTTGGCAAAACAAAAAAGAAGTTATCTGTTCCAAACCATTCGTCTATGGCCCTGTTGTTGTGCGCAATCCAATAACCGGTGAGTTTATACACCTTCCTGAAGTTTGTAAGATTGAGTATCTCTAGTGAAGAGTTTTTTCATAAATATGTATCAATTTTTATGCGGTAGTTAAGGTTGGCCGGTCATTGTTGATATTTTCCATTTCAAGTGGTGATTAGGGAAAGGTTAATTCTTTGAGAGGGATTACTTACTCTGCACTGTTGTTCGTATCAAAGAAATATAGCATATCATTCTTTCTTTAGCAGTAAATATGTATTTAAAAAAATTATAAAAAAATCATAAGCTTCTTTCAGATGTATTTTGTTGATTTCTGTGTTTGATATGGTGGTTCTAAATAATGCCTGCAGCTGAAACTGAGATATTTGGTCTGTTTTATGATTTCTGTGTTAACTTCTTTTGATTTTCATGTTAAGATGCAATTTTGCTCAATTGGATTTCTATCTCATATGTAATATGTACCCCCAACCCACATACTCCTTTCAAACTGGAGAACCAAACTTCCTCCAAACTTATAACATAAATAGGCACATAGCATGCCACATATTGAAACAAGATGCTACTTCATGATCAATTTCCTACTTCTAGCACTAGCATTTACGCGAACGAAATCAAAGGAAAATAGTTAAATGAATCTATTAAATAGCTAGGAGATTGTACAGCTGAGAACAAGTAGGTCTAGAAGTTAAGACAAACCAAAATTTAAAAGAAGGGACAACCACAAAGAACCGACATACCAATATAGTGAGAGCCTCCTTAACAACAACACCTGCTATTGTTACAGTTGCAGCACTAGTTACTGAGACAAGAATGAATTCTGTTAATACCTGCAGGAAAAGGGCATCTTAGTCAGTTTAAATCAAGATTGTTGCTTATAAATGGATATATATATGTATGTATGTATGCACGTCCATAACTATTATCTCATAAGATCCTTAAATGAGGACCTGTTTTATAACCATTCGATCATATATGAAAAGTAGCGATAAATTGAACGCATCTCACCCCCTTTGCATCTCCGCCATCCATATCCAATGTAACCGCTATAGGAAAGAAAATCTTTATTTAAGGACCTTATTAGAGAACAAATATACACACGCACACACACTGGGGTCACATAGATCATCAAAGTAAGCGGATTATATTAAACCTAGAACAATTGAACAGAATTATTGTAAGAGTAAGTTACGCAAACTTACAGCATCTATATACTCTAATATTTGAAAATATAAGATTGTAAGAAACTGTCCTGATTGAGAACAAATTATTCATATATACATCTATATACCACAACTTTTCTAGGGCATCAAATTTCATATTTTAGTCATCATGAAATTGACATAAAGAAATTAGCCAGGTATAAACTGGACCGGATGCATAGCTATAACTTCACCAGTAACATGCTTCAGACAACCCAAATGATGGAAACAAGTTGATTACCACCTAATCTTTTAGCGTCTGGAAAACGAAAGGACAAGAGAATGCACTTGCCAGAAACGACAAATTACTTGAATAAGAAGCTGTAACTCTAGCAGGGACCGACCACATTGTTTACATAACATATAATGATGTTATCATAACTGATATATACATAGTGCAAGAACTCTTTCGAAGACAAATATGTGAAATTTACAATTCACACATTCCGAAAGTGAGATTGCAATTACAACATATAGCACTTACCATAAGCTTCTTTCTTTATTTTGATTTTGGGAAACCATTCACGAGGGTAATGCATAACAAAATTGAAAAAAAAAACCAAAAGTACACAGAAAGCACACCTGCAAAAGAATTTGAGTCATGCACCAGCGGAAGCCAGACATAACAGCAGCAAGCATGAGAAAAATGAATCCCCAAAAGTCAAATTCAGTATCCTTTGCAACTGCAGAAAATCCAATAACGGAAGATGTGGAAGCATTAAAATCGGAAATATCATAAATGCTAAAAAGTTCCACTCCAAAAAACCTTTATATGTTTAAGCATTAGCAAACAATCTGCTAAACTGAAAAACCAATGAATTTTAAAAAATGCCCATAAGTTCAAGGCCCTTTGCTATTTCCATCAATAATGGCAGACATTTTAATGAAGAAGGGAAAAACCAGATTTTAGGATAGAGTTACCTCAACAAAGAGATGGCAAAAAAGCCTAAAGATAAGTTCATGAAGATTAGAGGTACAAAATGTCCGGTTCAAGTTCCTTTCACTATGAAAAAGAAATGAAACAGAATCAGAGCTTAATACCTGTTAATAGTGTTCCAATCTTCCAAGCAGAAGATTTGCATTGCCCGGAAGAACAAGAGGTCACAATCAGAGAGAAAATGAAAATGACGTTAGAAACCCTATAGAGTATTGTTGCTTACTTGCGCTCTAATTAATTCAAAGATATTTTAATTAATTATTAGTCTGAAATCTAATTGATTACAGCTGGAATAAATAATTAAATTTAAAAATGGATGAAGCCTTGAAAGAATACGACAGTTTAGTATTAGTAGTTCCAAAGCATCACGCAATCAAATAACAAGATTTGCAACGGTAACAAACCAGAACCTGGGCTTAGTGATATCATATGGGCCACGTGAAGAAAGCCAACTCAGCATCATTCCCTTCCTATGCTATATATACGCGCATCCCCCTAGTCAGAATTCCACACTTCACTTTCTTTCATCGATACTTCGCATGAACTTGTTCTCATCTCAGTAACCCTAATCTTTTTTTTTTTCTCTTCTCTTCTCTTTGCTTGATCAATTCGTTGCCATGGCGCCTAATAATATTCCTACGGGTTTCAAGTTTCGTCCAAGTGATGAAGAATTGTTGGGATATTATCTTCCTAACAAGGTTCGTGGCTCATCGTTCAAGTATGAAAATGTTATTCCGGAATTTGATCTTTATGGTCAAATAGAGCCGTGGGATATATGGAACCAATTCGGCGGAAACAGATTAGAAGATGGTGAAGACCTTTATTTCTTCACCAAATTGAAGAGCTCGAGTGCCAAGAATACACGCATGGCTCGCACCATAGGATCTGGGTCATGGAAAGCTGAGAACTCGGGAAAAAAGGTCCCTGATCCAAAGGATAAGAAGAACGATTTAGGTATGTGGAAAAGGTTACATTATGAAAACCCTAAATCGGATCAAAACGGTTGCTGGATCATGCACGAGTACAGCCTTCGCCCTTCATCGGTGAAGCCCAAACCAAACTCAACTCATCAGTTTGTGGTCTGCCGGATTCGAAAGAACCACTCGAGGAAGAGAAAGTTTAAGTCGACAGCCGCAAATGGCATTCCATCTGTACAATCTCAAAATAAGAAGCAAAGGCAACAAGAGACTAGCTTTGACGAATATTTAATTGGAAACTCCACTCCCATGTCTCAGGCTACTGGAGGAGGGCCCACTGAAAGTCAATCTCAGCAAGACTGCCCTTTTGCATACCCAATAACCATGGTTGATGATGCCATCCAATTTCATGGTGATTTTCTAATGGGAGGTTTCTCACCTTCGGTGGACAGCGCACAATCTTTCACGGAACAAGCAGAGTTCGGATCGTATAACCAAGAGAGGACGGAATGTATTGAATTTGATGAGACTCATGCTACTCAACTAGGCCTCACTGACAACAATATTGGAGCTGCGGCAACAGAAGAATCAGGCTGTCAATTTGGTAGTGAAAACAGCCAGCCCGATAATGTTGACTTCTCGATTGATTATGGTTGGCTCCACCACATGATCCAGGTTGATGATGATGATGTTACTACAGCCACACCATCGGGATCACAAAGCATCCACCAGTCTGCAGCTGATGATGAAGAGAGGCCTGCATATGATCCATCCTCCCAATCACTCACCACTGAGTCTGCACTTGAATTTGGGATGTCATCATCAGAAAATCATACTGGTGCTCAACTTGGAGTTGGTACTGAAAGTGCTCAAGTCAATGCATCAGAATTCCAGGTTCACAATGAAGATATGCTCGATTTCCTGAACACTGCTAGTTTTGATCAACTGGTGGACATGTTCCAGTTTCATGATGATGATGAAGTGCAAGCTTTCACCTAATTATGGGAATAATTGGGTAGTGAGATGTGAACATGTAGATTTAGCAGTTAATTTCCACGTTTGTGAGATCAATGTAACTGTTTTTTGCTACATGGATATATATATACACACCAAATTAGACAGTTAGAAACTTCCTAGCTTGTGAAATTTCCACGTTTGTGAGATCAATGTAACTCTGTAACTCTTTCAGTTAAGTGAACCTAAATCACTGTTAGTCAATTTCCTGTTAGGTAAATTTCATTGTCAATGAAAACCAAGAAACATTAGTTTCATTAACAGCACAAAACTTATATGAACGATGTTGAGCAGTGTGTACAACTTCTTGTTAGTCAACTTAGAAGCTGAAAGAACCATATTGAACATTACCTAATGACAACAAAATGGTTAAGAGAGATTTTTGTTAAAAAGGGAAAGAATAATTTAAGAAAGCCTAACCAGAAATTTTAAGCTTCAATCAGTTTTCATGACAACTTTTGACCAAATTAAACTTCCATTCAGCAAACAAGTGATAACTTTTAACACTAGAACACTTCTAACATGTTACATTCATGCATTCAGTTGATAAAGACAAATTGATGCCGGCCTACAGTTCTCCAAGTGCACATGATCATGAACCACATTTACAATAGATCAAACAAACCAGTACTTGATAAGTTGGTAAACATTCATTGAGCAGTGATACTCAACAAACTACTTTTCAAATATGATGAGAAATAGTAATGCATGTAAGAGAATGAAATGTTATAAATGAGGAAGAGTCAAAGAGTGGTACCCTTTTCTGCATGTACTCAATTTCGGCAAACAAGAGCTGATTCCTTTCTCTAGTTCACTCTCCTGGTTCTTCAGGTCCTTCATATTCATAAAACTCAATGACTCGCCTATCATATGCCTGTCAAAGAAAAGGCTGCCAATTTGAAAATCTAGGATATGGGAAAGCTTTTGGTAACTAGGGTTGAACTTGATCCCTTTAAGATTACCTACTTGAGTTCTGCAAATTCCCTATCTGAGCGTGCAGTTTCGCAGCTTCTTGTTGGTAGTACTGCGATTTACATCCATAAATCAATGGTTAAAACATCTCATTAAAAATATATTCAAAATCAGTAAACACTGCTTTACTAGTTATGATGCATTACAAATTCATTCTTAATTAGTGCTTTACCAATTATATATTCCACATAAGTTTGTGTGTGTATATATGTAATATATACAATTAGTATAAATTAGGGCTCTAGATATCTATTCATAAATTACAAGTTATAAAATGTAAACCTTGACGGAGTCATTGAATAATAGGAGCCATATTTGCTTTACCCCTTAAATAATAGGAGTAATTGGCTTAAGATATTTCTCAACTATTTAACATCCTGTAGAAATATAAGAAGAAACTTCCAACCACAGCTCATCCAAAGTAATGGCTTATGGATAGATGCATGCTTATATCCAAATATGGGGTTTGCAATTAATTGTGGAGGGGGTTTACAAGTCCAACCACAGCTAAATTTACTGAAAACATATCATGTAGAGGGGGTTTCCAACCACAGCCAAATTTAATTTCCTGTGTTGGGAAAATTAAATTCTCTCAAAAAAACAAAATCAGAATATAAAATTAAATATATTATTATGAGAACACAACCTAAGATTTCACTTTATCCTATGGCTCTGATACCTTAAAATCCTCGACCTTGTGATTGGTTGCCTGTGCCACGATGGCGCCGCTCCCCAATATTACAGGCCATAAGTCTTGCCACTCATTACACAAGGGACATTGGCCTCAAGTTTACATTATTACCCACCTCGAGTAATTCACAAACAATTAAAAATTCTGGTTTATTTATACTCTAAACAAGTGAGAGTAAATATATTAATATAAAATTTGGTCTTTTCTGTCTGAAACTCTGAGAAAATCAAAAGCCGTCTATTTTATTGTCTCTGCTCACTTAATCTCTCCCACACTAAAAACTTGCATAACTGTATCTATGCAAAGCCCATTCTCCAATGCCCAGCAGTGACATATTCATGATGACCCGCTGGAGCTATGATCTCATGTATACTCTCTTTCACTTCAAAAGCAATAATTTGGAAAAATAATTCATAAAAGAATTTACCTTTGTATAAAACCCAGGTAGGGAACCAGAAAGGTTAAAATTTAAGGGTTACCCACTAAAAGATTTTGGACAAATTGATTACCCAATGTAGTTCCAAATGAACCCTAATTTGGTTATGTGGAATATTCCACGAAAAGAAAGTGATATTTGGGAAATTTTAGAGGGGTTAGGGGAAAACTCTTCTGGGTATGAGTGGTTGTGACCTGATTTGGGTGTACAAGGGAGATTGTAAGATATTTCAAGCAAAACCCATCTGGGTGTGTTGGAACCCTAATATGTGCCTTTTTTCAGAGAAGGTCTTGTCATTTTTATTTTATATATTGAATTCTACTTTTACTTTCCTGATGTCTATAACTGACGAAGTGTCAAGGAGATTGGAGGTTGGGCTAATGGGAGCATGACAGCTTGTGTGTTGTAGGCCTTCTTAGCCTCATAGATGACATAGAGTCATGCAGAGAAAGAAAGAGGGGAGAGAGAGAGAGGGGAAACAGAAAATTAACAACAATGGAGGGAGGTAAGGAGCTGATTTCAGAGGCCTTACTTCCATGATATGCTTCTTTTCCTATCTATTAGACCAGATCTATGTTTGCACTAAACCAAGAGCTAAGAAAATGATCATAAACAGAAAAGAAAAATAAATAAGAATACCCATTAAAAGCACACCCAAGAAAAAAAACAAAAGATAAGAAAGAAAGACAAGTGAATCTTATAATTAAGTTAGAGAGATAGAGAGAGAAAGAACTCAATCTCAACTCAACTGAGTACCATTACAATGATTATGTTTTCCTGCTTAAATCCACCCAAAGATCTACTGCAGAAGCAAAAATCTTGAACACAGAAACACCAACAAATTTTGCAAAGAAAAAACTTTTAAGAGGAACTTTAAAGCAATACCTGTTGTTGGCATACTCATAAAGCGAAGACTATGAGAGAAACTTCTGCATCACAGAGTAGAGAGAGTTCATAGGCCTTCTTGAGCAACCCATTGCGCCTTTTGCAGAAGGTGACTTGACGGTTTGTTGTGTTTTCGATCCGCTTGACCTCGATCTTTTCCCCAACCCAATTTTCTTTGGGAAGAGTCCGGAGACATGGATTTGTTTTCATAGGCCATAGTTGCATGCTGAATCAAGCACAAAGAGATCAATCAAGGATCTAATTAATTAGTTAAAGACCCAGTACTTGAGTTACTCTCTATCTGCTTGATCATGAACAAAAAAGTTGAAGCAAGAAACATATGAAATGAAAATTTGGTGCAATACTACTAGTCTACTACTACAACAACAACTAGCTAGCTAGTTAAGCTCATGGATGATGATAATTAAGGACAGAAACAGAGGTTTCTACCCTTTGGGTTTTCTTAGCTCTTTTTCTTTCTCACAAATGTAGACAAGGAGAGATATGCAGAAAATGGAAGCGAGGTGGGTTTCTACCCTTTGGGTCTTCTTAGGTCGGACCTTACTACTGTTGACTAGTGATAGTGATGTAAATAAACCCTACAGTATTTAATTTTTATAAACAAATCCAAAAAAAATTCCAAAAAAGACAGCTTGCAATGTTGAATTTAATGTTGATTATTAAATTACTAAATTCAGTGGAATACAATACAAATTAGGGAACTAATATTTCCATAGTGAGTAAGGGTAGTATGTATATTTGTATAGAGGATGAGTCATTGAGATGTGGTAGCTATCAAAAGCATCGCACAACACCCCACAAAATTCTACACTTTCTTTCAATCTTTGCATTTTCAACTTCTAATTTGTCAACCTTCTTGAGCAAATCACGTATCACCATCTTTTGAATGCTCACACATTTCACCATCAACCTACTTAAAAAACCCACATCCTCTTTCACCTCTTCCCCACAAACCAACAAAGAAAGAAAATTTTCAGTTCTCATGCCCAACACAATCAGTGTATGATCTTTGGCACAAATAAAACAAAACATAAATTTTACAATCATGTAGAGTAGGATATTAAACATCACTATTAATTATATAATATAATTCGTATTTTACCTCATTCTCAATATCATTATCAGATGTGCAATGCTGGGACAATGTTGTAGAGTTTGAACCTATTCACAATAAACATAAAAATTAGAAAATACTAAGTAACAATTTAATTTAATAGTACATTTATATAACATATTTTCAATATCTTTTATCTCATTCCATAGCCAATCTCGAGCACACATCAAGGCCTCCACAGTTTTTGAATGAAGTCGATTACGATGGGGGCTTACAATTCTTCCACTAGTGTTAAATGCCGACTTTGAAGCAATTGTAGGCACATGAATGGCCAAGAAATCTCTAGCAATATCATGCAAAGTAGGATATTTGATGCATATAGTAAAAGAGACTCTTCCAAATAATGGTCCAGCTCTAATTTAACGGGCTCAAGATTAGTTGAATTAGAAAGAAAAGATTCAAACTTGTGCATATAGTTCCCAACTCCAACTTGATATGCCATCGATGAAGAGGTAGAAATTGAAGATTGACAAAATTCATGAGTAACACTTGAATTAGACTTGGACTAATACTCTTTGACAATATCATAAGCCAATTTGCATATCCTCTCAATTTCCATGGAAGACTTCTCTTTATATATAAAAGGAAAATAAAACTTAATCAATTTCATCTTAAACCTTGAATCCAAAATAATTGCCAATCCCATCATGTCATACATTGTATCCCAATATTTTTCAAACTTTGTTACCATTTTTTAGGCCATCAATTTCACTTCATCTTGGTCAGACAAGAGCCAATCATAATTTGCCAACCTAATCTCACAAATGTGTGGAAAATAAAAGTTTGATGTAGGATACTTGGGTCCTAGAAAACAATTCAGCCACAGTATAAAAAAATTGCAATTTGTTAGCAATGATACTTGCCTTCGTCCAATCTTGCTCACTAGGAATAATTTTATGTAGGGACTCATGTTGTCTCATGCGAGGAAAAACATTTTTGTATATCATTGTCGTCTTAAGCATCAAATAGGTAGAGTTCCACCTAGTTTTGCTATCTAGCTCTAATTTCTTAGTGCTCTTCGACCTTTGACTTTCACATTGACTTTGACCAAGTCACAAATCATTCATTCTCTTCTTAATTTCCCAATCGATTCCTTTTCGGTGTGCGATCTTATAGGTTTTAATTAGCGAGGAAGTGGGTACGAATGATTCACTTTGAATCAAGTGTGAATTGTATCCCTCCATACAATTCTCCCTTTGGCGAAGACTAATTATAATTAGTCCTTACATGACTTCCACAAGCCATGAGTGACACCTAGCAGTATGTTATGGCTACCCAAGCTAAAAATAATTCATTTAGAGAACCTAGTCAGTTTGTGATTACAATGCAATTCGATCCTTCTCTAATTCAATACTCTATGTCATATTCTTGGGATATGGTAAACTTGTGTCAAAATCCCCAATATGACATCTCTAGATTATATGATTCAATTTGATGAAATTGCAAACGTTCTTGTTTCAATTTCCATCCAATATTTTGGCCAAAGATTCATGAATCATATCTTTAGAGTATTCTCTCTTCTTACTAAGAGCAGAGATTCCTTGTTGTACATTCACTTGTCTCTGCTTACATGCTGAGAATCCTGAGGAACACCTTTAAGTCACGTTATTTTGATACGACCGTATAGTGCTCTCAAAGAGAAACAACATATACACAAGACAACTGTAATGTCTCAGGTCTAAGGATTAATTTGCATTAGCACAACTTAGAATTTTTTGTTTGACACTTGTGAGTAAGATTCCATACAAGAATTCTAGAGTTGATTGCGTTTAGTGGACTCCATCTTCTACAGAGCACCTACACATCTGTCTCAGTGTCTCTACACGAATGACTTGAGACTAGTCATCCTCCCAATTGAGCAGATATAATGTGTACCAGTCTTTGTGGGTCACCATTTGGTGATCCTATGACTAGGAACATTTTAGGATATGATATTCATATGTATGGAAAGGTCTCATGCATCTAACTTCGTTAGACCACTTTCCATTTATATCTTAATCCATGGATTTGTTACTTTGTGTACATTATGTATCTAAAGCAACGTTCTTGCCCCTTTGATTATTATATATTATTTACTTAGAATTATCTATTTTTATATTGGCTTCTATGGCATATATCTAACAGTCTCCCACTTGCACGTAAAGCCAATCAGCCACCCAATGTGTTTGACCTTGACACGCTTATAGCTGATGTGTTCTAGGCTTTTGCAATCTTTGCTATATAAACTTTCTTTTGCAACTTAGAGACGATCGACGTCATGAGTAACCAACGTTTTCTCCTAATTTTGGATGCCTTATGAGACTTGAGTTCCTCGGCTTGAGCTATTGCCCCATGAGAATTTCTCTTACTACAAGAGCATTGATCTTTCATGGTAGGAACTACTCCTATACAAGAGATTTTTCTTTTCATCCAAAAGGTGTTGACATATCAACTTCTCTGCTTTTGGTCATCATGAACTATGTTACAACATCCAAGATTATCTAGAACTGCTTTCTAGAGTTTGTTTCCTATAATATAAGAATTAGGATATGACCACAGTCACTCAGGTGTACGCGTCCACTATGATGCTCTAATACTATTCTCTTCACATATTTCGCCTTTCGTCTTATTTATGTTTTTCTAACATAAAAGACATTCTTATCAGTTGTCTAAGTTCTAATCCTAGGGTGTCATCTTGTTGTCCTTAATATACTCTTCCATTAAGTGCAACTTGCTGTAGTATCACAACCCCATACAATGAACTGCTTCCTTATTCCAAAATACTTGTGTGATGAAATACAACAACAATTGGCTAAATATTGGTGGCGTGAACAAAATGATAAAAAACAAATTCATTAGTTAAGCTGGAATAAACTGTGCGCGCCAAAGGGGAAGGTGGTTTAGGTTTTTGAAACCTCTATGCTTTTAATATGGCCCTCCTGGCTAAATAGTTATGGTGCTTGCATCACAACCCCCACTCTCTAGTTGCTAGGCTCCTTAAAGCTCCCTATTACAAACATTGTTCTATGTGGGATGCATTTGAGGACCAATCCCCCTCCTATGTATGGCGCAGTTTATGCTCGACTCGTATGGTTATTGGACGAGGAAGCCGGTGGCGTATTGGCACTGGAGATATGGTTCGAGTTTGGCGGGATCGCTTGCTCCCTTTGCTTGACTCTTTCCAGGTGTTTTCTCCCCCTGTGCATGCTCATGAAGAGGTGTATGAGCTAGTTAATTGACAATTGCACTATGCAATGGTGTGAGGAGTGTTTAGGGGAGTGGTTCTCTCCTACGGAAGTTGACCTTGTTTGAAGCATCCTGTTAAGCTGGCGGCGGCCTTGTCACATGCTGGATCGGATCCGCCGTAGCACGATATTGTCTGCTTTAGGCCCCCCCTCTTTGCCCTCACGGTCTTGTTTTTGGGAACTCACGAGCAACTTCCCAATGGGTCACCCATCTTGGGATTGCTCTAGCCCAAACTCGCTTAACTTCGGAGTTCTCATGAGTCTGAAGCCAGTGAGCTCCTAAAAAGCCTTGTGCTAGATGGAGGTGAGCATATACATATAAGGCACACAACCCCCTCTCCGTTGGTCGATGTGAGATCTTACAATCCACCCCTCTTATGGGCCCGACGTCCTCGTCGGCCGCACCACCCGGCAAAGTGGCTCTGATACCAAATTGTCACATCCCGGATCGGCTCCGCTAACACGATATTGTCCGCTTTGGGCCCCCCTCTCTGCCCTCATGATTTTATTTCTGGGAACTCACGAGCAACTTCTCAATGGGTCACCCATCCTGGGATTGCTCTAGCCCAAACTCGCTTAACTTCGGAGTTCCCATGACTCCGAAGCCAGTGAGCTCCCAAAAGGCTTCGTGCTAGATGGAGGCGGGCATGTACATATAAGGCACATCACCCCCTCTCTGTTGGTCGATGTGGGATCTTACAGGCCTCCTGACTGTCTTATTTGGCACTTTGAGCGACATGGTGCCTAATCTGTACAGCGGATATGAAGTTGCTTGTCGACTTTTGGTTTTGCAAGATGAAGCCAGCTCCTCAAGTTGTGAATGGTTTCAGGGAGTTCATACCCATGTATGGAAGAAAATGTGGCAGATGAATGTGCCCCCCAAGGTTCAGATGCTAGTCTGGAGAGCTTTGTTGAATATTCTGGCCATGTAGCAAAATCTAGCATAGCGGTGTGTCCATGAGGCCTCTGGGGGCTGTGTTTTTTTGTGGTGAGTTGGAAATGGTTGGGCATGCTTTGGTCTGGTGTCCTCAGGCCCAACGTGTAAGACCCGGTCTTGGGGAAACAAGAACGGTGAGCAATCCCACATCGCTCGGGAAGGGAAAGGTGAAATGCTTTAAATGTGTGGGCACTTCTCTTCCTTGCACGAGGCCTTTTGGGAGCTCACTGGCTTCGGAGTCATGAGAACTTCGAAGTTAAGCGAGTTGGAGGCCAGAGCAATCCCAGGATGGGTGACCCACTGGGAAGTTGGTCGTGAGCTCCCAGAAACAAAACCGTGAGGGCATAGAAGGGGGGCCCAAAGCGGACAATATCATGCTAGGAGAGTCGGGTCGTGACAAATGGTATCAGAGCCGGACCCCGACCGGAAATGTGCCAGCAAGGACGCTGGGCCTCAAGGGGGGTGGATTGTAAGACCCGTGTCTTGGGAAAACAAGAACGGTGAGCAATCCCACATCGCTCGGTGTTAATGTATGAATTTTGAGTATTTCTTTTGGCTTCCCTTGACAATTTTGTAATAGGATTTTTATTGTTTTTATCAAGCTCAAGTTTAGATTAAGAATAGCTTCCCTAGGTGTTCTTAACTATCAACTATCCTATGGAGGTTCAAGCAAATTGACAAAGGTAAATTTTGCATTGCATTACATTGCATTTTCCAACTTCTGAAGATTATGACTAGTCAACCTCTGCCTCAGTAGGAATTCCAGCTCACTGTTCCAGCTGGATCCTACCCATATGTTTTTGTCTTATTCTGCAAAATTCCCAGCTGTCATTGTACGATTCTAACCTAAGAATTTTGGTGTAAAAGGAAACCAATTATTCATTTGGTAGCCGTCACTTTTGTAGGCAAGTTTTGGAAAGTTTCTTTGGAAACTTTTGCTTCTTCCTCAAGAGCCATCTTCATATTTTTCATCTTTGAGTTTTCCAAATTGTGTCTTTTTGAAAACTGCATTTGAAAAATGAAAATCTGCATCTGGCTAATTAAAACACTCTCTCATTTATATCTAGGTCAGATTCAAGATTGATTTCTTCAAGAGTATGGTTTCTTGAAGAAATTGGTCATTCTCCTTTGAATCCAAATTTTGGTTTCAGTTTGAGTTGGAGCTTGCAAGCTAGTGCCATGGGATGAACGAGCTGAAGAAGGAGCTGCCATTGCCATGAAGAACTGAGCTTCAAGCTTTGCTAAGTTGGAGAAGAAGATTGCACAAAGGAGGTATAGCTCATCTTCCTAAATAGATCTAGGTTTTGCTTGAGCTTGCTTGTATTCCTTTGTAAGAATCTTTTTCTACTTAGTGGATTGCCTGGTCGGTTGATGACCTCCAGTTTTTCCCAATGGTGGGTTTCTGGGTGAACAAAATCTGTTTTGCATATCTGTAAATTTTTCTGGGTTTGTGTTCTTGGTGGTTGACTAGTCATCTATACATGCTGTTTGCTATTTACTTGATATTGATGACTTCACACACTTTCACCATAGTTGTTGCTAGCACAGGGGATGCCTAGATTGACGGATCCTTCTGAGTGCCTAAGTTGTCACTAGTAATCTTCTAGGGCTATAGGTACCTTGTGGCATGCTCTGTGTGTTCTCTTGATTGTTGTGTTGTTGTGTATTGTTTGTTTAGTTAAATTTACCCCTCGTCACCTAAGTATCAATTTCAATTGGTATCAGAGCGTCAACTCTTAACATAAATAGAGAGATCCTTTGGGCGCTAATTGGTATTAGGTGTCTAGATATGGATTGGATATATTATGAAGTATTTGTGTTGTATATTTGGGTTTGGATACATTTGAATATCTTGAGTGTAGATTTACAATAATGGAGAAGGTGCTATCTTTGTTGATTTTGTATGGGGTACTTAGAATGTTAATTTGAGTGTTATTAGCACTACCTTAGGTACCTCCCCGGTTGTGGGTTTTATGTTTGAGAATTTATTTTGCCCAGGCCCGTTGGAGTTTGCCCAGGCCCTTCGGAGATTTATTTTGCCCAAGCACGTCGGAGTTTGTCCAGGCCTTTCGGAGATTTGATTTATTTTGCTCAGGTTCGTCGGAGTTTTCCCAGGCCCGTCGGAGATTTGATTTATTTTGCCCAGGCCTGTCATAGATTTGATTTATTTTGCTCAGGCCCGTCGGAGTTTGCCCAGGACCTTCGGAGATTTATTTTGTCCAGGCCCGTCGGAGTTTGCCCAGGCCCTTCGGAGATTTGATTTATTTTGCCCAGGCCCGTCGGAGTTTGCCTAGGCCCTTCTGAGATTTATTTTATTTTGCCCAGGCCCGTTAGAGTTTGTCCAGGCCCTTCAGAGATTTGTTTTGCCCAGGCCTGTCGGAGTTTGTCCAGGCCCTTCGGATGTCTTCTTAATATGATGCCTTGGGAGGAAAGTGATAATGTTTCAATGTGTTTTTATCGGATTTAGAATTGTGATAGATCTGAAACGTATCGTTGGTGCTGTTTTAAATAATTGTATATTACTGGAAGTGACTGTTGAGATGAGAACTACGTGTGGCTTGTGTCACGACCCGACTCCTCTAGCACGATATTGTCCGCTTTGGGCCCCCCTCTCTGCCCTCACGGTTTTGTTTCTGGGAGCTCACGAGCAACTTCCCAGTGGGTCACCCATCCTAGGATTGCTCTAGCCCCCAACTCGCTTAACTTCGGAGTTCCTAAGAATTCGAAGCCAGTGAGCTCCCAAAAGGCCTCGTGCTAGGAAGAGAAGTGCCCACACATTTAAGCACTTCACCTTTCCCTCCCCGAGGGATGTGGGATTGCTCACCGTTCTTGTTTCCCCAAGACATGGGTCTTACAATCCACCCCCTTTGGGGCCCAGCGTCCTCGCTGGCACATTTCCAGTCGGGGTTCGGCTCTGATACCATTCTGTCACGACCCGACTCCCCTAGCACGATATTGTCCGCTTTGGGCCCCCCTCTATGCCCTCACGGTTTTGTTTCTGGGAGCTCACGAGCAACTTCCCAGTGGGTCACCCATCCTGGGATTGCTCTGGCCCCCAACTCGCTTAACTTCGGAGTTCCTATGACTTCGAAGCCAGTGATCTCCCAAAAGGCCTCGTGCTAGATGGATGCGGGCATGCACATATAAGGCACATCACCCCTCTTCGTTGGCCGATGTGGGATCTTACAATCCACCCCCCTTAGGGGCCCGACGTCCTCGTCGGCACACTCGCACCACACGGCAGAGTGGCTCTGATACCAAATTGTCACATCCCGGATCGGCTCCGCCGTAGCACGATATTGTCCTCTTTGGGCCCCCCCTCTTCCCAGTGGGTCACCCATCCTGGGATTGCTCTGGCCCCCAACTCGCTTAACTTCAGAGTTCCTACGACTCCGAAGTCAGTTAGCTCCCAAAAGGCCTCGTGCTAAGAAGAGAAGTGCCCACACATGTAAGCACTTCACCTTTCCCTCCCCGAGAGATGTGGGATTGCTCACCGTTCTTGTTTCCCCAAGACACGGGTCTTACAATCCACCCCCCTTGGGGCCCAGCGTCCTCGCTGGCACACTTCCGGTCGGGGTCCGGCTCTGATACCATTCTGTCACGACCCGACTCCCCTAGCACGATATTGTCCGCTTTGGGCCCCCCTCTATACCCTCATGGTTTTGTTTCTGGGAGCTCACGAGCAACTTCCCAGTGGGTCACCCATCCTGGGATTGCTCTGGCCCCCAACTCGCTTAACTTCGGAGTTCCTAAGACTCCGAAGCTAATGAGCTCCCAAAAGGCCTTATGCTAGATGGATGCGGGCATGCACATATAAGGCACATCACCCCTCTCCGTTGGCCGATGTGGGGATCTTACAATCCACCCCCCTTGGGGCCCAGTGTCCTCGCTGGCACATTTCCGGTCGAGGTTCGGCTCTGATACCATTCTGTCACGACCCGACTCCTCTAGCACGATATTGTCCGCTTTGGGCCCCCCTCTCTGCCATCACGGTTTTGTTTCTGGGAGCTCACGAGCAACTTCCCAGTGGGTCACCCATCCTAGGATTCCTCTAGCCCCCAACTCGCTTAACTTCGGAGTTCCTAAGAATTCAAAGCCAGTGAGCTCCCAAAAGGCCTCGTGCTAGGAAGAGAAGTGCCCACACATTTAAGCACTTCACCTTTCCCTCCCCGAGCGATGTGGGATTGCTCACCGTTCTTGTTTCCCCAAGACACGGGTCTTGCAGCTTGATCCCTTGTCCAAGGGTACGTAGGCAGCTTGGGGTCTCACCTAGGTACAGTCGCGAAATATTATTATGTTTAAAAGGTTTGATCGATTCAGTGTATGTGATTGGATTTCTGTTGTGATTATTGAATTTGAATCTTGTTGGATGTTTTCGGTGGTATTCGTAAAGTTGTTTGAGACCTTTAATTGCATTGTTTATGTAGTATTCGACTTAAGAACTTTGTTGGTTTTGTTTCGAACCATTTGAAGGCCAGAGGCCTATTTTGTATTCGCATGTTGATAACTTGTGCATGCTGCCAGTTGGGTTTTAAACTGTGTTTTGTTTGCAGGTTGAACTTTTTGGGGAAAGTCAAATTTACAAGGGAGACTCTGCCAAAATTTTGGGCAGAAAGTCTCGGTTTTTATGTAAGTGGGCCCGGCATTGGTGTGATGCCGGAATTTCCACAGGATTTGTCTCGGGTTTCGAGGAAATTTTGGGGCGGGTCTTGTCAGAAGGAATCACTTAGTAGTACTATGCATACCCTGCATGACTTTTACGAACATAATGGTCTACCCAAACCTGCTGTTTCGCGAGCGAAAGCCCATTAGCAACGCCCTCCGCTGGGAGCCATCAAAATCAACATTGATGGTGCTTTCCGAGCGACTGGGAGTTTGGGTGGTTTTGGCCTAGTGGCACGGGATCACAATGGAGGTTTTCTAGGATGCAAGATGGGTTGTTTTCGTGGTGTGTCAAATCCTATGCATGCAGAGCTGCTGGTGTTACGTGAGGGTCTGCATTTTGTGGCAAAATGGCAACGGCTCCGCATTTGTCTTGAGAGTGGTGCACAGGGGATGATCAACTCGGTTCTCCATCGAGGGGTGGATCTCTCTCCCCTTGGTTGCTTGATTGAAGACTATAAAGAGCTTTTGCTTGCTACAGGTCTTGTCTGTGTTGAGCATGGTTAACATGAGGCGAATAGTGTGGCTGACCGCCTAGCTCACTATGCTCTATCGTCCCCTGAACCTGAAGCTGAAGCTGAATGGCTGGAGTCTCCCCATGTTTGGCTCTTTGATACTCTTATTCAGGATTTTGCTTGAGTTGTGAATTGATGTATTATTGGCATGCGTGGTACTCTTTTCTACCCTTGGGGTTTTATTCATTTGGGTTTTTCTTGGGAAGGTTTTAACGAGGTCACTTTAGACATGTCCCGCTCTGTGTAAGCCATTTTCGACTTGAATACAATTTGATCGCTTTCTTTTAAAAAAAAATTTTGAAATTGACCAAATTTGGTTTTTTTTTTTTTTATTTATAAAAAATTAAAAAAAAACGAATTAGAAACAATTTTTAGATAAAAAAGGATAATGTTTAGGTTTTAAGTTCATAAATACAATCAGTGTCTAAAAAATCGACATTATCGCCGAAATATCGGCAATAATGTCGTTTTTTTTGGAAGCCGATAATCTGGGAACAAACCAAGTATTTTTCGTCCAAATATCGAAATTGTCGCCGAAAATATCGCCGACATATCGATCCCGATATTATCGAGCAACGTCAACACAAAACGGTTATAATATCTCGATATTATCGAGATTATCGATAATATCTCGCGATGGTTGAGAGAGCTCTCGGAGCACAGAGTCAGAGTTGGCGTCGTTGGGGCTTTGGAGGAGAAAGCGAATCTGGCTCGCGGTGGTCGGCGAAAACTTCAGCATCGCGTAGACGGAGAAGGATTTGGGAGGGGTGCTAGGGTTTGCTCAGATGGAAATTGCGAAGCAGAGGGTGCAGGGGAGCGAGATTTTGGAGAAACTGAAAATTTTAAGGTTTAAAAATACACTACAACTTACATCAAAAACTGAAATTTTTATTTAAGGTTTAAAAATAAGTCGAAGAAGAAAGCCAAACAGACCTGAAGCCTTATTGCAAGAAGGGGCAGTGTAAGAGAGCCATTAAAACATAGAACTTTAGAAGAAGAGCTACCAAGAAGAAGATAAAAACCAACTTCTGTTTTCTTGTTGCTAGTTTGGCTTGGCTTTTGTTTTATTCGTGCATATTAAAAGCAAGAGTTTCTTTAAAATAAAAATAAAAACTAAAAGTTTGAATTTTTAATACAAAACAACATTGGTAATGTTGAAAACTAGGTGGTAATTGGCCTGGTTTTGGTTTCTCAGTGCATATTAAAAGCTTTAGTCTTTTTTTAAAAAATATATAACTTTAATTTGAATTGTTTAATATAAAAGCACATCGGGAATGTTGACAACTAAAGGTGGGAGTTATTATTATGAGTTGTAATATTTTATTGTGAATTTAAAAGTGCATTGGGACTTACAAGTGTATTGGAAACTTGAATAAGTGTAATATTTTATTGATTTTATTGTTTTTATTATATTTAATTCAAAACTCACCAAAGCAAAGCAAGAATGGTGAGGACTAACCCAAATCATTGACCATCTACCTAAATGTAACGAAAACTGATTTTGTTACTATGAAAAACGTGACTATTGCCCACTTTTTTTTGTAGTGAGCCACGTGAGTTGGAAAAACAAACGAGGGAAATAAAGGTCTCGATAAATCTAGGGATGGGCATTTGTGGCGGTAATTAATTATTTATTCGATAATCTCAACATTTATCATGTAGTATTTATAACATCTCGATAAATCTAGGTATGGGCATTTGTGGCGGTAATTAATTATTTATTTGATAATTTCAAACATTTATAGTATTTATAACATCTTTAAAAATGTCTACAATTTAGGATAAATTTCTATATTAAAAAACACCAAGGGGATTCGAACCCCTCCATTTTACTCCTGCAACACCTTAACCACCATATCACTTATGCCTTTGTGAAAATATGCTAAACTATTTATATATACATACATGGTTTTGTTTTGAATTCTTTTTGCAAGAAACAAATTTTCACATTACCATTCTTTTTCAATTTTCTACTTTTGATGCAATGTATAAAGTGTAAAATATTGTAGTAATTCATTATATATAAATGATTATGGTGTGTTTAATCTTATTTCATTAATTACTACATATTTTCTACACTCACAGTGTTTGCCAGCTCGCTATATAATCAACTTAAATAAGTTAAATCCATCATGTAATGTATTTTCTTCCCATTTTTTGTGATAAACTAATAGATAATTGACTAAAAAAACATCATGCAAAGTTTCAATAAAAATTTCCAAGTTTTTCTTGCAATTTCTGTGGTTTTTATTCAATTTTTATCGATATCGATAATATCCCGATATTTCCATCGAAATTTCCGTGTTTTTGAACTACCGATATTTCCGATATTATCGATATTTTAGACCTTGAATACAATAGCGACAAAATCTAAAAGTCACTAAACGAATTAGAAACAATTTTTAGATAAAAATTGAATACCACTAAACTTTTAAAGACTATTTAAAAGTCACAATTGAATACCTTCAGACTTTTAAATTTATTAAAAGTCACTAAAATTTAGAATTGGATACAACCCCCTAAAAAGATTTAAATTACAAATAAGTTCACAGCTGTAATACTGATGAGAGTAGCTTCAGATTTACGAAGCTATTTCAAATTTGACTTCAAAAAAGAGAAAAATAATATGATTATTAATTACACCGCAATAAATGGCCGCGGCGAAAAGAAAAAAAGACCGTTGGAAAGTTAAATATACCCGATTTCCCAATGCAACTAGGAAAGGGAAACTTGGATTCCGAAAAACCCCAACAGCGTCAAGAATACGCAGATCTTTCGTAAAGCCTAAAGGGTTCCTTTCAATTCCAACTCTCTTCTTCATATCATCGTCATCATCGACTTGTTCGTTCATCAATCGATCTGCGATCTGCTTCCCCTGCTTCTTCTACAACCCACAAGTTCTGCTCTTGTTCTCCGTCGTCTCTTTTGTTTTTGTTAGCACACAAGTTCTGCTCTTCTTCTACAACCCAGAATCTTTGTGTCTTCGGGAAAAGCTTTGTGCTTCACTTTTGAACAAAGTGTACAAAAGCAATGGCGGGTCTTAAGAGAAAAAGAGCAACCCATGATGAGATAATAGTTGTAGACGATTCTGCAGATCATGCAGATCATTACTTGACAGTTTCACTAAGTGGCTGCGAGTGGGTTCGAGGGCCGATGCTGGGCCAAGGCGGATTCGGGTCGGTTTATTTGGGTTTCGTGAAAAAACCCAGGTTGTGTTTGAAGGGTGTGCCGAGGATTGTGGCCGTGAAATCGACATTGGCCTCTCAGGCGCATGATCTGATGGTGGAAGATATTCTTCTTTACACTTTTCGTCGCTGCCCTTTTGTTATCAACTGCTATGGAGAGGATGAGACGATTGGCGCTGATGGCCGTCATTTATTCAATGTGTTCTTGGAATACGCGGATGGAGGAACAATGGCGGATTTGATTGAGAAATCAAGGGGTTTTGGGTTGCGTGAATTCCAAGTCAGAAAGTATACTGAGTCGATTTTGAAAGGGATTAAGTACATCCACGAAAGGGGTTTTGTGCATTGTGATCTAAAGCCTGAGAATATTCTGCTTGTGTCTGATACCGCTGGTTCCTCTGGTGGTGCTCGTTTTGTGCCGAAAATTGGAGACTTGGGGCTCACAAAGAAAGCAAATCAGAAGTGGGAGAAGCCTTCCTTTGGAGGCACACCAATGTATTTGTCTCCAGAAGCCGTGGTTTATGGAATTCAACAGCAGCCTTCTGATATTTGGGCGTTAGGTTGTGTTGTGCTGCAAATGTTAACTGGGAGGCATCCATGGGATTTCACACCTGGCGCAGTATTTGACGTTCGGGACCTGTTAACTGCCCTGCTTGCTTCCAGAATTCCTGCCATTCCTGGTTGATTATCAAAAGAGGCTAAAGATTTCTTGCGAAGTTGCTTTATGTGGAACACTTCAGAGAGGTTTACTGCTGCTATGCTCTTGAACCACCCATTTGTGACTAAACTGGATAATGGGGTTGGAGAGGTTAAACCAATTAAGCAAGTGTCTTCTGCAGTGGCTGCCTCTGTTCCGGATTGTCCTAGCTTCATACCCCTTGGAAGTTGGAAGTCTGAAGATGCAGAGGAGATGGCTCAAGAAAATGTTGATTTTTCTGAGCAGGAGATTCTTCCTCTGAAGCTCATGTCAAGGCATGTGGTTCCAAGCCCGAAACCATCAACTTTTGCTATAATGGGTGCAGCTTAGCTTAGGTTTATTGTTTACATATGAAACTCAATTGTATTTTATGAAAGCCTTTTTCATGAACTGGTGTAAATTGTAACACTTCATTATTCTATTGATTTTTTGTACTCATAGAGAGCTAATAATGGAAATATGCCACTTTGATCTCTATTTCTGGGTTCCTTTTCAGTTTTGTCTTGCTGTTTCACTGATGTACATTATCGCACTATATTGGCAAATTTGAAATCCTTTTTCTTGAACTGGCGTTAGGTTTCTCTCCACTCTGCAAGTTGAAGTAGGGTTACATTTCTGCGGGTAATTCTCTTACTTCCAAGTCCTCTTTCACTGTTTTATGCTGTTAGGCTTTAATCTCTGTATCTATCTTCGCAATTGTTGTTTTAGTTCTTCGTTTTGATCATTTGGTACAATGAAATTCTCATTTTTTGCTGGGTCATATATTATATCGCGGTTTGTATGAAAGAAATACAGCATATTATTGTTTCTTTAGCAGTAATTATGCTTAAGAACAAAATAAAAATCATAGGCTTCTTTCAGTCCGATTTAAATCAGTCAGTTGTGGATTCTGGAACAATATGATTGCAGGGTTCTATAAATAAGAATAGCTGTTGCACAGATGTGAAAGAAGAGTGACTTCCGACATTTTAACCGTTTGAAGTTTTCTATTATTGTTTAAGTTGTTGTCATAAGACTACGGCATGGCATTCGTCCAAACAATGATAACATTGAAACTGGAAACTAAAAAATTTAAAAAAATGTGTCCACAAACATATAACTTTGAGTTCATATCATTTGTTGTGGTGGAAATTCCTGTAATAGAATGGATAAATGCCAGAAGTATGTAAACTTATTTTGTCAAAACCCCTGCTCTTAAGAATTAGGTTGCATTTCTACTCTTATTAGAATGGAGGTTTGAGTTTCATTCAAGGGAAGGGCAAGGTTTCATGCGTCACATTACCTACAATTTAGGCTCATCCCCTTGATTATGTTGCAAATGGAGCATTTTTGTGCTATGTTTATGTAGAAGTAGTTTGTAGGCATAATTTATTTTTCCATGATCTGTGTCTTATTTGTAGACTAGTTCTTTTACTACAGTGGACTAATTCTAGGCCATTGTCGAAAAGAGTGTTGAGATACTGAGAAGATTGGGAAAGAGTGAATTGGTTGAATGGTAATGCGATTGGTGGTCCTCTGCATAATTTGTTTGGACTGTTATCAGTCAGATGCAGGAATATCTCTATTAGACACACACTTGCACACGGACATAAGTTGATGCTTCTGATACTGTATTAGGCTTCATTTGAATTAGTTTATGATGAGAACCAGAATCGTTGCAGAGAGATAGAATTGCAAGACGGAATATTTGTTGGTTGGATGGTCATTGTTGATATTTTCCATTTCAAGTGGTGATTATGGAAAGGGTAATTCTTTGAGAGGGATTACTTACTTAGCAGTAAATATGTATTTTTCATATGCTTCTTTCAGATGTGTTTTGTTGATTTCCGTGTTTGATATGGTGGTTCTAAATAATGCCTTCAGCTGAAACTGAGATATTTGGTCTGTTTTATGATTTCTGTGCTAACTTCTTTTGATTTTCATGTTAAGATGCAATTTGGTTCAGTTGGATTTCTATCTCATATGTAATATGTACCCCCACCCCACATACTCCTTTCACTGTTTTCATCCATACAACATTCCTACACTCTTTTTTCCCTTCTCATCCACTCTAAAACATCATTCCTTATCTTCTCCCCAACTCTCACTCATCATCAAAGTTAGCGTGTATGTTCGAAAGTAAATAAATAATATTTGTTTTACCTTTTCCCATGTATGGTGATTTAGATTGCTTGCCCTAGTTTTTAGTCTTTACATATGTCATTGAGGCCCTTCCTCCCACCCCAGCAACATCGATGTGCCCCTCTTCCTCAACTCCTTTTCTCTACCCCTCTCTGCATATTGCATGTCATCAATTCTCTGAAGAAGTATCTGGTGGTAAATAGGAAAACACACATTGCAGGGAACATTTGATATTTTTTAATGAATTAGGATTATACTTGAAACGTCCTAACTCCCTGCATGATGATGTTGATACAGGTGAGAAGATTGCAATTGCAATTTGCAAGCTGCTGGGAGTTACAGTGACAGCACTTGCATACACACACGCACACACACACTTAAGGTATTTAAAACAAAAGCAAAACTTGCAGTAAACTAGTCTTGTAGTTTCAAGTCAACAGCCCTCACCTCATGTAATACCCCGAAAAATTTAAGGTGGATTTTCATATTTTAGTGAAAAATGATATAATTGTGGAGAATGATTATGGGTATTTTATCAAGAGATTTTGGATTGAGATTATTAAATTAAGTGGGGTTTAATTTGAAGTTGGACAAAAATGACCAAAACACCCCTATGTGTGATAGATTACCAAAATACCCTTGTAGGCAAAGAAAAGAAGAGGAAGCAACGTGTAAGCCAAAGCTTTCTTCCCTCCTTCATTCTTCCCCCCTTCCCACTTACATTCTCTTCAAATCTGATTTTGATCTCATTTTGGATGAGTCACCTAGTCTAGTCTAAGATTCCTCTCAATCTCTTCTTCCCATTCATTGTATTAGCACCCTCTTCTAAATGGATGACTCACCTATTCTAATTAAGGCTCTTCAATCATAAATTCACTCTTATCCTCATCATTCATTGTATCATCCTTTGTTCCTCATTCACTTATCTTCATCCTCTTTTTTCTTTTGTTCCTCTTAAAAATCCAAAATTCGTCACTTTCTTGAAGCTGCTGAGAACTCATATTTCGGAAGCTCAAATGAGAAAACTTCCTTCATAAAAGTTGTTCATTTCCATGATTCCTATAACATACTTAAATTTCAGCTCAATCTGATTAGTATAGGCTCTGAAACGTTGGTATGATCACAATAAGTTTACCATTTCCTGATTTCACTGCAGTATGCTCGGTTTCAGTTTGTTTCTGTGATTTCATGTACTCAAATGACTTTGGTTCCTTCATCAAAGTTGTTTGAAATGCTGTCTATTATAACATATCAAAATTTCAGATTGATCGGACTTCTATAGCCACCTTGGGAACGTTTAGAGTGGAACTTGTTTATAGTTTTCAACCTTAGTTCCTTTCCTCGTTTTCAGTCCAAAACACTCATATCAAAAGCTCAAAACACTATGGTTTCTTCATGATAGTTACTCCAAATTCTCTCCTTTATAACATATCCAAAGATTATCCAAACGCAATCATTATAACTCTCTAAAAATTAGTGTGAACAAAACTTGTTCAATTGATTATGTTGAATCTCTTGTTATAGATATGTGTACTTTCTCTCAAATGGCTTGTTCCTTATCATTCAATTGCTCAAATTAGCCACTATCATCTCAAGTAAATGGTTCTATGAAGGCTTGAAGCTCATCTTTTTATTATCTCTTTGAGTACTAGTTTTAAACCAAGTGTTGGTTAGAATGCCTCAAGTATATATATATATATATATATCTTTCAAAGTATGTTTTTGTGAAGTTCTAGATTATTTCGATGTGATTTTTGTTCCAATTTCATTTTGGGATTTTGATACATCAAAATGAATATCTCAAGGGTTATTTCAAAGTTGGTTTTGTGCCATTTGAATTTAAATTGATTTTTTGTAAAATTTCAAAGTAGAGACTATCCTGCTGGAATTGTTTTGATTATGCTGCATACCCTGTTTTGAAGTTAGTGTTTGAAAACTTCCTAAACTTGGATTTTCATGAAATTTTATTATGTTTTAGTTTCTCGTATTTTCTTCAGATCTGGAAATTTTTATCCTGTTTGGTTGTAAATTGTAATTTTGGTGATTTTCCAAAATAAAGTGTACAAACCTGAAAAAAAGAACGTTATGCAGCCTAGTCTGTTTTGGTTTCTATTTTGACATGCTTCCTTAACCCTAATTTTTATCAAATTTTGACATCTTTAACGTTTCTATGTCTAGTTGTGATATGGAAAGTTTTACATTAATTTGATTTACACTCAATATTTAGTGAATTTTCAAAGTTAACGTGTTCCAACCCAAATGTTTAGCAAAACTGAAATTTTAGTTTTAAATTGATGTTTTAAATTTTCTTTATGAGTCTAAAGCCGAACCACCTGATTAAAAACATCCCAAAGAGTAGAACTATTATAGGAGGGGAATAGATTAGTTTTTCCTTAACGCTTGGTTCTATGCTTGCTTGGATGTGAGGTTAAGGGAGTAACAATCAGGTCAAACAACTTGTCAAGTGTATTTTGGGGTTTTAGGTCTGCGTGAGCTACTAGGACACTCAAACTTGTTTTCTTATTTCCAATGAATTTTAATCAATAAATTATCTTAACTAGGTGTTCTACTCTGCGTACTTTCGAGAACGAAACCGCATAAGGTTAAGCTAGCTGGACTTGAGGTAGGGTTTCCTGATTTCCCGATGATTGGGCCATGTCACTTTTAATCTTGCTGCTTATATATAGTACTATAAATATGAATATTATTGTTGCGTTGCTCGGTGAATACTATTTGATGTTATGTGAATTTTATTGTTGATGTTTCTTCATGGATATTATTTGACGTTGAGTGAATATTATTATGCATGTGATTAAGCCTGAAATATTATTGTTATTATCTATATTATTATTCTGCAGAGATAAATGATGTTTGCGCTGCATTACATGTGCATCATAAAGACAGTGGTGTTTGGAGTGTGTGTGTGTGTGTGTGTGTCGTTTGAGATATATCTAAGAGGTGGGAGAAGGCTTTAGATATATCTGAATAAAATGTGGAGTATATTCAAGTGACGGGAGCAGAGCTTGAATATATTGGGGTGATGGGAGCAGGGCCTCTAATGAAAAGTGAAAGTTGAGAAATTCGTAAATAAAAAAAAAAATGGGTTAAGGGACGGATGGGCTCTAGTTCATATTTTAGGGTATTTGGAGCCACAGTGGTAAAACGCATGGTATGGGACATGCAGGCATGTTGCCCTAGGATATGAATTAGTGGGATTAGAAGGGAGTGAGTTCATGGCATCACCGCATATGCAAATTTATTTATCTGGTATGATTGCATAATTTGTATATCTTGTGTTGTTTGATGCATGACACTTTGATTAACTGTGATAGCTGACTTTGAGGGGTTTGATGGTACTCTACTGGGCATTAGAATGCTCATACCCTAATAGATTGTGCAGGATTAAAGAAGAAGTTTGAGGAAGCGGGTTCAACTAAGCTGCTGGGCTTTTATTGTTGATTTGTGTAATTAATATTTGTAAGTAGTCAACCGTTTGTTAAAAATCCTAGTGTGTAGTTAACTACAAGCTACTGCGACTCTAATTTTGTAATGTTAATTTTAATTTGTTTTCATTTGTGGCTCTTTTTCTTATCATATCATGGTTGTAGGATTTTATTCTTATGACTATGGTATGACTCACACCATGATTCGAGAATATTCCTTATTTTCGAATCGGGTCGTGACACCTCACCTAATACTCTAATTTAAAGTCAATAGCAATCATAAAACATGCAATAATAGTAAGAAAGAAATCGATATGCAACAAGAAAAAGTTTTCCTATTCTCCTACCATAAAAAAGGCAAGGGTTCCACCAAAAAGCATCAGCAAGCAACTACAACTGATATGCGCTGGATTATTGAAGTACTTGTTCATCCCACGGATAAAAAACAAGAGAGAGAAGGGCAGTCACTACTGCCATCACTGGGGTCACATAGATCATCAAAGTAAGTGGATTATATTAAACCTAGAACAACTGAACAGAATTATTGTAAGAGTAAGTTACGCAAACTTAAAGCATCTATATACTCTAATATTTGAAAATATAAGATTGTCAGAAACTGTCCTGATTGAGAACAAATTGTTCATATCCGGATGTCCGCACGTTATTATTGTGCAAATTCTATTGTAAACAGGTAGGAAAATAGAGAGGGGTAGTACAAAATACACGGCGTCCGCACGATAATAACGTCCGGATGTCCGCATAAGAGAATTTCATATATACATCTATATACCACAACTTTTCTACGGCATCAAATTTCATATTTTAGTCATCAAGAAATTGACATAAAGAAATTAGCCAGGTAAAACTAGTACTGCATGTAACTGGACCGGATGCATAGCTATAACTTCACCAGTAACATGCTTCAGACAACCCAAATGATGGAAACAAGTTGATTACCGCCTAATCTTTTAGCGTCTGGAAAAAGAAAGAACAAGAGAATGCACTTGCCAAAAACGACAAATTACTTGAATAGGAAGCTGTAACTCTAGCAGGGACTGACCAAATTGACATGTTTACATAACATACAATGATGTTATCATAGTGGCAACTGATATACATAGTGCAAGAACTCTTTCGAAGACAAATATGTGAAATTTACAATTCACACATTCCAAAAGTGAAATTGCAATTACAACTTATAGCACTTACCATAAGCTTCTTTCTTTATTTCGATTTTGGGAAACCGTTCATGAGCGTAATGCATAATAAAGTAACCAATAAAGATACGCAAGACTATGTAGTTATTAAAACCAAAAATTGAAAAGAAAAAAACCAGAAGTACATAGAAAGCACACCTCACTACTACAAAAAATAAAAAGACGACTAGAAAAAAAAAAACGACGGTGGAACAAAATACCGTCGTCGTGTTTAGAAAGACGACGGTAAGAGAAAACCGTCGTTGATAAGTAACTTAAACACCTAAAAAATGGAGGTCCGCTTGAATATTTTTTAAAAACAACACACCGAAATAAAAAAGCTTCGTCTTATTAAAAAGGTTTTCTTCAGAGTTAAATTCTGACCCAAAAACAACGACAGCAGGTATTGTCACGACCCAACTCCCCTAGCACGATATTGTCCGCTTTGGGCCCCCCTCTCTGCCCTCACGGTTTTGTTTCTAGGAGCTCACTGGCTTCGGAGTTATATTGTAAGACCCGTGTCTTGGGGAAACAAGAACGGTGAGCAATCCCACATCGCTCGGGGAGGGAAAGGTGAAGTGCTTAAATGTGTGGGCACTTCTCTTCCTAGAACGAGGCCTTTTGGGAGCTCACTGGCTTCGGAGTCGTAGGAACTCCGAAGTTAAGCGAGTTGGGGGCTAGAGTAATCCCAGGATGGGTGACCCACTGGGAAGTTGCTCGTGAGCTCCCAAAAACAAAATCGTGAGGGCCAGAGAGGGGGGGGGGCCCAAAGCGGACAATATCGTGCTAGGGGAGTCGGGTCGTGATAAAATGGTATCAGAGCCGGACCCCGACCGGAAATGTGCCAGCGAGGACGCTGGGCCCCAAGGGGGTGGATTGTAAGACCCGTGTCTTGGGGAAACAAGAACGGTGAGCAATCCCACATCGCTCGGGGAGGGAAAGGTGAAGTGCTTAAATATGTGGGCACTTCTCTTCCTAGCACGAGGCCTTTTGGGAGCTCACTGGCTTTGGAGTCGTAGGAACTCCGAAGTTAAGCGAGTTTTGGGCTAGAACAATCCCAGGATGGGTGACCCACTGGGAAGTTGCTCGTGAGCTCCCAAAAACAAAACCGTAAGGGCCAGAGAGGGGGGGCCCAAAGCGGACAATATCGTGCTAGAGGAGTCGGGTCGTGACAAGTATGAAGCCACCGATGTAGAAAGTAAAGACGACAGTTCAACAAAAAAGCCGCCGTGCTAACTCCTTCATAAACAAGACCAACTATTCTTAGTCCGCGTCGTATAAAATTATGAAATCCACGTCGATATATTACAAAACAATGCCGTGTTAAATCAATGTACCACAACCCGAAAGATAAATTTATCGACTTATTATTTGGGAGTGTACTACGACGGTACCTACAACACTACTGTCGTATAGAGTAGTAGAGAACCACGACAACAGAAGAGTAGATAACGACGTCTAAATTAGAATATCCACGTCATATTTATTATATATCAAGACGTATTAATGCTGTACACGACGACGGTTGTAAAAGTAAGTAATAACCACGTCGGTTTGTTCAATTAGCGACGTATAATATTTATTTACCATGTCCTGACGTTAAAATTACCGTCGTATTTATTCGATTTATACATTTGCCTTCTCTGTAAACCGCCGTCTTAATTTTTCTTGCTTTTTAAGATTTTTTTTTTTAAAAAAAATTTGGTAGCCTACGCTCCAACACTTTGCTAATATCTATCTTTTGAAGTACTGTAAGGCATTTCAAATCTTCAGTAAAGAGAAAAGAAAAATCAATTAGATCAAAATTAAACCCCGTCTCCAAAACAACTAAACAAGGAAATAAGGAACCCAAAAAGAAATACAAATAAAGGAAACTGAGATTAAGGGCCCTCCTGCATTTCTGCATAGACTGCATGGGCTTGGTTTTGCAGAAGGAAAATCATCAAACATACAGGATTGAGAACACTACCACTTATCTCTTATTTTTCTGATATTTTCTCAGCAGCCAAAAATAAACAATAAGAAAACCACAAAAGATCATCAAACAGAACCATGTATGCGAACCAGAATCTCTTTGCTACCTTCTCCCTTTTCTTTCTTGCCTTCTCCTTTCTTGCACTCAACTTTTTTTGTCTTGAACACTTCTCTTTTATTTCTTTGTCAAAGGGGGAACAAAAACCTTTTCTGTTGGCTGCCTAGAAAAACAAAACTCCAACTTTGCCCACTTACAGAAGTAATTTGAATCACAAGCTCAAATACCCCTTTCGAGAAAGCAGCAGCAAAACTCACTTCCAAGACAATTAATTTTTATTGCTTCGAAGAAAAATCACGACGGTTTATATAGAAAACCATCATCACATGAAAATTAAAATGAGATCCCAAGAGGTATGAAATGAAATCTTACCAGTGAGATCTTTGGATCCTGATCATAATCGAACCACCAAAGTGACGTCTGAAGGAGTCGTTGAATTTGAAGGCCCCAAATTGTAAGACCCGTATCTTGGGGAACCAAGAACGGTGAGCAATCCCACATCGCTCGGGGAGGGAATGGTGAAGTGCTTTAAATGTGTGGGCACTTCTCTTCCTAGCACGAGGCCTTTTGGGAGCTCACTGGCTTTGGATTCTTAGGAACTCCGAAGTTAAGCGAGTTGGGGGCTAGAGCAATCACAGGATGGGTGACTCACTGGGAAGTTGCTCGTGAGCTCCCAGAAACAAAACCATGAGGGCAGAGAGGGGGGCCTAAAGCGGACAATATCATGCTAGGAGAGTTGGGTCGTGATACAAATTCCCCTTCAAATGGTTTCTAGTGGACACTTTAGCTTCTATCCATTTGAAAACAGAAGCCCCCCCCTTCCCACAGGATCGCAGATTTGATTACAGTAGGAGTCCTTTTAACGATGTTGATAGGGACGGATCTACAGAGGAGCAAGGGTGGTCAAGTGACCCCTGCAACCTCTGAAATCTGCCATGGAAGGGGAGAAAATTGACCCCTACTAAGTGTTTGATGAAAGTCCCCAAAGAGACACAATCTGCTTCTCCGGCGCACAGTGCTGCTTGCGTGCTTCCTTTTTTTTTCCCTCGACGTCAAAACGACGTCGTTCTACTAATGTTTTGATTATTTTAAAAATAAAAAAAAATAAAAAAAGAAGCCAAAACCACCTCGTTTTGTCTCACGTTTTGGAAAAAAAAAAGAAGAAGAAGTTGCAGACTCTATTTAACACAGAGAGCCCAATACCTCCCCTCCCCATTGGTAAAATATGAATATGGGTTTGAATATATTAGTTTAACTTTATTCTTCTCCATAAGGAGGTATATATAAGAGTTTACAAGTGCTTTACAAGGAATTAGATACTGTAAAGGATTAGCAAAGTATCTCATAATTATACAATGATTTGACAACTATATAAAATAGGAAAGTAAATCCTTTAATTAATCAAGGAAAAAAATCTCATTGATTAATTAGGAGACTCACTTCAACACTCCTCCTCAAGTTGGTGCATATACGTCACAAATGCCCAACTTGGTAAGTAAGTCATGAAATTCGTAGCACCCGAGTCGATAATCCATGCCGATTTTTGAGAGGACGTATGAAAAGTAGCACCTTTGGTGATGTTGATAGAAGCACAAGTCCGGGTAGCCGGGTTAGCAGGATTGACCACATGCTTCTGTGAGTCTGCAATAAGGGGGAGAATCGTAGGGATTCCTGACATTGCAGCGGATGTAAAATGTGATATGAGAATGTGAGAGATTTTGATTGGAGGAATTGGATTTGAGATGTATGTGTATAAGATTTGAGGGTATGTGTTTAGGGATTTTGATAAGAGGATTTGAAGACTTTAGATTTGAGGGATTTGGATTTGGGGAAAAATATGAGGAAATGATTTAGGGTTTTGGATTTGAATATGAGAAATTTGAGATAAAGCATTTGAGGACTTTAGATTTGAGGGATTTGAATTTGGGGAAAAATATGAGGAATTTGATTTAGGGTTTTGGATTTGAATATGAGAAATTTTAGATAAAGCAAAGACAACACATTTGAGAGAGATAAGCTATATAGGTAAGAGAAACAGATCCTTTTTCACTCCCCCTCCCCCCCTTGAAGAGGAGGGGATGAGAGCACTTAAATTGCAAAAAGAACGCAAGCACAGGTTACAAGAGAACCAGACTCTGATACCATGCTAAAATATGAATATGATTTTGATATATTAGGTTAACTTTATTTGTAACATCCCGGTCCGAAAAAGAAATAAAATAATTAAATTAAGAGGAAATAAATTGAAATAAACAATAAAAATAAAATGATTTGAATTAATTAAGGGTTTTGAGAATAATAATTATTTACTTAATTTTAAAAGGGGGCAAAAAGGTCATTTTAAGTTCGGGAAGGAATTTGGGACTTTCGGTGGCACCGTTGCGTAGAGCACGTCGAAACGAGTTCGTAGACATGTGGTGGGCTTGAATCGGAGTTGTAATGAGAGAGATACGATCTAAAAAGTCTTAGTGGCACAATCGTAATTATTTCGAAATGTATTTTTAATAAGAACAGAAAAGCCCTCATTTCTCTCTCTCTCTCTCGCTGAGCGCAGAACAGCCCCCTCCCTGTTACTGTTCACCGCCGGGGTTTTTGGGCCACCACCACCGCATTCGGCCACCTCCGGCGATAAGACCGGTCGTGTTAGAACCGTCGTCTCGTGCTCTTTCCATTCTGTCCCTTCTCTGACGCCGGCAGCCACGAGGATCGCCAGAAATTGGAGGAAACTCGCCGGTTTTGACGGAAAATTCCAAGCCCTCGTTCTCCTTCAATTCTCCACCAAATCAGTCGAGTGAGGTATGGATTCTCGACTATTTTTCGTGCCCTAGCTGCCTGTTGGATAGGATTCCAGAAATTTTGAGAGTTTGTAGCTCGATTTTGGAATTAGGTTTCAGCCGGTTTTCAATTCGAAATTCCGGCCACTTCCGTCGAGAATTTGGGGTATGTCCAAGAACAAAAAGTGACTCAAAATTAGGTGTATTACCTAAGGTAGGAGTCTTGGCCCGAGATTTTGAGATTTTCCGGCGATGCGATATCGCTTTGGACACCCACGCGCTGCCAGCTCGTAGGCACTGTATCAAAGGGGCATTTTGTCCCAATGCGATCTCCTAGTTGTCACGAGCGCGTAGGAATTCGCGGATCTTAATTCGGATAACGTTTGAACCCCGAACGGATTTTACATATTGTGTGTTATCCGGGTTCGATACGTTAGAACCGTTGGATCACTTCCAAATTAATATATGTTGATCTAGGTATTCCTAGGATCATGTAGGATTCGACGGATCGTGAATCGGGGCCCCGGATGTTCCGATTCAATAACTTAAAGTTTGTGTTTTACGATAACCGTCCGATCATGCGATCGTGAGCGATCCGACCGTCCGATCTAAACCAAACTTGTAGGACCTGTTTCCTAAACCTTGTGGAATCCTTAGGAACGTTTGGATCGTAAAACGGAGGTCGTGGGGCCCGTGGGCCCGGTTGACCAAATTGAAAGGTTTGACCCTCGGTTGACCGTAAGTCTTCCGAGGTAGTTTACTCTCCGAAGAGTATTAGAACAACCCTTTAGGATGAGTTTTGACTGTCTTTTGTTTTATGTTGATTTTGAGGGTCTTTGAGATTATTCTTATGGTTTTGTGATGGAAGTCTTTTGCTGTTGAATTTAATGGTTTATTTAAATGCTTGTTACCTTTAATAGTTGAATTCTTTATTTTGTAAAGTAGTTGCAATATATGCGGTTTGACATATTTGAGTGTTTTTAGCACTACCTTAGATACCTCCCCGGTTATGGGTTTTATGTTTGAGATTTATTTTGCCCAGGCCCGTCGGAGTTTGTCCAGGCCCTTCAGAGATTTATTTTGAGATTTATTTTGCCCAGGCCCTTCGGATATGTATTTTGAGATTTATTTTGCCCAGGCCCGTCGGAGTTTGTCCAGGTCCTTCGGAGATTTATTTTGAGATTTATTTTGCCCAGGCCCGTCGGAGTTGTCCAGGCCCTTCGGAGATTTATTTTGAGATTTATTTTGCCCAGGCCCGTCGGAGTTTGTCCAGGCTCTTCGGAGATTTATTATGAGGTTTATTTTGCCCAGGCCCGTCGGAGTTTGCCCAGGCCCTTCGGATGTCTTCCTAATACGATGCCTTGGGAAAAATTGAATTAAGGAAGGGAATATTATTTTTATAATATTTATATAAGTATTACGAACTCCACCATCATACGTACCTCCCCCCTTGGATGATGATATTTGGAAACAGTGGATATGGAAATGGATAAATGGATATGGTTTGGATATACTATTCACACACGTGCCGGGTTTCGGGCGTGTGGGCTTTATTGGTCCCGGATCCTGGAATTGTGGGATGCCGGAAAAATTGTGGATATGGTCTGGATATGACGGAACCTGGGGCATACCTTAACGAGGTGTCACTGTAGACCCTTAATTGGGTAGTCTGCGCGCGTAGGGCTGTTTTCAGGCGTACGGGTCTTGATTCTTCTTCCGTACGTGCTGGCTGAGAGTTAGCCCCCCAGTTGGATGGCTCGTCCCTAGCCACATAGTCCGTTTGAGGGCTGATAATTGTGAGCTAGTCGACAATCCCCTGTTGGATTGTTTTCCCCAGTACATGATGTGCAACATCACATGTACCTCCCCTTGGATACTGATACATGGAAATTGTGGTTATGGTCTGGATATGACGGAACCCGGGGCATACCTTAATGGGGTGTCGTTGTAGACCCTTGATTGGGTAGTCTGCGTGCGTAGGGCTGTTTTCAGGCATACGGGTCTTGATTTTTCGTCCGTACGTGCTGGCTGAGAGTTAGTCCCCCAGTTGGACGGCTTGTCCCTAGCCACATAGTCCGTTTGAGGGCTGATAATTGTGAGCTAGTCAACAATCCCCTGTTGGATTGTTTCCCATGGTACATGATGATGGTGAGAGGTGAGTGTTACTATATTACACATATGTATATGTGGTTTTGATTCTGGTTTGAGATTTGTGAGCTTGTACATGTATGAACGTATAAGCCCTGGATTTGGGTAGTGTTGTTTGGCACCATACGCCTTGGATAGGGTATGGTTGAGGGATTGAACTGTTATAAATGGAATAATTTGATAATGTGTTCATTGTATTTTTGTCGGGATTGGAGTTGTGTTAAATCTGAAATGTATTGTTGGTTGTATTTCAAATAATTGTATATTATCGGAGTTGTGACTGTTCAAATGAGAACTACGTGTGGCTTGATCCCTTGTCCAAGGGTACGTAGGCAGCCTGGGGTCTCACCAGGTGCAGCTGCGGAAATTTTATTGCGTTTAAAAGGTTTGATCGATTCTGAATGAGTGATCGGATTTTTGAGGTGGTTAATGGATTCGAATTCGATTTAATGATTTTTGGGAGTAATCGTATAATTGTTTGAGATCATGAATGGTTTGGTTTTGAATTATCTGAAGGCCGGAGGCCTATTATGTGATTGCATGTTGTTAACTTGTGCATGCTGCCAGTTGGTGTTTTAAAATGTGTTTTATGCATGTTGAAATTTTTGGAGAATGTTCAATTTACAGGGGAGACTCTGCCGAATTTTCGGCAGAAAGTCTCGGTTTTTAGTAAGTGGGCCCGACATCGGTAAGATGTTGGAATTTCCACAGGATTCATCTCGGATTCCGAGGAATTTCGGGGCGGGTCCTGTCATTATTCTTCTCCATGAGGAGGTATATATAAGACTTTACATGAGTGCTTTACAAGGAATTAGATACTGTAAATGATTAGGAAAGTATCTCATAATTATACAATGATTTGACAACTATATAAAATAGGAAAGTAAATCTCTTAATTAATCAAGGAAATAAATCTCCTTGATTAATTAGAAGACTCACTTCAACACCCATATCAGTTTCAGCTCCCAGATTTGGGTATTAATTGTAAACGTATCTTGGGAATTTGTTCTTTTTCAAGTTATGATCTTTCTAGCTGGGTTTTCGAAATGTAGAAATTTGGAAATTGAACAATCATTGTACTTTGCCAATATTCTAGCATAAACATGGTTTTTTGGGGCTCTGTTTTTGTTCAAGTTTAAAGTTCATTTCGTTAAATTAATTGTCTGAATCATTGATTTGTGTTTTCTAGTATTGTTTTGTTTAAAATCTGTTTAAATTTGATGACCTTTCTGCCATTTTGTGTTGAACAATAGATTTGATGAAATATTGGGCTGTGTTCTTTTTCAAGTTTTAACTTTGTCATTTGGTTCCAAAAATTGATCTTGTTTATGGGTTTATCAGTTTCTTGAGGATTTTTGTCAATCTATCGGCATCAATCTTGTTTTAGGATCTATCAATTTCTTGATGATTTTTGTCGATCTGTTTAAACTTGATGAATTATCTGAATCTTTGCGTTCTAAAATCTCCTCCTTATCTAATTTTTCTCGTCTCTTTTTGTTTACAATTTCAGTAAATCTAGAAACTAGGCAAGTCTTTGCAACTCAATTTCCCATGCTTTCAAGGTACATTGGTCAGATGAATGTACCTCAGCTCCGAAATCAATATCAAGTAGCCGTCGGGACATTGACACCTGGAAGAAAAATTCCTAGATCTGTCCCTGGATGTTGAAGGGTACAAGAATGGGGATAGGAGGCATAGAAGCCCTGCTGAAGAAAACGGTCACAGCCGCAGCCCAAGCCCCATTTGGATTTCTGTGTGGGCAATAGGTAATTTATGACACTAGTGGTGAGTTGATTAATATAATGCTTACTGTCAAGAGGACAAGATTAACAGGAACTGATTAAAATATAAGCACGAATATAAACAGAGAATTATTCACTAATTAGATTAATAAAGCATCTGCAAACAACACTAATCAGAGTTTGTACCTTGCTTGCTTGTTTATTTATTTATTATTTAAATTTTTTATTATTGTTGTTCACGGTTGCAAAGAGGTTGGCCTGTTTGAGAAACTGGGTTGCCCCCTTTGATACTCTGCAAGCTTCACGGCTACTTGCTCCATGGAAGGCCTTTCCTCCCTTTTTGACCTTAAACATCTTTTTGCCAGATCCGCCACCTTTTTGGCCGTCGCAGAAGTTGCTTGATTGACTGTTATTTCACCATCCAGAATTTGATTCAAGCGACCCTCTTCCATTGAGGATAGAAACCAGGTTACCAGGGGTTTCTCTTCCTTTGAGGATATAAACCGGGTTCCCAGGGGTCCCTCTTCCACAGAAACTGATTTTTGACTTGTTAGTAGCTCCGCTAGGACAACTCCAAAGCTATAGACGTCACTCTTTGCTGCTAGTCTGTCACTTTGAAAATGAGGGTCAAGGTATCCTTGCTGTGAATAATCTAATCTCCAAAGAACTGTTCGTGAATGTCCAATGTGAGACAACTTTGCGGTGTAATGATCATCCAATAGTATATGTTCTGTCGACAAACATTCGTGTGTGATTTGCGGAGTGAGCGAGTGTAAGTAAGCTAGTGCTCCAGCTGTTTCTGACGCTATCTTGAGTCGTAACTCCAATGAACGTACAGCAGTTGGTGACGATGATGATCCTTCAAAGCTGCCTGCTGCTTCTTCTTTATGAATGTGCTCTAAAAGTGTGCCATTGGGAATGTACTCAAAAACCAGTGCTAGTGTCTGTGGTTCCAAACAACCACCTAAGAACCTCACCACATTTATGTGGTTGGTCTGAGAAGCAGTAGCCGCCTTAGTAGCTACATACTGATATTGACAAAAAGATTCGTACTTCACTACCTCAACCACTGTTTTATCATCATCTGGCAGTACCCCTTTGTAAAAGGTTACATGGTTGCCTTTACCGATGATTCTACTTTGATGGTAGTTGTCTGTTGCCTTCTCAAGTTCTTTTCCACTAAATGTTCTACACATCAACCCAGCGAGATATTCCACTCGCATGACAAATAACGCTTCAAACAAGTCGTTATCCGTGAGAACAAGGGCTTCAACATGACCTATTGCCTTAGCAGACTCGGTTGCGAATACTCCGCAGCGAGGATATGCGTTCGACAATGGCCAACGTAGAAGATCTTCTCCACATACTTCTCCTGCACCTCGAAATCGTTGCTGCAAATTATTATTAGAAGAAGAAGAACCATCTCTCTTTTCAATGGATACAACTCCGTCCACAATGAATAGCATCATTTTAAGTGGTTTACTCTTTTCAATAATGATAGAATTGTCATCAAATTCCCTGAGCTTAATATGCCCAGAAATTTTGCTCAACACACGTTCATCCATGTTTCGCAACATTGGCACCTAGACATAGAATGAATTAATAAATACATACATCTTATCTAAGAAGAATACAGAAAGAATACTAATTACAATATTGTCAGTCGCATCTCTCTAGATCTGAGTCTCATGTGATGTGTGTATCTGGATCTTGGTGTTGTGTGAGATTCATATATGGCAATGCCATGGATGTTCCTTAATTTTCATGCTTCTCATCTACAATCATAAATATAACCTTTTATTTAATTTTTTGATTATACTAATTTCACAACCATATCTCTCCCCTTAGAGATTGTACTAATCAATCTGTTAGTTTTTGTTTAATTACTTGTTTTAGAGGTTTACAAAATTTCCCCCACGTCTCACTCTATCTTTATATACCTTTTTTTTTTTTTTTTAAACAAAAAATTTATTTATGTTAGAATTAAAAAAAGATAACGGGTAGTTGTGTTCCATAAAATAGGATTCATTATTTGATTTTTCTTTTAATTTTAATTTTTTTAATATGAAAAAGTGTGAATTTACCATATTATATCCTTATTTAATTAATAATTTTAATTTTTAATGTTTGGATTAACCAAGAGCATTTTTTGGTATTTTGAATGTTTCTTCATTCTCTGCCTTTTGCTTTATATATATAGATAACATTGCTTATGTAAACAAGTTATTATTAAATGCTTATTTGGATGGATGACACAAGTAATATCAATTTGAGATATTTAGTCATATACTCATTCTTAGCACTAATGATATAGATAAATCCTACACAATTTAATTTCTATAAACAAACCCAAAAAATGACAGCTGACCTTATTGAATTTAATTTTGATTATTAAATTACTTTGATGTCCTATTGAGTGTTTTGAGTTTTTTTTATTTATGAGGTTTTGGGGTTGGGCTTGGAAGCCTCTTTATTATGTTATAAATGGGCTTTAGGTGTGTTTCTAAAGTTCATTTAATATATAATTTTTTAATAATTTAGGCTCATATATTAGGTATAATAGTGAATCTCCCTATCTATTTTGATATATATGGAAAGGCGGCTAGTAATTATTAGAGTCATGGGTTGGAGAAACTTACTTGCTTCAACCTAGCCATAGGCTTACAACTTTTAATTTGGCTATGAAGATCCAAGGGAAGAATAGAAAGGATATGGCTGAAATCAGCATCCCTGTTTTCTTCAAGTTCTTGTCGTACCTTCTCCATGATCTTCAACTTCATTTCCTTATGCAACCTTTTGGGGACGCAATTTGCAGATAACCACATCTCTGTCAATCGACCCTTCCCTTCCATCTGAGACTTCTTATTCAAGATATATTGCATTAAAAATTTATAAACCACATTCTTCAAGTCGCTAGCCTTGAGAACAAGGGCTTCAACATCACCTATTGCCGTAGCAGACTCCAATGCCAAGGGTAGTACGTCGGGAAATGTGACTGACAATGGCCAATCTAGAAGTTCTTCTCCACATACTTCTCCGCCACCTCGTTGCTGCAAATTATTAGGAGAACCATCTCTCTGTTCAATGGTTACAAGTCCGTCCACAATGAAGAGCATCATTTCAAGTTGTTCACCCTCTCGAGTAATGATATCATTTTTAACATAATTCATGGGCCTAAGATACCCACAGGTTGCTTTCAACACAATTTCATCCACGTTTCGAAACATTGGCACCTAGAATTAGAGTTATTTAACAAATACATCTTAGAAGAATTAAAGTTTTCATATATATATATACAAGAGTGTCCCTCAACTCAAGTTTTCTGTATGTATATATACTAATTAATTAAACTCGTGAATTTGGAGGAACTTACTTGCTTCAACCTAGCCATAGGCATATAACTTTTAAATTGGCTCTGAAGATCCAATGGAAGAATAGAGAAGATATAGTCCAAATCAGCATCCCTGTTTTCTTCAAGTTCTTGTCGTACCTTGTTCATGATCTGCGACTTGATATCCTTGTTCAACCTTCTGGGGATGCCATTTTGAGATAACCACAACTCTGTCTCTCGACTCTTCTCTTCCATCTTCCGTTCCACTTTCATCTTGTGTCTATGCCCCTCTATTCTCGCTGTCTCCAACTGCATGTATGTCTATGTGCCACAACAAGTAAGTAGCTCATGTTATTGTTTAGGAACCAAATTTTTTTTATGAAAAAAAAAACAACACCAATCTAGCCAATATGCGTATAGATGTGATAGCCAATATATATATATACATTCAAGAAGCAAATTTTTAAATAAAACTTTGAATGCAAAGACTCGGTGTTCTAACCTGCGCAATTTCAAAGATGCAAAAAAAAAAAGCAATCAAATTATAGTAATCCATGTGATGAATTTTAATATAAGACTCAACCCTAACCTGCAAATTTCCAATGAGATATAAGAATAAAAGCAAGCCAATTATAGAAATAAAGGCCACAAAGAGGTTTTCCCATCCATCGATACTAGGCTCCAGGTTTGAACCAAGAGAACTGCAAAAATGAAATGCCAAAATATATTAGATATCAAAATTAAAGTTTTCTTTTCATTCAACAAATTATATCATCTGTGCAAATTTTAATCCAGAATCTTCTCCAACAAAGTAAGCGAAGTTATAAATTGTATGATTCGAACTAAAAAAATTGATCTCGGACCAAACAAACAACACAGAAAAATATACAAACCTTAAATGTCGCAAGCCCAACCAAAAACAATTCGAGAACTTTTGAAAATAATTGGTTGACCCCGGTATACCAGATTGAAGGACTTTAGTATATATACCAAAATCGAAGAGCGTTGCATTCATTGGGCTTATAGGGCATAAATCATTAAGAAACGCGATATTTCTGAATGTGTGATGGTCATGACAACCAAAAGTACTAGCGCTACATCCATTTTCTTTTCGACATGCATCATGCCAACAAATGCTCACTCGTTGAATAGCGAAAAAGTACCATATCGCACCAAATACCTATTAAATAGTCAATTAATATGATTAGACTCATAGATGATTATAAAAATATAGAGAAAAAATGAACTTCAATCAAACAAGGAAATTAAATAACGTTTAAAAGATTAAAAGGTACTTCAATCAAACAAGGAACCCCCTTTGATCTCTCACAAACCCTAGCTTTCTTTTCTCTCACCCTTGAGTACTCAAACCCAATTTGATGCCTTAGCATTCTCACGTTTTAATAACCTAGCGCTAAAGTGCTTATTTATATGTCATAGGGCTTTAGTAGAATTATGGGAGGAATATGAAATTTAAAGGACTCCAAAACTAGGAGAAAAACTGTCCAGATTCGCTAAGGATATGCATTGGATTCACATGTTCTGCTCTACTTCACCTTTAAACATACTTTAAGTATTGTGAGGGTTTGAATCCTCAAATATACACTAAGGATTGAAAGGAGAACAATGTTATGATACGTTATTGTGTTTGGCAATATAAATCAATAATACGAAGTATACGGCCTTTCATTTATTTAAAGCAAGCAAGAGTGATGGAATTTAAAAATAAAAAAAAGTCATGACAAAATATTAATATATTGAAACTTACATGACTGGCAAGGATGTACATAAAGAAATTCAAGACACCTTTAATCCATATGGGAGTCTCTCTAATATCTCCTTTAAGAGTCGTTTTAAATTCCTTACATGAGAGGTAGATACGAATAACTCGTGGCACATATTGTAATAGAACAAAAAGGTTCATGATAACCATCCTTATTGTGTTCAAAGATCTCAAGTCCCTCATTTTTGAAAAGAAAACGAGAATTGCGACCTGGATAACATTAATAATACAAAGAGTTAAAATCTAATTATGCTGAGTAAAATAGTAAATCATTAATTAAGATATTAAGTTGTCTTAATTTCATATGTTTTTTTCGTCTATGAAAACAATAATTCCAAGACAGGGCTGGCTTCTCTTACTTGTGGAAGCGGAAGAATAGCCAAAATGTCAATTATGATAACATATGACCCCCACACTGTCTTAGCTATTGCTACCAAAGATTTGCTCCAAAATGTTACTTCATCATTTGCTCTTTTTATCCAAACATCTTCGTAACCCAGGTAGTCTCTGGCATATTCAGAAGCTAACGAGTGCTGTCTGCGATGATACTCATCAATAAAACCCGAAAAGTTGTCAGATGTACAAACTTGAACAATAATGTCAAATATATAGAAAAGATCAGTGAATGATCTTAAGAGAAGAGCGGTTATCTTCAAGTTTCTGTCTAATTGCAGGCACTTGACATCATCCTTCATCATAGGAACGTAGAGAAACAATGGATCCAGTAAAACAGCAAACAGGCATGATACTACAAATATCTTCTTCCACTTTTGAAGGAAAGACCCCTGAGGATTATGATCATAAATTTCCTCATATTTTGGCGACCGTTTTCTACTTGATCCATCTTCATCTTTCATGAATGATTGTTCCACTGTAGTAGCCTCTGAATTTGAATAACGATTACTGAATAAAAAAATAACAACAAATTAATGTAAAGGAGTCATTTTAAGTTGGGAAACAATTGTATAAAACTAAGATATCCCTCAAATTAATACGCATAAATGTAATACGCTTTCTACAAGGTGGAACAGCCACCGCAGATATACAAGTCGTGTTTCATACCGCATTTATTTAAAGGGAACAAGAAAATGCATATAAATAGTTTTGAAGTTAAAGAAACCAAACCGTGCAGCAGCTTTCTCTTCCGGCTTCTCCACAACTAAACTTATATCGGGGTTGGCCATAACTCCAACTTCCGGATACAGAAATTATGCGCTTATGGGATCAACTAAACACATAAATTATAGGAGGGGCAAGAAAGGGGGAAATTTGGACAAGGCTGAGAGTGAAATTGCTCTGGCGAGCTGGCTAGCACTCAGTTGGGTGCAAAAAATCTAAAGTTCAGAATTGACATCCGACAAAAAAGAAAAAGAGAAAAGAAAAAAATTGAATTGTCCCCCCCAAGTCTTTTTTAAAATAATATTTTCATTATTCTCATTAATCAGACGTTAACTTAAAGTTGAACAAAAACAATTCGATTTTCCAATTTTCCTTTTGTTCACTTATACTCCTAGTATGTTATATTAAAAAAGTATTATATATATATAATAATAAAAAATGGAGTGTAAGTGGACAAAAAAGATGTGGAAAAATCACCACTCCAAAAAAACGTTAACTTACAAACTCTTCATAACTCGCGGATGACACAAACATCTAAATACCAAGGCATCCAAGAAGCACAAAACTAAGTTCTAGCTAGGTGTTGAGGCCCAAAAAATCTAAGGTTGGGCCCGAATAAATTTCCGGCCCAGTACGACGCCTTATTAAGAAAAACCTGACTTGGAGCACGCAAAAGTCTATCATGCACGCTCGCACGAGCCACAGTTTACGTGCCATGCCAAATAAATAATTCATCACGCTAAGAATTGAAATAAGCCTATAAAAGGCACTAGCTCTACAAAGCCCATGCTAATTATCCCGTCAAGCATTATATCCCTTTTCAAAGGCGATAAAATTCGAGCACGCCAATCGACATGTCATGCCAAGCGGAAGATCATTATTTTACACCTAGCCACGCTACAAGCTTAAGTGGGCCTAAGCCACACAAATGCCTGGGGCTTGTTGAGTGGGTTGTGGTATGGATGGTAACAAGCTTTCATGAGGCCCATTGATGAGCCGAGAAATGAAAGTTTTGGGTTTCTTGGGAGCCCAAAACTCAAGCCCACTTCTTGAGTCCAAATATGTGGGTAACCATAAAAGAGAGAGAGAAAAGGAAGCCCAATACTCTAGAAAAATTAGCCCTTCACCTTAATAAAATAGCCCATCACTTTAGAAAATTAGCCAACTCGTCAAGCACACCCCACTCCGCGTTTGTCATGGTAACCGGCTTCTTCTCCTTGCCTCCCAAAACAATGCAAAGATTTTCCTGTGTAAGGGCTGACTCCATCCTTCATTTGCTGACAGCTTGTGGTTGCCTCTGCTGCAGAGAACCGCTTCCACCTTTAGCTTCCTTGTCACTTGCCATCTTCAACACACTAGCAACCTTGCTGCTCCAACACACAGCTCTGATACCACTTGTTGTGAATTGAGCACAAAACTCAACTCACCCTCCCCTAATGATCTTGTTGTTGATGGACTTTGTGACACACACAATGATGGATGAATCACACACACACACACACACTTGAGACAACAACCAAGCACAAAGTGACACAAGAATTTATAGAGGTTCAGCAATTGCCTACATCCTCTTGGTGATCCCCTTGAGAAATTCACTTCATGAAAGAATAAGTTACAACTTTGGTTTTACACAGAAAAACCCCCCTTAGAACTCTATTCTCTCTCCAAGCTCTCTTTTCTCTCACACCCCTTGCTCAACACTTTGATGCACTTGTGAACACTCTCACAACCCTTGGTGTTTCCCTCCTTGGTGTCTAAACTCTCAAGACCCCAACTCAGCTCCTAACTTGAACTGAATGCTCTCTCTCACGTTCTCCCTTGGTGAGTTAACCTCCCTTTGAACACAATAGCTCCCAGCTACTTGACAACCTTGAGATTAACCACACACTTTCCAGCTTCTGCCACTACATATTATACAACTTGTTTTCTCCTCTTGTGTTATCTTACTTTACCCCATTACCTACACAAGCCAATGGACAAGAGATAAGATATCAGCTTGTCCTCCACGTTCCTTCCTTTAGTCACCACTTAGACTAAATGTCAGATCAAGTAGGTAAATAGAATCCCACTCAGCCACCTCCATTAAACCAGAAAATGGAGAGGAGATTATTCAAAATAAGATAACCAATTAGCCATGAGTGCTCTCCCAACTATCCAGCAGGTAGTCAACCCTCTTTTACCTCAGAAGTGACCCACTAAGCCTCTGAAATCTTGTGGAAAGCGATAGCCCTTGAAAACACAGTTGAAAACACGTAAGAAAACGTCAGCACAGCACAGAAGCGACCGGTCGCGGATACCTTGCGACCGGTCGTCGCGACCATTTGGATACCAAACGACCGGTCGCAGATACCTTGCGACCGGTCGCTCCCTGCAATTTTTTCTAGATTTCGAATCTGCTTCTAACGACCGGTCGCCCAAACCTTGCGACCGGTCGCTCACTCCTTCACTTGCATACTAAATGTGAGCCAATTTTACAACAAGTGGGCTACTGGGAGCCTCCAGCACATGGCCAAAAATAAATCCCGACACAAGCCATCCAAAAAACCAAAGCATACTTGAGCCAAACACCCTTCAGACCAACGCCCTTACCAATTTCTTTCTCCCACCAGGTCTGGCCATAGAAGAGGGAAGGAAAGAAGGTGAGGTGATAACCAAAAATGTGTTCAACACTAAAGCAGCTGCAGGAAAAGCCTTAGAGCTCCCAAAACCCTTGTCTTTGTGTGTTTGGACAGAAAAGGGTTTCACAAATGGGGGTGAGTCGAAGGAAGTGAAGGGAAAGGAAAGGGGAGACTTAGCAAAATGGGAGAGAAACCATTAGGGTTTCTTGGGAAAGGAAGGCTTCCAGCGGCTATAAAAGGAGCCATCTTCTACTCATCAAAACCAACCCACATCTAGAGAGCAAGCTTCCTCTCTCACCTACAAAACCCTACAATTTTGTGCCCTATTCCTCCATTTCCTCTCATTTTCGTTCCTGTTAGACTTTTCTAAAGTTTGACAGAGCTCTCGTCGAGCTGCCGGAAACTCCTTCCCCCTTCCTTCCTTCCTTCCTCTTTCTTTCTTCCTTCCTCTTTCTTTCTTTCTTCAACAAATCCTTCCAAAATACCTTCCCCCTTTCCTTAGAACCCTTGTTTCTCATAGGAACTCACAGCTCTCTCTCTTTTTAATGCTAAACTCATGATTGCTTTGCTCCCATGCCACAAGCCTCTCATGCCAAGCTAGAAAATTTATCTGTAAGCAATTGTTGGTTTCATTGGTGAAGGAGACCAACGTGCTTCCTAAGGCTCCACTAACCTTTCGAAGCATTCTTGGAGTCTGATTCTGAACTCAAACACATGGGGTAATTTCACCCATTTGCTTCTTACGGTAGCCCAGGGCCGCAGTAGCTGCCAGAACGAAAAAACCCTTACACTAGGTTTTCATTTTGAAATCAATTTTGGTCACATTATTTAGGAGAATTGCCCATTAGTAATTTGGACCTAAACTTGCCGTCAGAACAGTTAAAAGGGCTACTGTACAAAATTAAAAAACATTGCTTTATCTTAAGGAATATCCACTGTCCAAAATTAAAAACATTAATTTTTTTAAA